>JASUUL010000077.1:12078333-12774166 GCA_030449875.1 Aegle marmelos
GGTCTCTCCAAGTAACATTCTATAATCAAATCTATAACCCGAATTTATGCTCAAAATAGTCATGGTGAAATATTCAAAATGCAATCATTATCTCCCGTACATTTATTCCGTAAACTGATTTTTTTTAAAAAAAGAAAATTTATCTATTGTTTTCTATAATTACTTTTATTATTTATTATTTTTAAACAAAAAAAATGAGACAAAATTTTATGAAGTTTTTTCCTCCCATTTTTTGAAAATAGTCATAAAAGTGAAAATTCTATTTTCCTATAGATGTTCCCATCTTATGAGGGAATTCAGAGTTACACTAACATAATCATATATATAATCCATAACATAAAAGTGTTAAGTTAAACTGTGCATGGTTTTAAATATTCATACACCATATTTCACACACGATACAATAAATATACACATATATGCTGCGTTCACTAAATTGAAATTAGAATGAGTTGGAATCAGAATAGACATGAATGAGAATGAGCTAAAATGAGAATTACAATATTTCTTTGATTTGTAGGAATTAAAATTAAAATGAGCTGGATTACATTAATGTGTTTACTTTATCTTAAAATCAGAATCAAAATAAGTTAAATTGTAACAAATTACTAAAAAGTACTAATGAATTATTGTAATAATTGATATTTTATATTTTAATTATAGTGATTATTTATTAAAAAATTATAATTATTAATATATTTTTGTAGATAATGTATTAATATATTAATTAATAATAATCATATTAATAAATATATAAGAATAATATATGAATTAATTGTAATAATTATATTAACGGTTATTATGATAGTATATTAATTAATTAAATAATTATGATAACAAAATATATTAATTATTGTAATTATTTATTAAGAAACTATAATTATTAATATATTTTTGTTAATAAGGTATTAATATGTTAATCAATAATTATTATATTAATTAATTAATTAATTAATAATATATGAATTAATTATACTAGTTATATTAATGATTATTCTGATTATATATTAATTAATTAATTATTTATAATAGTAACATATTAATTATTGTGATTATTTATTTAGAAACCATAATTATTAATATATTTTTGTTAATAATTTATTAATATATTAATTATTAATTTTTATATTAATTATTAATTTTTATATTAATTAATTAATTTTTATATTAATTAATTAGTTATATTATATGAATTAATTATAACAATTAGTAATAACAATAAAAATATAAGAATTAATTATAATAGTTATATTAATGATTATTATGATAATATATTAATTAATTAATTATTGTGATTGTTTATTCAAAAACTATATTATTAATAATTTATTAATATATTAATTAATCATAATTAGATTAATTAATTAATAATAATATATGAATTAATTATAATAATTATATTACTAATTATTATAATAGTATATTAATTAATTAATTATAATTATAAAAATATATTAATTTAAAGGATGATATTTTTGAAATATTAAAAGATTATTAGGGGTAAAATAAAAAGTTTAAAGAATGAGAGATTGATTCCTATTCTCCAATAGTGATAGGCCTCACCATTTCTACTCTATTTTTGCGAAGTAAATATCATTACTTATTCCAATTTTTCCCAATTCAAAAAATAAATGCACCAATAATGATTAATCTATCACAGTTCAGGTACTACAAACGTTATAATGATTTGTGCAAAATGTATAATCAAATACAAATCGATCGAGTCTTATTAATTATCTAGATCATGGCTAGAAGGAGCCAATCTTTTTATTAAGCTAATGAAGAACCTTCTCGTTGTTGAGACTAAGCATAAAGCAAATTTCAAAGCCTTCACGGTTTTGATTTTTGTCCTCCTAGTAATTGTGCACTTTTGCCTCCATGATTTTTTCTTTTTTATTTAGTGGTGTCTTCAAAGTTTCACCCATATTGAAAATTACAAAAACATGGACCCATACAGTGAAGCTCTTTGTTAAAAAAGATAAAAAGTGGTCCAGTTAAATGATAATGAGTTTGCTTAAAGTTCGTGCGTCCAGATTATTCAATGTGAAAGCTATGTAGATACGTGTCTCATAGCTACACTAAAATTTAATCAAATTGTTTAATTCAATTTGCTTGGAGTGAAGTTCAAGCTAATTTCTATGTACTCAAATAGTAATAATAATGGTTTATGTGTGAAGGACACAACAAAAAGAATGAAGTTCCACTTCACACCAAGGCATACTTATTTCAAGATGAGTAGGGTGAGCTTTATTATGAGGCTCTCTAGATGATGTTACATAATTCTTCACAACTATATTTAAAGAGTCGATCCAAAATAAAAAAAAAAAGAATGAAAAACAATATCATAAACACAAAACACAAAATGAAACCTTAGGTAAAATTGGTTATAGGACATATTAATTTGATGTTATATAGGTTGTATTGTTTAGTTATAGTGCAATACTAAAGTATAATAAGATGGGAATGTCCAACACATGGAAATTTACTTTTTTAAATGTGTAAGTACTCATAGAATTGATATGATTATTGTTACTTGCATAATAGACTATTAATCATAGATGGATCCCAATTTTCTTTTCTTTTAGTCGAACTTTAATAGAACAATGAAAACTTTATTAATTAAATAAAAAAGCACTTAATTAGAGAGGAATATAATGAGCCTTATCTCTTAAAAGAATCATACTATAAAGGAAAAAAAAAGGAAAAGACAATGGATGCCAATAAAAACAAATATGATATTATTCAAACTCTTTATCTCCTAATACAAATAATCTAATTAATTCGCCGATCAACTTTTTTATATAATATCTTTGTGTTTATATAAATATATATATAATATCTTAGAAATATGAATAAGCGCACTATTCCACCAATACATAATTACAGCAGTATAAGCTAATATTACTAGAAAGTCAGCAACCGAATTCCGTACTCTATAAAATAAAAAAAATGTGAGTGCACTGAAATAATATATTTTTGTGTTTAAGTACTTGTGTTCTGATGAAGAAAAAAGTAAAATTTATGATAAGACAGAAGAGGACACCTTCAATGTAAAACAAAAATGGCAAGCGTTGGAAAGAATTGAATAAGAGGGTGTAGGAATAAGATATTTCAGAGGCATCACGTGAGGGCTGCATCAGTTTATTCCATCCCGTGAAGGTTTTCAAAATTTGAACCAATTTATGTCGCACACACATGCAGCCTCACCTCTTATCTACTTCCTCACCCCAAAGTTTCAAAATCAATAAATGCTTCAGCAGAAAATGCAGGGGCATATTATTATGGCAATGGTCCCTGTGGGGGGTTTCATTTTTAACATATCCAGAGCCTTTGATATTCTAATTGTGTGACCTTTTATTAACATATTTCCTCGCAGATATGGATTGAGTAACCTACAGAAAATGATTTTATCTTAAATAAAACTTGGGTTTGTGACACTGTGCATTAGAGCTCGATATGGCCTTGTATTTTTATTGGTCATTTTTTTAAAATGACTGTACAGATATAAAATTAAAATTTGCGCTAATTAAACATCCTGGGGAAGATAAGATTAGGTGAGAAAATTTGATAAAAACTTTGAATTTTGAAATTTGGTTAAAAAAAAAAAATCACAAACAGATCTTGGAATTGGTCAATAGCTTCTTTCGAAATTCAGATAAAGTTAAACCTTAATTGGTAAATCTATTTTTAGAATGAGGGTAATAAATCTGAGTCCTCAACGTTTTATATTCTTACAAACAAAAATATAATTTTGTCTATCTTAACAAATGAGTCCCTGATCATCGGCAGTCAAGGACCAGATGCCTTTTTGGTTCGCGAATCTGGTCATTTTCGAGGAGTTCACAATTCAGTGACATATTCTCTTGATTACATATCCATCTGCAAAAATGACCCATAAAAATTGTATCATGTGGCAATGAAAGAGGGAAGTAAACAAACCCTAAATTTTAAAGACGGTGCTCAATGAGACCAATGTTCAAAACAGTATGTAAAGTCGCATAAACATGTAACATGTGGCACGAGAGAAAGGCAGACAGCTAGTGAACAATAAATGGACGGTTAAAAACTTTGTACGGCGCAAAGGTAAATTAAGAAATGGACAGGTTTGCACCAAACGCAGTGTGAATAGCAGCACAGCAATGATACCCTTGGCTATAGATACATAAGCGTAAAAAAGAGTCCGAGCCATGGCCTTGGGTTTCCCATTTTGACAGCAGCAGCACTGTAGCAGCAGACCTAAGAGAAACCACATTTAGCATTTTCCTGGTTCACGCACGCTCCTCTCCGTTTACAAAATCGGTGAAGGTCTGGTCAAGATTGGTATTGCTTCAGTCACAGCCAAAGTGCAAGAGAATGATAGCTACTGGCAAGACGGATGATGTGAAATGGAGGTGAGTCAATGAACATTTTGTGTGCTTTTGTGCTTAACATTGACTTTCTGATGTGGGTTTTTTTTTATTTTTATTTTTGTGCGCCCAGTGAAAAAAAGGTTGATGTAAAAGAAGATTTGAGGACAATTGAGTGTCTGAGAGGAAGACTGCTTGCTGAAAGACAAGCTTCGAAGATTGCAAATGAAGATGCAGAACAAATGGGCAACAAGGTGTGTTGTGTGTATGTATATGTGTGTGTGTGTGTGTGTGTGTATACACATGCTCGTTGCATTTTAGTTTTTCTTTTTTGTTGGTTTTGATGTCTTTGTATTCACAATCTCTTTTGATGGGGTTTCAGTTGATAGAGTTGGAGAATAAACTCAAAGAAGAGATCAAGGTGAGGAATAAAGCTGAAAAGAAGTTCAGATTTTTAAAGAAGAAGCTTGAATCCTTGAACATATTGATTCCTTTGGATCAATCAGAGCAATCAATTTCATCATCAGACATTTGTGCTCATTCTTGTAAATCATCCACAAGCACTTCTGGCCCCATAGATTCAGAAGAATCTGAATCCAAGCCACAGATCACAACCCCACAAGTGCCACAAAATCTTGACAACAATTTAACAGACACCATTTCCTCTAATCAAAGCGATGAAAGTGCTTCTTTTCGAGAGAGTTCAAGTTGTTTAGACATTGCAAATTCAATTGAGCATTCAAGCCCATGTCGTGAAGATTCAAAGCCTGACGATAATCATAGGTACCCAAATTCGGCTTGCTCATTCATTCCATGATTATAAATGATTATGCCCTTAATGCTAGAGTTTAAACATGTTTCATTCGATTCTTAATGGCTTATGTTAGCATGGAAGCTGAAACAGGAGGTGATCAGAATGAAAGCGAAAGTGTTAAAGAAAATGTGGATAATTCATTAGCATTGGTACTAGTGAGTAATCCAGTCCAAGCAGAGAAATCTGAGAGCAATCAAGTGAATAAGATAACTAATGGAAGTGTTAGAGATGCTCTTGATGCTCTAAGGCTTGCCAGAGAAATGATTCAGTGCTCGATGGAAAGCAGACGCATGATTAGAGTTGGCCAATCTTGAATTCATGCATGTTTATAGTAATAATTGCAATTTTAGATAATACATTAGAAAAGGGATATTTAATCTTTGTTCCTTTTGAAGCAAATTACCCAAATAAAGTATAGTATATCAATCGCTATAATTAGACTGTTTGGATGGTTTATCAAAGTCACAATGATATTGGCCTTGTACGTTTCAGAGCGCATCTGAAGTTGGGTATGTGCTGTCCCTATGATGCTTTTAACTTGGGTCCCAAATTCCGGCAGCCTTTTCTTCTTTATGTTGGAGTTTTGTTATTGTTGTGGAGTTCTTGGGAACAAGCACTGGGCTTGGGCTTCTCTGGCTTATGTTTATGCTTGAATTTGAAGTTGAAACCTTTTCTAATATTGTATAGACCCCTTCACGAATTCACGTTCTCTCCACGGACTAGTGGTACTAGAACATATTTCACTCTAAATCTAACTTATCCCATAATTCTAAATTTTGAAGATTATCCACCTTGCAAATTGCAATGCAGGCAATGCATAGAACATAAATTATTGTCTTCTTAACCATCCTCCATGTTGGGATACATATTCGGAGTGGCCAATGTAGAGAATTGCAGTGCTAATAGCAATAGGTAAATTGAGGGAAAATGATGTCTGCTTCAAAGCATGCTACAAATGCCACTTTTCTTAAGGTGTTAATTGCCTCCACCAACGAAGTACTTATTTGTTTACTTGCATTGTGCATTGACAAAAGCACATTTGAGTACTCTTTGAATGTTGCAAGGTTGTTAAGAATTAAATTATTGTTCTACAGAAAATAATACACTAGATATTTGATGCATAAAAATAGTTGTTATATAATGAAATTTGTTTTGGAAAAGAGCATTGAGAAAAGATTGGTGTAGGATCATTATTTTCATTTTTAAATGACCTAAATGTGGCCTCCATTTACAAATATAGTTATGGTCTCTATTTATAAATATACATTTATGACTATTCGATTAAGATTTAATTTTAGTTAAGGTCCAAATTGAACCATCATCGTTTCAAATTTAAAAGAAAAAATTTTTAAGTGAAAAAGATACATAATTAATTAGACATGTCTTTATAACAAGACATCATTTATTTTCAAATCTTTCTAAAACTATAGCCAAATAATTTGAATTATTCTGGTTTTATTTTGAATATTTGATGAGATCCATATAATATAACTCAGAAAATGATATCCGAAGCAATCGTGAACATAAGAATAATAGAAAGGTCACTCTTACATGCTGTTTTTATTTACAAGAAAGATAAAAATGACATGGAAGGGTGTCATTCCAGTCACCCCTCTATTGTCGCTCAATTAGAATATCAATTCCTATGTAGTTATTGTGCTTTTGCTTAATGTAAACTTACATAATTAAGATGATGTTTTGTTCTTATACTTCAATCCCAATTGTATGTTGTTTTGTTAACCGAATAAGTAGTATCAAATTATAATATCAGAGTGTACGTTGTCAATAACAAGTTAACAGCATTCAAATTTCAAACAATGAAACCTCACTAAAAATACAAAAAATTTTCAAACGGTGTGATATGAGAAAGGATTCAGCAGCGACTGGTTTGTGTATAAACGTTTGAAAATTTGGATTTTGACAGTGTTCGTGAAAACAAAATTCAGTTTTTAGAGGGATTTGTTTAGTCTCTGTTTGAAACTAATCATTCATTAGAAAGCTTAATGTAAGTTTCTATCTCCATTCTTTGGAATTTTTTTTTTTAATAACTTTTGGGGCTGTGTCTGGTTAGGAGTTTTATCGAGTTTTCATTTATACTTTGGCTGAAACTGATGTATTTCATGTTTTAAGCATTCTGTTTCATCAGAGCTTTCTGCCTTTTTGTGTTATGGAAATGAAATGAGATGGTTTACGATACCCAGAAACAGGAAGCTCGCTTGCATGGATATTGTTTTTTGCTTGTATTGGTGAATAAATGATTCAGTTTTTATCGTGGATTAGTCAACTACTCATTCAATAGGCAGCTCAATGAAGTTTCTATCTCCATTCTTTTTTATTTTGGTCTTTTGGGTTCTGTTCTGTTTAGAGTTTTATCTACTTACACACACACACACACACACACACACACACACACATCTGAGACTGAAATGTATATCACGTTTTAAGCATTTTGTTTCATCAAGCGTTTATCTTGTTTTTCTGGGAAAAGAAAATAAGATGGGTTAAGATACCCAGAAACTGGAAGCTTTGCTTGCATACAGATTTCTGTTGCTTATGCTGTTGTACCATTGATTAAGATTTTGGTTTGCCAATATTCCTTTTTTTTTTTTTAATTATTGTCTGACTTATTGTTTATAAATGCTAGAAAGTTTGGATGATTCACAGTGTTAGTGAAGAAAAGATTCAGTTTTTATAGGAACTTAGGAAGCAATCTTTGGGAACTTTGACTTTTGGGTTCTGTTTTATTCTATCTAGTTGTTTACATTATGGCTGAAACTGAATATGTATTCCATGCTTTAAGCATTTTATGTCACCAAAGCTTTTTGCTTTTTGTGTTATGGAAATAAGAAATGAGATGGTTAAGATATCCAGAAACGGGAAGTTTGCTTGCATTCAGACTGTCATTTGCTTGTGTAGCTGCATTACTGCTTAAGGTTAGGTTTACAAATCGTTTTTTTATTGTACTCTGACTGATTGTTTATAAACCCAAGAAAGTTTGGATGTTAAGTGTTAGTAAACAAAATCCTAACTTCCTTTTTTCAAATTAGTAATTACTTTTGCTTAGAAAGTAGCTGTGATTGCTCATATTGTATTTGATTGAAAGTGAATACTATTTCACGTTTAGTTTTTTTTTTTTTTTTTTTTTTGGGTAACTTTGATTTCTGGAGGGGTAAAAAAAAGCCTTTTGCTTTTTGTGCTTTGGAAATGGAAATCTGATGTATTAAGAGAACCTGAACAGCTTGATGCAAACTGTGGTTCAATTGTATTAATGCTTGTTGTTTTGCCATTTTGGTTTTAAGAGTTTGTTTTTGTCCTTTATAAAATAATGTATATGTACATGAGGATTCTACTTCATGTTAAGATTCCCTTGTGAGTAAAATATCTTGCATCTAACATTAGTTAACACAATTGATGATTTTAAAGGTTTATTGACTTGGGACAGACTTTTGTAAATCATCAGGAGTTGCTGCTGTCCTTTCTTTTATTTTTCAGGAGTGTGCACATGTAGGAGCTTGAAATGTTTCTAAATTCTTTAACAATTGGTATCAGACATGCTGAGCTTTTGGAATATTAATTCTTTCTTCACTGGAAATATAGCAGATGTTAGTCGTAGGTAATAAGAAACACAGGGAAAATGCTAAAGCTGCTGCATTTATTGTTCTTTAAAAAGGTCAGCTGGTTGCAAAAGAAACTGTTAAATTGTTGCTTATAACCATAAAATGCTTTCAACTTTCTCTTTCTCTCTTCATCTTTTCCCCAGAGAGTTGTCAAAATATACTGACAAAAGCACTATAATCTACAGTTGAAGTGTTCAACAGGCTTAAGTTAGATTTTCACGTTCTTAGGATTTCTTCTCAGAAAATTGGGGTGTTAGGCTTCTACGTTCATTACATGGTCTCTTCTTTATTATGCATTTATTTATTTAATCTTTTTTTTTCCTTTTACTATCTTTGCTGATCTTGAGTCCAATGGAGGCATCATTAAGTGCCAAGGAAGATAGAGCCATGAGTAGTGAGGGTGAAAAGTTTTCTGGTTAAGATGATATGGATACAAATGATATTGAATTTACACACTCAAGCAGCGCACGTGATCCATCCTGGGAAAGAGTTTTGAAAAGTTTTTGTAGGAAAGCATCAATGTTGGTTTGTAATGAGTATGGTCTGATTAGTCACCAGATCAACCTCACATAGTGAATTTATCAAAAATGGTCTCCATAAGGCATTTGATTCTTTCTGAAGATTGTACTTGAGCCTGGTTATGGCCCGTCAAAGAAAGGAGAAGGTGAGTGGCAATATGCCTCGGTCAGGTTTGGGCGGGTCACTCTTGGTAAGCTTAATTTTCTTGCTGAAAGTGAAGGAGAGGAGCACGATATGTTTCCTAGGCTTCAAAACATGACGTATTCTTCTAGGATGAAAGTGAATGTTCAATTCCAGGTGAGTAAAAAGCACTGAAATTCTAAATTTATGATATTTTCGGGTTTCTTTGTTAGTGTTTATACTGATGAATGCCCATTCTTTTGGATGTGATTGTTGATGCTAACAACCAATATACCTCTGACATTTGATTACTTTTGAGTCTAATAAATTTATTTTGGTCTGGAAATGCAAATAGTCCAACCTGTATGTGCTCTGATTACTTGGATTTGAAGTGTTCAAATCTACAATGTTAAATATAACTGCAGGTCATCTCATTCTTCTCATGTGCAAATATAACTGCAGGTCGCCTCATTCTTACTGATGTTTTTTCCTTAATTTTCCTTTAAGTTACTGGACGCTGCAATTGTAGTGATGAATGCATGATGAATGTCAGTGTGCAAGAAAATTTGTATTCTTTCTTTGAGCTCTTTAATTACTGAAATTGTGTTCATGTTGCACCTTCATAATCTTTCAGGTATACACTCAGAAACCTGAAACAATTTACAAATTCAAAACTGGAATAGGACAATATATTCAGAAGAAGGTTCTAAGTGAGGAACCTAAGGACATAATAGTTGGAGGATTCCTGTGACGGTTAAGTCTGACCTCTGCTGGATGAAGGAAGTGAAGAGACGTGAGTTGGTAGCTTAGCAATTACTTAAGATGCCATCTCTCTTATTTGGCCAGAATCTGAGGAATTCCTTTCATATTCAAGCATTACTTTCTGTTTTGGTCTTTTACATGGTCCACTGACTGAATCGCGTTCATTTGCTGTGTATGTGTGGCAGGGCTGGATTTTCCAAACCGGGAACAGAGAGACTTTACAATGGCCGATACGGTGTAATGATCCGTTTACTCATATTTATAGGGCCAACATTTTACCAGCGGCTCATTCACATGTCTCAGCACAAAGTGAGATTTCAAAACATTGGGCCCATGCTCACCCGACAGCCAGTCACAGGCAGGAAATGATTTGTTGGGATAAAGTTTGGTGAGATGGAGTGCGACTGTCTTTTAGCCCATGGTGCCTCCACCAACTTGCATGAACACTTGTTCACACTGAGTGACTCCTACCAGATGCATATTTGTGGGAAGTGCAAGAATGTGGCAAATGTGATTCAACGAATGGTAGACGCAAGGTTTGGGGCCACTGTTGGGTGTTTGCGGATCTGCCAATGACATTGTTAAGGCCGATGTTCCTTATGGGGAAAGTTACCGTGTCAAGAACTTTCCAGCATGGGCATCTCTGTGATGTTCGACATTCAGCTCTGTTCAGTTTTTGTGTCAGTTGACTGCATGACGTGTTTATAGAACTCGTTTTATCCTGCCATTGTGCATGTATCTGTAAAACTTTGGAGAATATGTAGGAAACTTGTGCAGCTTAACATCCCTTATGAGGCCAAGTTTTTGTGCATGGAGACTTTCAGCGTGGCATTGAAAATGTTCAAAAGCTGGGGAGCTTAGCTTCGTTTATCTAGTGGATCTTTTGTTCCCTTGTACCATATTGATTATCAGCAAATTCCAAATTACTTTAACCATTGGCCACAAAAGAGGTGCAACAAAATTAGCTCATGAATTTGTGGAGACTTATTCATGCATCTGACTTTTACCAAATCGTATGCTTGGAATCTTTATCTGCAGCTTCTGATATTCTTATTACAGTGTAAAATCCAATTCTACGATTTACCAAATTTCTATTAATTTCCCTAGAGTAAAGGAAATATATTTTAAAGGGTTTGCTTAAAATTGTTTGTATAATATAGAGTTTTATGTGGTATTGTTTAATCACTATACAATTATATTTATGAGATATTATAAAATCGTGTCATGAGTGCAGTTGTGTTTCTTCAGGTGGCGAAGTAGCTTACAGAATCAATAATTTAAAAAAAAAAAAACAAGAGGCATGTATTTGAACTAACTAGGAAAATATTTCATAAAACTTAAAAACTTAATTGTTAGATGAGTTTCTTTGTAATAGTGCCCGAGAAGTGAAGTATTGCTGTCTTAAGTTTAGGCTAAGAAATACCATTTGGCTCACATCCTCTGCAATACAGAGATGTTGATGTTGGGTTGTAACGCAATGGGAAAAATTACAATAAGGTCTTTATGGTTATACTTTAATACCATTAGGTCCGCAGGTTTTAAACTTTGACAAGGTTCTTCGTTCCATCTTTGAGCATTTCAATTCTCAGGAGATAGGAGTCACAACTCACAAGATTGACGCGGGCTTAGGGGGCACCAACTAAGAATTTGCGAGTTAATGAGGATTATGACAAAATACAAGCACTCGTCAATAATTTTCATCGGTCCCCTATGGATAATAATTAAAAATTAGCATGCCTTTAAAAAAAATATAATTTTTATCTCGGCCTTTTTGGAAGGTAAGCAAAAATAAATAAATAAATAAAAATAAAGCATTTAAGATGCTTCTTCAAAATATTCCATAGAATTTTTCAAATAATAAAATAAAAATAACTTTTTTTTTGAGAAAAATAATGAAATATATATATATATATATATATATATATATATATATATATATATATTAAGTTTCTGGTATTCAAAAGGCTTTGAAAGAGTAATGTCTCTTTCTTCAGTCTTTATAATATAATCTGACTTTAAGAAATCTAGTTTCTTTGTCTTATAGATCATGTCTTTAGCTACTTTGGGTAATTCCCAGCAATCTATGGCTTTATTAAAGTCCTCAATTATGAATTCCTCGGAATTCACAACATTCTTTGAACCACTAGTCCTCCCGGAGGAAGAGCTAGAGAAAGAGGATGCTCTACAGAGTAGAGAATCCATGTAACCCTAAGTCTTTTCAACTAATACGTATATGTATGGCTACAGGTACGGTTTTACAGCCCTAAGCGGATCCCAGTCCTAAACGGGTCTTACTACCAGTAAAGAATTCACCACACACACAAATACCAATTTAGAGAATTAAAATTACACGAATTCTTTTTCCCTATATTACACCTACTTCCCCCTGGCTCTGATACCAGAAACTGCCAGTGATCGTGGGAAGGTGTGTGAATGCTTTGGAAGATCAAATTAATTATCTTTAATTAAGTTAATTGATTGCTTTTAGGAGTACCGTTGGCTTTAGTAGAATATTGGTACGTGGCGTTGTTAGCTAGGGAATGAGGTCCTGTTCAGCTATCTTTGGACATATATTTAATCCTCCTTTGGACCAGTAGCCCGCATCCACTGAGGGTCCAGCCGATATACCAATAAAATTTAAATCTTTAAATTAACCAGTTTATTTTAAGCAAGCCTAGCAACAAGGTTTGCAGAAATAAACATACATTAAGGTTGGCTTTCTAAACAGGCACAGTACCCAGTCTGGATCTCAGAAAGGGTGCTCTGAGTGTGGAGGGAGAGGAGAAGATACAACTGAAGACAGAGATCCGGTCTCTTTGCTTCAGAGGCTAAGTAGCAGTTTTATGGCAGAACTGATACAGATCAGTCTGCAAGCATATAAAATTTAAAAGCTTTAAAATTTAAAACATACATTCTTAATTCATGCTTTAAATTTAAATTACAGATTAAGAATATGCTTTAAATGCTTTAAATAGAATTAAAATTGAATGCTTACATGTAATTATAGGAACTTTAATTCTTTAAAAGAAAAAAGAAAAGAAGAAGAAGAAGATTTCTGGAAAATGTCTGGAGTCAAGAGAATCTCTTTGACATCCAACTCTGATTTCCAATTTTTTGAAATCTTTAGAGAGAAGGGAGAGAATAAGAGAGAAAATTCAGGTCCCCTCAACTGGAGGCTAATGGCAACTTATATAGCCAAAGACCCGATGTTTTACAAAAGAAAATAATTACAAATGATAAGGTCTTCACGTGGGTAGGACCTCGGTTGGTGAGAAAGTCCCCGGGAATCCCGTGAGTGGAGACAGCATCTTTGCTTTATGGTCTTCAAAGTCTTTGTAGGACCCAAGAAAGGAATCCTATCCCCACAGCTTTTTTCCCGTGATGGGAATAGTGAATGAAGGGGGAAAATATCTAGTCAACAAAATACAAAAGAAAATAATTGCTTTTTTTTTTTCTCAACAAAGTACAAAAATTATTTACAATGCTTTACAGGTGGGAAGATGCCAAAACAATCATCTTCATTGTCATCTCCCAGAGATATGAATGGCTCTTCGTCTTCGGCATCCGAGGAGTCTTGTGCTGAAGGCTCGGATCTGGAGGCTAAGAGCTGTTCCATTACTTTGAAATATTCCTCCTCTGACTTGGCTGAGGCCAACAAAGATTGGGCCTTAGATTTTTGAGAGAGGAAAGTGGTCTGGGCTTTAGCTTCCTCAATAGTAGGAGTGAGGTGTCCTGTTGAGGAAAGCCATTTTTGAACGATGGCTTCAGTTAGTTTTGACTCTTCGTCAAATTTTGACCACCATTTTACTTTGAAGGTTCTTTGTAAGAAAAGTTGGGCTTCTTGAGTGTGGAATTGAAGACCCCACATCCAGACCCACGGGAGGAAAAACTTTGTACAGAAACAAAGAAACGGAGTAAATCTTTTCTCTGATTCTAGGGGCTTATAATGGGCTTTGAACAAGTTTAAACAGGCTACAGCATTGGGGCTTAGAATTTCTTGGTTTGGCCCGAAATAGCCCCACCACTGTTGAAACCAGTTTGGAAGGCTTTGTATGGTTATTTTTGAATTAAAGAAAAATAACCATGAATGAGATTTTTTCGGATTTTGTAGGAAAAATGTATTGAACCAAGCTTGTTGATAGTCCCAATAGGAAAAGGACCGACAATGGTCAAAACGGCTTTGGAAGCTAATGGGGAAGTCTTTGGTTTTATGAAGTGGGTCACCCCATTGCTTTGGGCTTAAGACATTGAGAATTGTGGCCGTGGAGTAGGCCGGTTCTTTGTGTTCTTTGGAAAGATAGAAATGTTTGAATTTCACTGAGTTAGTGAATTCAAGGATGCTTTGATAATAGGGTTGGGGTTTTGATAAATCCCATGGTTTGAAAAACCAACCCTTAGGGAAAATCTTTGAAATGCTCTGAAATGGATCAGAGTGATAAAACCCATCTTCGATAACTAAAATGTTTTGATGATAGGCTTTATTAGTTCAATCCGATTTTTTCTTTAATTGAGAAATTACTACTGAAGAAGAAGAGCTTTCAGCAGAAATAATTTCTTTGGAAGATGATGGCTTTGCAATTTCTTTTGAAACAGTTTTTTCTTTCTCCGGAAATTGAGAAAGAGGTTTTATATTTGAAATGCTTTGGAGAGTCATTAAGAGTTCAGGAGATTTTGAAATGGATTCAATCCATTCTTTTACCTGTTCTTGTGAGGCCAGAGCTTTAGATTCTTCATTCTGGACCATATCAATCCAAGACTTTGTAGGCATTGCCGAAGACAGCAATTTTTCTTTAGGAGGTGATTGGGCTTTAGGTGTTTGGGGCTGAGGGTCCTTCTGGACTCCTTTCCCTTTGTCTTTCTTTTTGGGCGGCATTTATCTGTTTTGAAGAAATTCTCTCGTTAGAAAATCCAGAACAGAATTTCTGTCACCTTTAATAAATTCAATTTCAAAATCGAAAACACTTAAAATGGCTTGCCATCTTGCAAAAATTTGTTTTGATGCAATGTTTTGAACATCTTTTTCTAAAACATGTTTTGCAGCTTTGCAATCAATTCTAAGTAAAAATTTTTGATTTAGTAAGTCACTTTGAAATTTTGTAATGCATAAAACTATGGATAAAATTTCCTTTTTGATAGTAGAGTAATTCTTTTGACACTCATTTCAGTGTGCAGAGACATACTGTACTATTTGTTCTCTACTATTGTCTACTTGCTTTAGTATTCCACCATATCCTAGGTCAGAGGCATCGGTCTCTACTACCTTAGGTAATGCAGGGTTTGCTAGATGCAAACATGGAATGCTTTTAACAGACTGTTTTATTAGTCTGATGGCCCTAGTATGTTCATCAGTCCACTCAACAGGGGTTTTCTTTAACCTATCGTGTAGGGGTTTAGAAATCCTATTGATATTTGGACAAAAATCTAGGACATAATTTAGGCTACCAAGAAACCTTTGCAGTTGGGTTTTGTCAAGTATCCGATCAGGAAACTTGTCAGTAAAGGCAAGGGATCTCTCTATAGGGGTGATGGTTCCTTTAGAAATATAATGTCCTAGGAACCTAATCCTTGTTTGGAACAAAGAAATCTTTGAACTAGAAATGGCTAATCCAGCTTTCTTAGTAGCATAATAGAAGGTCTTTAAATGTTTGAAATGTTGATCAATTGAGTTTGAAAAGATCAACACATCATCTATATAAACTATACAGAAATCTGAGTAAGAGTTATAAATATCATTCATAATCCTTTGAAACTCAGATGGCGCATTTTTTAAACCAAATGGCATAACAGTCCATTCGTACTGTCCAAATGGGACAGTAAAAGCGGTTTTATACCGATCCTTAGGATGGATTTGGATTTGCCAAAATCCTGATTTCATATCAAATTTCGAGAATATGAAAGTAGAATGTAATTTTTGGAGCAAATCTTTCTTGTTAGGTATGGGGTACCTAATCCATTTTAGGGCTTTATTTAAAGGCTTGTAATTGATCACTAATCGAGGTGTTCCTCTCTCTATTTCACTATTTTTATTGACATAGAAAGCAGCACAAGACTATGGAGACCTTGATTTTACAATTAAGCCTTTAGTCTCTAAGTCTTTGATTTCATTTTTACAATGTTATTCTAAGTCCATATTCATTTGAATGGGCCTAGCCTTGGTAGGAATTTGTCTTTCATCGAAGTTGGGCTCATAGGGCAAATCTACCGTATGTTGTTTTATATTCCAGAAAGCAGATGGGAGATCAGCACATATTTCTTTCTCAATTTGACTTTTGAAATTGGAAATCTTTTTCTTTACAAAATCATTTTGTAATTGTTTTTCAATTCTTTGTAAACTTAAATTCTTCTGTAAACAAACCAAATTACTCTGTTTTGTTTTTAGTAAAACATTGATCTGATTTTGATAAACAGAAGTGGCTTTAATTATATTTAAATTCCTTGTTCTTGGCTTTTCAATAAAAGGAAAAATAAGTCTTTTTTCTTGGGCTTTAAAAGATATACCACCATATTTAACAGTATACGGGGTAATTAAGTTTATAAAAGGAGTTCCTAAAATGACAACATGATGGATATCATTTGTCAAAATAAAAGAAGTCCTAAATTCAAAACCATCATTCAAAACAGAAGCATCAACTTTTGAAGTGATTCTTAATTTTGAATTATTAGCGGCAGAAAGTCTCTCTTTAGTTTTCTCTTGAAACTTTTTTGGAACAATTATTTCTTTAATACAATTCAGATCGGCACCAGTGTCAAATAATGCAATAGTGTCAATTTGGAGTTCTTTGGAAAATTCTATTGTGACTTTAATTAAATATTTTCTTGTGGTGATTTGTTTTAAGGCAAATAAAAAATCATGAGGTAGAGACTCGATGTTTTCAAGTTTCTGTTCCTCATCCTCACCACCTTCTGAGTCTGATTTATTATTCGAATGTTGCTCCAATTGTTTCTGTAGCAATATTTGGATAGTGTCAGAATCAGTTTTTTGTTTTTGCTTTAAATCAGAAATTTCTAGTTTGATTTCTTTTATTTCTTTTTGAAGATCCTGGATAGAAGGAGAAGGCTTTTTAGTCTTTCTTTTGTTTAAAATATCCGTGAGATCATAAGCATGCTTTTGTATAACAGGTGTTCTGGAGGTCTCAGGCTTTTCTCTATGCTCAAAGGTTTTTAAAAGTCTATCTAAATACTCTCTTTGTAAGGAAGGGTCAGAAATATATTTGACTAATTCAAGAAAAGTTTCTTGTTCTTTAGTCAACACATTAATTTTCTTTAGGTATGATTCTGTGTCAGAATCAGTATCAGAGGATTCTGAAGTATCAGAGTCGACTAGCTCATCAACTTGCAGCGACTCACTATCTTCCGAGATAGAAGATTCCGACTCTGAGGAGTCAACTAACAAAGGAGCTATTTGGGAGAATATTTCTTCGCTAAGTCCTAGCTCATGAAGTCTTTTGGCCATCCTACAATATTTTGCAGTATGTCCTTTTTTCCCACACTTAAAACAAGTGGCTTCTTTATAGTTGAAATTCTTTGGTTTGGGCCTGTCTATTTCTTTCTTTTTAGAGGAATGCCTTTTATAAGGCTTTTTGGGCTTTCTATAAAAGGATTCTCTAAGTTCTGGAAAGGGTTTCCTATATTTCTTTAATTTGTGATGTTTCTTGTAAGTCTTTGTGGAACAATTGCCACCACAATCCTTAGAACTGGAGACTTTAAAAGGGTCATAGTTAAATTGTTTACAGAAACTTCCTAATTCTTGTTTAGATTTCTTAAGTTCCCACTTAAGTCGTTTCTGCAATTTCAAGTCTTGACATATTTTTAGACCTTCCCTATTGACATAACTAACTAATTCACCATAGGTGAGATTGTCATAAGGAATTTGGTTGTCGTAGAGGGCTTTAATTGAATTCCTAACCTTTTCTCCTAATAGGGTAGGTAATCCTGCAAGGAATTTTTCTTTCCAAGTAACATGATTTGCATCATCTCTTAGAAAGAGTCTGGTAAAGAACGTGGCTTTATAACTTTGAAAATCACTGAGTTTTCTACACCTAAGGTTGTGTAGTAACTCGGCATTTTTATCTCTAAGGTGAGATGGGTCACCTATGAAGTGGAGGGATATTGTGACTATTAAAACTGAAACAGCATCTTGGACCGGATTATTAAATTCATCAAGAATGGGTGATCCTTCTTGATCAGTTTTGACAGCATTCAAGATTTCAAGATGTTGTTGATTTGTGAGGAGATGATCCCACCATCTTTTAAGTTGACCAGTAAAACCGGCAATCAGAATTTCTGCTATGGCTCTATCAGCAGTTTCTGATTGGGTTTTATATGCATTGGCTGCCATGGTCATTTGTTGGAGTAATCCAAGTATATTGTACTCAGACATTCCATCTATATTCCATTCATAGACTGAGGATGCATTAAACCTTGATTGGTTTATAGCACTTGGTCTGTTATCTATTGCTAGATCTGGTGGAGTACGAGAAGTAGCAGGAAGTGCTAATTCCCAATGGACTTTATTGACTTTAGGCTCAGGTTCAAGTTCTTCTTGGAATGCTTCTAAGTCAGAAGAGGCTATGGAAGATTGATCCTAATCTAATACTCCTATTTTACTAGATTGGGGAGTATCAGGGACTATTTCTATTTTCTTAGATGAGGATGAAGAGGCTTCTATCCTATCTAATTGTTCTCTAATAGCTTTAGCAAAATCCGATTTCGAATCTTGAACAAGTTTTTGACTTGCTTTCGAAACCTGGAAAGGTTTAAAAATAGGCTCTTTGAGTCTTTTTTCGAGGTCAGATTTTGTAATTGACTTTGGAACAGTAGGAGAAACAGTAATGGTTGACTTTTGGATTTGACTTTCTATTCTAGTCAACTGTTTTCCTATCGTGTTTAGATTAGTGTTACAAAATTGTTTTGTTGAATAACACTATCTAAATTCTTGTCTATATCACCATTCCTATGGATCTTGTAGGGCGATGCTTTTACTTCTCTCGGAGGTTCACCATATTCAATGGTAATACTTCTTAATGGGGGATGTTCAGATTCTACCTTAGTTTGGCTATCTGAAAGCTTCCATTCAGAAACTATCTTTCTAAAAATGGGATTTGAATTTTTGAAAGGATATAAAATGTTGTTATTGGAGGCATATATCTCAAACCAATCAAAAAACAAGATGTGGGCTTTTTGCTCATTGACAAACTCGTAATAGGCATCTTGAATTTGTTTTCTCTGAGCCAAATAGTGTTTGAAAAACCAAAGTCTTTTTTCTTTATTTAAATCAGAATAAAAGTCATTGTGCAATAATGTTTTGTCTAATTCAAATGGCTTTTCTAAGACACTGATTACATTTTCTGTTACAGCAGAAAATGTGGGAGATGTCGGAGGAGAGGGTTCCTTCTCCTCTTGTCTTTGATCCTGCTGTGTACTAGTATATACAGGGTGAGGTATACTAGTAGTGTAATCAACAGAACGTATGGAACTACTAGGAATATCCGAGGTGGAAAACCTAGGTTGATCTTTGTAAGGGGCATTTACTATAGAAGGTATCCTAGTAAATGTTCTATCTATAGAAGGAATACTAGAAATAGAACCTATGTCTGAAAATCTAGATGAGGTTGACCTTTTAAATGATAATTTAACTTTACCATCAGAATACTGAGTCACATTCTGCAACTCTGTATTGGGCTCAAGTTGTTTTGGAATCACTGGTTCAGCGGCTCCATCAAGGATCCATTCTTCAGGAAGATGGACATCTTTCCATTGGATAGGTCTTGATACGACAATATTGGCTCTGAATAAATCAGTTTGGAAAAGAATTGTTTCATTCTTTTTTGACTGAAATTTATGTTGCGTATTAAACGCAGAATGCATTGCCTTATAAGACATCTTAAAAATCAATGCAACAGGGATTGATCCTTCTATCATGTGATAGTTATGGGTTTTGATTTGAAGAATCATGCTTCTAAGAATATTTTTGTCTTTAATCGAGATTGTTATATTTGGATAACAATCAAACGATATTGGGCCTTTACAGAGACTTGATTCGATACTGCTAAGTAAAGAATCATCAAAAGAGATGAATCTGCCATCTCTCAAAACGGCTAATATGGAGGTGTCTAAACTTTCTTTGGTCAGAGGCTTAATTCCTACTTGGATTAAACCTACATGGACATATTTGAATTTTTTATCTTTTAAAATCTTTAAAGAGCTTTCTGAGAACAATTGGATTGTCTCAAAAGTCTTTGAAAGAGTAATGTCTCTTTCTTCAGTCTTTATAATATAATCTGACTTTAAGAAATCTAGTTTCTTTGTCTTATAGATCATGTCTTTAGCTACTTTGGGTAATTCCCAGCAATCTATGGCTTTATTAAAGTCCTTAATTATGAATTCCTCGGAATTCACAACATTCTAGAGAACTAACCTTGATGCAGAACAACAACAATATAGTCCAAAGTCTTCTCTGATGAAAGAAAAATTTACTCTCCTATGCTATTACTAACAAATCTACAAGAAGAAAGAGCTACAAGGTCTTGTATCAAACTATAAATGTGGTCATTTGAAGAGCAAAAGATTGATTGGCACCGAAAAACAAATAAAGCCGAAGTGCTTGGTCAATAAAGCTAGTTACCTTTTTCTTAAAAGATGCAATGCATAATGTGAACTCATTTTGTTTGCTTGTAATAAACCCCAAAATGATGGGAAAAAAAAAATTGGAAGAATACAGCTGTGAAAACTTCCAAGAGACTGGGAGGTGATGGACTTGAAAGGCCATGACCATCCCCTGGAGATGGATATCTCAGTTGGCAATTGCAGACGTTGATCGAATCCTTGTATTGATCAATTTGAGTTATAATAGCACTTGATCCAATGCATTAATAATAATGTTCTGCAGAGTTGGTTGGCGATATGTGTGTGTCTGTGTGTGTATATATATATATTTTTCTCTGGCTGGTTTTTTGGGATCGTGGATGGTCCTGGAGGCAAGCCAAAATTGAATAGATTAGAGAGTATGTCAGTATGTTTTAAGTAATGGTGCATGTACCAAGATACGTGGTCACTCTGTAGCAATACACAGGGCCCAGTTGCCATTGCAGAAATGTACAAACATGCTGTGTGTACTGTCTAGCAGCAGTACAGGTACTCTTAAACAATACTACCAAGTAATAGCATATATCTATATATATAGTGAAGTGAAGTTGACATGCTGTGTAACAAAAAGAAAAGTGGACAAAATTAGTAAAAATGGGAAAGCAAAGAAAGGAGAGAAAGAGTCAAGTAGAAAATTACCAACATAAATGGTCTGTCTTAAAACTCCTAAATACTTGGGAAACAATAGGTAATATATTTTTGTAAGTATAAAAATAAAGAGGAAAGCTCTAGAAAAAGAAAGTATTAAATGAGCAAAAACTGCCTATAACTGTGGGTTATTGTTAATGTAAAGTAAACAAACCTTTAAACAAAACACAAAAATCTCGTAGCCATGCAATTAAAAAACCCTCAAGCAATAAGGAACCCACTTGGCCACAAGAAAGAAAAATTGAAAAAACAACAACAATGTCAGAGTTTGTAAAATTAAATCTCTTTGTTGTATCCCATCCTGGATCTCATCTGACCACAAACTGAAGATCTTCTGTCAAAAGGCTCCAAATTTTTTTCTTATCCATTGCCCTTGCTCCCTTTTTGATCATCTCTCTGATCTCTGACCAAACTCTGTCTTATATCAGATCTTTATGTTCTTTTACAGCTAAGTCTGTTCCTTGTAAGATGGCATAGAGGGAAGGACCAAACACTTTTAACGCAGATTCAAGGTACACAGCACCAGCAAGCCTCCATATTCTCTGAACTCACATAAAAACTATTGCTTTCTTGTCCTTTGAATACAACTATACAAGTTTTCAGTCATTTGGCCCATACCCTTTTGGTCTTTATCTGAGAATTGCACATATTAATGGTGTCTGCTTGTTGTAGAACCTATATATGTTCAAGAATTGTTGTTGTGGTATTGGAGCATGAGTTTCATAAGCTGGAACTGAGATTATTAAATTTGGTTCTTGTTTTTTATTTGATTTTGATGAATATAACATTGATTGCCGGTTCATTTGGATGATCCTATAAAAACAAGACAAAAGGAGGATGTCAAATAGTACTATATATGATTATGTGATGTCAAGTGATTACTTGAAAATGGTGAAACCTTGTTGGAAACCATCTTATGAAGATGAAGATAGTGGTCGTGTTGATGGGTTGTTGTGGTACAAGGATTTGGGGCCTCATGTTTACGGTGAATTCTCAATGGCCTTAGTGCAAGCCAATAGCATTATGGAGGATCAATGTCAACTTGAATCAGGGCCATTGAGTTCCTCAAATTCTGGTCCTCACGGAACCTTTGTTGGTGTTTATGATGGACACGGAGGTCCGGAGACTGCAAGATTCATCAATGACAATCTTTTCCATAATCTTAAGAGTATGTTCCCTTCCCCCTGTCATTGCTTTGCTATTTCTTCAATTAGTAGCGTTAATGTTTTTTGCATCTTTGGTTGCAGGATTTGCATCAGAGCATCATCAGATGTCGGAAAATGTTCTAAGAAAGGCTTTCACAGCAACAGAGGATGATTTTCTCTCCCTTGTGAAGCAAGAGTGGCCTAGTAAGCCAAATATGGCGTCCGTGGGATCATGTTGTCTGGTGGGGTTAATATGCGACGGGTTGCTGTATATCGCAAATGTTGGGGATTCTCGAGTAGTGCTAGGCAGAGCACAGAGGGGCAATAGGGAAGTTTCTGCCATACAAGTATCCGTGGAGCACAATGCAAACATTGAATCTGTGAGAGATGAGCTTCATTCATTGTATCCCCATGATCCGCAGATTGTTGTCTTGAAGCACAAGGTTTGGCGTGTCAAGGGCATCATACAGGTAAATTTCTTGCGTTTTACTTTCCCCTGGCTGTAACAGTTAGGATTAACGGTTGCTGGAGCAGCATTAGACTTTTAATTGAATTCCATTGTATAGGTGAATCTGAGAAGAGACTTGTTAGCTCATAAAAGGGGGGGGGGTGAAATAAGTGTACTAAGAATCTTCTCCTTGTCTTTGCAGGTGTCAAGATCCATTGGTGATGCATATTTGAAGAAGGCAGAATTCAACAGAGAGCCTCTGGCATCTAAGTTTAGATTGCCTGAACCTTTCGAAAGGCCAATCATTAGTGCAGAACCATCAGTATTAGTACACAAACTCTACCCAGAAGATCAATTTCTCATATTTGCTTCTGATGGTCTATGGGAGCATCTTAGTAACGAGGAGGCAGTCAACATTGTACAGAACTATCCCAGACATGTAAGAGTACATTTCTCTTTACATTTTGGTACCAATAGTTCTGAAACCATTCCTACTATGGCAGCACAAATGATGGTCAGCCGTAAAGCAAGCAGTTGTTTTTATCGATGAATTATGGCTTAAGGCTATTATCATCACTAAATAGTCTTGTAACTTGTGATGCAGGGAATTGCTAGGAGACTTGTTAAATCCGCACTAAAGGTAGCAGCTAAGAAAAGAGAAATGAGATTCTCCGACCTGAAGAAGATTGATCGCGGAGTGAGGAGACACTTTCATGATGATATATCAGTCATAGTCATATATCTAGATCCGGGTTTGATTGATCAGAACTTCAACTGCAGTTCTCCTTTTTCGATGAGAGGAGGTACTGTGTTCCAACCCCCTTCTGATTGATCAAGGCAAAGCTTCCAGTATATTATCTCTGCTTGTAGCAAGCCTTCCCCTTTGCAAAATTTATCAGTTAGTGTTGTGTAAGGTTACATGTGTCAAGAGGAAGAAAAGTTCTCTTCTTCGTTAAACATGACCAAAAATCATACTAGCATGACAACATTAGTTGTTTACAAGGAAGATTTAATTGGCAAGTGGGGAACCGACATTACAAAATATGAACCCTATAATTGCTTATCTAGTGAAAGTGATACCTATGTAGATATAAAAGTTCGTTTCCTCTTTATTTTATGCCTCTTGCTTAAAGCTGTGTTGTTTTTTTTCCCCCCATAGCTGTATTAGCCAACATTAATCTTTTTAAACCCAAAGGAGGGAAGGAAAAAGGGGGAAAAAATAAATCACCACAGTTACATTCAGCTCAGCTGCTGATTTAAACCCGTACAATTCTTTTTCTTTTTGGCTTCCGTTCATCTACAGTAACAGGAGTTCGTGTTGAGAGATTGCTAATTTTCTGCTTGAGAACTTTCTCCACCTCTTTCTCTTCTCTCAAGAACCGTCAAATCTTTCTTCTTCCCCTCTCCCCCTTATGGACTGAGCAAAACCATCAATCTCATCCTCATACTAATGATAAAATAGTAGTAATTCACCACTCTCTTTTCTGAGACCTTTGTACAGTACCTCCTTTGTTAGAACTGTTGGTGTTTTATTTTTTAGGCATTTTACTCGTGCTTTGTTCAGGCTATTTTTGAAAAAAAAGCAAAAAAAAAAAAAAAAAAAATTCCTTACTCTTTTGAGGTGCATGCGAACTGGGGTCACCATCCTTTCACTCAAGGTTTGATGAAACGGGTTTAGGCATAGTTTAGAAACAAATTTACGATTCACGTTTACATAAAGGACCCCAACTGTGGAGGGCTTATTTTTCTCTGCATCTTGAACTTCATTGCCTCTAGATTGACATGAAATATCTACGTTCAATCGGATGCCCGTTCGTTGTCAACATGTTATACAAAAATGCAGTTCCATATGAACATGCGATGTATTAACTATTAAAACTATATTTGAAGTTGCAAATCTCATGACCTAAAAATGTGATCCAGTAACGAAAAATATTTCAAAATTTTTATCTCAAATTTCATTCTAAAAATCTCATGACCTAAAAAATTATTTATAAATTTTTTGTCCATTAATTATACTACCTCATCCACCAATACTTATCTCCAATTTCATTACAATAAGATGTACCACTCATTTCGTAATTAATAATTATTTATAAAATTTAAATAAATAAATTATATTATTCATGTCACCGTCAATTGATAAATACCGCATTATTTAAGATGTTTGGGACAAAAAATTTAAGATGGAAGCACCGCCATTCAAATAAACAAGAGAAATTTTCTTTGGCTTCCAATTGAGCGTAAACCGGCAGACAAATCACTTAGAAGTTCAGATTGTCAACACATAATACAGAAACTTCCCTCAATTGTATGAATTAGTTGATTCTTTAGCTAAAAGACAAGAAGCAAGAATGCAAGTTCAGCAACCTCTATATACTACAAAATCTTAAAAATTATAGTTGGTCAATCCAAAACCAAAACTGCTCAACTGTTCATCATCCCAGCCTCACAGCAATATGCCTATACTCAAGTCTATGAACTAATAATAACACCAAAACCTTTTTTCTGATCAGATAATATCCTTAACCTCAGGGTACAACATTGTTAATCCTCTTGACGATCCATGCCCCACTAAAATCATAAAATAAAACCATGAATTAATAAGAAATAAAAAAACACCACAATAGACAACCATACAGTGATACCCTTATATACAGTTAGTAAGTCCATCTATTCAAATGATATCCAAATAGAAAACAAAAAGTTCCAGACTAGCCGGGTGTAATTAAGTCTTACAATGAAAACATTGAAAATTAGGAAAAGAAGAGAACTACAAAAGATACAAAGCTACACAGGAAAAAGCCATTTATCAAGTAACATCTTCCACTCCCTGCATTCTACCTTGCATGTCCAGCAATTCACTCTGTGAAACTATAGAAAATTAACAAGCACCTTTCAAAGAATAACCCATCTTAAAAGCCATCTAAGAAAAATCAGAAATTCTGAAGCAACTGACTCAAATTATTTCTGTTATCCGCACCTAAAATTTTGAAACAAAACACTATTTTTTGAGCTAGAAAATAACAGTCGACACAAGTCTAATTAAGCTTTTCATCTCACTCACTCACATTCAATCAAAATGGACTCAATTAGAAGCTTCACACGATCAAATATAAAAAAAAGTAGCAGCAACAGATGGATTTCATGCCTCCCTTGGTACTACAGGAAAATGGACTTAAATTGAAATGGGACATCCAAAAGTAATATTCCAACAACTAATATGATAAAGTACCTGTTAGCATTAACACTGAATCATAGATATAAACTTACCCTTTGTCCTGATCTCTCCTCTCCCCCTTCCCTCCCTCTCCTCCTTTTTCTCCTCCTTTTCCAGGGCATAGCACCCAAAAGAAAATTTTTGAAAAATACTAAATTACGCATGCCTCAAAGACTAACTAACACAATCCTTTAATTTATATTACTAGTCCAAACACAGCAAGCACACTATCCTTGTTACTTCTGATTGTTACCATTGAAGTATCCTAGATCCTCCCATTAGAACAAGTCACCATCAGAACCCATATGTAAAAAGCAAATACCAAATGAAATTAAACTAGAGATCAAATCATACAAAACCGCACTCAATCTCAGAAATTCTAACAGATTTTGATTCAGTTAAGAAAAGTCAGTAAAAAATCCTAGCAGCCTATTAAATCAAAACAACATATTTTGAAAGCTGAAATCATATATCAGAATATGAGAAATCCATATGTTGGGCAACTTCTGCTGTCTCCAGCTAGGTCATAAAATCATATATCAAAATATGAGAAATCGATAGGTTGGTCACACGTCAATAAATAGAAAACCAATGTTTCTAAAGAAACCAACTTACCTCTCAGTAATCTCCGAAAGTTGCAATAATTAAAAAAGACAGAAAATGGGCCCTAGGTTGTTACTTCAGAATTTCTGAAATTCTTAGAAGATTTTAAGACAAGTTAAGACTAAAGGTAGTTGCTAATTACTCTAAGCTTCACAAGGTGAATTGATATTCTGACTTTATCTTCTTAAAGCAGCGACAGCAATTTTCCTACTACAAAACCTTGTTAACTGCAGTATAGAAATACATTAAAGGACTAATTCATCTAGGAAGTAGACATAGGTACAGCCGCAGAAGGAATCACTGAAAGTTAGTAACCTAAACCTGCCAGAAAAATTAAAAAAATAACATTACAAAAGATCATTGAAAATATGCAGATACATGCATTAATTAAGCCACAGCATCCCTAAGGATAGATGAAGTAAATTGAGCATAATTGGTGTGGTAAATGCTAAAATACTCTCAATTCTCAAAACATACCTTAACATGCAAAGTTCATAAGGCATTTTCTATTTAGGCCACTCCACCTGCCTCGCCCGTGATACCTGCCTCCTGTTATATAAAACGAATGAAAGGTCAGTACTCTAGAAAGCAAAATTGTAAGAGCATTTTCTCCAAAGTGGTTGTAACAGTACAAGAGGGACTTACAGCTTCAATATTTCCCTTGCCAATCGCTTGTGACACAGAACTTGATGAGGCTTTTGAGAAGCTGAAGGGGAAAGAAAAAGCCTCCATCAGCTATGCATGTCAACCAAACATTGTATTCTGACTATGATTATATATTTATTAAATAATCCGCCAATAAAGCGGGAAAAAAGCAATTTGTTTGCAATAATACATACCGAAGTGCCCTAGCTTTTCTTTTGTCTTCTTCCACAGAGTCTGTTTTGGGATATGGTGCAAATCTGGCAAGTCGAGCTTTCCTCTTTGCCTCCTCATCACTAACTGAAGATGGCACAGGAAGCCCAAATCTAAGAAACAACAAGAAGGATTAATAATATACTGCAAACAGAGACTGAAAATTCAACTTCTTCAGACATGAAACCACATAAAGTTGGCATCAAATGTTACCTCTCTGCTCGAGCCTTTCTCTTCAGCTCCTCTGAGGTCTTTGATACTTCGGATCCCTGCATTTTGGATCCAGTTCCAAACCTGCAAAAAGATCAATCCAGACTAAAACATCTTAGCGAACAAACAGACAAATGAATATTCTGTCTACAAGGTAAAATTTGCTATCACCAATAAATAAATACCACCAAAGTACATGGCAAGCACAAGAGAAAAGGCAAGATAATTCATCCTTGGACTCAGATGATAAGATGGAAGTGGAAGAAGCAAAAGAGTTGTCAAGTTCCATTGTTTGGTGTCCCTCACGGTGAATAGAACAGAGAAACCATTGCATATAAATTTGAACATCATACCTTCAAATGCTAAATTTTGTACATAGATATCTTTTCATTGTTATATAGTAAAGGGTAAGACACAAAGTACTTCTGGATTCTAGAATATAATTTTTCTTTCTTTTTCTTATCAAAGTAAGCTGGCCCATTATCAAAGAAGCAGCATTTGCATCCATAAGAACCTCACAACCCTTTTTTGTTGTGTTGCAGGGGAGGATCTTAATGGAGGTTCCATAGTGTGTCAGAAACACCGAAACCCACTAGCACAACCTAGCAAGATAGCCCTCAAAAAGCAGCTCCTAGGAGTGCTCTTGTTGAGCATTTGATGATCCAGAGCAAGGACATGATATGGTCTATTATTGATTGCGGTGTGTAGGCTTCTGAATGGGATAAATAAGTGGTCAGATGAAATTTTGGACAAAGGATTGAGACAGTTTTAGCCAATAACCTATTATATCACAGTGGGTGAGGCAAAAATCAGACCCCCTTTCACATCTACAACACTTCCCTTCCCTTAGTTATCTATATCATTGTTATATAGTACAGGGTGTCATGTAAAGTACTCCTCTCCCTCAGTCAGAGGTGGTTCTTCCAGTAAGAAAATATACAAATTTAAATGTTTGGTATAACAGACTAGCACCCAAACATGGTCTGGGAGTTCAAACCCAATCCAAGTGCCTATAGTTCAATATCATCATGGCAATGGGTCACTTTTCAGACATAACCAACAATACGACACACCAAAAATAAAAGGACTAGAACCAGATGAAGAAGTCTCAACATTGCATTTGGCTGTGGAATAATTCAAGCATGAACAGAGAACATAGAGACAAATACAAGAAACCCAACAAATAAGCTAAAGCAAAATCTAACAATTGACAAGCATCAAATCAACAATTATCCCTTTAAAATTACATTCTGTCACAAAACACAAGATCAGTCACATGAGAAGTAATTTTTGCAACTAAATTGATTACTAAGACAAAAACTAATAAAATCAACAACAAACAATTTACTGTACATGGCAATTACCAGAGTCTTTTGGTTTCCTAGAATTACTTTTTCATTTTTTTCCTCTCATCTATATTAACATAAACAGAACAATAAATAAATTTCATTTTCTAATAATAGAAACCCTAAAATTACAAAAGCAAACGATAATGAGCTTCTAATTACCTTTCAGCCCGAGAATTACGCTTCTCTGCCTCAGACATCTGAACCGGCACACCGAACCGCTCGGCGCGGCGGATCTTCTTCTGAGTGTCGTTGACCGGATCGGCATCCCCCAACACCGGACTCACCGCGATAGCAGTAGTAACGGCCGTCTTCGTGTCATTGCCGTCCTTCTTGACCTCAGCAGATAAAGAGTCGACAGCGGGGCCAGGGTTTCGCCCAAGATCCATGGGGCCCACCTTCTTTTTAGGGTTTCCTTCAGCCGAGGGGTTGGTGTTGTCAGTTGTAGCGGCGACGGTAGCGAGCTTCTCTGCGTCGGCTGCCATTTTGCGAGAGAGAGAGAGAGAGAGAGAGAGAGAGAGAGTGTGTGTGTGTGTGTGTGTGTGTGTGTGGGTGAGCGAGGGGTGGCGTGAAGACTACGAGCAAAGCCGAAAAATAATAAGGCGACGAAGGCCGAAAGGCTTTTGGGTTTTCTTAGTGATGTGAACTGAAAAAGAGTGTCCGAATCGATAAAGAAAGAAGAAGTGTAGGGTTAAAAAACAGATTTCAATACTTAGCCGCGTGATTCTTTCTTGCTTTGGATTTTTTTCGGCGAATGAAAAGTGAACGAACCAAAACTGTCCAGGTCGGTCTCAATTGGAAATTTTAGTTTTAATTTTTATAAATATATGAATGCTAAAATAATAAAAGAATAATGCTAATTATTCGGAAGAAGTCTGGATTAATTATTTTTAAAAAAATCTTTACTCATAAAAAATATATAACTAGAGTTTGTAATCAGAAAAAAAAATACTCAAACACACCATGTATACAAAAATTATGTTTCAAAACTATTTTATAATAACTAAATAAAACATGACTCTGTCCTCGACTCCCTTCACTCTGTCAAAATGTATCCCTTATTTTGTTACAAATCTCATTATCATTATTTCTAAAAGAATTATTGCTCCAGGTAAGATGTAAGAAATTATAATAATTTTTTAGGTGAAAAAAATAAAATTCCGAAATTCACTACCAATCTTTAAATCTAAAAAGATGTAATAACTTTTTATAGCGAAATTAGACTTGATATTCTAATGATTGATTTGTATTTTCATATAGAGCTGACAAAATGGGTTATTGAGTCATGTTTGTATCGTGTCAGAGTTGGTAAAATGGGCCATCGAGTCATTTTTATTTTGTGTCGGCTTCATGTCACGTCAAATTTAAGTGATCCGAATCCGATCCATTAATAATTGTGTCAAAATATTGAAATCTAAAACTGACACAAAAATAATTAAGTTACCGAATAACTCGCTTAATATCTATATATTAAATAAAATTTACAATAATTATTTACATATTGTCACACACACACACACACACACACACACACTCACACACACACACACACACACACACAATTTAGTGATATTATAAAATATACATATATACCAAAATATTACATATTTACACTATTAAAATTTTAATTATATATATAAATAATATTATATATCGATATTATAAAATATATGTCTACCAATATTTCACACATTTACATTATTAAAATTCTAAATGTATATAAAATTCTATAAATAAAATATTATATTTATATTCATCCTCTCAAAAAAATAAAAATAAAACAGAGAATCATCTCTAATATTTGAGTTTTGATAACAATAATCTATAAATTGTTTGAAAATATAACTGAGTCATTGATTGATTAAATGAGTTAGGAACTTTAATTCTAACTAAACAAGAAAAAAAATCATATCCATCCGGACCCAACTCATTTAATAATTGTGTTAAATTCGATGACTATACCTCTTTATTCATGTTGGTTAATCGAGTCATGTCAAATTTTGCCATCTCTATCTTCATGTCATCGACTAGGACCTAACTACATCACAGATTATGTTAGTAACAGACTGTGAATTGACAAGATAATACACATATGATTGACACGTGTACGGTAGATAGAAGGGATAATATTTGTGTAACTTGGCATTTCGATTTGCTTTTGGTGATAAAATGCAAACCTCCTGGTAGCTGACTGGTTACCTTTCACTTAATTTGTACCGAGGCCCCTATTTTCAAATATCTACCTAAAATTTTTTTGTTCAATTCATACGAGGGAGAAGAAAGTCACAATAAGAATAAGAACGGAGTTCCATGGTTTTGAAGTTGTAATTACATGTTGATACTACAAACGAGCAGACGTTGCATCTTCGGCAAAAGCAAGGTCTCAAAATCCACCTTTATCAATTGAAACGGTGTGTGATCTAGTTTCATCAATGGATGAACATTTGGAGGTTCAGCCGTCGATCGTCACATCTAGTAGACATTGATTCATCGCCAAAATCAATATGTAGGTAATCATTGATAGGATTTGTAAGTGATACGTTAAATGTTAGTATGTTTGGAATTTAGGTTTTGGGAAATTCATGCAACTATATATATGCGCGTGGTGGCTGTAGGTTTGGGCAATTAATTAGTTTGATTGATGGGAATTATAGTCCGATCTCTCATGTAAAATTAGTAATTAACTCTTTTGAGCTTCAGTATCATTGTTCAAATGATCCTTTTAACTACTCTTAGGTGTCCGTGTCATTTTCTCTACTATTGAAAGCATGAGAGAATGGCTACTAGGTTAAATGATTTATATTTTTAGAAAAGTTAATGATAAAGGCATTTGGTTAATCGATAAAATTATAGGTGTTGTGTAAATTTTAATGAACTCGCAAGCGCACGAATCTATTGTAGAATAGATTAATGGTGACGAGTGTCGATCCCACGAGGAGGTTAATTTTAATTATGCAGAATTAATTTTCTTTTTAATGGGAACAATTAAATTATGGTAATTTTATCATAAATTGTTGAATTAAAATGACGGGAATAATTAAAAATGAAACTGTCATAATAAAGCACTTGGGTATCCGGATCCGCATCAACATACTCCATGGGCTAAATATTCCATATTAATACCAATTAAATCATAAGGGGGGATTCCACATCTCATGAACCACTCTCCAATAAGTATGGTCTTAGAGAACTTTGTGTGCAAATAATAATAATAACTCAGGGTCTTGGGTTTAACCAGGTTGTATCTAGACAGGACTATTATTATTTGTAGACGAAAAGTCAAAACAACCACAAATATTAGAGGGGAAGAGAAAGTAAATTTACCAAATTAAGCCCATGGAACATGTTGAGACTTCACCTTCTACCCAAGCTCAAAAAGAAATTAGCTACTCATATTTTAAATAAGGATAAAAAAGGAAATTTTATTAAAATATAAAGAAACTACAAGAAGGAGAAGGAATTTTAGAAATCTAAGCTTAAAAATGAATTCAGGGGTCTCAAATTAGGGGGGAAGAGCCCCCTATTTATAGATACATTGAGTGAATCGTGACTATCGGATTAAAAACAGTTCGGATGCTCAGGATTGCGCCACGTCATCAGTCAACAGTCAACAATCAACATTTATGCGACAAAGAACGCCGCACTTTGAATAGTAAATAATCCCATGTAAGCGCATGTACTGTACACACGATTTTTGCTCCACTGAGATGCTGCCACGTCATCGATCTACAGTACATAAGAAATTTACTCCAATAAGATCGTGACACATCATCGGTCAATGCCAAGTCATCGGTCAACGCCACATAAGCAGTCAATCCACATAATTCGTCCAATCAGATACTGCCACGTCATAGGTAGTTGCCACATCATCATCGGTCCGTATCATGAGCGATGTGTAAAATGATTGTCGTGAAGCAATCATGAATAGTCTGTGAATAGTACCGTATATGTGAACAATGACTTTTTTCCTTTAATGCTACTCTTAAGGTTTTCGACCGTCCTGAGTCTAAACATGACGTCCGTTTTGCTGTCTGATCACTTGTTTATTGTGAAACGATTGTGATATCCCTAAAATACATAAAATACACAATTATAATAAAATACATATAATTGACTAACAAAATACTTAAATAAATAAAAATAACAATGTTAGTGAGATTTAAAGTGTAAAATGACAATTTTCTCCTTTATAAATATACATTTTTTAACACTCAACACACCCCCCAACCAGCTTATTGCTAGTCCCTAGCAAATAAAGCGAAGATAAAATTCAAAAATTTTTTTTTAAACACACGTGTTTATTCAATCAGATTAATGATAGCAATCAAATAAAAGTTTAAGCATTATCTCTAGTCTAAAAGAATATTACACTCACATCAACCATCCATATGTATCAGTCCAGCAGACTTTGTTGTAGCAATAGTAATCAAGCCACTTTCAAGAATGACATATCAAACCCCAAAATCTCACTGGTTGTAGTGACACTCTCACAAAGAAATTAATCCCAATAAAATTTTGTCACTACAATGAATGGTAAATTGAGAGAAAATAATAAAGAAATATTATATACTCTCACCAAGATGAAAAAAAAAATATGCCCATAATTTAAAAATAATACGATCTCAAATAAAGTATTAATCAACCAAATGTATTTTTTTTTTTATGAGTATGCATCACTACATCTTAATTACCCATATAACTAGCTTTTATGTTAGACTATAGTTCCCTAAAATCAGGAAGGACTTTTACTAGGATATAACGTAGGCTAGGGACATGGCTAACAAAGAAAAGAAAATAGGGAAACAAAATATATATGTTTGAGAAAAAATTCAAGAACCTTTTACAAGATACATTTTGCTTATTTATTACTATTGTATTTCTTCTTTTTTTTTTCCTTTTTTTCTTTTTTTTCTTTTTTTTTATGTAGCACAACTTCGCTGAACAAAATAATTATTTATTATTTTTTTCTGAAACATGAATAGGTGGATGAAACTTGTATGATATCGGGTAATACTCCGAATTGAAGTGGGTCAGGTTGATAAGTTAATAAAGAAAAGGTTTTTTTTTTTAAATAAAAGGCTCAAAAAGGCTAACTATGGATATTACATAATAGGGATGGCTAGAAAGGCTCAAACGGGTCAAAAATGGCATTCCATCATCTTTTAGAACTCTAAATAATCTTCCATATCTACTAATTAAGTGGGTATTTAGATGTAGTAACACACACTTTTTTTTTTAAGGGTTAACTCAAAGAAAATCTAGAGATTATGTATGAAATAATAAACTGCTAAGCTACATGAAGAATGGGCAAAAAGGGTTACTCTCTAAGAAAAATTAATAGGCGCAAAAACTCACTTGGAATTTATTATGATATGTGCATTCTTTCAAGCAACTCATATTTGTCCCCAACATTAACATGTAGAATAGTAAACATGGTGTAACATCACTCAGGACCAAAGATAATACAAATACTAAAATTCAAAAGTCATCATATCATCCAATATCAAGAACTCAAATTTTTTTTTTTTACAGAATTCTTTCCCCTCAACCTATTCTAAACATAAAAAGAAAATATACATGCAGAAAAATTAAAGAAAAAATATATAAATAATTTTTTTCTTTTTTTTAAAAAAGAAGATGCATTTCTAGAGTTACTACACTCCATATTCAGCCATTTTTGAATTAAAAACTTAAAAACATATATTTATAAAGGAGAAATTATCAACTATTCCCCCCCAACCAGAACGAAACATTGTCCTCAATGTTTTAAAGGAAAAAAGTAAAGATTAAAAGATATCACCTGGGCGTAGCAATACAGAAGAAAATATTAACAAGTAGTTATGACTGTGGCTCACATCTTCCTCTGGTTTTACGTCCAGAAACGGCTTGAACGCCCTCTATGGGTCGAGGATAGGCTTCCCATCCAGTTTTCTTACAAACTGGCAAACAGGGTCTTTTATAGTCAGATTCCCGAGACTATAGTTTGTACATTCTTTCTGGAATAATGGTCATAACTGGAGTATTGCATGTTGGACGTATCCACTGGGATGCGTTTCAAGAGACAAAAGGATATTATCCAATGACTCCTTATTCAAGCCATCCCTAATGAATTGAATCTTATCTTCTCTGTTATCAGACACCATTCCTAAAGAACATGATTTTTTTATTGCATATCATTCTGGTACACTTATTCAAAAAAAAATTAATAATAATAGTTAAACTTACAAAAACATAATTAAAAAAAATTAAATCATCGAAAGGAAACAAAAAGAAAAAAAAATTCAGGTCACTTCAATGTTTTGTGCTGTTTTCTCCACATGGTTGGTATTCGTGATATGACTTTACTTTTCTGACCATTAACTTTAAAAATTACACCGTTCCTTAGATTTTTAAATTTAATGGCTTCATGTGAAAAAATAGTATGATCAGTAGATGGACCAGACCATCGAGAGCGTAACTTACTTGGAGAAACATGCCATTGAGAATTGAACAAAAATACTTTCTGACCTGGTGTGAAAGATTTTCTAATGCTCCGCTTGTCACGAAGGATTTTCATTCGCTTTCTATAGTCCTTAGCATTTTTATTGTTACGAATCTCCTCTGGTTTTGCCAGTTGTATCCTTCTTTTCGAACCAAAAATAGGGTCAATGATGTCTGTGTTCTTTTGTTTGTAATCAGGAGAGGATGAGATGATTTCTAACAATATTTCTTCTTCTTCCAAGAATGTAGAATTCAAAGGGTCGAGTGAAGGTTTGAGCTCAATTCCTGGTGGTGATTCTGATGATGAGATGAGATTTTCTTTCAATGGTGCCAATTATTCTATCCTTGTCTTCCACTTATCAATGTCCATGCATGGTGATGAATCTAATAAGGCATTAACCTCATCAATCGATCTGTCAATATTAAAATCCAAAACAAAGTGAGTTAAACATATCAGTAAGGGATCATCACTAAGGTTTAAAGGAAATGTATGATCAATTAATTCATCAATTAAATCCACATCTACAATTTCATCATCAGTACTGTGAGGTTGTTTGGCAATGTTAAAGATATTGAGTTCCATGGTCATATTGCCAAAAGACAACTGCATATTTCCAGTCCTGCATTGAATGTGAGCATCGGCAATTGCCAAAAATGGACGACCCAAGATAATGGGGATGTGCTTCCTTGAATCCTGCACTAGTTGAGTGTCAATTACAATGAAATCAACAGGAAAATAAAACTTGTCTACCTGGATAAGCACGTCCTCCACAATACCACGAGGTGTTTTTGTGAACTGATCTGCAAGCTGTAACACCACTGGAGTTGGGTGTAATTCTCCCAGTCCAAGTTTCACAGAAACATAGTAAGGCAACAGATTTACACTAGCTCCTAAATCCAACAAAGCATTCTCAATTGTGTGGTTCCCTATACTACAGGAGATAGTAGGGGAGCCTGGATCTTTGCATTTTAGAGGCATTTTATGTTGGAGTATAGAACTAATATTTTCTGTTAAAAAGGCCTTTTTCTGAACATGAATATTTCTCTTTTTAGTACAAAGGTCTTTAAGAAACTTGGCATATGATGACACTTGTTTTATGGCTTCAAGTAAAGGGATGTTAATACTTACCTGTTTGAAGATTTCAAGAATCTCACCTGTGGATTTTTCTTTCTTCTCTTTAGCTAACCTCTGAGGAAATGGAGCTTTAGGAACATATTCTCGTGGGTTGGTTTCCTGTTTCTCCTCTGATGATGAGTCCTTAGTATTCACAGGTACAATTTGAGTTGATTTTGGCACCTCCACTTTGTTGTCGACTTCTTTTCCTTTTCGTAAGGTCATCACTGCTTTGACCTCTCCATGCTGCTGTGGTGAACTAGAACTTACTTCATTCACTGCTTTAGGATTGGGCACTAGTTGACTTGGGAATTTGCCTTTTTCAACGTTCATGGCCAAAGTTTGAATTGAAGAGGTAAGTTATCCCACCATTTTCTCAAGGTTAGAAATTGATTGGGCCTGTGAGTTGAAGCCCGCTCTCATCTCATTTCGTAACTCATCAATGGTGCGGTTCTGCTGCTCGATCTTGGAGTTAGTAAAATTTCTGACATTTTGGAATGTATCATCCCATGGTTTAGATTGAGAATGGTTTGGATTCTGATTGTATGGTATAAATGGTGGTTGAGAGGCTTGAGACATTTGAGGAACTGGTTGTATTGGTGGAGGTGGAACTATTGGTCCATTTTGTTGGAATCCTTGAGACCATGAAAAATTGGGGTGATCTCTCCATCCAGGGTTATATGTGTTGGAGTAAGGGTTGTAGTTTGATGGTTTTCTCATGATACCTATGGCATTGGCTTGATCTGAATATGAGTCATGGTCATGTGGCTCTGTTGATTTAGCGGTTGTCAAAGATGCTATTTGTCGAGCAAGGCCTTCAACCATCTCTTTGACTTCTTTAATTCCTGAGCTTGACTTGCCAATGTTAACCTCATTCACTCCCTTAATTCTCCTAGTATTTCTGAGTGATCGACTCCGTTGTTGAGAATTATCCGATTGCCGTTGAAAAAATTTCCAAATCTCTGATGCGCTTTATACATTAACTCTCCTCCACTGGTTGCCATTAGCCATTCTTGCATATGTGGCAATAATCCTTCCAAAAAGTATTGGCATTGGTGTCATTTTTCGTACCCATGATGTGGACACTTCAAGAGTAGCCCATTAAATCGCTCCCATGCTTCGAAAAACTGCTCGTCGTCTCTTTGAGTAAACTCTAAAATTTCCCTGCGAATAGCATTGGTTTTATGAACTGAGAAATATTTATTTAAAAATTTAGTTACCATTTGTTCCCATGATGTAATGCTATTAGCAGGCATTGTATTAAACCATGAACGAGCTTTATCTTTTAATGAAAATGGGAATAATCTAAGTTTAACATCATCATCTGAAAAATTCTCGTATTTAAAAGTTTGACAAATAGCATGAAAATCATTCAGATGATTATATGGGTCCTCATTTTCTAGGCCATAGAATATGGGGACAGTTTTGAAGACACTAGGTTTTAATTCAAAACTCCTAGCAGCTACATTTGGGTACCTTATGCATGATGTGCTCAAATTAACTAAAGGACTAAAATAATCCTTAAATGGCCTCTCTTGTGGTTCTGGTTGCTGATTTTGTAGATCCATTTCAAATTTCTGTTGAAAAACAGTGTGTTTGTGCGTGCGAAGTATTTTTTCCAAATCGAGGTCTAAAGGTTCAAGATTAGGTGATAATGACCTTCGACCATGCATGCAAAGAATAAAATAAATGAAAATAAAACAAATAAAAATAAAGAGGAGAGAGAAATTACAATACTAACCTTGTAACGTTATTATAACCTTACTATGAACATACACTTAAGTGTTAAAAAGAAAATACAAGAAATAGATTAACTAAAAATAAAATAAGAAGATAAATTACAACGAAAAATGAAAAATTAAATTACAGAAATATAAAGAAGAGAAAAAGAAACAAAATTAAATTACAGGAAAAAAGATTACTTAAAAAAAAATTTAATTCTATGGAATAATAAATTAACAGAATAAATAAAAATTGTAAAGAAAAATAACTCAGAAATTAAATTATAGAAATTTAAAGAAATTACAAAGAAATTAAATTATTGAAATTTAAAGAAATTTAAATTACCAAAATTAAATTACAGATTCACTTTTTTTAATTTTTTTTATATTTTTTAATTTTTTTTAATTTTTTTATAATTTTTAAGGAAAGCAAAAAATTACTTAAAAAAAACTAATTCTATGAATTAATTCTACGAATAAATTAAAATAAATTACAAGATAAACAAAACAAATTACAAAGAAAAGTAAAGCAAAAATTAAAGTAAAGAAATTTAAAGAAATCACACAATAAAATTAAATTACAAAAATTTAAATTTCAGAAATTAAATTACAAAAATTTAAATTACAAAAATTAAATTATAGAATTATTATTTTTTATAAGAAAAATTACAAGAAAACAAAAAAAAATTAATAAAACAAAAAAAAATTAATTCAACAAATTAAAATAACTTACCTCCCCGGCAACGGCGCCAAAAACTTGTTGTGCAAATTTTAATGAACTCGGAAGCGCACGAATCTATTGTAGAATAGATTAATGGTGACGAATGTCGATCTCACGAGTAGGTTGATTTTAATTATGTAGAATTAATTTTCTTTTTAATGGGAACAATTAAATTATGGTAATTTTATCATAAATTGTTGAATTAAAATGACGGGAATAATTAAAAATGAAACTGTTATAATAAAGCACTTGGGTATTCGGATCCGCATCAACATACTCCATGGGCTAAATATTCCATATTAATACCAATTAAATCATAAGGGGGGATTCCACATCTCATGAACCACTCTCCAATAAGTATAGTGCCAAGGGCTTATTGTGGCAAATAATAATAACCTTGTACTTAGTCTTAGGTTTAACAGGAGAAATTTGTATTTAGACAAGACTATTATTATTTGTCGACGAAAAGTCAAAACAACCACAAATATTAGAGGGGAAGAGAAAGTAAATTTACCAAATTAAGCCCATGGAACATGTTGAGACTTCACCTTCTACCGAAGCTCAAAAAGAAATTAGCTACTCATATTTTAACTAAGGATAAAAAAGAAAATTTTATTAAAATACAAAAAAACTACAAGAAGGAGAAGGAATTTTAGAAATCTAAGCTTAAAAAAGAATTCATGGGTCTCAAATTAGGGGGGGAGAGCCCCCTTTTATAGATACATTGAGTGAATCGTGACCATCGGATTAAAAACAGTTCGGATGCTCAGGATTGCGCCACGTCATCAGTCAACAGTCAACATTTGTACAATAACGCCACCTGAATAGTAAATAATCCCATGTAAGCGCATGTACTGTACACACGATTTTTGCTCCACTGAGATGCTGCCACGTCATTGATCTACAGTACATAAGAAATTTACTCCAATAAGATCGTGAAATATCATCGGTCAATGCCAAGTCATCGGTCAACGCCACATAAGCAGTCAATCCACATAATTCGTCCAATCAGATACTGCCACGTCATAGGTAGTTGCCACATTATCGGTCCGTATAAAAAGGGGGCTCTCCCCCCCAAATTATTTTTAATTCGATGGTCACAATTCACTCAATGTATCTATAAAAAGGGGGCTCTTCCCCCTTAATTTGATACCCCTGAATTCATTTTTAAGCTTAGATTTCTAAAATTCCTTCTCCTTCTTGTAGTTTTTTTGTATTTTAATAAAATTTTCTTTTTTATCCTTAGTTAAAATATGAGTAGCTAATTTCTTTTTGAGTTTGGGTTGAAGGTGAAGTCTCAACATGTTCCATGGGCTTAATTTGGTAAATTTACTTTCTCTTCCCCTCTAATATTTGTGGTTGTTTTGACTTTTCGTCGACAAATAATAATAGTTTTGTCTAGATACAGCTCTGGTTAAACCGGCACCCTAGTACAAGGTTTTTATTATTTGGCACGATAAGCCTTTGGCACCATACTTATTGGAGAGTGGTTCATGAGGTGTGGAATCCCCCCTTATGATTTAATTGGTATTAATATGGAATATTTAGCCCATGGAGTATGTTGATGCGGATCCGGATACCCAAGTGCTTTATTATGACAGTTTCATTTTTAATTATTCCCGTCATTTTAATTCAACAATTTAGGATAAAATTATCATAATTTAATTGTTCCCATTAAAAAGAAAATTAATTCTGCATAATTAAAATCAACCTCCTCGTGGGATCGACACTCGTCACCATTAATCTATTCTACAATAGATTCGTGCGCTTGCGAGTTCATTAAAATTTGCACAACACTATCCTCAACCCATAGAGGGCGTTCAAGCCATTTTTTGACGTAAAACCAGAGGAAGATGTGAGCCACAGTCGCAACTACTTGTAAATATCCTTTTATTTCAATATTATTTTATTTTACTGTTGTTTGATCACTTATATTTTTGTCTTTAATAATTTCATGCTATCATTATTTGCTTTTTCTTTTTACTATTTTCTTTTTGACTCTCGAGTCATGTACTTCACAAGTTATTTGACATAGATATGCTACCTTATTTATACCTGTAAACCATTACCACCAAGATCATTAAATATGATTTGTTTGTTAAGTCACTCACAAATTATTTTTTAAAAGTATCCGATGGCAGCTACTCCTAACAACTAAATCAAGAACATTGTATATTCTCTAGATTTAACTATGATAAATATAAAGAATTTATTAAGGCAACTGTAGATCTTAATTAAAGCATAGCAGTTAAGAAACTATACTTGATTTATGGAAGATGTGACCAAGAGTTATCCAAATTAGTTTTAAAAGCCACTTATACTAGAGGGAGCCAAATGTTAGGTATCATCTCAATAATTTTGATACCTTTTGGCTATTTGTCTGACTCACTAACTGGAGAAGAGCTAGTCATTTTAGGTATGCAAAAGAGAATAAATAAAATGCTAAATTATGCTTATGCCTTTATTTTTTTACGAGAAGATATTATAACTCTAGAGGTACTAATGACATTAGCATGTTGGTCTCGCCTAAACATTCATAAAAAACCTATTGGTTTATTAAATGTCAATAAATTTTATGATGGCTTTCTTGCATTTCTTAACCAAGTAATAAAAAGCTATTTCTTTCCTTCCACAGAGAAAAAAATCATTATTTGTGCTTACACTACTAATGAGCTACTTGATATGTTACAAGCTTATAGACCAAAGGCACATTCTAGGACTTAGTGTTGGAGTGGCCAACTAATAATGGTAGCAGTAGCTACAGTAAAAAATACAAATTAGATTTAACTCTCCACTTGTAAATTGTGTTGCAGCACTTAAGTGATAATTTCTAATCTCAACTTATTTTTTTTTAAAATATTGAGGACAATATTTCGTTCTAGTTGGGGGGAGAAAATAGTTGATAATTATAGAATGTCTCAATCGTGGTGAAATTTTTAATAATTTTTGTTGTAAAAGCTAACTGTGGTTAACTTTACATCGAAGATGACTGAATATAGAGTGTAATGACTCTTGAAACATATCTTTTTTGTTTGAAAGTTACAAAAAATTTTTCATTCATTTTTTTATTAAGTTTTATTTTAAGTGTGATTTTTCTAACTTTCTCTTTCTAATTTCTCCTTTATAAATATATACTTTTAAAATTTTGAATTGAAGATGGCTAAATATGAAATGTTATGATTTTAGAAACGTATCTTCTTAGTTTTTTTTAACAAAAAAATTAAAAAAATACTTTTGCGGTTTTTGACATGATGACTTTCAAATTTTAGTATTTGTATTATCCTTAGTCTTCAGTTTTGTTACACTATGTTTGCTACTCTGCATGTTGAAGTCAGAAACAAAAATATGAGTTGCTTAAAGGAATATATATGTCATAATAAATTGCAAGTGAGTTATTGAACTTACTATTTTCCTTGAAGAGTAATAGTTTTTGCTTATTCTTTATATAACTTAGCAGTTTATTATTTGATACACGATATATAAATTTCTTTTAAGTCAACCTTCTAAAAAAAAGGAAAAAAATTTGTGTGTTGCTACATTTAAAAATTTATCTAAGTAGCAGATATGGAAGATTAGTTAGTGCCCATTTGAGCCTTTCTAGTCATCCCTTTTATGAATTATCCTTAGTTAACCCTTTTAAACCTTAAAAAAAAATTATTATCATTTTCTTTGTTAACTTATCATCTCAACCCAACTCCGATTTGAAATATTACTCAATATCGTACAAGTTCCATCACCTATTCATGTTTGAGAAAAATATAAATAATTATTTTGATCAATAAAATTGTGCCTTAGTAAAAAAAAGAAAGAAAAAAGAAAAAAATTCAAAATTTATATATTATTTTTTTTAAAAAAAGAGAGATGTATCCTGTAATTTGAAAAAAAGCTCTACTTTTTCTCAAACATGTATTTTATTTTTTTCCTATTTTTTTGTTTTTATTCGCCATATCTCTAGCCTACGTTACGTTCTAATAAAAGTCTTTCTTAATTTTAAGAAACTATAGTTTGAAGTAAAAACTAGTTACATGGGCTATAAAATTATAGTATGCATAAAAAAAGAAATATATATATATATATATATATATATATATATATATATTCTTGATCAGTTTTAAGAGATGATCCCACCAACCTTTAAGTTGACTAGTAAAACCGGCAATTAGGATTTCTGCTATGGCTCTATCAATAGTTCCTGATTGGGTTTTATAAGCATTAATTGCCATGGTCATTTGTTGGAGAAATCCAAGTATGTTGTACTCAGGCATCTCATCTATATTCCACTCATAGACTGAAGATGCATTAAACCGAGATTGGTTTGGTACACTTGGTCTATTATCTATTGCTAGATCGGGTGAAGTACGAGAAGTAGGAGGGAGTGCTAATTTTCAATGGACTTTATTGACTTTAGGTTCAAGTTCAGGTTCTTCCTAGAATGCTTCTAGGTCAGAAGAGGCTATGGAAGACTGATCCTGTTCTAATACTCTTATCTTGCTAGACTAGGGAGTATTAGAGGCAATTTCTACTTTTTTAGATGAGGAAGAAGAGACTTCTATCTTATCTAGTTGTTCTTTAATGGCTTTAGCAAAATCTGATTTCGAATCTTGGACAAGCTTTTGACTTGTTTTCAAAACCTCAAAAGGTTTGAAAATAGACTCTTTGACCTCTTTTCAAGATCAGATTTTGTAACAGGCTTTGATAAAACAGTAAGAGGAACAGTAATGGTTGACTTTTGGATTTGACTCTCTATCCTAGTCAACTGTTTGGAGGGTGATATTCCTCACTAGAGGGTGTTCAGATTCGATATTTCTATCATGGTCAGAAAGTTTCCATTTGGGAGTTTTCTTTCTCATAGTGATAGGATTTGATTCTTTAAATGGATATGAAATATTGTTATTAATAGCATATATTTCAAACCAATCGAAGAATAAAATATTGGCTTTTTGCTCGTTAACAAATTCATAATAAAATTCCTGAATTTATTTTCTTTGGTTTAAAAAATGTTTAAAAAACCAAAGTCTTTTTTTTTATTTGAATCAGAATAAAAATCATTGTGTAAAAGAGTTTTATCCAATTCAAATGGTTTTTCTAACACACTAATTACATTTTCTGTAACAGCAGAAAATGTAGGAGAGGTCGGAGGAGAAGGTTCTTTCTCTTCCTGTCTTTGTTCCTGTTGTCTACTAGTATAGATTGGGTGAGAAATACTAGTAGTATAATCAACAGAACGTATAGAAAAACTAGGAATATCTGAAGTAGAAAACCTAGGTTGGTCTTTGTACGGGAGATTTACTACAGAGGGAATTTTAAAAAATCTCCTATCTATTGAAGGAATACTAGAGACAAATTCTACATCTAAGAATCTAGAAGAAGTAGACCTCCTAAAAGATAATTTGACTTTACCATCTGAGTACTGAGTTACATTCTGCAAATTTGTATTAGGCTCAAGTTGTTTTGGAATCACTGGTTCAGTGGCTCCATCAAGGATCTATTCCTCTGGAAGATTGACATCTTTTCATTGGATTGGTCTTGAAACAACAATGTTAGCTTTGGATAGGTCAGTCTAAAAAAGATTTGTTTCATTTCTTTTACTGGAATTTATACTGCGTATTAAACGCAGAATGTATTGCTTTATAAGACATTATATATATATATAAAATAAATATATTGATCTAACTCATATTTTTAGCTTAAGATCATATTATTTCTCAACCGTGGACACATTTTATTTCATCTTGATGAGAGTATGTGATATTACTTTAATATTTTCTCTCAATTTACCATTCATGGGAGTGACTATTATTATTGGGTTTAATTTTTTTGTGCGAGTGTCACTAATAGTGAGATTTTGAGGTATTGACTTGTCATTCTTGAAAGTAGCTTGATTACAATAGTTGTGATAAAGTCTACTGGATTTATTTATCTGGATGGCTGATTTGGAAGTAATATTTCTTAAAGACTGGCAATAAATGCTTATATTTTTATTTGATTAACATCATAAGTTTAATTAAATAAACATGATAGTTCAAAAAAAAGTTTTGAGTTTAAATTTGTTTTCGCTTAATTTGCTAGAGACTAGTAATAACCTGGTTGGGGGGTGTATTAAGTTCTAGGAAATGTATATTTATAAAAGAGAAAATTATCATTTTACACTTTAAGTTTCATTAACTTTCTTACTTTTATGTATTTAAGTCTCTTGTGATTTTAATTATGTATGTTTTATTATAATTAAGTATTTTATGTGTTTTAAGAACATCTTAGTTATTTCATAATAAACAAGATATCGGATGACAAAATGGACTGTAAATCTAAATTCAGAATGGTCAAAACCTTAGGAAGAGCATAAAAGTATAAATATCACTGTTCATATATATGCTACTGTTCATGATATTATTCAAGACATTGTTCATATATACTGTATGATAACATGGCATTGATGGATGATGTGACATTAACTAATAATGTGGCACCGACCAATGATATGATAATATTTGATTGGAGAAATGATATGGCATTGACTGATTATATGGCGTTGACTAATGGCATAATTTGATTGATAAGGTGTCACAATCTTATTGGATAAAAATATTTATACATTTTGATTGATGACGTGGTAGTATATTAGTGGATTAGAAAAATGTGCGTGCAATACATGCATATACACAGGATAATAGCCTTGATGATGTGTTCAAACGAATCAGAACTTGCTACATGACGTAATCCTGTACATCTAAATTGTTTTAATCTGATGACCATGATTTATTCGTTATATCTATAAAAAGAGAACTCTCCCTACTAATTTGACACTTAATTCCTTTTTCATCTAATTCCTTTTTCATCTTGTATTTTCTATATATTTTAGTAAAATTCTCATTTTACCCCTAGTTCAAATATGAGTAGTTAATTTTCTTTCAAGCTTGGGTTGAAGGTGAGTCTCAACATGTTCCATGGGCTTAATTGGTAATTTATTTTATTTTATTAATTAAAGTGTGGCTCATGAAGAGTTGATTTTTTCCTCATGATTTAATTGGCACTAATAAGAAATATTGAGCCCTGGTGCAAGTTAATGCGGATCTAGATACCCAAGTGCTTATAATAGTTGTCATTTTTAATTATTCCCGCCATTCCAATTTCAAATTTAAGATTATTTAACCGTAATTTCAACCATCCATTTAGAAAATTAATTTAATACACAATTAAAATCCACCTCCTCGTAGGATTGACACTCGTCACCATTAATCTATCTTATAATAGATTCGTACACTTATAAGTTCAATAAAATTTATATAACACATATCATAGTAGAAGCTTTTAATTAAGCTTGTACATAAATTTATGCTTATCACTATTTTGACCAAACCTGAACTTAACGAGAGGCACCGAAGTAGGCAATTTCAAGTAACTCCAAAATGAAATATTTTGGTGAAAATTCGAAAGGCATAATAACCCTTTTCTTAATCTGCAATGACGAGGAAATCAACAATACCATGCACAAAAAATTTAGAGTGTTATAGAATTGCTTTTAAATGTATCACAAAATAAATTTAGTCATGTGCTGCAACTGTGAAATTTCAACCATTATCACCATAAATTCCATGCAGCATGCATGCTAATAAGAAAAGAAAAGAACATATGTTCATTCTTATAATGTAATGACATTATATACAACTGAGATAGGTTGAAATAATTTTATATTCCCCTGCTTTTCCCATAATAAATTCGTTGGATTGTATTTCAAGTTTATAATCAATATGTTAAGTAAAAAGAAGATGTAGCTCGTGATATGAAATTATCTTTATAATAATAAAACAAACTCGATTAATTAATATGTGAAAACAAATTATAAAAGTCTACATATTTTAAAGATTATTAGCAAACGGGCAATGATATATTTTTAACCTAATAATTTTTCCCTCGTGATGCTCATTATACTTGGCAGAAATTGAGATAATATACAGTCGACCCATGTGCAGACAAAGACACACAGATGTTTAAATCTAATTCATTCACACGTGGTATACTTTGCTTCCATTAAAACAACAATAGTTACAAATATAAGCAAATGACCAAGGAGAGGAAAAGAATGCAATTTGAAGGGAATAAGTGTAAAAAGTTATCATTTTGAGTGAAGTAATCCTGCACATGTGGTTTGAACCTAATCTCAGTAAATAATAAACCAAAAAAAGTAAGTTATTCTCCTAGTTTATAATACCTAGGACTGCTGCCAGGTGAAACACAAGTGTTTGCATATCAGTGAATAAATTTTTGTGGCTATAGTTAGTGAAAGCAAATCATTCTTTTTTTTTTTCAAGTTTGTAAGTATTAGTTGTAGTGAAACTAGGGTGATAAATGAAATTCCAATCAACTCCTTGCGCGTGATTAACTTCAATACATTATTGCGGGCGATTGATGGATAATTATCTTTTAATTAAAGGGCACTAAGAAATGCCACTCTAGTTGGATTTAAATGGAGCACTGTTAATGTTGCTAAGTTGTCCTACAAGCAAGATGCATTAAGCAAAAAACCCCATATAATGTGTGGAAGATAACATAATTGTTGGATGTGATGTTACCTGGTCACCACTACTGGTGTCTTTGGCAAGAAATTAATAACAGTTGGGGATATTGCTTGGCTTCCCCAAAGACACTGTTGTAGCTGGTGCCATGTAACCCATAAGTTTAGATGCGCTAGCCCTGTTTACGACTGTTGGTTGACATATTACAAAACCTATAAATACGTTTCCCTTGTAAAATTATTATTCACTTCATCTACAATCCTATAAATAAGATGTTACATTTACCTTTATAAAGTGTGTCATTGGTAAAGATTGATTGAAAGGCTTCATCCAAGGTTGTCAAACTGTTGAGATATTGAGTCAGTGAAGTTGTGATCAACCATTTGCTTGATAACATAAAAACAAATTCCCTGAAATTGAATCTTTGCATAAAAGGATTTCTTGGCAATTATCATAAAAAATTAACTATTTTTTTCAATGGTTAAATTCAGTCATAATAGGTAAAATTCTGATACAAAATGTATTTTCAATGGCTGAAGGCATATGTTGGTTGTCGATAATACTAGGGCTAGAAATACTATGTTTTTAGCTAGCTGCCATAAATATTATGTTTTCGAGGAACATAAGTCATGAGAATCCATATCAAAAATAAAATTGACTCACCACCAATTAATAGTGTTTATGATTACTTAGAGTCTTCGAAATTACCATTTTCAACTTTCTCAAGTGGTAGCTTTTATAATAGCAAATTGTAGTTAAATATGACAAATGACAATACATTAATTATGAGGGCCAAAACTAGCAAAAAAAAAAAAAACACTAAACTATAGTTGTCAAAATATATTTTTTTCAAATGATTTTGCAAATGAAAATACTATATATTACTCAAAATAAGTAATATTTGTATTTGAAATATTCTGTTGTAAATGAGAGTAGTACAATTTAAGAAAAAACTCAACTTTAAAATCTTTTGTAATAGTCTTCTATTAATAATTTCAATGCGTACATTAATTGATTATAACAATATACATATTCAATAAGCTTTACAATATATTCCACTACTCTGCACTGTTCGTAAGAATATTACACAAATTCTTGGTGTTATTAAAAGATATGACCAACATTAATATTTGTATGCGTGCTCGTTTGAGTATTGTATAATGAAAATTTAGTTAGAGCCCTAGATTACTTGCATATAAATATATATATATATGAAAGATACAATGGCAGTGCATTAAATTATTTTAGATGCGCGATGATAAGTACTTGAATTTAAGTAATTAAGATACACAAGATGGATGACAATATAGCTTTTCAACCTATTAGATAAGCTCAATATTGGAAAAATTAAACATTTTAGATTGGATAAAAGATAAACAACTAATAGACATATATAAGATTTTTATGCCTGAAAATTAAAGAAAATATCACCAAAATTCAATAAGTTAACCCAAACAAAAGACTTTATTATTGTTGTAATGTATAAATAACATGTATCAATAATTGTGATAATATGGTGCAGTTATTTGTATAATAATTATTACAGTTATATGTTAAAAAAATATTGGTGAAATTAATGGTATTGGCCCAATTACTTTCCCAATTTTTTTTTTAATCTTAATAATTTCAGAATATTTGCTATAAAATATATGGCATTGTTGTAAACAGTAATCGAAACAAGTAATTTTTTTGTACCATAAGTTTAGGAAGTTGCTAATGTTCATAAATCAAATTTTATCACCTAAATAATTATAATATGCATTTGTAACAACCTTAGTATTGGGTTAAACCTCTTGACATTGCAAATAATTGTGCCACCAATGCCTACGGATAAGCATTTCAGAATTTAACTCCTTATTTTCAGTTATCTTCATTTTTGGTTGAAATTAAACTTTCATTATCAATCATGAAATAATGTGGTCATTAATAATCATGTATTTCTCACAATTTTAATAAAGCTATTGAAAAAATTATTACACTATCAATAGTTACTTCCTATTATTTCTAAAGATATTGGCGCCATTGATTTCCCAAAAAAAAAAAAAGTTTTGGCGCTTAATTATTATGATATTTTTTTTCCGTACAGCATTATGGGACATGATTTTTTTCTTTTAGCTATGAACTAATTCATATAATCGAACCTAAAAACATTTTCAAGTACTTTTTCCTTACAATTAGTTATATTAGTTTAAAAAGACTACTTTTGTTGTTGTGATGTCTTCATTAGATGTTCAAATAGTGCGATGTTGAACTTACCCTCGCAAGTCAATAATTTTACTTGATTTGAATGAGTCTAATGTCTGGCAAGCGTGCAATTACTGCCTCGTTGAAATGATTAATAAACTCCTAGTTTTTGTGTTAACGACTCCTGAAAGAAGCTTTGTATGAATAAAATTATGGATTTATTTTCACCAGAAATATTGTGCGTCACATTTGTTACCTTTAAGAAATGACAACTCCATCTAATAGTTTGAAACCTTATTTTGATGTGCCAAGGTGTTTCAATGCTGCTTATTATTTCCATGCCTGATTCACTGACTATATTGAACTTTGAGGCACCGTGTTAAATTGATGTCTTAACATTGGAGTGAACTTGTTTTGGATTTCAAAAACCATTGAATTTAGTTGTGTTTGAATTCACTTTTTATATAATATGCTTGCACTTTATTCTATATCTTGCATCAATTACAAAGTGGTAGATCAGTTCGAATATCTTCCAATTGATCTCACATACCTTACATTGTTGCAACCATCCATTGAGTAGCTTCACACTAGTCGGCAATGGAAGCTTTTGACAGCAACATATGTGACCTAGTTACCACACTATTGTAATTTTGTTTTGTTAACCATATAACTTTATTTCAACTGTTACTCTACACAACATCCCGTTGCTCTAGTAGTTTTATTCTTGAGTTGTTGTAGTCCTTGCCATCATTCAGTGATTGCTGTCCACCGTGATCCTTCATATTTCATTGCCTGCAATCATATAAATTACACTAAAACTTTATTGGAGACTATTGCATTCCTGACACAACCACATAATTTCTTAGCAAACCACATTAGAAATTAAATTTCTTATTTTAACTCAATGCTGAGTTTCCACATATTTGTCTTAATGCAATCGTAGTCTGAGTAGAACTGAAGGTCAATGTAGGTGTTGTTTGCAGGCCATGATCTGTCATCATCTCTATCATCCTGACAATTACCGATCAAAAGAGGCCAATTAATTACAATAATCACTACATATTATGCATACAAATAACATTGACTTCATTGTTGTCTTCTTATCTTAGCTTCTTATTTTCCCGATGAAATTAGTATATTTACCTTCTTTTGTCTTAGAGGCCTAATTATAAGACTATTCTTAGAATTTGATCCCTTTATCTTTGGTAGTTACTCAATGGTTATTACATAGAAATCTCTATTTTTATCTATTTTGAGCATTGGATTAGCATACTCCTCTATTATTTCACTTATGTGTAAAATACATTTCGATTTATATGTACAAGGAATCCCATTGATCTGCCACCTATCGTAAGAGCAAGTTTGGTCTCCGATATAAATATCATTCTTTATCCTTGCCTTTGAACTATAATATAAAACACCCCATCTTCTTTTGCAACAGTCATATCCTTGGCTCCTGTAGTCGCCTTCATCACTTGTTGCCTTACTACTAGCGTGAGTTTGTCTTGACACTTTCATGCATCATTGTAGTACCGATCTCTAATTGACTTTCTCTCTATTGCCAATCCATTGAATCTTTTTGTTATACTATGTCTATAGTAGTTCTGCATCCATACTCTAAATTTCATGCTCAGTCTATTGGTCATATGGGTAGAATTTGCCCAAACTGGCATTGAATAAACTGTCGACTTTCCCATACTTGAAGCCATGATCTATGAATGTCGATTTTCATTTAGTTTCTTGATTTAATGAAAGATTTTTTTAAATTTCAATTTTGTTGGTGCTTTTACAAGCATTCCAAAATAGATGTGGTAAACGAGTGCATGGGAAATGTTGCCTCATTTGTTCAAACATTTTCATTGTACAACATCTTTTTATTACTCTATAAAATAATGACTCTATAGTTTTAAAAACACCGTTGCCCTTATCATTCAATACGCAAATACCCTCTCCATTATCCAACCTTAATGCACTGCCTGGCTTCTAAAGAATAAAGTCTATGAAAATTGTGACTCACTTAGGACCTCATTCATTGTAACATGCCAAATGCCTTTGTTCGCATTAAGTTCGACTGCTGTCAACATGATGCCTTTATAGTCTCTGCATAATTCCTAACTATTAACTACGATGAAAGGCCTGCATAATAATTTAAATGCTCATATAGATTCCCTAAAGCAAACAAATAATCCTTGGAATATGTTCTTAGAAGTAATCATGCTTGTTTCAGTTTCATGGACTTATGGGATATGTCTAATTCTTCTGGGGCTTTAATGAATCGGTTTAGTTCGTTATAAGCATTAATATGGTATAACCTAAGAATCTATTGGCTTAATCACTCTGTTTTCTTTAACTTTCACACTAGATATACTTGTTCATAAATTTTATAAATTTCTTCCCCTATAAGCTTGGTTGGCTTTTTTGACTCATATTTTTATATATGCGGGAATTTGTATGCTATCCATTTCCAACTTCCTCATCTGATGTTCATGTTCCTCACACATGTATAGACAAGATTGAACTTTTTTTATTTCAAATAGCAGTCCCTTCGAAAGCTTTGTTGTTTCTATCTCTCAATTGTAATGAATGTTTGAGCATTCTGTGGCAATACACTTTTCTGTGTTTGCCATTTGGCAGAGGTTAAATCTATCCCTTGCTGCCATTACTTTGATGGTGTGACACAATACCCATGCATTATGGAATATTTGCCCTGCATAATATAAAATCTTACCATTATCACTGTCATTAAATAGGATACTTCTACCCCTCTTCACAGTATTGTCGCCTTAGAATGCATCAACATATTTTGAGTTGTATTCATCCTTACCATTCTTGCATTCCTATACTTCCTTTTAACAGTTGTCTTTCTTTTGAAATTGATATTCTCCCCTATTTATCTCTTTTATCTTCATTATGTGACTTTCTTTCTTTTGAAAAATTTTCCCAGACTTTATCTTTTTAATCATAACGAGGTTGCTCATACTCTATAAACAGTTGTCAATAAATTCCAATGATCGAAATAAACACCGCCTAACTTTCTTCTTCCTTTTTTAGTGTTTATAGTTACACCCTTGATGTGTTTCTTTACCGTGTACTCAACTTCATCCGACTTCACCTCAGAGTCTTTTATATCTTGGCCATAATTTCTCGACTTCTGTTTTCTATAACATTAAACCCTGTACAATAAAACATTTGTCAGTTTCCATTCTTACATTAACATTCATGCTGCTTTTGATTATTATTGGTAATATTTATTCTATTTTAGATACATCCAAAAAGATTTTGATTTCCTAATGCGCTTCTGTGTTTCTTTACCTTTACTCCCCATTATGAGTCATTGTTTCCATTATTCATTAACACATGCTATTTTATGCCATATGTTTTATTAACTGTTAATGTTGGTATATAATTGTTCTGTTATCTATATTTTAACCATGATATAATTTACAAACTTTCAATACCCTTCACTAATATTATTACATTTTCACTCTAATTTGCCTTATTTATAAATTGAAAAAAGTAGTTTTAATGTCTCGAAGTAGGTTGGTTCAATCTCCTATGTTTCACAAAAGAAAATTAAATTTTTTCAACCTTTTATAGGTTATAAATTTAGTAAATATAATATAAGATTCATACAGTGGACCTTAAAATTAACTTAACGAGCTAATTTTTTTCTCGAATCCGATGTTATATTGAGTGACGTTCCCTGAATATCGATTTGTCAACATTATTCTCAATTATGTGTCTTTGATTATTGCATTTGAAATGACTAAATAGGACTCATATCCTTAGCGCCCAAAGCTAATATCTCCAGCACTTTTCATTAACATTATTGTTTACTAAGTGCTTGGCTGCAATGGTAATTTTTTTTCTTCCAAGGCAATGCGAATCCAACATTTATGGGGATTGCATTAACCAGACTTAATGAACTTAGTAACCTACGTTACCCATATCCTCTGCTCACCTATTTTGGAAATGGATTACTTGTTGGCGATGGCAGTTGTTCACCTCCGGTATGGACTCCATTGTTGCTTACCTTTACCAATGCTACCACATATAGATAATAATACCTCACTAAAATAATATTGGAGCAATTAATAAGGTAATACATTCTTGCTATGGATTTTGTTATTAGGGGAAAATTTTTGTTAATTACTTTAACATTAACCTCTATTGCACTGCCCCTATAAATGACCCTCCCTGGCTTCTGACAACTATCCTTCCTTATTTTCCTTTGTGCAAACCATATATCATTATATGACAGTTCACCATTTTCACTCCAACATCACATCCGGGATCTGTATTGCCAGATCATCTTAACTGAATCAGTTTGTTCAGTTGACAATTGATTATTCCACCTGTTAACTCAAATATTATAAACAATTCCATGATATATAAAAATTTTGACCATATAATAAAATTAAAACCTAACAAATGGCTTTCATCCATTATCACTTTTCAGGTAGACCTTCCGTCATAATAAGAACCCTAGTAGTCATATTTTCATTCTAAATCAATACCTATTTCGCCGCTGCTTGCACATTGATCACTTTGTTACCACCTCTTGTATTTAACATTATTACCATTCGCAAGATGAGATTATGACATTTGCTTCATCACGACAGAATAATAGATATAGAGAAAATTAGGTGTGATTGTGGTGGAAAATATGTTGATGATTACTTGACATATTTAAATTTGATTTTTTATATTTTACTTTTTGTTAATTTTTTTGTATTTTATAATATTTGTCACAATACATCAACCATTTTCCTCATTTGGATTAAAGTTTCACGCATTCAGGTTATATCCACCCACTGCGGTCCACTCTTAGGTAATTCGATAAATGAAACCACTTTCCCAGACTTTTATCGACTAGTTACCATAGCATGATGGCCATCTAAATGGTGTAATATAGGATTTACTAATGATACATCATTCCAAGCAGATTAGATTCGGTCAACAATCCCATTTCGTTGTCAAAATGAACAATTTGGATTTACACTATATTTTATTTGTATTCATTATTAACATAATAGCTATGCAATAACAACACGATCCAATATAATAGCGCCATTCTATGGTGATAATACTCGTTAAATTTTCTGTGTCACAATACAATTCCCATTGTACTTGGTACCAAACAAACTCTAAGTTTGTTATTTCATGCGATTTCATGAAGAAAATTTTATCTTGTTATTCTTAATATCATTTTATTACAGGCTAATGTCTTTGTGTAGTTATTGAACAAAATATACATGACAAGAATATGATAAGACAACTGAAAAAAAGTCAGTCATTTAGGGAAAAAAATTTTGCAATGTTTAAATGTCAACAGTTTTATTTAATACCATCATTATTATTTTGACCTTTTTTAGCAAACATAATTTGAAATGGAGTGGCAATTGAAATTGGATTGGGTGTTAAAAGTTCAACTCCATCACATAACATCATGGAATTATAACAGACATCTTAACTGAAAAGGGTAGCCACCTCACTAATCTCGGGGACATTTGTTTTTGTCTTCCTTCAGACTTAAACCCTCTCAATCCTTTGTTATCAAGAGAAACAACACAGTGAACTAAACATGCGATACTTAACGCTAGGTGATTTCTTTGGTCTATTTAAGTCAAATGTTTGCCTTTCTCTCAACCCCATCTGGGCTGCAGTATCCCCTATTTAGAAGCTAAGTAAAGTTGTCAGAGCATTGAATGTGTTATCAGAGACCATTCATCCTGTTATGTCACTAAATGCATCATCAGCGCATAATCACCTCAGTTTGCCGTGGCCATTAAGGGATTTGCTTCCTACCCATGCCATATATAGCTATTAATGCTTATTGTTAGAATGAGTCACTAAATTGAAATATTGCGTCATGTATACATACAGTGTCAAACAGTTTTCCAACTGGAACACAAATTCATTTAGTGAAAGGTATAAACTTTTCTTTCTGAGTTTTAATATTGTTGGAACTAAACTTAATATTACCACTATAACATCATTTCAATAATAATGTTTATATTGTTTCACTCTTTTTTAGCTTGAACATGTTTTAACAGCAATCTGTTGTGTCCGTAAAAAATGTGTTGTGCTTTAACCTAACAATGACTTCCTTCTATTATGTTCCCTTAATGCAATTTAATGTCTATGTATTTAATTAAAATTGATATGAGTTTCTAATATGTATATTCAATCGAGCACCTTAAGTGCATTTATTAAAATAATTACAATTTCGCATTTTTAAATAGAACTCATTGAAAAATAAAACTTCTGGCCCTATTAGGGGTTATGTGTCATTATTTAAAATTTGCACCCGATATATTTTTTATGTCACTTGATATTAAGAAATTTAAGTTAACTATGCCGCTAGCTGATATGGAAGCCAATGCTTGATATATGGGAAAAATTCAAACAAATGAAATTACCTTCACTAGCTAGTAGCTGTTGCAGTATAATATGTTATACATAAGTGTTCCATTATTAGGTGTGATGTTGGCAATCTAGGTTCTATGGAATTCTTTCATTTATTGGAGATTTATTGACAATTATCAATACATACCCAAGGCACATTTCGATTGACTTGGCAACATAATCTAGTAAATTGAAGTGGCCTGATATATTCTGTGATTTTGTTAATCTAACTTTTAATGCATTTATCTGAAATATAGGACATTAATGGACAAATTGGTCTAGTCATTCCACACGGCCCGATCTTTATTTTTTGTAAAATTGTCTATCTTTTTTATTTATGTTGTGATTGTCTATGAGATTGTAATTATTTTTTTAATGTACTTATTTAATTTTTACACTATATTCCCATCAATTTATAATATTTTACCATTTATAATGTAAGTGATGGACTAAAAATTTCCCCTATGTAGAAGGCCAAGAAGGTAGATCGACAATCGCGTGTTTCTTTCTTTTACAAAATTCCAACACAGGCATTCATCCTGCTGATGTCTGTTGTTTATTTAAGCTGTAAATGATTGATGTCATAGAGAGGTGTTGACCCCTAAACAAACCTACATGTTAGAGAAATCTTACTTTATTATTTATTGTAGATTCTCACTAATTTTACTTTCTAAGGTCACTTAGTTGATAATGTCCTCACTCGAGAGGTTTGGACTGAGAATATTAATCACGAGATTTGGTTCGTGGTGGGAAGTCGTCCTTGTAGATTTTTGCCTAATGAATTTGCCTTTATAGCTACTATAAAAATGGGACCTTATGCTAAGGTTGCCAATACTGTTAACCTTTCAATTCCATCAACATTGAGTTGGGCAGACTTAGGTATTCATGCCCCTTTGATAGTTAAGCAACACTAATAACATTTTGTCAAAAAAAGTAGATGCATGCCGATGACTCAGTTCTTGTGAGATTAGCTCTTCTTCTATTATTGTCGCAAACACTGCTGGGTCATGTAGACGATGACAATTGTGGACAACTTGTAGATTTAACTAGCTGAGATTGTCAACCTTTTTGATAACCATCTCTAGAGAAACATGGTGTGGCAGGAAACATTTACCTTTATTGTTAACAATAAGATAATGAACGCAGGCCATGTGGTCACAAATAGTTGCATTAACCTTACACAACCTCAGTAGCCGTATGTTCTGTGAGGGTTTGCATTTGCGTTGTAGGTGTGGACTATATTCGTTATCTCATACATATTCATAAATTTGTTATCATATTTACATCAGAGAGAAATCTATATTTCACTTTCACATCATTTGTTAGCATATTAATCTTGAATCCTATTGCATACACAGCACTATTGATTTATTTAATATATTGTAGGGAAAATTACCTAATTACTAGACCTTTTACACCAGATTGCATCTATCCATGCCATTTGTTACTTTATACTGAATTAAATAATTTGTTACTCATACCATGCTAACACACACAGGCCACAAAACTTTAAATACACATAGTCCATTCTGTTATTCATTATCGATAGATATATAAATCAATTTCAAGGGTAGGAGAACTTTGGTGACAGAATAATGATCAATGTCCTTGCATCTTATTATGGCAGCGGTTACGTAACTAAGGGATACTATATTCCAATAATAGTTATATGTCAATGTTCATTTTAGTGGCCGATAAGTTCTGTGTATGCTTTAACTTTTGCTGATAGAAAAAAAAACACAACGTACTATAAGTGTGTCACGGAATGGCAACAAGAAGTCCGACCAATTCAATATATAGATGATTTGCATCATGTCTACATAGAAGAAGACAAAGTGACAACTTAATTTGCTTTACCTTCATTTGTTAGTATACTCAACAAAAAAAAATTATTATTTAGTCATTGTTTGTTTTAACAATACAAAGTGATGTAAAATATATACAATATAGGAAAAGAAAATTTATATATCGATGGGACAAAAGGACAAATTGTATGATATGATAAAATCTTTGTTCATTAATGGCTTGTCTTAACTTAGGATGGATCTTCTAACAGGAATACGATAGATAAAGATTGATATTTTTTAGAAGATTGGCTGCCATTATAGGATCATAATGGACGAACTAAGACATAGAGGTCAGTGTAATAGTGAGGATAATGATGGTGCGGTTGCAGGGAATTATGTTCATCAAGTATGGGTTTACACAAATATCTATTTTTCACACCTATTTATGCATTTCTGGATACACTGCAATCTGTTCGCTAATAACGACAATACACCTTAATGGTGTCATATTGTGTAATATGAGATTGCCAATAAGAGACATTAGAAAATATTGGCAATACAAAATAGATACTATTATAAATATATAATGTTTTAATAAATAAAAAAAACATGTTACGATTGCCAAATATTTTCTGCCCTTAATTAGTTTTTGCTTATTTGCGTATTCGACTTTTCTTAAAAATGTGTCCTTTATTTGCATAAAAAATTATATAAATGTTGTGATTGTAACATGAAGTGTGATGTTGTTGTTTATTTATTTTTTAAAATTTAATTTTTTTCTGAGCCAATGTTTTTATATTTTATTATAATGACAATTAATTGAATATAAGTGTTCTTTTTTTCCTTAATGTATATCACTTTGCTTCTAAGACATAGGACCTGATATAAATGACTCTAATGGATTGCTACCATATTTGCTACACGACATTTAGGCGAACGAGAGGATTAAGAAAAAGACAAAGGATAGGTAAGCTTGCTCAGGACAAGAAAGTGAATCGCCGGCTTCTATCCTTCAATCATCAAATTGGACCATATACAACTGTTATTCCTACTTCATCCATTAAACTGGAACCATTGTCTGACATTGACCTAAATAAATAGGTGCAGTTCAACCAAATGATGGACCTGAAGTTTGAAGACATTATAGTTCATAATTTCTAGGAAGAACTCCTGAAGATTAATTACAAATGATTCCAACAGATTGCCTAATATAGAATGGATGAACAATGATGTAAGTTTTTGTAACTTTGCAATATAAGTAAACTCATAATTTGAACAACAGACAGACATTCAAGTTTTAAAATATTACATTAATGTTGTTGCAATTTATTTTGGTCTACCGTTTATATTCTATCATAAATATGGTAATTTCTTTGCCTTAACCTTTAATTTCAACATGTTAATGTGTATCTTTGACTTCTAAAAGTGAGACTATACAGCTCCCTTTATAAGCAACATACTAGATATATATGTATTGACATTGAGTTATGGGTAAATCTTTGGACCTGTTCACATTAAATACCAATGTACTGTAGTTACTGCTTATATGGTGGCAGACTATGTGACATATTGGCTTATTCATATCATTATGAATAGTTACATAGATCATTAGGTGTCCTAAAATTACCGTGCTAATAATTTATGATTTTATACATGGTGATTATAGTCCTAATAAGGATATGGTATTTGTGATAATTAAATTTCAGTCAAGTTTATCTGAGATATGGGCTAAGTTACTGTGAGAGAACAAGAAACCCAATAATGTGCGATTTGATCCATACTTCGTTACTAAATTCATGAAAAGTGAAAAGCATTGGTTTACAGTTGATTAGGCTCATGATCTTATGAACTTACTAACGCTAAATATGGCTTATGTATTAGGTTTTCTATTTATTTCGAACAATTTATAATCCTCTAACATCATCCAAATGTGACAAATTTTATGATTAACACCATAAATTGTAAGTGTATTTCCCAATAAACTTTGATAGAGCACACTAGGTAGCTGTAGAAGTTAGCTTCATCAACAAAAGAATAACCTTATATGACCCACTCATAGATGCCTTTCCAATAGAGCAAGTAGTTTCTTGCATGGGATATATGCGCGTGCTTCTACCATGAATGCTAAATAACTTCATAAACTTCTATAGTGAGCGAAGTGACCTATTTTTAACATCACTTTGTAAAGTCATAAAAGTTATAAGAGGACTGCTAAAGCAGCAGCCACATTCTAGAGACTGTGGGGTTTTTATACTGAAGTTCATTGAATACTTAACACTCAATATTCCCTTTAATTTCAATGGTGACGATGCCCCTTTACTAAGGAAGAAGATTGTAGAAAAAATGTGTATTTACAAATTTCTTCTAATAATTTCTCAATCATTTTAAGGGTGAAATCAAAGTTCCTTGTATCAAATATTCCTCTTAAGGATGGTAAAAAAGCTTAACTTAAATTTTGGCCCGATTAGCCTAATCATAATTTTTAGGGTTTTGACCTGAATTTAAGAGTAAAAAATAGGATTCGGGCCTAAAATAAAAGCCCAATGAAATTTGGGTTAGAGATTGAGATTTATATGACTCGACCCTATCATTTAACGATTAAAAAATTATATTAAATAATATATAATACATTTAAATAATTGGTTTAGTAATAATTTATATACTTAAATTGCTTTCACATTTTTTTCTTTTTTTTTCATAGGTGAAATTCTTGAAGGTGAAATTATTATCGAAGAAAAATTTGTAAATAAAGAAGAATGTGGCCCGCAAATACTAAAGTAGTTTTTTTTTTAATGTTGGCTTATGAATTATACCTTGTTAAAAGAATAAATTAATGAACTCATTTTTTAATTGTGGTATTGTAACACTCCACCTTTATAATTGTAAATAAAGTAGTTAAAACAGGTGAAACATTAAACACTTGTAGAAATGAATTTCAAAATAAGTATTTTATAAATATAGAACATAAAAAGTTTGTTATACAAAACTATATAAAAGGTTTGTTACACAAAAACTTGACTAGAAAAATCAAAGATCTCTTAGTAATATGTCACAAACAAACTCCATAAATAAACTTTGTTGTATTTATACTTAAATAAGAACATAGTTGAGCCTACTGTGTAACCAAGGTCTATTATGTCCATATGCACTTTGCCTTGGTTAACTTTCCCTACTCCTCAGTTTTTACAATATGAGGACTATATGAGTTAATGTCCAGTAAGTAAATACTTGATGCACGTATTACCTACTATGCACATGAATTACTTTATTAAATGAGTGCTAAATCTTTTAAATGAAACTTAGAAATGTAAAGAATTGTTATAGGGCCCTAAGTTTATTGTACTACAAGACTAGTATTCCACAACATGCCCTTGGGCTTAATTAATTGATCCGTTGGGCATTACATATCGTTTTTCCCTAAGGATCTCTTTTCTTAGTTTAGATGGCTTGCCCTTTTTATGAACTCTTGCCACCTAGTAGTACAGAAACTAATTTAAGACAATAATATCTAACGTAGGCAGTAGTGCCATCCATACAGAAATTAAAAAAATAGAATTATAATATAGGCGACAGAGCCGACCATATAAGGAGTAATAACAAACATCATATTTTAAGCGGTAGTGCCGACCATGATATGATAAAATAAAAGTATCACATATTAAGAGGTATAACTGACTATCAAATCAAGTAAGTAGTAAGCATCACATCCAAGGCGGCAAAACCAGCCATATGAGGATGACTAAGATGATATCATGATATAGGCGGTATAGCCTGTCATGTGAGGATTAAATAATAACCAGTCGCACCACAATAATTATTATAAGATGAGAGGTTATTTAAAAGTAAACCTAGCATAAGACAATTACTATTCAAAGTTAATTTTAACCTATTATCCTTACATTGTAGTTGAAGTGAAATATTACTTACTTGTTTTTCTTGATTCCCCTAAGCCTTCCTTCCTAACTCGAGAATTTCTCTACTAATGATGTTTTGGCTTAAAATGGAAAAAGATAAGATTTTTAGGGTTTATGGAAAATGAAAGGATTATAGGGTATTTATTGGATTTCCTAAGGCCCATGAGTGATTAGGATTTTGCCACCATATCACTTAATTAATGATAGAGATTTATTTCTCTATAAATATCTTAATAATTTCTAAAATGCTAAGATTTTATCACCTAGCACTTAATTAATGGTGGAGATTTATCTCTCCATAAATATCTTAGTAATTTCTAGAATATTAAGATTTTGCCACCTAGCACTTAATTAATGGTGGAGATTTAGCTCTCCAAAAATATCTAAGTATTTCTTAGAATGCTAGTATTTTACCAGCTAGCACTTAATTAATGGTGAAGATTTATCTCTCCATGAATATCTTAATAATTTTTAGAATTTCTAATATCTTTACAATATTTCTTGTTATATCATTACTTATATCATTACTTATGTCATCATTACTTTTTAATTATTATGTTTTACTATTTTATTAATATGTTATTATATTATTATACTTTATTATTATAATAATAATATAAATGCCCAAGAGAGCTTGTTAGGTTAATTATGTTATATCTAATTAAGAAGATTGTGCCTCACAAGTATTGAGTTTTATGTATTTATTTTATTTCTTAAATTGATGAAATTTTTAGTTAGATTGTGTAACTAAATTATGTTTTTTTTTTAAAGAATGAGATATGATTTTAACTTTTTTTATATTTAGTTATTTATATAATATAATTTATGCCTGAGATGTAGAGCAGAGTAATTTTTATATTTATGTTCCTTTAAATAATTATTAAAGTTTTTTAAATTTTAATATTTTAAAAGATTTAGATTTAAATTATTTAAATATTAAAGAAAAAAATTGGTAGGGCTTAGGCCAAATCATATCAATATAATCAGTAATTCAAAAACATCGTGTTAGTATCTTTGAATAACAAATGTTAGTATATTGACATCAATCATTATAAAGATATATTCATAGTAGTTAAACTTATTTCACATTTGTCCCTATAACGTAAAAAATGAAAAGGGATTTTTGTCATTAAACAGGAATTCGTTTGGATTGATTAAATTTTTGCATCCGGATAAAAACCATTCAAACTCGATAATTTTAATTATCTAATGTACGTGTGACAAAAGTTAAGTATTTTTTAGAATGTTAGGATTTTGCCACCAAATACTTAATTAATGGTGGAGATTTATCTCTGCATAAATATCTTAATAATTTCTAGAATTTCTAATATCTTTATAATATTTCTTGTTATATCATTACTTATGTCATTGATTATGTTATGATTACTTTTTAATTATTTTAATTTCTTTTTTCGAGCCCGACCTTGACCTTATTTGGGTCAGGTTAAGCCTGACCCGAAAGTAAAACAATAGGGTTTTTTTTATAGGGTTAGAGCCTTTTAGTTGTGTTATAGAGTTGGACTCATGCTTGACTAAGCCTGATCTTGACTCTGTAAATTGCCAAACCTAATTCCCCTGTACCAAAAAATTATTTTAAACATCTAACTATTAGGAAAGTTGTCACATTTATTTTTTAATTAAAGATTTCTTATGATATTCTCCTATGCATGAGAATTAATAGAAATATCAAAATTATAATTTTGCTATTTAAACTCAACTTATTTAAGGAGTGCAACTTACATAAGAGGATGCAAACCTTTTTAAAAAGAAATTAGAAAAAGTGTATACAGAGGTAGTGTTTTCTTAATGAACAATGTCTAATTCAGGAATATAAGTATTTGTTAATGACAACTTTGTAGTCACAACTATCGAAAGAAAGGGAATTGTCCTCACGAACATATGCTGTCAGTGTCAGCCTCTTTAACGAAGTTGATGCAATGATTAAAGTAGTAGTCTAATTAGATGATGTGGCAAGTCAACTATTAAATACAAATCTTCAACTAAAGGGCAATTGGCAAATAGACATTTCATCACTTACTGGTCTGGATAATATAGATAAACACAAAAGAGTTTCACCCTGAGGAAACAAATTCTATCCTCAAGAACTTTAATGTCATAATTAGAATCAAGTTTTACAACTTTTAGAGTAGTGCAGCTGTAAATAATATCAGGTAATTAGAGGCACTGTTGATCACCACTGTTAATCAAGCTTTGGAATAGAATGCATGATTGCAGCTGAAAACCAACGCATCAACCTACCTACATGATTGAGTCTGAGCAATGGAGAGAAAAATTATGGATGTTCAATAGAACTATTCACAAAAGCACAGATGCAACAAATGTTTTAAAGCAAACCCTATTAGATGTAGTTATATGTCCTCTCTTTGTAAAAACTTATCATAGAAGTATAAACTCTTCAGGGAAGTCCATACAACCTTTCATATTGAAGATAAAACGCAAGTAGCCACAGCATAATTGGTAGGTAGAAATGATAGAATATGGCATAGGATAGTATTAAGCAAACGACTTATTCTATCATCGTCAACCTGAATGGACATTGATTTACGTCTTCTCTGGTTGCTAACCTTAAACTATCGTGATTTCATCAAAGCAGTTGTCAAACTAACTTGAAAATAATTCAAAAAGGTAGAACGTCGTAAAGATTAAGGACATTAATGGAAATTACAAAGATGATATATAAAATAGATATTTAACCTGCAAGTCACCAAAGTAATCATATTTGAAATAGAATTAACAAATGAAAATCATAAAAAAAAACACTAACAAAGGAACTATTTATGAGCTGACATTATCAATAAACATGATAATAGCAACAAAAATAATAATAAGGCATTCAATATAAATGTAAGTTACTGATATGAAAATTTAAAAAGAAAAGCCATAGGTTGGCAATGCAGGAAAGGGTCATATAAGATGTGATTTGAGAAAAAAAAGATAAATGTCAAATCCAAGGGAATAAATAACAAAAAAAAAGTTAGCTTAGTCAGGGGACTACATGCCCAAAAAATCCTAAAAAGAACAAATTAATACAAAACGACAATAGATTTGAATGCATAACATCAATAACCAATAAAAAACAAAATCAGGAGAATAAGATTGCGATGATATATAGTAAATGGCCGAACCTTTCTGCTCCAGTAATAGGTTTTGAACACCGTTTGGTGATAACCGATAGTGGCATCTATGGAAGGAAGAGATGTGGGCAGGAATTTTGCAAAAACGCATTGTAAGTCCCATGTAAAAGACTCATTGGGTAATATGGCCATAGAAGCAATTGAACGGTTAGTAAGTTGACAAATTTATTTTCGTCATTAATGGTTTATGCAATCTGCACAATTCAATGACGCTATTATTAGTATAATATAATATCTTTTTTTTTTTTTACATCGTAGGCTTGGCCCAGGCCATTAACATTTAGGGCATTTGGTATTGAGCTCTTTTTTCAAAGTCAATGATAAAATGTTAGGGGAGGGCCTAAGCCTGTAGCACTAGGTTTGGACAGGCCAGGCCGTTCATGGCATTTTTTCCCACTCAGCTAGTGAACATAACTGGACCCAGAAATGACAAGATATGGTAACATCGAGCATTGCCTTAGATAAGATCTATTTTGGTGATTATACTAAGGGTTATTTGTACATAATAAGGTCGAAAAATATTTCCCATATATGATATAAATTACATGATAATCCTGAAAAATTAATCAATTTAATGGGAAAAAAGGCATAAATTCAGTGATATGGAAAATAGTTCATAACTAATGGCATCACCCATCCATGCACTATGTGCACTAAATCCCGGCAACTTAGATACAGTTGCAATGATAGTATAGTAAGAAGTCGAAAAATCTTGAATGCAAAAGAAATTACACTTTTTTTTATTAGAATAAGGAAAAATTTTGTACAAGCTGCAATACGCTCTCATAAATGTTTATTGGCCACACATTAGAATTTTTTTTTCATAAAGCATAGTAACTCGTGGATATTTTTTGTTAAAGGGGTTAACAGTGTAGTAAATTATAAACAATATAATGTGTAGAGACATTTGTAAAAATGCTTTCATCTCTTAAACAATAAATTAGTTCAATGAAAATACAACATTAAAATATACATGTTGGATAAGATACTCAAGTTTTTGCAATTCCTAACTTTCTTTCAAGTGTGGAATACTGAGTAAAATAAAGAACTCGACTTCGTTCTCAACTTCATAGGTAATAAGAAATTAACAAAGTATTACGTAATTTGTTGGCTGAAACATACGTGAAGAAAAATATGCAATTGTGTGTCATTATATGTAATGTTTTAATTTATATTAGGTGCACTTATGCACAAAAACCTCCAAAAATTAACATTGGTAATATATGAATTGACACCTTAAGCATACAAATTATGTACAATTAACAATTACATTATCTAGCACTTTCTACTATACATTATATATTGTTGATACATATGAAGACCTGATGTATTAGAGAGAAAAAAAGACAGGAAAATTATGGTTGCAAGTGCACTTCGGGCTTGACATAAATGGTAATATGAAGAAATTTTGGTTGTGAAACAAAAATTAGGTTAATTGTAATTTGTTAACAAAAGTCTAACTTCGCCCAATAATTTAATGCAGACATAGGCCTGTGTAAAAGTTTCTAAATGTAGCCTATAATAAAAAACTTGTCTAGTAAAGAATAAAATGAAATTAACCTTAAGTTCATGCTGCCCCTATTGCATGATGGTGTGGGTATGTTTCATAAAAGGAAATAATAAATAATAGCAACAGTAGTGTGCTTAGATAGGAAGCCAAAGAAAAATTCCTATACAAGACTAGTCACCCAGATAAGAACTAATGCAAAGTTTGGATGGTTATGTTGAGAATCACGTAAAATAGTGTTGCATCTTCGCTGCCATCGGAATGAGCTGGTAAATAAAGCTGGCGTAAAAGATCTCAATTTCTTAATTGATGATGGAAGCACTCTGAGGTTTAGCGAATGGGCTTACGATATGTACTGTAAGTTTTCAATTATCTACTTATCCCAACGATGATAACCTTACTTCTGATTGTACGCAAATAATGGATATTCAATACTTCTAGACAATGGCAGTATCCTACATGTCAGGCCAAATAGTTACTTGAAATTGATTACTAATTATGTTCATTACAACTACCATATATTATAAGAATAAATATGTCAACAGTGCAATGACTTACAATTATTTTTAATGCATTTATAATTTCCTGTTCTCTGATATTCAATATGATGCATCAACACCCCAGTCATGTATAAAAACATCATTTCTAACTAATTTGGTAGCTTATACAAATTCCCTCATGTGTAAACATAGGTACAGACTTCGGGTATACATCAATAGATGTGGCAACAAAAACAATACAATTTGATCAAAAGGAGCAAGTGATTTGTCAGAGTGACTGACAAATGCCTAGCACGTATGATTATGGTAGATGGACTATCTATTAATATATCAGGTGGGTAAATATTTTTTATTCAAGTTTATACCAACTTGCGTGTGTAATACACCATGGGATACATAATAAATTTTTGTAACTTGAGTTTAGGTAATGTAACAAAATCATTGAAAACAGAAACTCAATCATGGCTCATAGATCCATTAACACTAGCATCCTAATCAATAAATGACAACCCCATTTCTGAGATGAACACCAACAGGTCAGATAAAGAATTCATTGAGGTTAGTAAAAAAGCGTATGTCAGTGTTCTTGAGACCTTAACAATTGCTGCTTCTGTAATTAATGGTACAAGCATTGAAGTCATGGAGATACTATTTGCATATGCATACGAATTTTCAACCATTGAAGAAGCAGAAGCATTTTATTTTAACTATACAAGGGTAAAAGGATTCGGTGTAAAAAAAGATTTAAAGAAGAAGTACATTGATGGGAAAGTTAAGTCAAAGAGATGGGTTTGCAGCAAAGAGAGATACAGACCGAAAAAGATTTTACAGAATCAGTTGAGAAAACGAGATCGTTGGCCCTAGACATGGACAAGATGTAAGGCAAAGTTCCAAGTGTTGTTCAATCCCTAAAAAGCATGTTGGTTTGCCAATTATTTTGTAGCTGCATAAAACCATGGCTTGAAACCACCACATTAAGTTCATTACATCCATTCTCATTGAAGGTTCTCTACACCTAACATAGCAGCAGCTACAGTAATAAGTCATGTTGGGATTAAGCCAACACAAACATACGAATATATGGTGCAAATATTAGGGAATTATAAGCATATAGGGTACCTCAGAAAAGATTTACAAAATACATTACATACCTCAAAGGTAAGCGAAGTAAGGACACATTATTTTTTTATCAATACACCATTGATGCTAAATTTGGAGATGTTATTACTTTTAGTGTAACTTATAGGACAAATGCTTATCGCAAACCATTAGTTACCATTGTTGGCATCAACCACCATATGCACACAATCCCCTAACTACAGAAACCAAACATGTTTGTTCTTGGCTACTGGAAACTTATGTACATGCAATGGATGGTAATTGGCCAAAAACAATCATAATTGATAGGGATAAAACAATAAGAAGAGCAATTGGAAACATTTTCCCTATGTCAATTCATAGACTCTACTGTTGGCATATGGAGTGAAATACACAAATGAATGTAAAAAACTCTAGGTTTACCACTGACTTTAAGGATTGCATGCTTTACATATACAATGAGAACAAATTTGAAAAGAAATAGGAGACGCTGGTTAACAAACACAAAGTTGAAAATAATGAATGGGTGAAGAAGGTGTATGAGGACAAATATTTATGAGCAAAGACCTACTTGGTAGGAAAATTTTTTAAGGGGAACACAGAGCACCCAGAGGTGTAATGGATTGCACGGATATTTGAACTAATATGTTAGTGTTAAGCTAAGATTGATAGATTTTATATATCAAATAGGCAGGATTATGAAAAGACAGTAGGAAATTAATAGGAAAAGATGATTTTGATGGCTATCATGGAACCCCTGTTTTAATTACCCACCTCTTCAACTATAAAGAACATTAAGCAAAATAAACATAAGGGTAATTTTTAAGGAGATACAACATCAAATTAGAAAATAAGGAATATTAACCATAAAAGAAGTTGTCTAAGATATTAACAGCAAAACATACCAAATCTGAGAGTTTCAAAAGTCAGATAAAGATTGAGAAGTTATTTTCAAACAACCATTGTAAATACCATCATACTAGTGCAAGTTTTTTTTAAAGTACATGCATTTCTTGTTTACATTCCTTTTTAGTATTGAAGAATAAAGACATTGAATAAATTATAAAAAGTTTGCAGCTATCTTGTTGGATAAAACAAGCAAAACTCAAAATGGCAGAACCTCAAAGGAAGCACACCTTATTTTCTGGACACTACTATATGAGCCAACAATCAAAGATTGGATCTTTGTATGCAGCATGTTCAACATTACACAAATTTACTGCCCATAGCCTAAAGGCATACAATAAAGTAATGATAGCAATACAGAAACTAAGTATGCGACTTCATGCTTAGTGTTGGACATCAAGCCATTCAAGCATACAACCAAATAATTTTATAATGAACAGGATTCAAGACCTTGTTGTTGTACTAATTAAAAGATCTGCAACCTACAAGAAATTTGGTGGCTCAAAACAAAGATGAAAATGTAGTAGATATAGCCAGCCTAGACACACAGTAAGAACTTACAGATCAATGACACCTTCAAACCATGTTAACAAATGCAACAATGTTAGCGTAACTTATTCTGTAGTCTAATTCACAAGATCAGACTAAAATGGCTCTGAATATGTACGATGAGTATTGAACATATCTTAGATCCCACACAATCACCCCATATACTATCATTCATACACCAATCACAAACTATTGTGTTGTTTGATCCACCTAAGGGATCTTTAATATTCAGCACAACATTCAAGGATCATCCGCCACGACTGGATGAATTGACGATAGATCTTGGCCAATCTTTGCTATAACATGACATTGATTTAACCACATTGTTATCCTGGTTACCAACGAATTAGTGGATAGAACAGTGACAATAGTAATTTGATATTCAATGCATGGTAAAAATGTCTGCCATTATGTCCCCGATTGTCAAAGCAACTGATCAGTTTCAATGCATGTGTAACCCTATCAAAGGGAAACACTTTAGGTGGCCTCTATCCTTTTGTATTTGCTTATGATATTTTTCAATTAGTCTGTTGGTTTGTAGCAAAATACAATCACTTGAGGTGTGCAACTCAATTTAAATTTGTTTATGCAGGATGTTAAGCAGGGTCATTTGCCAATATTTTGATTTGGTTGTCGGATATTCAAAATAATACATGACTCTAATGCATGACTGTGGGTGTGATCAATTCTCATTTATGGAAATGTATTGTGATCCCGTAAAATTACAAATGGTTGATTGGCATATAACCTTTTGTAAAGTATAATGCACTTCAAACATAATATATAGCGAAATAAGACATCAACACTATATATTACAACAATAATTACTTTATTTACAGTAACTTTTTATGTTTAATACTTCTAATCGAGATTTTAGGTGTTCAATTTTATATTGCAAACATTCATTAGCGCGGTGAAATCAATATTATAATTTTTATTAAACTAGAGTAGGTTTTTGCTGTATATGCTCTTCAAATGTATCAATACTAAGTCTACCAACCATATATTGCAACACAATAAGCAAACATGAATGCATTAAAATTATTTTGTGTATTTAACTTGATATAAGAAAAATCAGTACATGAAAATGTTGGGAATAGCTAGAATAACAACTTATAATACAATGTTGAAAGACTAAATAAAAGGTTTTGGTTTGTCACTTAATAAATACAGTCAATATTGGTCTATTTTCCTCATTCTAATCACTCATGAATCAAAAAAAAAATTTTACTTCATTTATCGTAAAATATTTGGGCTAATGAAATTAATCAATCTATGTGAAATATTCATAATTCCTTGATATACAGACTGTAGGAAATATGTTCATATATACTTTAATCACTTTAAAAAATTGTTTTCCTGCCATGATCTTTGCCATATTTAACAATTTAAATATAATTTTGTAATTTAAGCATCCAGCAAACATATATAACCCATATGGGTCAATCGGGTCAATCACTTAATCCTTTTATATTTATTTACCATAAGTTTATATATAAACCTATGACATCAACTAAGCACCCAAACATATTACACAAGAAGTATAACTTTCCTCAAATTATCACAACAATCCAATAACAATGAATTAGAGCACATAATATATTGATCTGTATTATGTATAAATTTGTACATGCTCATTATTCAAATGTTGTGAAAATTCAATTAACAATTACCTTTTCCTCCTAAAGGTCCATAATAGGTCTCTGTTGTAATATTGTATTGCTTTAGTTGGTGCATTTCAGCATAAAAGCTGATTGGATAGAACATTACAAATAAACATGATGCCGCCTACCGTCGCCAACCATTACCTTTCTGCTTTGTCCACGAACACTTGGCACGCCACTTTTTATGATAGTCCTTATGATGGATCCATATTTCTTCCTCCTTGCTTGAGTAATATATGTGGGCACTATGCAGAATCCTATCCTTCACCCTGTTACTGGCAAACATCACCAAATTGATTTTCAATTTCTTCCGTGCCTCATCACCTTCATTCTGACAAATACAAAACTAACTATGACATCACCAAATTAAACTATCATTGTTTACCATTAACATAAATAATAGTACATATCTTATTTATTCCCATTTCTAGGGTGCCTTAACTTATAACACTTAAGATTTATATGTTAATGTTTAAATATATTAGTAGTGCGACTGATCATGTAATTAAAATCCTGTTTAATGCCATGCTTCTCTATAAACGATATTACGAAAAGTTTATAATCATATATATAATATAGCCTCATCAGACTTCTACCTATGTGTACATGGAAATCCTAAAACCGAAAATCCACCCCATATAATAGTCTCTTATCGTCCTTCAAAATATCATCCAATGCTCTCAACTAAATCATCAATAACAAATCATCCATTAGTTGTTAATAAATGTTGAATTTTTTATTCACTGTTTAATATTTGGCACCATCCATTTACACTCACTATTGACAATGTAATAAGTAACTGTTTATATCTCATATACGATATAATGTACGTAACCAACAATAATATAAGCTATGTTAGACTGAAACATTTGATCGCAGCTCACAAGTCATGCATTGAAAGATGCATAATATACTGTAAACATTTATTACCAAATTCACAAGTATATAAATTTAGAGATAAATATATGCAACAGTTACCAATGACTTTACCTCCTTGAAATTTACATTTTCTCTATCCTCTATTAGGATAGGATCATAAATCTCTGCACATTTTCGCTTTATATCCATCAATATCACGTACAATGTGCCACCCCATTTTTTATAGGAATAAATATCTGAGTACATGAAAATAGTTTTCTCGTGATTGCTATCACTGCATAATGCTTCCAATACTGAATTCATATTTATATAATTACCTTGTGACACCATCCAAAATCTGGCATATAACATTCCCTAAATCGCGTTCCTATGCCAAGACATGAAACATCATTGCCTTCAACTAAAACCTTTTGCTACATACATATAAACACCATGTCCATTAGTATTCAATCCAAACCAATAATATTCAATAGTTTTATCTTGAATTTCGCATCAATACCTCAACATATCACAAAATATGATAGCATAAACCATGAACGATGTCTACTCTCTACTTAGCACCTTTCATAATTTGTTAATGTCTCCGCCACGACAAATATTATTTGCATAACATTTTACCAATTATTAAGGCCATCTAATAGTAACTATAAAAACTAAATTTCAATCCACTTACAAATTTTCTACATCTACCTCACCTTTGCATTTATACATCTTTTTGGGCATAGTGTCAACATTTCCTTCTTAGTAATCCAATTTATTTTGGTGTGTATAAGTGGTTCACTACAGATCAAAAAAACCCATCAACCTAATAAATATATATAAAAAAATAATATACAGTCAACTTTATACATTTTATGTGCTCTCACACATATATAATCACCTACATAATATCAGCATTGTATTACCATTCATTTAAGTCTTCATTCATAATATAATCAATCAACTTCATCTCCTCAACTGACACAGGAGTAGCCACAGCAAATAGACCTACCCTGAAACACCCCACAGGATAACATCCAATTCTCTTATTATTTTTTGCTATATTCCTCAGCCCAGATAACATTCCGATGGACAAATTACTGTTATTAGTCATCAACAACAATTCCTCAATATGGGCACTGATCGTAGAAACCTACATTTGTCAAATCCGTATTGTTACCTATCAGTCATAAATATACATATAGAATATTAATCATTCATAAATTTGTAATAATCATCCCTTGAACACAATACCATCACAGCATTGTTTTCCTAGTAATTCCTCTAACTTATAGTTTCCTCCTACGTACTTTCTTATATTTTAAAATCTTTATATGTTTCAATGTCCACAACGCGCTTCTGCAACATATTTTCCCCTCTTGATCTATTACCTCGGATGGATTTCATAGCCCTTTTTGGATATATATATATGTAACAGTATATAATACCTTCCTCATTAATGCAGGTAGAGACTCTAATTTCATTGTCTTCTTCTGTAACTTTTTGTCTTCTACCACAGCTAGTGCAGTATATGCTCTCATCTTGGCTACCTCCAACATTGTCACAATTGCGGTCCATCAACTTTTCTACTCCACACGTACGATGCTTCGCCAACAATCTTTCTTGTGACAAGCTCCATTTGGCACCCTCGCTCACTTGAACCATTCTTTGGAATTTCCTTTTGTTGCCAACATTTGTTACTCCATCACTTGATTTCTCACACACAACCACCTACAGGAATAATTATATGAACCTTATCTACCACAAATTCACATAGTTGTTTCAAATTATTAATTTCATACTATTTTTAGTATCTATCAACACCCTTTACTTGTGCAATAATTCCCTTCTCTCCCTTTTTATGTTCACACTTAAATCTTATATTTGACTTTAATGCTGTATAAACATCTTATATTTGCATTATATCTTTATATCTTTCATTTTCCTTAGATTATCACAATAAACCAGTCACCAATTATCAATTGTATCTCAGTATATTAACCATAAACCATACCTTATCAATGACAATGCCTCCCTGTCTATTTAACCACTTCATGAATCTTCTTATCTCTTTACCATCCCACAATACTACTAAACATAATGTGCGGTCTCGTTTTATTTTGACATATAGTAAAGAATTCATATACAATATCTATAAAATAACATTTGTTAGCCTAAAGGCTATACATAATGTAATTTTGATAATAACAAATATGTATCTTAATTATTTTAAATTAATAATGTATTTCACGTTTTCACTAAACTTTTGAAGGACAGTATTTATGCAAGTGAATCAAGTGAAATTAATTTCAAGACACTCAACGAAAAATGACTCAATCGAGAATAAAGTTTGGAGTGCAACGGACTTATTATTACGATAAATTTTTGTGAAGTTGGTATGATTTAATTTATACTTGATCTAACAATTTGTGAAGCTCAAGATTTTAATTAATTAATTATTATTCATTAATCTAAATTTTTATCATAAATCAAGTATTTCATGCAAAATAATTGATTTTCTAAATATGGATTAAAGTGAAAAATTTTTGTAATTTTTTATTTTAATAACTAATGTTTTAAATATAAATTTAGGTTTATTTACAAAATCAAAAATATTTTTGGTCCTATCATAATTTCATAAAGTTGTGGGAATGAGAAATAATTTTTAGAAATTCTGAAATTAGACTTGTTCATAAGGTTTTAATATTTTGAGTTATAGTATAATTATAGGAATATATTAGGTAAAATTATAATTTTATGAATATTGATACTATAGAAAGTTAAAACAATTTCGAAAATAGACCTATTTGTAAAGTTTTATAAGTTTTTAGGTCATAGTATAATTAAAAAAGTTTTAGGTAAAATTATAATTTCATGAACAATATTACTATAGAAATTTCAAATTTAACGGGAATTTCACTATAGCAAGCGGCTAACTGTTTGAGGGAAGAGGCTAGCCGCTTCAGTGCTGGAATTTGTCTATAGCGGTTTTTTTTTAAGTTTAAACTATATAAACCCACATCAAACTCATTTCAAAGTCTTGCACAATCAAACATAAGTTATTACATCATTGACTGAGCTTCCAATTTGTAATTCAATATAGATTAAATCATTATAATAATATATTTGTTTATCTACTCTTGAAGAGAGTTCTTCTTGTTGTAATTTTTAATCTCTTGTAAAATTTGTGATTGTATAAGTGTAGGAAATACTTGGGTGAAGGGATTGGGAAATAATCCATGGATTGTAAGGGTTCATTGACACCTTAAAGTCAATTGTAACGGAATTGAAACTGTGAGAGATTTAGATAGTGAAATCCTCAAGCTTGGTTAGCTTAGAGGTATAGACGTAGGCGTGAACGTAGGCGAGGTTTGCCGAATCACATAAAAATATCTGTGTTTATTTTCTCTTCTCTACTTTTTTATGTTTAGTATTATTAAACTTATTGTTCTTGGTTTCATTAAGGCATTAAAATTAATTATTGTGTGATTTGTTTAGATTAATTTTTTAAAATCCTAATTCGCCCCCCTATTGGGTTGTACAACTTGAATTTCAACATTAAAGTAGCACGTCATGATTATTTTAACAAATGCACTTCTTGTTTGTCTACATTATATCCCATTACCTTCCACCTTCCTAATCATATATAAAACCACACTAACATACTTATAGAGCAAAATACCATTCCAAACTATATTGACCATATTTATCATAAAACTATATTGATTCAGTTTATCCCACACATCATGTATTCTATATCAATAAAAATACTTCACTTTTATCTACTAATAAATACCTATAAGTATAACAAATAGCTACTTAGATATGACAACTTTTCTTCTTTATATCTTGTTATGCCTTGCATAAACCTCCCAAAGCAAAATGACACCCAATTCCTTGACCTTATTTTTTTCAAATCCTTTAAACTGAACAAAAATTATGAACTTATGTGCATTTTACCTACTGGATACAGCACTGAACATAGAGCAAATAGAGTGAATGTCACCTTGAATTCATCATCAGCCAACTTTTTATCTCGTAGTATATCATCTAACTTTTGAACGTGTATTCTATTACTATTTGCTTCATAAAGTTTTAAATATGCTAATACTTCTTTGATATTCCCATCTAACTTCATATTAATTCCTCCATTGGATATTCCAATTTTGTATGCAAAACTTTGTAAACTCCACTCTAACTCAGAACTATAAACATGCAAAACTGACCTGCCCACCTCTCTACTAACCACTCACATAGTTTCTTATTCAATCATCCACACTTTATGTCAATTAATTTTCTAAATCCTACTGAGCTTACAGCATTTTTTTTGTGTTGCCATCAGTTTAGCTGCCATAGCCGAGAGTTGCTCCGGCACACACCTCGACACGTACTTGACTTGGTTACCATTCATAGCAATGCCCCTAAGCCTTCTACAAACTTGCACTTTACCTCATGTGGTAGATTCTTGAATGCGCTCCCAATTTCCTTTTGCATCTGCATTTTTTTCTCATCATTGTAATGCCTTATTTCACATTACAAAATATTTCATTATTGTATATACCAAAATAAATTTCTTAATTCATAACTTTTTTCCAACATCATATTCTCACCTTGTTAGTGATACAAGCACTTCCATCATTCGCCTTTATCTTCCGTACTGCTTCTGTACTGCATATAAATAACCAATTTACTTAATTAATCATTTTACATTTCTATAGTCATTTTACTATCTTATTCCTTTAGTCAATTGCATTAAAATTTTGCCTTTATCAGAAAGTATCATTTTGCTTATTTTGAAAAAAGTTCGAAATCGACAGCCATTCTATCATATTCGACTATCCCAGCCCAATTTTTATAGATCTACCACCAATCTAACTATTTGTAAGAATTTTACATGAGATTACTTACAAATGTGAAACAAAACCATAACAACTTGTCCTTTGTGTCTCTTCGTTGTCGCTATTTTGGAACTCAATTGCACCAACTTCATATTCTTTGGTTGTGGCAGGAAACTCGTTCAAACCCGATCCAACCATAATTGCATCATTTGCTTTAGATTCACATATAAACCTCTCATATTTCTTCGTCATATCTTCCCACGTACCATCTTCCTATTTTCAGTTCTAAAAAGTGGCCTCTACATGTAATTTCACCAATGCCCCTCCACCACATCCTCTACACTCCTTTCTTCATTTCTTGCATATGCTTTCTTATTTTGTTCTCACTTCCCTAATATTCTCCTCATACTATATTTTTGCACAACTTCGATCGAGTTTCACTGACGTTTTAATTAAAAGTGACATTTACTATCACTAACTTCCTTTATTTACGTACGCCAACCTCATTAAAAATATATAAATATCTGTAACTTGGCCAAGTCTCATTGATTAATATAATTTTGAATGAGTTTTATGATCTGATGACAAATTTTCATGTATGAAGAATTTTTAACTACTATGCCCTTCACACTTGTTTTAACTAATGTCCAAATCTCCATGTAGGTACGTTTTCATGTGTCAAGTTTGACTTCATCGCCTGTCACATCTCAAAACTCAAAATCATGAAAATTTGATGGCTTTTAGTTTTTATAACCTTACCTTGGTTTTTAGTTTTTATAATCTTACCTAATAACAATTTTATCTAATCAACATAATATGTAGATAGAAGTATACATTAATTTGTCTAAACAATTTATAGATTTATTGTTTTTTCTAATTAATGCACGCGTCCATTGATTTTTATTTTAAAATTTTTATAAAATAATATAAATATTTATTTTATTTTCATGTATGTTCCCAATTCACTCGTCTTCTTTTTTTTTCCAATTAGAGTTAAAGAATTATTTTATGAAATTATTAAATTACATATGTATTGAATAAATTAAATTTTTGTGGCTAAAATATTATTACAAAAATTATTATTATTTGATGTTAAAAAAAATTTCTGTGTGTTATAGCGTTGTTGCTAATATAAGATTTTTACAAAATGACATAGAGTGATAATTAACAATCTCTCTTCAATTATATGATTTATTTCCTTCACATTTATGCTTTCTCTTTTTCTTTTCATTACATCAAATTATTCAAATATGTTCACATTCTCTATCAATAAAATAAAAATAAATTTCATGAATAGCTTTTTATCATACAATTTTAATAACTTATATTATAAGTTATTTATTCAATTATTATCGTTATTTGATCAAATTTTTATATTTTACTAAGAGTTCTGGTATCGAAAATGCTAATAATAAATCTATAAAAGTCCTGGGTCTCAATTTATGGTTATTGTTTTATATTTTGGTGTTTCCAAGTCATATTTGTCCTATTAAAAAAAAAGAAAGGAATGAGGGGAAATTTAATTAAATATACCTTAAAAGTGTGATATTTAATTAAATATACCCATACTTAAAAATTATCTAGATATGCCTTTTGATGTGGTACATTGTCTAAAATATCCCTATAAAAAAATATAAAACACACACAATTCACCTCTAACACACTTTACTCTTTTTCACTCCACACATCCAAAACTCATTCTACACTCAAAAGCACTCATAAACGGCAATCTACTGAGATTTTAGTTTTAGCTGGACTGAAGCACTCATTCTATGAATAAGATATTTGAAACTTTATTTTTTATTTTGTGTTATTTATTCATTTTGTTGACATTATGTTATTTTTAGGGTTTGTTTGGTTTGTGATAAACAATAAAGCAACTTACATTTTCACTATATTTGCATCATGTGACTGTTATTTAATAGATTTTATAACTACATTCATTAAAACCTGAAGTTGTTGCGAAGATTTTATTCTGCACCTGATATACATGACAGCAGTCGTGTATATATGGATTTACACAACTGTAGTCATGTAAATCCAGATTTACACAACTATAGTCGTGAAACAGTATAAAAGATTCATTAGTGTAAAAAATATTTTTTTCACTAGATATATCCTTTTACTATTAATGGACTATAGTCATGTGTTTTAATAAGTTACACAACTATTATCATATAGTATGAACTTACATACTATAATTATGCATATATGAAAAATGTTCCAATTATTATGAGATCCCAACATCTTATTAGTGCAAGAAAAATTATTTTTAAGGAAGAAATGTGTCGTTACTATTCTAGTGAAGCGTGGGTTACAGCATATGCAGAAACAATATATCCTGTTGGCATAGAAGAAGAATGGGAGATTTCAGAAGAAGTGCAAAGTAATAAGGTTTTGCCCCTTGTGGAAAAGCGGAAAAAGGGTCGGCCACAAGAAATTAGGATAACATCACAAGGCGAAGAGAAGTTGCATCGTAAGTGTGGTAGGTGTGGTTCTCGAGGACATAATCGACTAACTTGTAGTGCACCTATCCCACTATTAAACAATGAGCCTGTGCTTAGACCGAATGAAACTTAAACAATTACATGTACTACTATGAATCTTATATACTTGTCATTATTGTTATTTTAATTTTTTTAATATCTATAATATTTTAATCTTATATACTTGTCATATTTATGCGGCTTATGCTGTTTTCAAGGGACGCAATCAGAGTCTTATAATTTTCTCATGGGCCAAGTGTTTGAGTTAAAGATTCCAAATAATTATGATGATTATGCAACAATTCTCATTTTATTATAACTTATTTATAATTTTAATAAGGATTGGATTTATGTTGTTCGATGTACAACTACATTTGTTATTTATCTCATTGAAGTTTGATATATTAAACACCTGACTATGTATATTTGTCAGTATCCGATGCTGTGTAAATTTTATTGAACTTGCAAGCGCACGAATCTATTGTAGAATAGATTAATGGTGACAAATGTCGATCCCACAAGGAGGTTGATTTTAATTATATGCAGAATTAATTTTCTAAGTGAGTAATTGAATTATGATAAATTTATCCTAAAATTTAAATTACAATGGCAGGAATTAAATTGAATTGGAATCTATTGAAATGACGTACCTGGGTATCCGGATCTACATCAACATATTCCATGGGTTTAATCTTCCATATTAATGCCAATTAAATCATAAGGGGGGATTCCACACCTCATGAACCACGCTCAAATAAATATGGTGCTAAGGGCTTATCGTGCCAAATAATAATAACCTTGTACTAGGGTGCCAGTTTAATCAGGGCGGTATCTACACAAGACTATTATTATTTATCGACGAAAAGTCAAAACAACCATAAATATTAGAGAGGAAGAGAAAGTAAATTTACCAAATTAAGCCCATGGAATATGTTGAGACTTCACCTTCAACCCAAGATTAAAAGAAAATTAGCTACTCATTTTTTAAGTAGAGATAAAAAGAAAAGTTTATTAAAATACAAAAAAACTATAAAATAGAGAAGGAATTACAAAAATCTAAGCTTAAAAATGAATTCAGGGGTATCGAATTAGGGAGTGAGAGCCCTCTTTTTATAGATACATTGAATGAATCATGACCATCGGATTAAAAACAGTTCGGACACTCAGGATTGTGCCACGTCATCAGTCAACAGTCAACATTTAAATAGTAACAGCCGCTATTTACACAATAATGTCATTATTTGCACAATAATGCCGTTCTTTGCACAGTAGCGCCGTTATTTGTACAGTAACGCCGTTTGAATAGTAAATAATCCCATGTATTTGCTTGTACCGTACACACAATTTTTACTCCACTGAGATGCTACCACATCATCGATCCACAGTACATAAGAAATTTAGCTCAATAAGATCGTGCCACATCATCGATCAATGTCACGTCATCGGTCAATACCACATAAGCAATCAATGCCACATAATTCATCCAATCAAATACTGTCATGTCATAGGTAGTTGCCACATCATCGGTCCATATAAGTGAACATTGTCGTGAATAGTACCGTGAACAGTACTATAAGTATTAACAGTGCTGTATATATGAACAGTGATATTTTTCCTTTTATACTCCTCTTAAGGTTTTCGACCATCCTGAGTCCAAATATGATGTCCGTTTTGCTGTTTGATTATTCGTTCATTATGAAATGATCGTGATACCCTTAAAATACATAAAACACATATAATTAAATAACAAAATACTTAAATAAATAAAAATAGCAATGTTAGTGAGACTTAAAGTATAAAATGATGATTTTCTCCTTTATAAATATACACTTTTTAACACTCAACACCCGACTGCAGTCGTGCATCTGTTTAAATACCCGACTGTAGTCTTGTATCTAAACATAGAAAGCCAGATCAAGTATTGTAAATACACGACTGTAATCGGTATTTAGACACAGAAAGCATGTACTGTATTAGCCAGATTCCCAACTACAATCGTGTATCTATTTAAATACCCGACTGCAGTCGTGTATCTAAACACAGAGAGCTAGATCAAGTATTATAAATACACGACTGTAGTCAGGTATTTACACATAGAAAGTATGTACTGTATTAGCCAGATTCCCAACTGCACTCATGTATTTTCTTACAGAGTATTCCCTGAGCATATATGGCTATCCAGTTTTATCACATATATTATACAAACTATCTTCTTAATATATACAAAAACAAAAGATCACAATGCTTGTACATTCTATTTTCAACGACATAAAATATCAACAACATCCTCATTGTTATCATTACATCTCAGGACAGAACACTACGAAGTTTTTTTCCACGACTTATGCCTAAATAATTTGATAGCCAATGTTTTTCGAAATTGTGTAACATGTTCTTGTTGGCAATATGAATTAACGTCCAGTCCATGGGCAAGGACTTACAAGTACCGCAATAAAAATGCTCCATAATCACCACTATAAAAATTAATATAAAGCAATTGTTAAAAATCATCATTCTTATTACTAAGTTCAAACCACAATACGGATAGTACATACCCTGATTGTTGTTGCGGGATGTTATGCACTTGCACAATGGGCCAAGGAATTGAAAATTTAACCTCAGCACAGTCTGGATGTGTTTCATGATATGCTATCTTCTAAAGTACCAGAGGTATCATGTCTGCAACAGGTAGTAATTGTGTCACCAAAATTGAATCCTTTGTTAAGTGTATCATGGAGTCATAAATAGAAATCTTGCCCCCAAGTATATCAACCACACCGAGAACCCAATGCTCATTCATGAATATTGGCAAATACACCTACGAAATGCGGACAATCTTAACAACTAACGGTAAATATATCAACGAAATATGAGAACTGTTTTTATTTACTTGTAGTACATATTTATAAAAAACTAAACATACAATATCAAACTTACAGTGAAAACATCTTTCCAATGAGTGACACAGTCCAATTTTGCACCATTAGCATAGTTAATGCAGTAACAATCCTTTTCCCACAACCTATCCCAAAATTCAATTCTATTTCAAAATGAATCAAATCCCAGCCAGGCAGCCACCTACAATTCCAAAAATCTCAAATACCAGCCTAGCTGAATGATGCAAAAATGAATAACAAAAATGAATACCAACCATCAAGCATCCTCAAAAAGTCTTTTTAAATGACATAAGTTAATAAATAACAAAAAAAGATAAATAAATAAATAAATTGCAGTCGAGAACCAAGGCACCAAGCTACTGAAGTTACAGTCCAAATGACAAATATGATTAATAACCCATCTCCATAGACACATCTCTAATTGACAGACAAATGTAATAGATTAATAATCCATCACCTTCAACACTCAAGACAACAACAATTACAATGTTAAAAAGTTAAAGCAGCAGCAATAACAGCCATTATATAAAAGAAGATTGAACAGTTTCAATATACTTTACCTTGTGTGACTGACGACGGTGAACAAATTCAATGAGAGAGTCGACAGTAGCTGGAATGAGGAAGCAAATCGAGGATGACTACAAGTCACAGGGTTGGCGCACTTGAACGGAAGTGATGGTTGCGGCAGCGTGGGCGTAGGTGAACAAAGCCGGAGGCTTCAATGACAGAGCTGACAGTAGTTGGAACGAGAAATAAAATCGAGGACGACTTCTACAGGGTCGGTGCACTTGAACGAAAGTGATGGCTGCGACAGTATGGGTGTAGGTGAACGAAACCGGAGACGGCAAACGAAGCCGAAGGTTTCAATGACAGAGGCGACAGCAGCTGTAACGAGGAAATAAATTGAGGATGACCAACTAGAAGCCACAGGGTCGGCGCACTTGAACGGAAGTAATGGCTGTGGGAGTAAGGGTGTAGATTCATATGGGTAAATGTGAGACATTTGAAACTTCTCTTCTTTTCTTCTTTCACCGTAGAGAAGATGAAGTGGTTGTAGTGCACTTGAATGTTAGAAACAAATCGTGAATGATTTTGAAAAATAAAGTGTTTTAAGTAGGATATTTTAATATTTACATATCAAATAATGTATATATGAGAAAATTTGAATTATGAGAGTTTATGTGGATAAATAACGTATTTTAAGAGTATAACGGGGACAAATCCCTTGGGAACGAGTGTACGATCATTTTCACACAAAACGACACTGTTTCGAACACTCGTTGTAAGTCCAAACGATTTCTCGCGATCAGAAATTCACAGAGGATATATAACGTATAATAAATACAAACACAGAGCTAAAGTCAAATCAATCAAGCCATGGGATTAGCTTCGGTCATTTACAGTGGCCTTCAAGCTCCTCAAAAATTCGATTCTCTTCTGCTTCGGTTTTCATCAACCTCGACCCCGCAAGTTCCCAAATTAACCAGGCTTCTTCATTCCTGTAACTACCGAACTCCCACATTCTATTCAGGTTTCTTCCTCCTTTTATCTCCATGAATAATCATCGGCTTAATCATGGATTATGTTATGTCCGTGTAATTTCGATGTTGAATTTTTTTTTTTTTAAATTTGACAGTTAGTCATAACCGACGTGGCCAGTATTCGCCGTTAATTGCGTGTGCCAAAGGAACTGAACAGGAGGGTGATTTATCTACTTCAGGTGAATGGATTTTGTGTTGTGTAAGCTTGATGCTTGAAGCAAATATATTGAGGACATGTTTGAAGCTGTTGTCTTGTGCCTCTTAATTAATTTGTATAATTTATAAGTTGATTCTGCTAATATTTTAGTGTCTTAGGTGATTAGGCGGATTGAATGGTTAATTAGTTATGCAACAAAAAAGCCACGCAGGCCCTTACCACAGGGTTGAAGTAGATAGCAAAACTGCAAAAACATTTTTGGATTATGGACTAATGTTGCTCCAAGATATTTAATTTTGGTGTACCATTTGATTTATAGGCATTAGCGGCTTCTATTATTGTGAGAGTTTTATTTGTTATTTTGATTTCATTAACAAATATCGTACAGCTTAGCAATTGTCATGTTGTTGTACTATCTTGTTATGCCAATTAATTTTGTTTATTTTTCTTGGTTCTTTTTAACTGTTCTGATACTGATACGCTAGTGAAATATATTTGCAGAAGTTGGGAGGAGCATTTCCCAGTCACACGAAAATGATAACACGTCTCATTCTCCCACTTCTGTAGGTAATGCAGAGAGGCAAACTGAGGGACATGAATTTTATACATCATCTATTAAAACCGTTGCTTTCTGTGTGAGTACCTGTGAGCTTATTATGGTTGTGTATTCAATATGGGATTCGGTCATCACCTAGATTAAGATCAATTTAGATGTTGTTTTTCTATAGGTGAGCACTGCAGTGGCATTTGGTCTTGGCGTGGGTTTCATAGAAGGAGTTACCAAGGCATCAGAATTTTTTGCTGGGTATGCTGGTTTTGGCATAATAATAATGTTACAGGCATTGGCTCATTACTATATTATATTGGTGGAGGAAATTAACACTCAGCAAGCTAAAACTACTAACAACTGCTAATTTTACTGGTGTTATGCAAATGGTTACTTGAAATATCACTTCATCATGCAAGCACTGTCTTAAGCCCTGGTCGCCTTTGGGATACCTTAGAGGTCAGCTTTATGTCCTTTTTGTGTTTTGGGAATTCCTGCTTGTACCTAATGAGGCACAAGTAGAGATATTCTGTAGCTTCTGAAATTCATGAAGCTTAGCAAATGACAAGAACTTGCATACATGAGACTGAGGAGGATTACTTGATGTTATATGTCTATATACCTTAAACCAATTTTTGGACTCTCAAGGCTTCTGTTTCTTCTTTACCCCTGCTCCTTTGATTTCCTAGTAGGATTAGTTGGTTAGTTTTCCAAGTTCTTACCCTGGACTAATAGCATCCACTTCTTTGAATCCCTTTATGGTTATAGCTTCTGGACAGAGATGTACCAAGGGGTCAAATAAAGATGTGACTATAAGCATTTTATTTTAAAAAATTATTTGACTATTGTTTTCATAATGTTTATTCATGGAGTTCTTGGACTTATATTAAGTTTCCAAGTGCAGGATTGCCCCAATTTTATGTTCTAGGTGTTTCATACGAATGATTATTGTGAATAATTTTCAGGTATATATTGGAGCAAAGTTTGTCAGTGGACAATTTGTTTGTCTTTGTTCTGATATTCAAGTACTTCAAAGTACCAGTTATGTATCAGGTGCTGTACAAGCCCTTTAGTTGTTTAATGATAATTATTGAGCCCTTAGTCTAATGATGTCTTTTAATATTCCTTTTGTTTTATGCAAATACTGCATGTTAATCATTGGTAACGAGAAATTTTGTTATGCTATGAAATATAGAATCGGGTGCTTTCATATGGTATTGCCGGTGCAGTCATCTTCCGTTTGTCATTGATATTACTTGGAACAGCTACCCTCCAGGTAAATCCACTCCCCTTAGCAGCAAGTTTTTTGTGCTTATTGACATGCTGTACTTTTTGAGTGGGTTCTTTCTAAAGTTTTTGCCTTGTTATTTAGAGATTTGAGGCAGTTAACCTGATCCTGGCTGGAATACTTCTATTCTCATCCTTCAAGGTGCCATTCTCTTCCCATAGATGTAGCTACATTTAAGGCAATTCATCTGTTGCAATTAATAATTTCTTGATAGATTATTTCAATTTTTTTTTCGGTTCCTGCTGGATGGCTTGCAATTATATAAGTAACTTTTTTAAAGAATCAAGTAAGAAACTTGAATAATTAATTAGTTCCATTTATACCCAAAACACCTCAGCTAACGGTGGAAATAATTCACAGACTTTGATGTTTAGGATCTTGGATCCATCTTAATTTCTTTGCTACATTATTTCTTTTATTTATTTAGTTTTGTGTATCTCTCTTGAAATTAAAAAAAAAAAAAAAATCTTCTGCATGTGCTATTTTATTCAGTTTCTTGCAGTTATTAGGGTCTTAAATTTACTGTGCCTCATAATTTGCTTTTATTTGTGATAGCTATTTGCCAGTGAAGATGATGACACTGATCTATCTGACAATTTTATAGTGAAGACATGCCAAAGATTTATTCCTGTAACAAGTAATGATTTGCGTACACATTCCCTTTATGTTTCTCAGTATGAGTTCTTACATTTGACTTCTTGAATGTTTGTCAAGGTTGATTTCTCAGTCTCAATTTACTTTTCAGTTAAGCATTGTTGTGTAGCTCTGTTTGAAGTTTGAATTTGATTTAAGTAAACCTTTCAACTAAGCTTTCTTGAGCATTTGGCCACTCATATTTCAGGTGGAACATGTTGTGTTTGGGAAAGCTAGTTCAAATCATCTACAGCATTGCTTATAAAATGCAATATGTTCTTGTCATTCAAGTCATTATGTAGTATGGTGCTCCTGTGGAAATGTTTCTCTTATTGAGTTTGGTGCTCTTTCCATGCATTACTCCCACAATTGAGTGGGATGCTTGTCAAGATGGGGGGAAAAAAGGAGCAGTTGACTCAGTTGAATAGCATTGTATACTCAGGGAGCTAATAGATGCAGTGATATAGCTTTAGTTTTGCACCACTTCCTTTTAATAACTTCCAATAGTAATTGAACACTTATTTCTTGAAGCAAAAGGAAGTCTGCTTTGGACCAAAATAACACTAATTCTGCCACCCCCACCCCAAATAACCTGACCAACACATAAGAAGGGAAGAAAACCCAACTTAGATGGGAACTCTTTGTTATTTGTATTTGCGTATTCAAATGAAAAGTGTGTTGTAAAATCAATTACAAAAATGGATGTGATGACTGAATTCATATTTTGATTTATTTACCACCGTTTCCTTTCCAAGACTTAGATTTTCTTATTTCTATGTGTTACAGCTTATTATGATGGAAATCGATTTTTCACAAATCAGGACGGCATGTGGAAAGTAAGTCATTTATGATTGATTATAAGAAATCAGAATGCTACTCCGAACTTTGGTACTGTCATTTTATCCCATGTTTGGTGTACTAATTATTTAATCATTTCAGTGAATAATCAGTTACTGTGCTCGTACTACATTTCTGTTCTTGCATTATCAGACAAATATCAGAGTTCCTTAACTTCGTTAAATTAATTTTATTTGATTTCTAACAGGCATCAAACATTTTGAGCAGGCAACACCATTGCTTCTCTCGGTGGCAGTTATTGAACTCAGTGATGTAGCCTTCGCTGTAAGTTCTCATTTGGCATAGACACAGCTACGCGTATGATGTTGTAACATAAACACTGACGGGAATTTTATTTGCTTCAGGTTGACTCTATTCCTGCTGTTTTTGGTGTTACAAGGGATCCTTTCATAGTCTTTTCATCTAATCTGTTTGCCATCTTGGGTATGGTTGTTGTTTATTCTTAATATAGGCTTTTTTATGAAAGGACTCTTGATATAGACTTATAGTAACTCGAAACTGCTACTTATATATCTGAAATTGATAGTGTGGAAGGTGGAATTATTGGTTTTTCCCCCCTTTTTCACTCTCGCCATCCATGCATAAATAGTAACTATAAAAATCCCTACGTGGGGGTTATTGATTCTTTAATATCTTGCAAGATGTTAAATCAACTGGTTTTCCCCCTGGAAAGCTAACAGTTGGAATAAAATTGTAATTTGGGTAGCCCATTCACTTCCGACGTAAGAAACACTAATATGCTGTTTTCTTACATACAACCATTTTCTATATCTCTTTAATATTAAAAGAATGTACTTAATAAAGTATATAGGGAAAGATTATATCTTATTCAAGTAGGTTTTTTTTTTTTTCTTTGGCCAAGAAACAAAAGAATATATAAAGCTATTCAAGTAGGGTTTAACTGACAATAACTCTGGTCAATGCAGGCTTAAGGTCACTTTTCACACTCATCTCCGAAGGTATGGCAGACTTGGAATATTTACAGGTAAAAGCCTAGGGGTTGTCCATAAATCTTCATTAGCTATGTTACGTATTAGTGTTGGAACAGATCACTTTCATGCAACTGGTGACACTCTTTTACTCAATCGCAAAAAAAGATAACTGTTACTTCTCAGGCTTTTGTGCTTCAGTAATTTGTATTTTCTTTTTCCACCAATTCAAATTAGTTTCGACTGACTTGAAGTTAGATATTTTTGGTCTTAGTATGGTTGCATAGTTGGTAAATGCTGAACCTTACTGACAGATCATGCGAACGATCTCATCTGTTTCAGCATTGCTGCTTGTTTAGGTGGAATATATTAGATTTTATATTTGGTAAATGCTTGTGGTGAAGGAATTTTCTATTCCCCATTAATTATATAGATTTATCTATATATATTTGCGCGATTCATTTAGAGGCTTGCACCCTGCAAAATGGCATGAATATGTGATAGACATTTTCTGTGAAGTGATGTCCCTAGAGACCGTAGAAACAACAGTCTGCTTTACAAGTTTATGTGGTTTTAATGTGAAACATCATGAGTGCTTTGCATCCAAAAATATTGTATGCTACTGAGTAGTGTGTATGTGTGTGTGTATATATATATGTAATAGTTTTCTAGCCAGGGATTCCTGACTTTATTAAAGTCAGGGATGGGCTAATAAACAAAAAAACAGTGCATTGGAGTCCGTATTTTTTTTTGGTTTTTAGCTCATTAAAGTCAGGAATTCCTGACTGGAAAACCTCTCTCTCTCTCTCTCTATATATATATATAGATATATATATTATTTTAAAATATGTATTTACCATCTGTCGAGAAGAATGCATTAATACTTATAGGTGTCTTTTTTGTGCTTGTTCCATTTTTCAGCCTTCCATCGCAGTTGTCCTGGGTTTCATTGGGTGTAAGATGATCTTGGATTACCTAGGTGAGTCTCTTCTACCGCCTGTATCTCATGTGTAATCAATTTTATTCTTCTTTCTTAAATGAAAATGAATAACATAAATGTCGCAACTCTTCCCACAGGGTTTCACATATCGACCGAGGCATCTCTTGGTTTTGTGGCAACAAGTCTTAGTGCTGGGGTGCTTTTGAGTCTCGTGAAGAAGTCTGACTAGTTAAACAAGCAAACCACCACAAGAAGGTGAAAACTTTTTATTTTTATGTCTATCTTCGGTAGATAGAATACAAGCAGAATGATAAAGTTGCTGCTCTCTTTTTCTGTTCCTTCTCATCTTAGGATATTAATGAAGAAAAACAGCACCTTCTGTCACCCTGTATCATTTTTTGTATGGAAAATCCAGAATCTCCAAATTTTTATGCATCCTGTTACTGATCCGAAGAGTAAGATACTGCTGTAATACCGTTTGTACATTATTGAAAAAACCTGTCTGTGCAAGTCTTCTAAGTGTATATATATATATATATATATATATTTCCCTTTTCCTTTCTTTAGTTGAAAAGTAGCAAAATTGTAATTCTTGTGCTGCAGATAGGTGGCAATCAGAAGATGCGGAGAGCCAAATTGGCCACACTAGCACTTCTCTTCCATCTTAATGGCGCGGGCTCCAAGCCCCCACGACTGCCACCCAGAACTAATTTTCTTCTATTTTAATAAAGTTAAATATCTCCTGTATAGAGATTAGATTTTCAAGAGCCCCTACAGTTTTTTCTATCATAACAAGTCAAACACAAGTTTTTTTTTTTTTTTCCAAATTACCTTAGTTGAATTCTAACCTCACCTCCTTTATAAAAAACAAAGGTAGTTTCCTCTTAAATCATATTATCGTTAATTGTAAATTTTTACAAAATGTATCTGCATCTCATACTCGATTAAATTAGAGCTCAAAATCTAGGTAAGTTAAATAAAAAAATTAATTTTGTAGGAGTATTGCATGATAAAATATTTTATTGTCTGTAATTATTGTTCCTGTACAATGTAGTCTCAATCTGTTGCATCAAATTACAGTTTCGATGATATATTCTGTTTAAAAAAATCCTTCGCGTAAATTACTTTGAATTGGTAAATCAATCATTTGCACCTTGGGGATTAGACATTAATCCTCTAATACCCACGTGTACTTGAGATGCATTTCCTCTAGTCTCTAAAAAAGACATTATATAGACAGGATTAAAAGGCTCAGTCTTCCTAAAATCTAGAGAAAAGAAAACGTAGAATGAGTTCAAATGAGTAAGACATGAACTCGCATTGACAGGGAAGATAATTTTGTTTTGAGAGTCCGCGAATTAGAAAGAAATCCTTAGGTGGAATACTTAGTTGTGTTGTGAGACAAGAAAGCTCTCTTGCATCCAGCAGCAATTCGAAGGTTGACCTATTCAGGAATATCTGAATCTACGCTTATTTTCAACTCCCCGAAGCATTTCATTGGTCTCCTCTAACAATGTTAGGCCTCAGCCCTCTTTTGATCCAGAATAAGATTCTCTCTAAAATGAAAACATATGGTATGGGCAAACTCGGGGCTAAACGATCTGCCGAAGCTGTGGGATGTAAAAATGTATTGGTAAAGGAGTGTTCCACCTTAGGGAAGAGCAACCGCGCGAGCAGTAGTAGATGAAGCTGCAAAATTGATGAGAATCCAATGTCCCGAAAACCAAGACGTTAGAAGGTGCAAAATTAATAGGTGCTAGAGCTGCTACAATTGCTTTGCGAGAGCTGCTGTCAGTATTGGAAATGTGTTCAGTTCTTTGATCCATTCTATGGTGCGAAATCCATCATTGGCTAAACAATCATTTGGTTATACCAAAATTTGAGCTGACTGGCAGCCTGTCGCACCAAAGTTAAGCGATAGGCTGCCCATCACATTAAATTTCGGTTTCGATGCAAAATTAAAATTTAATATGATAGGTAATTTGGTCACTTGAGGAGAGTAGTTTGGTTAATTGATGATAGAAATATTTTAGAAGGTTAATTTCAAAAAATGAGAAATTATTTAAGTTAATTTTGTAAATTTCCCAAAAAGCTTTGCCTCCTCCAACCCTGGACAAAACCTTAAGAAAAACGTTGACTCTTGGTTAGGTCTAGTGCTCTATTTTTCCAAATATAACACTAAATTCCTTTTTAAATTTTAATTAATTAAGAGTCTATTTGAATAAGATAACACAATATTAAAAAGTGAAATCATTAAATTTTTTCCTTCATTCTTTATTTATTATTTTATTTTAAAATAATATTCAATGTTGACTATAATAACTTGTTAATTATTGATTATTATAAATTTACAACAATTTGACAGATAATCAAAAAAAAATTTTGTTAAATTGCAACTCATGTATATTACAGTCCTTTAAGTATTGAGTGGATCCCATTACTTAAATAATTTTTTATATCATTGTTAAAAGGGCTGTAAGTTAGCAGCTCCCTTAAAAAAAAATGGAAGTTCGGAGTCTGCCTTTATTTGTTCTAAGAGGAACTTAAAAGAATTCAGCCCCAGTCCATAAATTTTCCATCCCCATCATTCGGTAGCAATACCTTTGTTTCTCTTGTAGAATAATACTAGCTATAAACTCTCCAATAAAAATAATTTTTTTTGTATATTACAGTCCTTTAAGTATTGAGTGGATCTTATTACTTAAATAATTTTTTATATCATTGTTAAAAGGGCTGTAAGTTAGCAGCTCCCTTAAAAAAAAATGGAAGTTCGGAGTCTGCCTTTATTTGTTCTAAGAGAAACTTAAAAGAATTCAGCCCCCGTCCATAAATTTTCCATCCCCATCATTCGGTAGCAATACCTTTGTTTCTCTTGTAGAATAATACTAGCTATAAACTCTCCAATAAAAATAATTTTTTTTGTATATTACAGTCCTTTAAGCATTGAGTGGATCTTATTACTTAAATAATTTTTTATATAATTTTTAAAAAAATTTGTAAGTTAGCAGCTCCTTAAAAAAATGGAAGTTCGGAGTCTGCCTTTATTTGTTCTAAGAGAAACTTAAAAGAATTCAGCCCCCGTCCATAAATTTTCCATCCCCATCATTCGGTAGCAATACCTTTGTTTCTCTTGTATAATAATACTAGCTATAAACTCTTCGATAAAAATAATTTTTATACAAAAAATATGATATTGTATGATTAGTTAAGTCAAAATATAAAGTAATAAAAGTAGTATTTTCATTTAACAAATTATATTATATCACGTTTATTATTTATATAAAAATAATTTCTGTATTATTACCCAATTTTTTAATGAAACACACTTAAAATTGATTACTAATACCATAGCGACGGCACCGCGGCATGCTTCTAGAGATGTTCTCACTGCTTTAGCAAGGCTCACACCACGCAACGGTCCAACGCGGTCGTCAATAATGCAGCTATTGATTTGGAATTTTTAATTGGGTTGGTGGCAAAGGGGACCAATTTTTTTTAATGATTTAATTAATCTAATTTCAAGTAATTAAGTATTTAAATTTATTTGTTTTTTAACTCAATAAAAAATTTCAGTCATTAGATCATTAAGTTAATTTTTGAACTTTTTTAAATTTAAAAAATATCATTAAAAAATATTCTTCAAAATATTACTATCTAATTAATAAATTTTCATAATTAACAAAATAAAATTTAATAATTAGTATTATTACCTATTTCTATATAATTTGTAATAATACAATGATAGACTATTATTATTTTTATCTCATTATTTTTTTTTGTAAATTAACATTATTTATCTTTATAATTTTTTATGAATATTTTTCATACAAAAATATCATAAATTATAATAAAATTGATTAACAAATATAATACAGAATATCAAAGAGTTGTATTCAATTGAATATAATTTATGTTATAATAATATATTATCTTATTTATATTCTTTGATATATTTATTATTTATTTAACATCCATAATTTATAAAGAAAAGATATAAATGTAAAAAATTAATTTTTAAACTTTTTAAGTTAAAAAATAAATAATTCAACATTTATTTTTAATAATTCTGATAAAAAATAAACATATTATTTAAATTCAAATATTTAATTTTGTTTAGAATTTACACTAATTCATGCTTATTTAAATTTGAGTAATAATACGACAGACGCCACTAAGATTGTATCTAATAATGCCAACATTCACCCTGGCAGCCATTGAATCTAACTAATGTGCATAGTAATCGCCTAAAACTGATTAGAATTTTGCCATTTTTTTGGCAGTATACATTATTAGGATCATGACACTCTATTGCGCCTTAACACGTGCGCATTGCGTCACTGCTGGCTTCAGAAGATCACTTTAACGCTCCTATATAAGTGCGCTCGTGCTGCAGCATGCCGCATTTGGGTATCAGATCACTGTCTTCTTCAGAACAAAATAAAAGCATTCAAGAAACCTCTAGAGTCTTACCTTCCTCAATGGCCACCGCGTAAGAATTCGGTTTTATTGTTATTGTTGGAATTCCATAATTAATTATGATCATTTTAACGATCACGTGTTATCTTTGATAGAGCGCAAGAAAATCTCCCTCCACCGTTGGATTCGAAGGCCGAGCTACCACGTCTGTTCGATGGAACTACGAGGCTGTACATTTCTTACTCGTGCCCATTTGCTCAGCGTGTGTGGATCACCAGAAACTACAAGGTTTTATTTTTTATTTACTATGTCTATTATATTTATTTATCACTTTTGACCTGTCTCTGCTTTTTAGGATTTATTAAAATAATAATAATAACAGTAATTTATGATTTATCCGTTTGGCCTTTGTCGTAATACTCTCTTTGAAATTGCCAACTTTTTGGGTGTGCTGCTGCAGGGATTAGAAGACAAGATTAAGTTAGTTCCACTGAACCTGCAAGATAGGCCCTCTTGGTACAAGGAGAAAGTTTATCCTGCTAACAAGGTGATACACTGATGCTGATGCATTCGTTTGGTGATCAATATGAATGTGTGATTTTATTTGATTGATCATCTGGGTAATTTGATAGATCAACAATTTGTTATGCTTTAACGTGGAGTTTATAATCTGCTGGGAAGCTTTGGAATAATATTAGAAAGTTTGTGAATAATAGTTTAGAATTTTTCTAATCTCGGGGTGAGGGGTTGATGGACCATCCAGATATAAAAAAGAAAGAGTTAGGCTCTGTTTGGTGATGAGATGTGCGGTTATAGATTAAAACCTACAAGGCTAAAGTGTTTGGTAAACCTATAATATCTCTACTATTTTTGTGAAGATCTTAATTTAAAAATCATGCTTCTTATACATTATTAACTTTTATATTATAATTACAGCTTTTTTTTTTCTCCCTTCATGAACAGCTGTAGCTGCAAAAAACTGCACTACCTCAATACCAAACAGCCTAAATATGTGATCCTGTACACTTGTGCCCCATCTTTGAAATTGAAATGCTGGCAATCTGTGCAAAGGAGTTCCTGGATAAAATTGGAACGGTGTCTTTGTGCTCTCTGTACCCAGTAAAATCTTAACATAGTCTGATTTAGTTAAGTTGCTTGCAAGAAAACACAATGAAAGAGATAAATTGATTGTTACACTTTTGTGTTTGCACAAGATTAGGGGTGGTCATTGCTGTAGTTATGAAGTATATTTACCTATTAGAGTTCTTCTTTACAGGTTCCAGCGCTGGAACACAATGGCAAAGTTATTGGAGAGTCTCTTGATTTGATTAAATATGTTGACAGCAATTTTGAAGGGCCTTCACTTTTACCTGACGTAAGATCTTGCTGAATACATTGTTGCTTTTAATAAAAGCTTCTTTCTGTCTCTTAACTTCGAGTAAAGAAATGTTGTGAAAATATTGTAGGATCCTGAGAAACGAAAGTTTGCTGATGAACTGGTTTCCTACATCGATACATTCACCAGCAATGTGTATACTTCATTCAAAGGAGACCCAACAAAACAAGCTGGTAGGATTTGAAACTTGCTTACTTCTTTATAACGTAGTGCATTTTGAATATATATATATATCTGAACTCATGGAAAAGATTTTAATATGTCACAGGTCCTGCTTTTGATTACTTAGAGAAGGTCCTTCATAAGTTTGTTGATGGCCCATTCTTCCTTGGTCAGTTCAGTCAGGTATGTTGACTACTCAATCATTTTGGTTATTTAGTGCTATTGATGTGGTGATGTGATAGATGGCATGATAACTAACATGTGAGAAAAGTCTTGTGCAGGTATCATATTTGTATAATGAGAATATAAGTGGTCTACTGTGCGGAAACTAAATTAATACTGCCTTTTTGACAATGTTTTGATTAATGATTTGAGTACTTTTTTTTACTATTATGAATGGAATGATGTGATATTCAGGCGGACATAGCCTATATTCCATTTGTTGAGAGATTCCAGATCTTCTTATCAGAAGAATTTAAGTATGACATTACTGCAGGCCGGCCTAAACTGGCAGCATGGATTGAGGTACATTGAAAACCCTCTCTACCACCTTTTTACTGATTGTGAAATTGCTCTCAAATGTTTGGTTCTTGAATGGTAATATATCTATCTTCCCTGCACAGGAGTTGAACAAGCTCGATGCTTACAAGTCAACAAAAACAGATCCAAAACAACTTGTTGAATTTTACAGGAGCCGCTTCCTGGTACAATCTGTAGAGCCTGTGTTAATATGAATGATCTAATTTTTTTCTTTTCTTTTGGATTATTACTTTCCAGCTAGCGCGAATAATCTTTAGGCAGTTTAGTAATCTGGACAAACTGCTTTTGTCTTTTGCAGGCCAAGCAGTGAACTCACAACCAGTTGTCTTAGAAGCATACTGAATCAGTTGGTGGCGTGGTTTGTGAAATCTCGTATAATAAAGCTGTGCGTTTTTACGCATTACATATTGTTTGCCAATTTGAGCTTGTGTACGATGCTGGATATTGAATAAGTTGATGCCTTGTTGATGTCTCGCATGACACAAAGCTCTGTTATATGTACCTATACGTTTGTTGATTGCTATCTTGTTTATGTTTTCAAGTACTAGTGTTTGTTTAGCGTTGTATGCTGTACTAATCATAAATAAAAATTGATGCCATTGGGTAAATTAGTCAAAATCATTTTATATTACCCACGCACTTAGCGTCGAATGAACCTGACCTGCAAATCAAACTATATTCATAAAAAGGAGCAAAACGAAGTGGTGGTTTTATTATAACATTCTCTCTGTAACGTTTGAGACCAAATTTCGATATGTTGAATAATTATTTAATTAAATTTGACTAAATACACGTTTATGACCATTTACTTAAGCGTATTTGGATTTAATTATTTAATTATATTTCGAGTAAACGTCTGATTTTTTTTGTTTGGGGGGGGGGGGGGGGTTGGTGGACTGAAAACGCTACCGTCACTGCTCACGACGTCAATTCGTCATTTGCCCGAACACAAAATCTACTCATAAAAAATTTGCAAATGGCGTCGCTGCTGGCTTCACAAAATGAATTTACAGCTCCTTCTTATATATACGGTGCTCGTTTAGTCGCATTTATGTATCGTATGATTGTATCAGATTTCTAATACTACAGACCAAAAGGCTCCGAGAAAGTACTTCTAAAAGGTCAACGCGATGGCTTCTGTGTAAGAATTTGCACTCTGTATTTTGTAGTTTTGTCACAGGGTTTCTTTCGAATCTCGTAATGCTCATGATCATGATCATGATCATCACAGTGGCTTTAACGGTCATGTTTTATTTGATAGTGTGTACGAGAATCTTCCTCCAGTATTGGATTCTAAATCCGAGCAACCTCCGCCACCTTTATTCGATGGAACTACCAGGTTCATTTTTCTATTCATCATTTTCTTTATATTATCACATGTTTAAATATATAAACGAAATTACTAACATAGACATCTTATATGTGTGTGTACTTCTAAATTAACGATGATAAATAATTAGTTAAATAAATTATATTAGACAAAATAAAACTTAGCTATATCGAATTGTAACACATGTCATCGAATAACTCATTTGTTAAAATTGAAACAGAGAAAAAATGTTTAAAAAAAAATTGATAATTTATTATAGATTTAAGTGGTAATAATAATAATAATAATAATAATAATAATAATAATAATAATAATAATAATAATAATAATAATAGAGACCCAAAATGTTAATCCTCACGAACATAATTCAGAAAGGCTTGCAAGGCCATGTTTGATGTTATTTTCTAATTTTACCATTTAGAGAGCACATTGCTCTAATTTTAAATACGCTGATTCCTTTGCTTGTGTATGAATTATGGAAGGCTGTACATGGCTTACACGTGTCCATTTGCTCAGCGTGTGTGGATCACCAGGAACTATAAGGTTTTTTGTATTTTTTTTTTAAATTTATTTGTTTGTTTCTGCCTTTAACCTTTTCTTTTCTTTTCTTTTTCTTTTTTCCCCCTTTTCTCAAAAGAAAGAACAATTGATTTTTTATTTAAGTAATCTCTTTGACTTTGATGTGCTGCAGGGGTTACAAGATGAGATTAAGTTGGTTGCATTCAATCTTCAAGATAAGCCTGCTTGGTACAAGGAGAAAGTTTACCCTTCCAACAAGGTGATAAGTTTGAATAACCAATAATAATAATAATAATAATAATAATAATAATAATAATAATAATAATTCTATTGAATGTTACTGTCAATTTAATTAGTAAAGTACCAGGTGCACGTTGAAATTGGTCATTACTTGGATTTCTGTAAGTTAATTTCTAATGTCTGCTCGTACATAGCCTGTCTTTAAAATGCTTGCAATCTGTTTGAATGAATCAATGAATCAAATGACATGGTGGGTCAAAAGCTTAAATGAAATTGGCCATTACTTAGATCTTGAATTTTTTTACCTAGTCATAAAGTGGCCTAATCCCATCGAGTTAAATCGATTGCTTGCTTGCAAGGGGAAAAATGGTGGGAAGGGTTAAGATGGTTGTTATACTTTCATTCGTGCAACATTCAGGGGTCCTTAATGAATGGTGCTGTGAAGTATTCACCTTTAAGAGTTGTTATTTACAGGTGCCTTCACTTGAACACAATGGCAAAATTATTGGGGAGAGCCTTGATTTGATTAAGTACGTGGACAGCAATTTTGAGGGGCCTTCACTTTTACCTGATGTGAGATTTTTTGAATACATTGTTGCTATGAACAACAGCTTCTCTATCGCTTAACTTCCAAGTAAAGTGATGAAATGAAAAAATTGTAGGATCCTGAGAAAAGAAAGTTTGCAGAAGAATTGTTTTCCTACAGTGATACATTCATCAAAGTTGTATCCACTTCATTCAAAGGAGACGCGGGGAAAGAAGCTGGTTCGACATAAAACTTGCTGTTAAACAGATTGCGCATTTTGGATACATGCTGAATTCACTTAATTTTTAAAATTGTTATAGGACCTGCTTTTGATTTCTTGGAGAAGGCTCTTGATAAGTTTGATGACGGGCCATTCTTCCTTGGCCGGTTCAGTTTGGTATATTGACTTCTCTTGATCACCATAGTTGTTTGATCTTACTAATGTGGCAATGTGAAAGCAAGTAGTAGTTTACTATATGGAAGATAAATGCTGCCGTTTGAACAATGTTTTTTTTTAAAAAAAAACAAAAATCATATGAGACTATTACTTAAATTACAACTTATAATATATGAGACTATTACTAATATGTATAATTAAATAATTACTGGTATTAGTTTATATTAAATCATATGATTTATTCATATTTTTATTTTTATTAATATTCAAAAGATGTCTACTTCACTCTGCATTTTGTAAAAAAAAAAAAATGTTTGTACTCAATAATACAATATAATTAAGAAAGAAATTACTCCCATAATACTTTTGTGAGTTTCAAACTGCTGTCGTCATAAATTGTGAAACGGCAGCAACCCTAACCACTTGGCCTTGGGTCAAGACCCATTTGAACAAAGTCATGTGATAATAATTTGAGTGCTTTTTTCTATGATTATAAATAGAATTACGTGATCTTCAGGTGGACATAGCCTATATTCCATTTGTTGATGGTTACCAGATGATCTTATCAGAAGGATTTAAGTATGATGCCACAGCAGGCAGGCGTAAACTTGCAGCATGGATTGAGGTACATTGAAAAACCCTTCTATCTCCATTACCAACGTGAAATTAATCCTGGTTTTTTGTTCTTGAATGGTAATATATCTTGTCACAAATCCATGCACAGGAGTTGAACAAGATGGATGTTTATCAGCAGACAAAATACTTCAAAGATCCAAAACAGCTTTTTGAATATTACAAGATCCGTTTCCTGGTACCATCTGTGGAGCCTGTGCTAATATGAATAACCTGATTTTTGTTAGATTGTTACTTTCTAGCGTGTTTTGTAACTTCAATAAACCATTTTCTCTTTTGATTGCGCAGCAATGAACCCGCGACCCAACGCCATAGTAGCTTGCCGAATAAGTTGGTGCAGTGGGGAGATCTGTTGCAATAAGTACTTACGCAGTATGCGCAGATGTGAGCTTGTTTACGATACCGAATAAATAAGTTGGTGCCTTGTTGATATCTCTCATGATGAGGCTAAGTTATATGTATGTACCTGTATATTGGATTTGCGGACTTGAGCTGGCATGTTGATGTTTTTGAATAATCAGTGTTTGGTTAGCGTGCATGTTGTGCTTTCATAAATAGAAACTGAAGCAGCTTAGCACCGTCAAGACTTGTTAATATCTTATGTAAAGTTTTTAGAATTATATTGTACGGATAGTAATGGCACTGGGTAGGGTGCTGGTTTTCCAATACTACGCGTGCACCCAAAAAATCCACCTATTGTTGGTTTGAGTAATTATCAAACCCACACAGGTTTCCAAACCTAAAAATATAAATTACAAACTTCAAATTATAATTTTAAAAAATTCACATGATATGCTCAATTTTGAAATTTTTAGTAATGAAAATGAGAATGTAAAAGTTTCAACATCAAAACAAAGGGTAAATACTCATTTAGTTCTTCATATTTTAAAAAATACCCCGTAATGTCCTTATTGTTAAATATATTACCCTTCTATCCCTTATTCGCATTTTTTCAATTTTTACAAAAACATCCTTACAATAATCTTGGAACATTAATAAAAAGAGAAATGATAATTTATTAAAAACTAGTATACAAAAATATTGATATTATTTTATTTTTAGGTTGATTTAGTATTAATTTGGTAAATAAAATTAATATAAATTAATGTAAAGACTGTTGCAAGGGTATTATTATAAAAGTAAATAAAAAATAAGTGCAAAGAGTAATATATAGGGGTGTTCGCGAATCAGATTTTGTGGATTGGACATCAATCCATATCGGATCCATGATTTTATGGATTATAAATTTTTAATTCAATCTAATCCACAGATTAATAAAATTCAATCCAAATCTAATTCATACATATATGGATTGATAAAAATTTAACCCAATTCATATCCGACTCATGATTTTATAGATAATAAATTTTCAATTCGATCCATTTCATGAATTGACAAATTTTAAAAAGATGATACATTTTTTAAAAATACATAAAACGGTGACAAATATTAATTTTTTTGTTAACTTTAATGTGAATAGTAAATTGATTATAAAATGACATTTTTCCCTTAAAATTAATTATAAAATTATGTTTTTAACCTCATAATAGCTACAAAATGACTTTTCTATCTCTACAATTAGTTACAAAATATGTTTTTTTCCCTACTGAATTATTATTTATTTTTTAACAGACTTTCTTTATTGGTTAGATCAAACAAATGTTTTTAAAAAATCTTTTTTATTGAATCAAACTTTGCTATTAAATTGAATAACAAAATTTTGTTTGATTCAACAATTTTTTTTAATAAAAAAATTGTATAATTTAACCCAAAAAAGCATTAATTACATCTAGATGTAATTTTTTTACAATTTTTCTATTTAAAAATAAAAATAATTGTGTAGGAGCAAAAAAAATATTTTACAACTAATTTTGGGATAGGAATTTTATTTTGTAGCTATTATGAAGGCAATAGTGTCATTTTATAATTAATTCTAGGAGTAAAGATGTCATTTTATAATTAATTTAGTATTTACTTTAAAGTTAATGGTTTGTCAGGACCTCAAGTATTTTAAAAAAATGTATCACCTTTTTAAAAATTTATCAAAACATATATCACCCAAGGGTAATTAACCTAAAATTAAATAGGATTTAAAAAATTATTTATTCAAATAAAGCAAGAAAATACATTTAAAGTTTTAAAATATAAAAAACCAAAAAAATCTGATTTATTTAGATTAGTAAATGAAAATTAATTATTTAAGAAGCTATATTTATTTATTTAATTATTTTTTATATTATGTTATTATCAAAAACATATAATATGGTGTTAATATAATTATATTTTAAATTATTTATTTATCAGTAAGTACTAATATCATATTTATAAGTTTAAATTTTTAATTAAATAATTTTTTTTAATTTTTTTGGATTCAAAGATTTTTGTAGATTTACTAAAGTAAATTCATATATAATCTATCAACTATGGATTTTTAAATTTTCAATCCAATCCAATCTACTAATCCACGAATTAAATTTTTACAAATCGGATTAGATTTTGAATATTCTTAGTAATATATTTAATAGTAAGGATATCTTGAGATATTTTTTAAAACATATAGACTAAATGAGCACTTAACTCAAAATATAGAGACTAAATAAATATATACCCTTATAAGGAACGAATTCTCCATTTAAGTAGATTCACTGAGGAGATGAATGACCAACTGCAACAACCCTTTATAGCAAAAGATATTTCTAAAGCTCTATCCCAAATGTGCCCCACGAAAGCACCAAGACCTAATGGATTTCTAATTGCTTTTTATCAAAAGCATTGGAACATGGTGAAGACTGGAGTGGTGACTACATGTCTACATATTTTAAATGATCAAGGTACATTAGCCCTTCTCAATCACACATATGTTACTTTAATTCTGAAGACTAAAAAGCCCAAAAAAGTAACTAACTTCAGGCCAATAAGCTTATGTAATGTAGTTTATAGAATTGTAGCAAAAGCGATTGCAAATAGGCTTAAATAGACCCTTCACTAAGTTATCTCTCTAACTCAAAGTAGCTTTATCCCAAATAGACTCATAACCAATAATATTATTGTAGGGTATGAATATTTACATAAAATTAGGCATTGTAAAGGGAAGAAAAAAGGTCTTTGTAACACCCTAGGGGAATCACACATCGGTAAAGCACGGAAAAGATATTGGGTTTATAAAAATGATCCACACTTTAATTGGTGAAACACGTTTTGGGGTGTATGGGTGCCCCGTGAATAAAATTGTGTAGGCCTTGTTAAGGCCCAAAGCAAACAATATCTTGCTAGATTTGAGTTAGGTCATGATATTATGGTATCAGAGTGGCTCTCTGTGTCCTCTATTGAGTGTTAAAAAGTGTATATTTATAAAGGAGAAAATTGTCATTTTACACTTTAAGTCTTACTAACATTGCTACTTTTATTTATTTAAATATTTTGTTATTTAATTATATGTATTTTATTATAATTATGTATTTTATGTATTTTAGGGGCATCACGATCGTTTCACAATGAACGAGTGATCAGACAGTGAAATGGACGTCATATTTAGACTCAGGACGGTCGAAAATCTTAAGAGGAGCATTAAAGGAAAAAAATCACTGTTCATATATACGGTACTGTTTATATGTACGGTACTGTTATCTTTCTTTGTTATTTATTTTAATTTTAGTTAATATTTATTTCACGTAATTTCTTTTTACTATAGCTATTGAGTGTATTTTCATTGTAATAACGTCACAAAGTTAGTATCGTAATTTCTCTCTCCTCTTTATTTTTATTTATTTTATTCTTTGCATGCATGGTCGAAGGTCATTATCACTTAATCTTGAACCTTTAGACCTTGAATTAGAAAAAATATTTCGCACGCACAAACGCACTGTTTTTTAAAAGAAATTTGAAATGGATTTGTAAAATCAACAACCAGAACCACAAGAGAGGTCATTTAAGGATTATTTTAGTCCTTTAGCTAATTTGAGCACATCATGCATAAGGTACCCAAATGTAGCTGGTAGGACTTTTGAATTAAAATCTAGTGTGCTAAACTATCTCCTCACATTTTATGGTCTAGAAAATGAGGATCCATATAATTATCTGAATGATTTTCATGCTATTTGTCAAACTTTTAAATACGAGAATTTTTCAGATGATGATGTTAAACTTATATTATTCCCATTTTCATTAAAAGATAGAGCTCGTTCATGGTTTAATACATTGCCTGCTAATAGTATTACATCATGGGAACAAATGGTAACTAAATTTTTAAATAAATATTTTCCAGTTCATAAAACCAATGCTATTCGCAGGGAAATTTCAGAGTTTACCCAAAGAGACAACGAGCAGTTTTTTGAAGCATGGGAGCGATTTACTGGGCTACTCTTGAAGTGTCCACATCATGGGTACGAGAAATAGCACCAATGCCAATACTTTTTGGAGGGATTATTGCCACATATGTAAGAATGGCTAATGGCAACCAGTGGAGGAGAGTTAATGTCCAAGAGTGCATCAGAGATTTGGTAATTTTTCCAGCGGCAATCGGATAATTCCCAACAAAGAAGTCGATCACTCAGAAATACCAGGAGAATTAAGGGATTGAATGAGGTTAACATTGGCGAGTCAAGCTCAGGAATTAAAGAAGTCAAAGAGATGGTTGAAGGCCTTGCTCGACAAATAGCATCTTTGACAACTGCTAAATCAACAGAGCCATATGACCATGACTCATATTCAGATCAAGCCAATGCCATAGGTGTCTTGAGTAAACCATCAAACTACAACCCTTACTCCAACACATATAACCCTGGATGGAGAGATCACCCTAATTTTTCATGGTTTCAAGGATTCCAACAAAATGGACCATCAGTTCTACCTCCACCGATGCAACCAGTTCCTCAAATGTCTCAAGTCTCTCAACCACCATTTAGACCATACAATTAGAATCCAAACCATTCTCAACCCAAACCATGGGAGGAGACATTCCAAAATGTCAGAAATCTTACTAACTCCAAGATCGAGTATCAAAACTGCACCATTGATGAATTACAAAATGAGATGAGAGCGAGTTTCAACTCACAAGCTTAATTTGTTTCTAGCCTTGAGAAAATGGTAGGACAACTTGCTTCGTCAGTTCAAACTTTGACCATGACCGTTGAAAAAGGCAAATCTCTAAGTTAACGAGTGCCTAACCCTAAAACAGTGAATGAAGTAAGTTCTAGTTCACCACAATAGCATGGAGAAGTCAAAGTAGTGATGACCTTGCGAAAAGGAAAAGAAGTCGACAACAAAGTGGAGATACCAAAATCAACTCAGATTGTACCTGTGAACACTGAGGAATCATCATTAGAGGAGAAAAAGGAAACCAATCCATGAGAATATATTCCTAAAGCTCCATTTCCTTAGAGGTTAGCTAAAGGGAAGAAAGGAAAATCCACAGGTAAGATTTTTGAAATCTTTAAACAGGTAAGTGTTAACATCCCTTTATTTGAAGCCATAAAACAAGTGCCATCATATGCCAAGTTTCTTAAAGACCTTTATACTAAAAAGAAAAATACTAATGTTCAGAAAAATACCTTTTTAATAGAAAATATTAGTTCTATACTCCACATAAAATGCCTCTAAAATGCAAAGATTCAGGCTCCCCCACTATCTTATGTAGTACAGGGAACCACACAATTAAGAATGCTTTGTTGGATTTAAGAGTTAGTGTAAATCTGTTGCCTTACTCTATATTTGTGAAATTTGGACTGGGCAAATTACATCTAACTCCAGTGGTGTTACAGCTTGTAGATCGGTCCAAAAAAATACCTCGTGGTATTGTGGAGGACGTGCTTATCCAGGTAGACAAGTTTTATTTTCCTATTGATTTCATTGTAATTGACACTCAACCAGTGCATGATTCAAAGAAGCACATTCCCATTATTTTGGGTCGACTTTTCTTGGCAACTGTCGATGCACATATTCAATGTAGAACCAGAAATATGCAGTTGTCTTTTGGTAATATGACTATGGAACTCAATATCTTTACATTGCCAAACAACCTCACAGTTCAGATGATGGAATTGTTGATGTGGATTTAATAAAAATACTATTTGATAACAATTTTCTTTCAAACCTTGGTGATGACCCTTTGCAAACTTATTTAACTCACTTTGGTTTGAATTTTGATATTAACAGATCAGTTGATGAAGTCAACACTCTACTTGACTTAGCACCATCCATGGACACTAATAAATGGAAGTCAAGAGTTGAACAACTAGTGCCATTAGAAAAGAAACTCAGCCCATCATTAGAATCACCACCAAAACTCGAGCTCAAGCCATTACCCAACACTTTAGAATATGCATTCTTGGGAGAAGAAAGTACTTTACCAGTAATTATCTCTTCCTTCCTCAATGACGAACAAAAAGGTAAGTTGTTGGATGTTTTAAAAGAACATAAATGAGCATTAGGATGGACTATAGCAGACATAAAAGGTATAAACCCGGTAGATTGCATGCATTACATTCACCTTGACAAAAGTGCTAAACCTACTAAGGAAATGCAACGTCTGTTAAACCCTAACATGAAAGAGGTTGTTCGCACTGAAGTCCTTAAACTATTAGATGCAGGTATTATTTACCCCATTTCTGATAGTTCATGGGTCAGTCCTGTGTAGGTTGTTCCTAAAAAGTCAGGAGTTATAATAGTTATCAATGTTGATAATGAATTAGTACCCACTAGAGTAACTACAGGATGGCGTGTATGCATCGATTACAGAAAGTTGAATTCTGTCACACGTAAAGACCATTTTCCTTTACCATTTATCGATCAAATGCTTGATAGATTAGTAGGTCATGAGTTTTATTACTTTCTAGATGGCTATTCAAGATACAATCAGATTCCCATAGCACCAAAAGATCAAGAGAAGACTACCTTCACTTGTCCTTTTGGCACTTTTGCATATAGGAGAATGCCATTTGGATTATGTAATGCACCTGCTACATTTCAACGATGCATGTTGAGTATTTTTTCTAATATGGTTTAATGATTCTTTGAGGTTTTTATGGATGACTTTTCTATTTTTGGAGATTCGTTTGATCAATGTTTACATCATCTAACACTAGTTCTGCAGAGATGTATCGAGAAGAATTTAGTCTTGAATTGGGAGAAATGTCATTTTATGGTTAAACAAGGTATCGTTCTCGATCACATCATTTCAAGTAAAGGTATTGAGGTTGATAAAGCCAAGATGGATTTCATTTCCAATCTTCTTCCACCTAAAACAGTTAGAGAAATAAGATCTTTCCTTGGGCATACTGGTTTTTATAGACGTTTCATTAAAGATTTTAGCAAAGTTTCTAAACCCTTATGCAATCAACTTGTTAAGAATGTACCTTTTACCTTTGATGATTCATGTCTTGTGGCATTTGAAAAACTAAACTAGTTATTGACATCATCACCTATCATTCAGCCCCCAAATTAGAACTTACCATTTGAGCTTATGTGTAATGTATCTGACTATGCAGTAGGAGTAGTATTAGGACAAAGAGTTGATCGAATTTCCCATGTGATTTACTATGCTAGTATGACATTGAATGATGCACATTTGAATTATTCAACCACTGAAAAAGAAATGCTAGCAGTTGTGTTTGCATTAGAAAAATTTTGATCTTATCTCATTGGTTGTAAAATAATTATATTTATAGATCATGCTGCTCTTAAATATCTTCTCACAAAGAAAGATGCAAAAGCTAGACTAATTTGTTGGGTGCTACTTTTGCAGGAATTTGACTTATAATTCAAAGATAAGAAAGGAACAGAAAATATTGTGGTTGATCATCTTTCCCGTCTCCAATTTGACACAATAATAGAACATTTACCTTTGAATGAGTTATTTCCAGATGAACAATTAATGAGTGTGGAAGTAATACCATGGTATGTTGATATAGTTAATTATCTTGTTACAGGTCAACTTCCAGAGCATTAGACTAAGCAGGACAAGGCCAAATTCTTTGTAAAAATAAAGAATTTCTTTTGGGATGATCCTTATCTATTTAAATACGGTGCAAACCAAATTGTTAGATGATGTGTCCCAGAGAATGAATTTCAGAATATCCTCTCTTTCTGCCATGAACAAGCTTGTGGAGGTCACTTCAGTGCTAAGAAAACAGCTACTAAAATTTTACAATGTGGTTTCTATTGGCCAATTATATTTCGAGATGCTTATACCTTTTGCTCTTCATGTGATAGGTGTCAACGAATGAGGAGCATTACACGAAGGAATATGATACCACTAAACCCAATTCTAGTGGTTGAAATTTTTGACGTATAGGCTATCGATTTCATGAGACCCTTTCCCCCATCTTTTGGCCATCAATACATATTGGTCGCTGCTGACTATGTTTCGAAATGGGTAGAGGTAATTCTATGTAGGAACAATGATCATAAAGTGGTAATAGGATTTTGAAAAGCAATATTGTTTCCCATTTTGGATTCCCTCGAGCAATAATTAGTGATGGTGGTGCTCACTTTTGTAATAAAATTTTCAAAGTACTTTTGACAAAGTACTCCATCACTCATAAAGTGGCGACCCCATATCACCCACAGACCAGCGACTAAGTTGAGATCTCCAATCGAGAAATAAAACACATTTTAGAAAAAACAGTAAGGCCCGACAGAAAAGATTGGTTGTTGCGGCTCAATAATGCATTATGCGCATATAGAACGGCTTTTAAGACTCTGATTATGATGTCACCCTACAGGCTAGTGTATGGAAAAGTATGCCACTTACATGTGGAACTCGAGCATCGTGCGTACTAGGCCATCAAGAAATTTAATTTTGACATACAACAAGCTGGCTTAGAAAGAAGATTACAGTTGGCAGAACTTGAAGAAATTTGAAATGATGCGTACGAGAATGCCAAAATTTACAAGCAACGAATGAAAGTCTTTCACGATAAGCAAATTATGCGAAAATCTTTCACTCTAAGTCAGAAAGTACTTTTATTCAATTCTCGCTTGCACTTATTCCCAGGTAAGTTACGCTCTCGATGGTCTGGCCCATTTATTGTTCATACTGTTTTTCCACATGGGATAATTGAAATTAAGGATCCAACAAATGGTGTCACTTTCAAAGTTAATGGTAAAAAATTAAAGCCATATCTAGAATACCAACCACATATAGAGGACAGCAAAATAAATTTAAGTGACCTACCTTTTTAAATTGAGACTTTTCTTTTCATTAATTTGATTGTTTATTTTCTTTATTTTTATTTTTTATCATTCTTTTGCTGATTGAAATTATTTTTGTTTAACTGTGTTTATTTAACCGTTAAAATTTTTCTTATCATTTTAATCATAAGACAGTTCATCTTAAACATTCTAAGATAGTTTCGACGTATACAATCTCATCTCAGAGGTCAGATATGATTTTGTAAACATATCGTATCTGGTAGCTACAACCACTAGAGTTAGTAGTCTATGTTGAGGATTTAGAAAAAGATCTCAGAGAAATTGAGAGAGGCATCTACAACATCCAATTGGAGCTTGAGGTAAATTCAATAAGAGAACGATTTTAGTTTGTTTTGTGTGTTTTAATTTATTTTCTTGTTTGTGTGTTTTAGTTTACTTTGTGTGTTTAAAGTTTGTAATCCCGGTCAAGTGGCGGATAACGGTACTCTATGATAATCAAGTCGGTTACTTCAGTTTTCCATAATAACTAATATTCTGAGACGAAGGCATGAAAAAAGACGAGATCTTAGCAAAGCTTCACAAGCGATTTCCTTCACTTCCTCAGAATGCTCTCCTCACCATTTATAAAGCTCGGTCTGAACGCATGCGATTGCTTATGAAGAATAACATCCCTGCTGACATCCATTAGTTAATCAAGGCAAAAGTTCGCTTAGCAGGTGAGTTACCTCCTAAATTTATTGCATACATGCCTGGTTGTGGTAAAGGAAATTATGTGCGAAAATGACGAGATCGAAGACTTTTTGTTACTTGTCATAAATGTGCCAGAATGATATGCAATAAAAAATCATGTTCTTTAGGAATGATGTCTGATAACAGAGAAGATAAGATTCAATTCATTAGATGGCTTGAATAATGAGTCATTGGATAATATCATTTTGTCTCTTGAAACGCATCCCAGTGGATATGTTCAAAATGCAATACACCAGTTATGCCCATTATTCCAGAAAGAATGTGCAAACTATAGTCTCGGGAATCTAACTATAAAAGACCCTGTTTGTCAGTTTGTAAGAAAACTGGATGGGAAGCCTATCCTCGACCCATAGAGGGCATTCAAGCCGTATCTAGACGTAAAACCAGAGGAATATGTGAGTCACAATTACAACTATCTGTAAATATCCTTTTACCTTTCTGTTCTTTTATTTTACTGTTATTTTACTATTTGTATTATTGTTTTTAATAATTTTATTTATTTTTTTTCTCTTTTTACTGTTTTCTTTTTTTACTTTTGAGCCATGTGCTTTACACGTTAATTGACGCTGACATGATGCCTCATACATAATTGTAACCTATTGTCACTAAGGTCTTTAAATACGATTTTTTTTTACTGAGCACTCACAAGTTGTTTTTGAGCAGTATCTTAATGACAGCTACTTCCAGTAAACAATTTAAGAACATTTGTGTGCTTTCTGGGTTTCATTATGGCAAACATAAAGAGTTCATAGAGATAGCCATAGATCCTGATTTAAGAATAGCAGAGAGAAAATTGCACTTGGTGTATGGAGGATGTGACCGAGGGTTATCCAAAATGATAGCAGAAGCTACTTTGTCAAAGGGAGCCAAGTGTTAGGCATCATCCCTCAAATCCTAAAACATTTGGGTTGTTTGTCTTATTCACCAACTGAAAAAGAGTTAGTAGTCTCAGGTATGTAAGAACGAATAATTGAAATGCTCAATCATGCCGATGCTTTTATTTTCCTTTCAGGCGATCTTACAACTCTTGAGGCACTAATGACATTAGCATTTTGATCCCATCTGAACATTTATCAGAAATCCATTGGTTTGTTAAATGTCAATAATTTTTATGATGGCTTTGTCCCATTTTTTAACCATGCAATAAAAAATTATTTCATTCCTTTCTCAGTGAAACAAATCTTTATTTGTACACACATTACTAATGCGCTACTTGATCTGTTACAAGCTTATCAACCAGAGTCATATCCTAGGGCTATTGCGTTGGAGTGTTCAAATAATGATGGTAACAGTAGCGGCCGTAAGAAGTACAATTAGATTTAACTCTCCGCTTGTAAATATTTTCTTCTGTGTTGCAGCACCCAGGTGATGTCTTCTAAACTATACTTCTTTCCTTTTAAATATTAAGGACAATGTTTCGTTCTAGTTGGGGGGAGGGAATAGTTGACAATTGTGGAATGTTGAACTAACCATGACTAACCTTTTGAATAGAAGATGGCTAAATATAGAGTGTAGTGACTCTAGAAATGCATCTTCTTAGTAAAAAAAATTAATTAAAAGATTTTTTTGTGTGTTTTTTTTTAACCTTTCGTTTTTCTCCTTTATAAATATATGTTTTCAAGTTTTTAAAGTTGTAGATGGCTGAATATGAAGTGTAGTGACTCTAGAAACGCATCTTCTTTTTTAAAAAAATCATTTTTCTTTAATTTTTCTGCATGTATGTTTTCTTTTTATATTTAAAATAGGTTGGGGGGAAAGAATTCAGTTAAAAAAAAATCTTTGTGAGTGATGTTACACCATGTTTGCTATTCTACATATTGATGTTGGGAACAAATATAATTACTTGAAGGAATGCACATGTCATAATAAATTTCAAGTGAGTTTTTGAGTCTATTAATTTTTCTTGGAGAGTAACCCTTTTTGCCCATTTTTCATGTAGTTTTGCAGTTTATTATTTCATACATGATCTCTAGATTTTCTTTGAGCCAACCCTTTAAAAAAAAGGGAAAAAAAGTGTGTGTTACTGCATCTAAAGGCCTACCTAATTAGTAGATATGAAAGATTATTTAGAGTCCTAAAAGACGATGGAAGGCCATTTTTGACCCATTTGAGCCTTTCTAACCATCCCTATTATGTAATATCCATAGTTAGCCCATTTAAGCCTTTTTTATATAAAAAAAACCTTTTCTTTATTAACTTATTGTCCTGACCTACTCCAATTTAGAGTATTACTCAATATCATACAAGTTTCATCCACCTATTCATGTTTGAGAAAAAGAATAAATAATTATTTTGTTCAGCAAAATTGTACTACATAAAAAAAATTCAAAAAAAAAGAAGAAAAAAAAGATATACAATAGCAATAAATAAGCAAAATGCATCTTGTAATTTTTAAAAGTTCTTGAACTTTCTCTCAAACATATATATTTTGTTTCTCTATTTCCCTTTCTTTGTTAGCCATATTCCTAGCCTATATTATGTCCTAATAAAAGTCCTTCTTGATTTTAGGGTACTATAGTCTGAAATAAAAGCAAGTTATATGGGCAATTAAGATGTAGTGATGTATATACAAAAAAAAAAGAAAAAAAGAAAAAAATGAATACATTGGGTTGACTAATACTTTATTTGAGATCGGATTATTTCTAAGCTATGGGCATATATTTTTTCATCTTGGTGAGAGTGTATGATATTTCTTTATTATTTTCTCTCAATTTACCATTCATTGTAGTGATAATTTTTATTGGGATTAATTTTTTTGTGAGAGTGTCACTACAACCGGTGAGATTTTGGGGTTTGATATGTCATTCTTGAAAGTGACCTAATTACTATTATTACAATAAAGTCTGCTAGACTAATACATATGGATGGTTGATATGGGTGTGATATTCCTTTAGACTATAAATAATGCTTGTACTTTATTTGATTGATATCATTAATCTGATTGAATAAACACGTGTGTTTCCTTTTTTAAAAAAAGGGTTTTGAATTTTATCTTCGCTTTGTTTGCTAGGGACTAGCAATAAGCTGATTGGGGGATATGTTGAGTGTTAGAAAGTGTATATTTATAAAAGAGAAAATCATCATTTTACACTTTAAGTCTCACTAACATTGCTACTTTTATTTATTTAAATATTTTGTTATTTAATTATATGTGTTTTATTATAATTAGATATTTTATGTATTTTAGGGGTATCACGATCGTTTCACAATGAACGAGTGATCAGACAGCAAAACGGACATCATATTTAGACTCAGGACAGTCGAAAACCTTAAGAGGAGCATTAAAGGAAAAAGTCATTGTTCACATATATGGTACTGTTCATACGTATGGTACTGTTCACGACACTGTTCATATATACAGATTGGTGATGTGGCAACTACCTATAACGTGGCAGTATCTGATTGGACGAATTATGTTGTATTGACTGCTTATGTGATATTGATCGATAACGTGGCATCGACTGATGACGTGTCACGATCTTATTGGGCTAAATTTCTTATATGCTGTAGATCGATGACGTGACAGCATCTAACTGGAGCAAAAATCGTGTACAGTACATGTGCATACATGGGATTATTTACTATTCAAACCGCTTTACTGTTCAAATATTGACTGATGACTGTTGACTGATGATATGGTGCAATCCTGAGTGTCCGAACTATTTTTAATCCGATGGTCATGATTCACTCAATGTATCTATAAAAATGGGGCTCTCCCCCCCTAATTTGACACCTTTGAATTCATTTTTAAGCATAGATTTCTGAAATTCCTTCTCATTCTTGTAGTTTCTTTTTATTTTAATAAAATTTCCTTTTTATCCCTAGTTAAAATATGAGTAGCTAATTTCCTTCTAAGCTTGGGTTGAAGATGAAGTCTCAACATGTCCCATAGGGTTAATTTGGTAAATTTACTTTCTCTTCCCCTTTAATATTTATGGTTGTTTTGACTTTCTCTCCCCTTTAATACCGCCCTGGTTAAACCGACACCCTAGTACAAGGTTATTATTATTTGGCACGATAATCTCTTGGCAACATATTTAGTTGAGCGTGGTTCATGAGGTGTGGAATTCCCCCCTTATGATTTAATTGGCATTAATATGGAATATTTAGCCCATGGAGCATGTTGATGTAGATCCGAATATCCAAGCACGTCATTTCAATAGATTTCCAGTTCAATTTAATTCTTGCCATTGTAATTTAAATTTAAGTATAATTTACATTAATTTCACCACAAATTTATTCACCCGTTAAAGAAAATTAATTCCACACATAATTAAAATCAACCTCCTCGTGGATTGACACTCGTCACCATTAATCTATTCTACAATAGATTCGCGTGCTTGCGAGTTCAATAAAATTTGCACAACATCCTCTTGAGCGATGATAGGGTAAACCTCAATGAGGATGCTGAGTCCCAAAGGGAGGTGTATGTAATATCCTAGGCGAATCTAACATCAGTAAAGCACAAGAGAAATGCTAGGCTTATAAAGGATGATCTACATCTTAATTGTCAAGACTCGTTTTGGGGTGTATGGGCCCTCCAGAAACAAAACCGTGGGGGCATTATTAAGACCTAAAATGAATAATATCTTGTCAGATTTGAGTTGGATCATGCAATCTTGTAACATTAAAACTTGACGTAAGTAAGGCCTAAAATACAGTGGAATAGCTATTCTTGAAATAAATAATGTTGAAACTAGAATTTGCATAATCGTGGGTGAATTTAGTTTTGAGGTGTATCACAATTTCTTTTTTTTTTCAGTCATCATAAATGGCACAACAAAAATACTAATCTATCCTCAAATGGATCTAAGATAATCTCTCTCCTTATCTATTTATTATGTGTGTAAAGGCAATCTCTGTTATGTTGCAGCAGGGAAAAGAAAAAGTGATGATTCATGGGCTGAATTTTAGAAGCAACATTAACATCTCTCACTTATTGTTCGCGGATGATAGCCTTGTCTTCACAAGGGCCTTGGTCAAAGACTACCAACACCTTAAGCAGATTTTTTATGATTATGCTGCTGTATCAAGTAACTATTCAACTACAATAAATCTTCAATGTTTTTTCAGCAAGAATGTAGATAGTGAAAGCATTACCATAATTAAGAACATTTTCTAATTAAATATAGTTTCCAGGCATGAGAAGTATCTAGGGTTGCCATCCATGATGGAGAGAAATAAGAAAAGCTTCTTTAATGAGATAAAGTTGAGAGTGATTAGCAAAGTCTTAAGCTGGCAATATAAAATTTTCTCGAGTAAGGGAAAGAGGTGCTTATTAAGGCAGTAGCACAGGCAGTACCTGCCTATGCAATAAATGTATTTAAACTCCTTATGGACATTTGTGATGATATTCAAAAGGTGATAGCAAGATACTAGTGCAGCAGTAACAAGGAGAAAAAGGGTATTCATTGGGCAAGGTGGGAGAGCTTAAGCCAAGCAAAACATAGAGAAAGATTGGGCTTTAGAGATTTCACAAGTTTCAACCAAGCATTAGTAGTTAAACAAAGCTGGAGATTGCTGTAGTTCCCAAATGATTTAGTGGCAAGAGTTTTAAAAGTAAGATACTTTAAGAATACGAGTTCTTAATGCAAGACTAGTGTTGTGGTCTGCTAAAATTTTCAGCCTATATGTGCTTAGGTTCATGCCGCAAGCCTAAGCCCTGGCCAAGAGTGTTAGCTTGGCCCAATTCTAGAAAATTCCAATAGACTCTAGCACACTCAAGCTTATAAATATTCTAGAATTCTCTACACATCTTTAGGGCTTGTAAATATTAAAATATAGACAAGTTGCAAGAATTCTCTAAAACCCCTAGAGCTTGGCAAGCCTCCCTATAAATAGGACATGACATTTGGCATTTGAAATCATCAAGCCTTGAGTAATTCTCTCAAGCACTCTTGTAAGCTCTTTTGTAAGCTTTCTTGTTAGCAATACAAGTTTCCAATTTGGCTCCATTGCTTTCTCTTCTCTCTAGCTCTTTGATAACCTCCGGCTCTACTAGTTGAAAAGTACAAAGGCTTACTTAGCAATTGATGCTACTGTCTCAGAGCTCATTATGGGGAGAATCAATGGAAGGTTGGGTTGATAAACCAATATTTTGTTAATGAAGATGCAGATCTAATTATAAGGATCCCACTCCCTAATAAACCAATGGCAGATTAAGTCTTATGGCATTTTGATAAAAAAAAGAATTAAAGCACTAAAAATGGATACTAGATGGCGTTGAGAATGAAGCTAGAAGACTTCTCAGAATATTCAATTCAGAAAGCAAGCTTATGGTCTATTATATGGACTATGTCATTGTCCGAGAAAATCAAAATCTTTGCATGAGGAGCAGTAAAAAGATCTCCTACCAAGTTGATAATATGTGGAAAAGGAAAATCCTGGATCACCATCTCTGTTAGATCTGTGGCTGCTTATTAGATAATACTTTTCATGCACTGGTGGAGTGTAAGTCAGCCAGGAAAATTTAGAAACTATCCCAAGCTACAATAGAAATCAGAAGAATTATAGCCCAAGACATTTTTAGCATAATCCATGAGTTGCGTAGTAAAATGGGAAAGGCTTATATTGTGCTAGTGGTGGCACTACTTTAGCTGGTTTAGAGTGCATGAAATCAATTGTTATTCAAAGGGAAGAGAGAAGACCTGCAAGTTTTAGCTGCAAAAACTGAAGCAGTAGTGGAAGAATATAAGAGAGTTAGAGCACCAAGCCAAAAGGATAGAATGGAGCAGAAAGAGAAGGTCAACAAATGTTAGAGCCCCCCCTCTAGATTGGGGTAAAATTAATATAAATGCAGCTATAAATTTTGAAGTCTATCACGCAGGCCTGGGAGTTGTTATAAAAGATGCTGGGAATAAATTTATGGCTACTGCAATAAAGGTTACATAGTTCTATGCCGATGTAACATATGTAGAGGCAGAAGCCATAAGTTAAGGCCTGAATATAGCTAAACAAGTAGAATTGGGAAAAGTCATCATTGAATCAGACTCTCAGGAAGCCGTTGATTTTGTCAACAATAGGAAAAGCAGCAGAATAGAGATCCAGTGGGAAATTTCAGAAGTGCAGAACTTAATAAAAGACTTTAATATTGCTAAAGTATAGTGCATTCCAAGGTCCTGTAATGCTACTGCTCATTCTATAGCTAAGATAGCTTTAGAAAATAGAAAAAATGTTGTGTAGGTAGGATCTTATCCTTCAGAAGTTATATACTTACTTAACACAGTTAATGGTTAAATGATCTATTCCTTCTATAAAAAAACCTACAAAATACACAATTCCATCACTAGTACTTTCATTTTTCTCGGGGGGGGGGGGGAGGGGTTGGGAAACAAAGAACATATAACCATAATCCATGAACTAGCATCCAAGAATAGCACCCATGAATCCATCTCATTCAAGAATAAGCTTCAACAGTAAAAAACTTTATCTCATCAATATTATTAACTGGGTTAGCAATCTAGCCCAATCGAGAACCTTGAATTGTCTCAAATGATAAGAAATTTTTTACCGTGTGATATACAATTTTTATTGTGAATGACGTGTCATACGATAATAACTGACCTGTCATATATTTATGACCGACGTGTCATATATAATTTAAAAAATAACTTGTCATACACATATGGTCAATATAACAAACCTATTTAATTAATCAAACTGACTTGTCACATCTAGAAACTCGTATTTCAAGCTATTTAGGATCTTGATCATGATTTTTAAACATTTTGAATTCATTCTAAACAGTGAATCAAGACAAATTTAAGTCCCAAATTCTAACTCAAATAGTAAATTAGAACAAAATTTTATATTGAATCTAATTCCAAGATAGGATCTTTGATTCCAATTGGGATTGGACAAACCCCACAAACTCTAATAACTAGAAGCACCCATCCAACATGACTCTTGTAATATTCTTATATAGTGCTTTTAGCTTTAGTGTTAGTTCTTACTCTTATCTTATATATTAAAAGATAAAAAAGAACTAATAGGGTTTTTTTTTTCTCTTTACTAAAACTGTGGTAGGTTTTGGCTTATATTACTAGAATTGCCTATGGCTAACAAAATTGCTACAAAGAATGGATTTTGCAGGTTTGCAAACAAAATTGTCATCCTTTTGCATGAAGATTAAAATAGGCAGATTTAAAAGATATTTTATTTAGAGATCACCGGCAGAAAAGTAATCTTTATTGATACCAAATGTAGCATTAATGAATGTTTCGATGACACTAATTTTAGTGTCACGTAAACTTTTATTGGATGTGACCCAAAAATTAGTGTCACTGAAGTCTATTTCTAATATTAGTGATTACCAAATACAATACTCAATAATGTATCATATGAATGCGTTTGATCTAGTGGGCATTGTAGCTCACCTTATAGGAAGTGTCTAGCTGTCAAAGATGTGCAGTGAGAGTTACATCTCTCCCAATAAGAGCTAGAAACGTGGCCGGTCGCAATAGTGAGCAACAAAAGCTCATCACTCTTGTCTCTCATAAGAATATTATCACAATGTGGTATCGAAAGGAGACTGCACAAATAAAAGAAACCACAAAAATTGAATTCTATATCGTAAACAAGGTAACAACAAAAAACTAAGTTTGCATCATAAAATGATCCTCTAACAAAGTAGCACAAACCATTAATACGTCTTCCAGGAGGGCAGCCAAAAACCAACATGACCTTTTACCAACATTTTATTGCTGAAAATGTAAATGCAATAGCAAATCCGTTAGAGCATCTATAGTGCCAAATTCCATAATTTTTCTTTTTTAAAAGCCACTTAAAATATTTGAGTAGATGAAGCTAATTAAGGTATGTGACAATATTAAATCAGCACCTATAAAAAGATGGAATTAAAAAGCCATCTACACTCTTAATTAGTCACATAAACCACATTAATGTTATAAATGACAACATAAACCCAATTTTTAAGGTTATACCTTCAATTAAGACAACCCAAAAATCGATTTTAAATAAGCTTTTATACTAAATAAGAATAAAGTATATTAAAATAATATAAATTTTATAAATTATTTTTAACATTAAACAAAATTATTAATTATTATTGATCTACCAAATAAGGTTTAATATTAATAAAATATGTTCAAGATTAATAATATTTAAATAATTATTTTTAACATAAAAAATTACTTACGAAATCTATATTATATATTTCATTTATAATTTTTTAAATAAGATCATTTATAATTTTTTTATTATGTCTATATTAGCATAAATTTTAAAGCTAATTTTTGGAATAATGAATATAAGTATTAATAAAATTTTCTAGGATATACTTATAGTAGCTTAACACCAAAAATAATTTGCATGACACACACACATTATTTTATTACTTTAGTTGTATTCATATGTATTTTATTTATTATTTTATCTTAATAATGTATATGCATTTATTACAAAAATTTTTGTTATAATTAAGGGATATAATCATAAATATTTTATAAATCTAAGAGGGTCTATGTGACTGTCAAAGACCCAAAAAAAAAAAAGGAAAAAAACTCTTATCTTATAGTGAATCATTTTTTGTCATGTAGTCAACTCTTTATTTATCTGTCTTTGTGCTAAATTTTATGCTATTTTTGGTACATATATCATTATTTTTTTTAAAAGCATCGCAATGCATTTTTTTTTGGGGTGCGATGTTTTCCAACCTATTATTTTTCCAAGTCCACCCCATTCTAGAAAATAATTTTAATAAATTAACATTATTTTTAAATATATAAATCAATAGAATTTTAGATAATTTATCAATTAAATTATTCTTATAATTTTTTATTTGGTTTTTTTTTTCACCGTTAGGGTTGTTCAAGGATATATTTTATTTGACTATTTTATCTTATAGTATAAAATGATGAAATTCTAATATTAGTGTGTTATTTATTTGACTATTAGGGTTGCTCAAGGATATATTTTATTTGACTATTTTATCTTATAGTATAAAATGATGAAATTCTAATATTAGTGTGTTATTTATTGTGCACATATCACTGTTGAGAAAAAAAATAACTTTCTGGGTATCAGTAATCATCCAAGTTATTTTCTTTAAAGTGAGAATGTTAGGAAATATTGTAGCTAATTCACACGCATTAATGTGAAAAATGTAGGAATAAAGAAAAAGTCAAGTTGAAACTGAACAACTTGTGAAACCGGCAAGGGCTAAATAAGAGTACTACATTGCCTATCAAGAAAATAATAAAATGCAGGTCGTTAGGTTTACCTCTGTCTAATTGGTTAAAATAAACTTAAAAAATAAAAAGAACGAAAGAGTCACCACTCACCACTCACAATGTGTCAAGTCGTTGCGTAATTTAAAATCTATGCAATAAATAAATATATAGACTGCGAATGGCGTCACAGAACGATAAACAATGATATTACAGCTCCTGCATAAACGGCACCGTAGTCGCATTAATTTTGCGTATCAGATTGCTAGCAGAGCCAGCACAGAACAAAAAAGCCTACCCGAAAAACACTTGCAAAAAAGTCAACGCGATGGCTACGGTGTAAGAATTTCCATTCCATATTTTCGTATTTAGTATTTGTATTTTTATTTACAGGGTTTCTCTTAGAATCTCGTAATGCTCTTGATCACGATCAAAATGATTTTAACGGTCATTATATGTTTTATCTGATAGTGTTCATGAGAATCTTCCTCAAGTACTGGATTCTAAATCCGAGCAACCACCACCTGTTTTCGATGGAACTACCAGGTTCTTTTATCTATTTACTTTGTCTTTTTTGTTTTGTTTTGTTTTGTTTTTTTTAAGGTTATTTTTTAAACATTTTCTGCTAACTGAGTATATATAGGATGCATTTAGTATGTCCAGATTGAATAAAATAGGATTGGATTCGACTGAGATGTAATATTATCTTGCATTTGATGTAGCTCAGGAAAATACAGTTACATTGCTCGTAGTTGGTGTTGCTTTTGTGTAATTGATTAATTCACAACTAAGCGAGGGATATTGACAATTTAATTCGGTCATTCTTCACTGTTGTTAAACTTTATTAAAGACCTAAATAGTAAAAACAATATCCAAGAGAGATAAAATATTAAAATGTTATCCTCCCTTTAACATAATTCACACAAAGGCTTAAAAACTCATGTGAGTGTGTGGTTCGCTTTTTTGTTAGTGACATTGCTCGTCAGATCATATCAAAAGATTCTCATTCATTTTCTTGTATATTAAAGGCTGTATATGGCTTACACGTGCCCATTTGCTCAGCGCGTGTGGATCACCAGGAACTATAAGGTCTTTCTTTTTCTTTTTTAATGTTTTGTTATTTATTTATTTATTTAACTGTTCTGTACTCTGCCTTTAATTTTGAATTTTTTTCTCATTTGGGTTTCTTAAAAAAAAAAAAAAAGCACCGGATTTGTGATTTAGTTTCCATTTAATACTCTCTGAATTTGATGTGCTCCAGGGATTACAAGATAAGATTAAGTTAGTTGCCATGAGTCTTGAAGATAAGCCTGTTTGGTACAAGGAGAAAGTTTACCCAGCTAACAAGGTGATACGACCAAAATAATAATATTATTATTATAATAAAAATTAATTAATAAATAAAATAGAGACGCTGTTATTTTCATTTTAGTAGATCTGCTGCACTTTCGATTATTATTAAAAGCAAATACCCTTACGTGGGTATGAAATTGTAGCTTTAGCAAAGTTAGTGAAGTGCCAAATGCTCATTGTTAGAGATTGTTAATCTGTGATTTTCGGCTTATCATTTGGAATCTGGGGAAAAGATTAATAATCTTACAAGAAATTAAGTCTCTATTGTGAGACTCTTGAAAAATTTGGAAGTTAATGGAATTGAAGTTACCAGTGCAATTGTTGGTAGATCAATGTGGTTGCAGTGTCGGATGAGTATGTGCATGCACGTGTATGTGCACGTCTTGAAACTGCTGGTAATCTTTATGAATCAACCCATGAATCAAAGGTCACGATAAGCCGAATGCTTAACGAAAGGTCAAAAATTTTCCTAGTCATAAAGTGGTTTAATTTTATTAGAGTTCTTCTTTACAGGTTCCTGCACTTGAACACAACGGCAAAATAGTTGGTGAGAGTCTTGATTTGATTAAGTATGTAGACAGAAATTTTGAAGGTCCTTCATTATTACCTGATGTAAGATGTGCTGAACTCATTGTTGCTATTGATAAAAAGCTTCCCTCTTGTCACTTAACTTCAACTAACGTAATGTTACGAAAATATTGCAGGATCCTGAGAAAGCGAAGTTTGCTGAAGAATTGTTTTCCTACTCTAATACATTCAACATAACTGTTTATGGTTCATTCAAAGGAGACCCGGCAAAGGAGGCTGGTTGGGAATCTTGCTGAACTTATTAGTTTGTAATGGATTTCATTTTGTGTTTATGCAAAGCTCGCTAAAATTTTCAATTGTTACAGGTCCTTGTTTTGATTACTTGGAGAAGGCCCTTCATAAGTTCGATGAAGGTCCATTCTTCCTTGGCCAGTTCAGTTTGGTATGTCAATCTCACAGATTTTGTGACGTGAAAGCAAGTAGTTTACAGTGTGGCAGCTAAATAGTGCCGTTTGAACAATGTTGCATAATAAATGATTTGAGTACTGTTTCTACGATTATGAATGGAATGATTTAATCTTCAGGTGGACATAGCCTATATTCCATTTGTTGAAAGAGCCCAGACCTTCTTATCATCAGAAGTATTCAAGTATGACATCACAGCAGGCAGGCCTAAATTGGCAGCATGGATTGAGGTACATTTAAAAGCCCTTCTCTCTACTTTGCTGATTGTGAAATTAATCGAAATTGTTGGCTATATATATATATATATATATATAATGAAAAACCTGTGCAGGAGTTGAACCACATCGACGCTTACAAGCAGACCAAGTTAAGAGATCCAAAAGAGCTTGTTGAACTTTACAAGATCCGCTACATGGTACCATACGCAGAGCATTTCGTGTTGATTTGAATAATCTGATTTTTGCTGCATTTTTACTTTCCATCTGTGTGAACAACCTGTAGCCAGATTGGTGACCTCTACAAACTGTTTTGTTCCTTGCAGTGATCTTGCAGCCAGTCGCGCGTCGTGGTACCATGCTGAACAAGTTGGTGCCTCGGTGAAATCTATCCTATAATAAAGCTGCATGTCATGAGCATATCGAGTGCAGATGAGAGTTTGTATTGTAAATGCCAGATAAGCTGGAGCACTATTGTGGATTGATGTCACTTGTGATAAATAAGCTGTGTTTTATGTAAATGTAAACCATATATGTATATGTTTGATGTGGAGATGTGAGCTATTGTTATTGATGCCTGTGGGTATCAGGGTGTGTTTTGCGTGTTTGTCGAGCTTGCTTGAACAAATATAATTGCAGCTACTTGAATTGTCATGCTAATTACTATGTTCATAATTTATTACAGCTTTGAGAAATCAAGGCCAGTGGCTGCGGATTTACTTTCTTTATTGCCTGTCCGAGTAGTGAATTATTATTACATATAAAAGTGGCTAAAAAATGGATGAGATTAAACGTAAAAAAATAAATAAAGATATATATATATCTTCTTGGCCGGTGGAATAACTAACTTCCTAGCAGTGGGGTTGGAACGACAAAACGACTCAACTACAGTCCGGAATAGCCGAATAATTTGGGATTTGAATTCAGCTCAATCTTTTGCTAACCTTTTAGAAAGATATAATTGAATTTTTTTTAAAAAAAAATATAAAATTAATTAAATCTTAATCATGTATTACCATACAAAATGTATTAGAGGATGCGAAAAGCCGAACACAGTTCAACTTAGCATTTGATCCAATTCTTTTAATTAGATCTCAATTTTAAAGTTGGATAAAAGACTTAAATCTTTTATAATTTATTTTTATAAATTGCTCTTTATTATTTTGTTTATAACATTCACTTTTAGAAAAGTTATTTTGATGGTTACAAAGTCTTAAATTAATTTTTTACAGTGAAATTACCAATTTTCCACTCAAAGACTACAAGAGTACTAAAATATTGTTAAACCTATAAGTGAATTTTGCCTAAAGGTTTGGTTATATACTTTTGCTGTTCAAATCTATCATATTTGGAGTGAAACTTTATTGCAATCATTGTATTTTTGAGATCAAACTATCTTTGATTGGCCACCTTGAATTGTTTGCTATTTTAAATTTATGCTTCTATTACCAAAATATTACGCTCTTATACATGAAGACTCACTTAATTTTTGGAATTGACATTTAAAAAGAAAATAGATTACACAATGAGATTATTAGTATTTATATGTATGGTAAGAGTAATATATGGTACTTAAATTATATTAATGTCCTTAATAGTGAATTCAGTCAGGATTATTTTAATAATAATTTTTTAATGTCCAAAATATAAATTAGAGTGTAAGTAACTTCACCTCGGCAAGTGGGGGAGTGATAAGAGTAAATGAGAATGAGGGGTCCTGCACCCGTCCTGGCGCCCCCCGGGGGGGTTTGAGGGTAATGTAGGGTAATTTGAATTTATTTAAATTTTTTAAAATAATGTTAGATAACTAAAAGTAAAAGGGAGATAAAATAATGATTTATGGGTTGGATCATGTCAAGCGTAGCATAATTGGCAATTAAAGAGAAAGAGAGGTAACGATAAAAACAAAAAACAGAAAAAACAAAAAAAAGGTGACGGGTTCGTAAATTGAGAATATGCTTGTTTTTAAGATAAAAATAAGTTAATGGGCTGCAAAACCGTTAGTAAAACCCAAACCCTCAAAGTTTGGGGATACATGAATTTGAGTATTGAAATTTTCCTCAATTTTAAAAATTTAGATAGAGGTCAATTTTTCTTCCATCAATGTGAGCGGGGGGAGTAAGTTTTCTTTCAAAATCTATAAAGATGGAAATTTAGACTGTGCTTTAATGAAATTGATAGTAATGGGTGAGGGTAAAAAATAGTGATGGGGTTTGGAGAGCAAAACCATTTTAATATAATGTATAGCCTCCCTAAATTTCAAATTTTAGGATTTAAGTCTCACTAAATGTGCATTAAATAAAAAGAAAAAGTGAACAAGGTAGTGTTTATCTTTTTAGTCTAATATTTGAATGAGTCTTATTTTTTTAAAGACTGAACAAATCTGAATACAAAAATTTAAATCACATGTTCATCTTTCTTTTCTAAATACTTTAATATAAGTGGCATCTTATTTATTTTTTATAACAAAAAAAAACTTAAACTTGGTTCTTTGACATTTTTGTTCTTATAAATCATAATAAAAAAAGAATTCTACGTTATAATTTAGAAAATAAGTTATTTGATAAAAATATTTTTTGAATATAATATTTATTTGTCATTGAGATCTTTTTTCCATTTAGATAAAATTTATAATTTTGACTTTTTTATTTAGATATAAATGACTAAAAATTATATATAAGCTGTAAAAAATAAACAAGTAAAATTTTTTAAAAAGCTAAAATTAATAAAATTTCATACTTCAAACATTTGACGAACAATCTTTAAGCGATGGTAGCACTACTATTGTCCAAATGTCATTTTTTCCTTAATGAAATTGGGAGCTCCAATGCCCACTGGCTATATAAGTGGATATTTATTATAACTAATCCAAAGGTCAAAAACAGTTGCTTTTAATCTCATAAACTTTTACCAAAACTTTTATTATTATTTAATTTTATTTTGAGAAGAGCTTATGAGAATTAGATAAGTTATTTTATATTTATTAGTGAAAACTTAAAATTTAAATTATTTAAAATACTTCTTTACTTATTTCATATTCTTATTCATTATTTTCATAATATAAATTTTAAAATTTATTTTATTAAAATAATTTTATAATATCTAATAAAAATTTTCATTAACTATCAAATAATTAAAATATTTTTAATAAAAATTCTAATTATAAAAATTCTACTGAAAAGAGTTTTAGTGGAAAAAAATTTTGCCAAATCCAGCTCAAAAGACACTCAATTAATTTCCCAAAACGTGGGATTGCGAAAGATTCGATTCTAGATTTCTGAAATAACAGCTCGTGCGCCAATTTGCAACGTAACATTTAAACGAAGTGCCACGTCTTGAAGAGCAAAAAAATGGTGAGAAGCAAATTAAAACCTATAAAACAAAAAATCTACATCGAAATTTCCCAAGTAAGGGCTTTTATTCTGCCACAATAGAAAAACATAAACGGGCGACTTCTTCTCACAAAGTTGATGGGTATATTTTGAACAAAAAGCAAAACTTAAAATTCAATTTTGAAGCTTTGAATCTATATCATAACTGGGTTCCATACATACATATACGTATACACACACACACACACACACACACACATAACTTCTGTCTCTTTCTTTTTACTATAACTCTTAAAAATTTGCAGCGGTGATGAGAACTGTAAGGGGTGTTTGAGAATTATATAGAAAATGTGAAATGAGAAGTCAAGATAGTCAATGACTGCTACTAGGGAAATTTATTGAAACTCCCTATGGTCTGTCGAAATTAATAATTTTCCCTGCATATTTCAAAACCAATCAAAATTTCCATGCCGCTAGAATTTCATTATTTTTCAATTCTTTTTTGGAAATTTCTTTCAACCAATGGTGATTTTTATTGTATTAGAGGTAAAATAGTAGAAGGGAAAAAAGTTGAAAGTTAACATGTGTTTATTGACTAAGTGAATTCTTTTATGTTTTGAAATTTAAATGGAAAATGATTAACTTAGTATAACAATAAGAAGGTTTCCAACTTATCCTTTTTTTTTTCTAAGCGGTACTTTCAAGAATGAAAATAAAAAAAAAGGAAATTCCATTGTAAGCTTTATTCACTAAATTACACATTCAATATTCAAACTCATATTTATTTAGTATATTTTATATGACAACTCAGTCTGTTACCGAGTGAATAATGACTTATTTAATGGAGTCTAAAATTATGCAATAACTTTTATTTCACTTGTGACTATAGATATTTGTTTTAGATAATTCTCTGATATCATACTTATAATTATGACATCAATATTGTAATAAGAATAAATTTTATAAATTATGCATTAAACTGATAAATATAAAAAGGTAAAACAAGCAAATTAATATAAGTAAATATGACCAATAGATCATACCATACCTACCTAATACATCAAATGAAGGCCCGTGCAGACTTGTGCTTGTGTTGTTTCATACACTATGTACTTCATGTCGTATTGTGTTATTCCTATCTTTTTAAATATATCCTTATTGTAAGAATATTTTCTTTTTTTCTACATATTTTTTTACAAGTGAACTCTATGCATGTGAGATTTTGAAATAAAATTTACTTTTTAAAGTGCACATGTGAGTGTATGAATTGATTTATCTGCGATCATTCATTGAGGGTGTATTTTTATGGTTTCGAATGAAATTTTGCATTTGTTCAGGTGAATAATGGCAATTTATTGGTTTTCATGATCCTATTTTGTTCTCCGTTCTATTTGATCTGCCCTTTTCGCATCTCAATTGATTGCGCATTCAGAATTACCAAATATTTGGATATTCAAATTTGTATAACGTTGATAAAAGAAAAAAAAGGGGGCCAAAAAGGGAAAAAGATCAAGAAAGGAATTTGAAAGAAGATGAGACGCAAAAAGCTTGCTTAAGCAAACCAACTGAAGTCATGTTGTAGTGGTATTAACAAAATGAATGCATTTATAATAATAAATAATGTGCATTGAATGTTGACTTAGGCATGTGTTTAATTCGATGTTTCCAAATATGGTTAAATGACCGTCTTAAAATTCCTGGATTTGGTAGATTTTTCAATATATGGAGTGGCATAAAGTTCTATACGGGATAATCGAAAAGGAATAACTTCTATTGAGCGATGGCCGTTATAAGACGGTTGCATGTTGCTTTTGTATCAGCGAGCACATGGCTGCTACCAAAGGTTTGGTCAGGCCCTCGTCTAGAAGCTTGACATTTTTTGCAATGTCAACCTTGCCCCAGTCCCGGCTGAGCTTAACTGCAGGCCAAGGTTAAGCAATTGAGGGCGTGATTATAAAATGGAGTACATCTTTAGCCAAGCGGTAATTTTCGGGTACCTCCCCCCTGAGGTTTGGGGTGCTTCACTTGGATAAATTGTATGGGTGTATCTTCACTTTACACCCCTACCGTTAGTATAAAGTTTTTTTTTTCTGTTAAATGATTGAATTAGATGATTAAAATACCCTTACATTAATAAAATAATATTTTAATAATCTACTTTCCAATAGATCATTCGCAAATGTGCGATCAGATTATAATGAAATGTGAACACAACCCACGAGAAATTTCAAGTTCCATTACGATCAAGATCAACCAAAGAAACAACAATTATCAATGGCTTAGAGACAAAGCCCGACAGCAAATTTTCAGACGGAAAAAGGCCTCAACCAACCCATCAATGATAAATGAAAGAAAAAGATAAACAACATCCTTCAGTGTCTTTTTATATCTCGGCCATGACTCAGAGCAAATAAAAACATGCAAATCCAAGCACCAAAATCTCCTAATCCATTAGCAAAGACATTGATAATTTACAATCTGTAAGAAAAATCAGCAGTGTGAATGAGATAAGTGAGCACCAGCGCCGCCACCATCTGCACATATGCAATCCCTTGGTCAATCGACATCCCTGAAAATAAAACAATCATCATTGGTGGGGCTACGATCGGGAGCTGAAGCCTGAGTTTGAGCATGAGCAAGAGCAAGAGGCAAGATAATAGCGAAGAAAAGAGCCACAATAACCATGAATCCAAATGAAACCCTAGAGACTGCCATAGAAAGAGAAATTGGATATCAATCTCTCTCTCTGCAGCACCGCTCTCTCAAAATAATAATACGGTAAAATGGGTTTGGCTGGAGGAGAGCGGCACAGAGAGAGAATTATAAAATCTAAAAATTTGATGACGATGCGATGGGAGCTTAACATAGTAGTAACAGCGGTGTGTTGGGGAAAAAAGAATGGAGTTCATCCCTGCTAAAATTACCATTGAATCAAAGGGATTGGCAGGGAAGATGGCTTATGGCTGTAAGTGCATCTCATGTTAAGGTAATATTAAGAAACAATTGGGTAATAAATTCATTCACAGTAAATTCATCTTAGCATTCTCATTCATCATCCATCTCAATCTGTACTCTTGATGATCAAACATTCATTTCATAACACCAAGTTCAAACACCTGAAACCCCTTATCGAATCCCAGCAGTCAAATACTCAACATGAAAAATCACTATGACTGGAAATGCGAAGCCAAATAAGCAGCCGCCAAAAGAGATAGCAATGAAGGTGGACCAGCCAACTTCAACAGAGGCAGCGACGAGGTGGGTCTGGCCAACCGAATTAGCCAAGAGAAAAGGGCATGCAAACCTATGCAGATTGTTTTTTTCGCCATTGATTTTCTTGCATTCAAGGACGCAACCATCACCATTGTTTTTGTTTTGGTGAAAAAAGCAAGCATGTTTCTGACATTCCGATTTTCAAAGTGCAAAATTTTATATTTGGTTAAGTAACAGTTTACTTATTCTTTTCATATACTATAATAATATATGAATTTTATAATATTATAATATATAAAAAAATTAAATTATAATAAATTATAATTTAAAAAATTCTTTTGTTTAAATCTTTTAATCAATCTAGCATGCAATTACTTACTCTCATATACGAAACATATAAAAAACTCTATACTAACTATAGGGTGTAAAGTAAAGATACATTCATACAATCTATCAAAGTGGAAGGATGCCAAACCTTAGGGGATGAACCCAAAAATTACCCTTAGCCAAGCCTTGTTAAGGTAATTTGCTTTTCATGTTTTTGGTTACTGAGCTCGAGCATAAATCATTTATATGTTTTCTTTTATTGGTAGGTTTACATTATGGTATGGTAAATCAATCGCTCCGGTTTTGGTAGATTATGTTAACATTGCCTGAACCATATTGGTGGGACTATTAGGATTTGGAACATTTAAATGGTAGTAATGACTATGGTCTAGGTGAATATGACCATTTTTATTTAGAATAATGTCTTTGTTAGTGGTTTTGAGTATAACATCTTAGATTATCTAAGAACAAGTTGTTAAGATCAGAACGAGTTGTTAAGAGTAGAACAAGTTATGTCAATGGTAAATTATATTCATTTGAAATTTATTGTTGCCATTTTCTTCAATTGAATGATATGTTATTTTGCACTTGTCTCTCTAATGTCAATAAATTGACAGAATGTGTCTTTGGTTGTTGTTTCACCTTTTTATATTATATTCATCATTCTAGATATGATTGATTTGTAAATTCTACATCATCATTACTATTTTTGTATATGTTTCTTAATTAATCACTGGCTGGTCTCTAATTTCATAATTAAATTCTGTCATATATTTATATTGCAGGAGTCGAAGGTGACTAAAATGAAGATGGAGATAATGATCCATCTTATCTCTAATTTTAGAAGTGACTGCACGTACAGATTCCAGGATAATGATGATCCATGGACATACTATCAACCTTGCTACTCACTGTTGGAAGATTTATTGGGTGAAGCAAACACAGTACTAAAATAAAATTGAGAAATAATGAGACAACAAAGTCACACAGGACACAAGAAATTATGTGGTTCAACTTTTAACCTACATCCACGGACGAAGATAGAGAAAAATAATTTAACTAATGAAAAGGAATTACAAGTATTGTGGTATTTAAGCTCACTTTCCAAAATCCCAAGACATCCAAGCTCTTAAATCACTAAACTCTTTAAAACTCTCTAAATAAAGAAAAAAAATTGAAGAATTGGATGCAGAGAATAAAGAAATGCCGCTCTTTTATATAAGCAAAATTGGGTTACTGTGCACTATTATTTTATTTATTTTTCTTTTCGTTTTCGGCTCGGCTTTTCTTTTTTTCTTCTCCCTTTTTCTTTGTTTTATTCAAAGACAAAAGCAAAATTTTCTTTTGCGTCAACTTGGCGCAACCCCACCTTCTAGAAGGTGGTGCCCGTATGCTATTTTTTTTTCATTCTCCCACTTGGAGATTCGATTAAGAACCAATCAATCTCCACATCATCCTTCTCACTTCACCGTTGTCATATTGCTTATGTCTCCACTAGGCCACAAGAGGATTTACTCCATATAAATTTGTTAATATTATTCGACTTAGTTAAAACACCTACTAGGTTTTCCTTAGTATGAATTTTCTGTAAAGCCACACTTTTGTCTTCCATTACTTCACGAACGAAATAATACTGAACTCCTATGTGTTTCGTCCTTCAACGAAAAATTGGATTCCTTATAATGTGTAAGGTACTCTGATTGTTACAAAACACAGAAATTTTCTATTATTTGTGATCGAGTTCTTCCAATAATTTTTGAATCCAAATAGTCTCCTTGCAAGCTTATGTAGCTGTCATGTATTCTACTTCTATTGTAGATAAAGTTACAACGGTCTGCAGTTTTGAAACCAGCTTACAGCTCCTCTTGCAAGTATAAACATATAGCCAATAGTGGATTTTCTTTTATCAAGATCTCTTGCAAAATTTGAATCCATATGTCCCATGACAATAAACTCTGATCTTTTATAACATAATACAACATTTGAGTTTTCTTTGATGTATTTTAGAATTCTTTTCATAGCTTTCCAATGATCTTCACTAGGATTCGTCATGTATTGACTGACTACTTCCACGGCTTGTATAATGTCTAGTCTTGTGCATATCATAGTGAACATCAAACTTTCCACAGCTAATACATACGGTACTCGAGACATTTCCTTCCTCTCTACTTTATTACTAGGACACATACTTGAGGATAATTTGAAATTAACAGAAAGTGAGGTAGAAATTGGCTTACAATCATGCATGTTAAAACGCCGTAGAATTTTTTTCAAGTAATTCTTTTGAGAAAGCCAAATTTTTTTGTTATCTCTGTCTCGATAAATTTACATCCCTAAAATCTTGTTTGTTGGTATGAAGTCCTTCATTTCAAACTCTCTAGCCAACTATGTCTTCAATTCTTGAACTTGATCTTTGTTAGGGCCTGCTACCAACATGTCATCTACATACAATAATAAAATAATGAAATCATTATCTTTAAACCTCTTGTAATATGTACAATGGTCTAAACTGAGGTTGTTGTATTCAAGACTTATAATGAAGGAATCAAATCTCTTATACCAACTTTTCGGCATATGTTTAAGATCGTATAGAGATTTGTTCAACCTACAAATCAAGTTCTCCTTACCTTTTCAGCAAAACCTTCTAATTGGAGCATATAAATTTCTTTTTCAAGTTTTCCATAAAGAAATATAGTTTTCATATCTAATTTTATAGATATAGGTCAGATGTAGCACAAATTGCCAAGACCACTCTAATTGTTATGAGTCAAACCATCGAAGAAAATATTTCATTAAAATTAATTCCTTCTTTCTAAGCATATCCTTTTACCATTAATCTTGTACGATACCGCTCCACTTCATCATTACCATAATGTTTAATCTTGTACACCCATTTGTTTCCGATGGCTTTTTTTTATGTGGTAGTGGTATAAGTTCTCACGTCTTATTTTTATGTAAAGCTTTAATTTCTTCCTGCATTGCTGTCATCTACAAAGCAACATTTGACCTGTTTAAAGCTTAATGGAAAGTTGATGGCTCTCCATCCTCTATTAAAAGATAGTATGCAATATTGATCTCCGTGACATAATCAGAGTGCCACACTGATGATCATCTCTCCCGAGTTGACCGACCAACTTTTGGAGCTTCAGACTCAACCAAATCTTGTTTCTCATATTTTGATACTACTTCAGGAGAATCTTATTTTTCTGAATTATATACCATAATACTGGCATAGACTCTGACTTTTCTTTTACAGTGCTATCATCCCTATCTCTCTTTTACAGTTGATCATTTACAAAGATAATATCTCTACTGATGATAATCTTGCGGGCAGTGGGGTCCCACAAATGATACCCCTTTACTCCATCAGTATAGCCTAAGAAAATACACCTTCTAGATTTTGGATCCAGTTTTATTCTTTCTTGAATATTGTACATCAAGTATACAGGACATCCAAATGCATATAGGTGAGAATAATTTGCTGGCTTTCCAATCCACATCTTCATTAGAGTTTTTAATCCAATTGCGGTTGATGAAGACCTATTAATTACATAACAAGCAGTTTTGGCTGCTTCTGCCCAAAATAAGTTAGATAGACCAGCAGTTCTTAACATAGCGTTTATTTTTTTTGTAAAAGTTTTGTTCATCCGCTCTGCCACTCCATTTTGTTGAGGAGTATATGTCATCATGAACTATCTCTGAATACCTTTTTGTTTATAGAAAATAAGAAACTCGTCGTCTGTATACTCTCTACCATTATTTGTCCTCAAACACATTATTCTCTTTCTGAATTCAAGTTCTACTCACATTTTGTGCTGCTTGAATGCTGCATATACATCTGACTTTTTCTTAATTGGATTTCATCTATAAAAGTCACCAAGTACTTTGCTCCTCACATGGATATATCTAGCGATTCCTAAACATTAAAATGAATTAAGTCTAGAATACATTTACTTCTAACAACAGATCTATTAAACTTTAATCTACGATACTTACTTGTAGCACAATGCTCATAAAATGGTAAACTTACCGATTTGAGCCCTGGAAGTAGTTTTCAATCAGAAAGAATCTTCAAACCTTATTCGGACATGTGGCTGAGTCTTAGATGCCATATCATTATTAAATCTTCTCTATTTGACATGACACATGCATCAACTTTCTGTAATGTCTCCCTTTTCAGTATGGATAGATTAACACCAATCTTTTCTGCCTTCATCAAAACAAGTGCGCCTCTGGCAATCTTTATAATCTCATTTTCAACATGAGTTTTTGCATCTATGACTATTTATTTGTCCTAAAAATAATAGATTTTTCTTCAAGCCTTTAACATGTCGTACTTCCTTAATTGTACGAATTGTACTATCAAATATTTTGATTTTGATAGTACCAATACCAGCGATCTCCAAGGCATAATCATCTCTTATGTATACAGATTCTCTTTAAATTGGTTTACATGTGTAGAACTATTCTCTCTAAGAGGTCGTGTGCTAGGTAGCTCTTGAATCTATGAGCCAGACATCACATAGCCGTTTTCTGCCTTCTATAATTATTGTTGCTTTGTTGTAGAGAATTCGTCATCATCTGATATACTTGCTATACATCCCTAAGCATTTGATGACTCAAGATCTTTACCTTTTTTTCTCTCTAGTTACTTCAATACTCTTTCTTGACATGCCCTTTCTTGCTATAGTTGTAACACTTGACATTCTTCTTACTCCTCGATTTTGATCTACCATGATTCTGACTCCCACTAGGACCTCGTTCTATTGATCTCCCTTTTGTCATCAATAATGCTTCTGCCTGTTGTAAACTTGTTTGTCTATCTTTTTTACTTTTCCACCTGTTTTCCTCATTTAATACGGAGGCTGCAATATCATTGAAGACTGGGCTATCTGCCTGATTGTTGTTCATTAGATTAATGATAAGTTGATCATACGAATTTAGTAGACTCTGAAGTATAAACTTCGCACGTTCATTGTCTTCTATTTTATGACTCAGCGTGGTGAGTTGTGAAAATAAAATTTTTAGTATTAATATGGTCAATTACCATTATAGATTCCGTCATTTGAAGAGTATAAAGTCTTCTCTTCAAAAAGATTTTATTGTGTAGTGATTTGGTCTCGTACAGTTTTGTGAGAGTATTCTAAATTTTCTTTATTGTCTTTTTCTCTGCCACACTAGATAATACTCCATCTGCAAGTGTTAAGTGTAGATTAGCAATTACATTATCGTCCATCTTGTTTCATTTGTTATCAGTGATTTCTGTAGGTCTTTCCCCAATTGATGCCAAGCAATTATTTTTCCGCAAAATTGCTCGCATCTTTATTTTTCATAACGAAAAATTATTTCCATTAAACTTTTCAATTTTAAACTTTGTTTCCATTTTGTTATTGTACACAAGCTAGTGTACCTCCTTGAATAGTTGTGAGTATATGTGAAAATGCACACCCAGAAAGTTTCCAAGAAAGAATGGAGGGGTCACAAACGGTCCCACTTAAAATCCAGACTCTTTAAACTCTTATCGCTTTTCTGACAAAACTTTTCTAAACATGTACAAAATCATACAATTGCTCTACTCACACTGCTATTTCCTGCTTTACACCGTAAAATTTTTAAATCACTCCCACCATTTTATATGAATAGTAACTGTATGCGTGAATAGTAACTATATATGTGAATAATAACTATATATGTATATATAAATAGTAATCATATACGTATATAGTAACTGTATATGTATACAATACTTATATACGTGTACAATACCCTCTAATAAATAGTATCCTAACTCTAAAATTATAACCAATGGCTCTAATATTACTGTTGGAAAATTTATTGGGTAAAGTAGACATATAACTAAAATAAAATTGAGAAATAATGAGATAACAAAGTTACACAGGACATCAGAACTTACGTGGTTCGGTTTTTAGCCTACATCCACGGACGAGACAGAAGAAAATAATTTTATTAATAAAAAGGAATTACAAGTATTGTAGTATTTAAACTTATTTTTCAAAACTCCAATACACCCAAACTCTCAAATTACTAAACTCTTTAAAACTCTCTAAATAAAGAAAAGAAACTGAAGAATTAAATATAGAGAATGAAGAAATACCACTCCTAGGCAAAATTAGATTACTATATATTATTATTTTATTTATTTTTTTTGTTTTCGACTCGACATTTCTTTTTTTCTTCTTCCTTTTTCTTCGTTTTATTCAAAGACGGAAGCAAAATTTTCTTTTGCTTCAACTTGGCGCAGCCCCACCTTCTAGAAGGTGGCGTCCGCATGCCTTTTTTTTTTTCACTCATCACTTCTCCATTTGCATGCTTTTGAAGGTTCCAATTACCAATTCACCTTAGAAGCATTTTCGACGCTTAGGTGACTACAACGTAGAAGATTCAGGGAAAAGCTTTGAGCTGTAGCTGGAGGCGTGGATTCCCAAACGTTAGAAATTCAAGAATGTTTTCCATCAATAGGTATGGGGACCTCAATGCCATTGTAGCTTTTTATTACGTGCTGTATAAAAAAGGTATGGTGCTTGCACTGGGTATTTTCGTTTTAGATGTTCTAATGCACTCCGGTTTTGTGTAGCCTGAATGATTAGATATTACTATAGAAAGCAAATGCAGTCGCTTCAAATCATCCTTACCTATTGAATTAGAATTTTAATCCATGAATATATGATTTTTTGACGATATACAATGCCTGCCAGACCTGAAATTGGTTGCGTTGCGGAGCCAACGGTTTTGACCAGCAGTACCTCACAAATGCGGGATGACATGCAGTATCAAGATTTTTAAAGCTCTTTGGGAATCATGCTCTCGTTTGTGGAGGGGTTTTCATTAACATCCTTCAGCTTATGAACGCATTTATGTTTGGAAACAGTTAATCTGATTGTCATGGATGCACATCAAGAAACTTAGCTGAATGACAAAGGTCGGAGATGGTAACATCTGATAATGGAAGAGATAAAGCTCCACAGCTTTGCCTTCAGACTTGATGGGACAGGCAAAAAGAACCGCGAACAGCTTGTCCAGTCTTTAAAATTTTCCTGCCTAACTCGAGTGTTGGATAAATTTGTTTTGCAGCTTGCGAGGAGGGAGAATAAAAGAATTCAGCAGAGAATGGCCACAGGATTGACTCTAGCCTGCAATTGTTCATTTGAGCCTGGATACTGATATTTCAAAATCAGGGTCTGAGCCTTAATACTGCAAGAGATTAACTAAAATATAATGAATCTGCAAAACATTCAGATTTCCAAAACACAGAAGCAGCAGAAGAAACAGAGAAAAATGAGATAAGAGATACCGGACTTCAAATCCCAGGATATTATTCAAACTAGGAAAATTGGCATTACAGTGCAGAAAAATAGAACAGACGTTAACCATCTTTTGAACAGACAGGACATCATGGAGGTCAACATTTTGATGAAAAAAAAAAAAAAAAATTCTTCAGTTTCTAGTCTTATGGGAAATCCATGCCTCAAGCTACAGCTCTCCAAAATCTCTTTCCCCAACCTTTCATGTTGCCGTCACTTGACCATTGGGAACTCTTCTAACATGATTTGCTATTTGGTGCCTCCTTTTGAAGGCTTGCGGATATAGAAGTGATGGGCATCAAAGTTGATAGTACGCCCATGGATCGTAATCCTCCTAGTAGTTGTTTGTGACATTTTCTTAAGCTTCAGGAGTCTGCATGTGCAGTCGATGCTTCTGAAATTAGAGTCAAGTTCAATCGTTACCTTCATCTCCACAATTAGTCATAAAACAGTTGTATATGAAAAAAATGCAGCGTTGATTGAAAAACTTACATGTCATTTATATCGTGACAGATGAATATTGCAAGCACATAATGTGTAAAGGTGATAACAATAACCAGCAATCCAGCATAATTCATTTAGTTTGCTTATATCAAATACTCAAGTGGCAGGCACCGTATCAAATGATGGCTCTAGCCATAATATTGTAGTCAACCGAATTTCATCGGCAGGATTTCATCAGTTTCCAATGAGTAAACAACAGTTGGCGACAATATGCTCCCACTAGGACCTTATTTTTCAAAAGAGTTTCAGCTTATTCTTTACTACAATCTAAGTTGAGGAGTCTGCTTCTGCTTGTTAATCCAAGAATCTTTGGCATTTCAGGAGTATTATATTTTGCCATTCACTAGTTTCCACATAGATATGGATATTACGCTTGGTTAAAATATATATGTTGCTGCAATGAGTAAACGGAAAAGAAGCGAGTGCACTTCCCTCTCTGATTCACATAATCAATAATTATAATCATCAATTGGATAATGGTAAACCAATATTCAGTAAGCCAATTTTGAAATATGTATATAAGTAATCCAACGAAAGCAAGAAGCAGACGCTTGATAACAGCGCTGAAATAATTACAGCATTTCATGCACATGATACGTTCTACAAATTTGCTAACAAGCACCTAAAAGAGTTGAAGTCAACCTGTAGATGACTCTTCACTTGATCGATGGTCTGCCTCTCAACCTGTATCACATCTCTGATTTGCTTCAGAGTCGCCACTGCTCATGAAAATTAAATCCAAAAGACAATTAAAAAAAACTAGAATAAATTTAAAATCCATGATAAAAGTAGGAAAAAAGAAAAAAGGAAAAAAATGATCATCCATCATAAATATCCTTTATGTTAAGAGCGGACCTAGTTCTCCGCCAAGGATATTAAGAATCTCTAGAAATCTTGCTTGCAGTTGCCGTGTCCGGTCTCCTATTGTTCTTCCATGTTTGTTCTGTTAACGGATTCGGGTGATAATTTAGGGTGACAGAATCGGTCCACAGATTTAAGCTACAGAGATTATCAGGATCATTTTCGCTTTGATTTTCGAGGGATAAACCTCTATCAGCTGCCATAGTTGGCACACGGTTGATGGATGACTGAGCGAGATTTGCCACCTGCGTCGTTAGAAACTTAAAAAAAATGTAACGAAAAATTTTGATCGATGCATCTCATTTTAATATTTTTTACCTGGGAAGCGTGGAGGATTGTTTTTTGCTTCTTGTGATCATGAGTATGGCTCCAAGGCTCAGGATGAGATTTAGCAGGAGAGTTCAAATCGATCATTATATTTTTCTCTTTTCTGTTATCATCATCCGAGAGAGTCATTTGTTCGTTCTCATAATATTTCCTCTTCATTGAACTTTTGGCTTCGGGTTCCTTAAGATTCTTGATGTTCATGATCTCCTTCATCAGGGTTTCAATAGCTATATATTTTTTAACACAAAAGCGCAAAACCGAATTAAACAAATACAAACAAGCATTCATATTTACACAACATGCAAAAATTAAAACTGAAGCATTTTCTACAAACATAAATATACCCTCCATTAGAAGCAACTTGCACTGAGGAAGCTCAAGATTAGAGGCCGCAAGCCTAGCTAGTTCTTCATACTTGAGCAGATAATCATTTAACATCGATAACCTTTTCGATACACTGTCGATTTCTGACAGATCTTTGAACAAATTGTAAACGGTTTTTGGACCATAAGATGTCTTAAAATTCAGGTTGAGATTCAACCTTGAACCCATTTTTGATCTCTCTCTTTCTTTCTACTATAGCGCTTAAAATTTTGCAGTGATGATGAGAGCTATAAGAGAGCTATAAGGGGTCTTCGAGAGTTATATAGAGAAAGTGAAATGAGAAATCAAGATAGTCTCCCAAAAGACAAATTAGGTTACATATGATAGATGCTCATGCCGTATTATTTAATTGATTATTATTATTACCAGTAAGGAAATTTTTAAAAACACCCTATCGTTTGTTGAAATTAATAATTTTCTCTGCATATTTCAAAACCAATCAAAATTTCCGTACCACTAGAATTTCATTAATTTTCAATTTTTTTATAAATTATTTTCTGCCAATGGTGATTTTTATTGTATTAGAGGTAAAATAGTAGAAGACAGAGAAAAAAAAGTTGAAAGTTAACATGTGTTTATTGACAAGGGAATTCTTTTATGTTTTGAAATTTGAAGGGAAAATGATTGACTTACTATAAAAATAAGAAGGTTTTCAACTTATTTATTTTTGGTACTTTCTGAAATGAAAATGAAAAAAAAAAAAAGAAATTCCACCGTAAGTTCTATTCACCAAATTACTTATTCAATATACAAACTCAGATTTATTTAGTATATTTTATATGACAACTCTATTCGCTGTTGAGTTAATAATGACCTATTTAATGAAACCTACAATTATGCAATAATTATTTTACTCATGACCATAGATTTTTTTTTTTTTTTTGGGGAGAATTTTGTGATAATGGACTTATAATAGACGTCACATTACAACAAAATTGAGATATGATAGCACCTAAAATGTGCTACTGAAGTGCTATGTTAACAATGTTACTAAAAGTATACCTTTTGGTAGCAAATGTGGAATGTAAAAATTACATTTTTGTAGCATACAATGAAAGCCAAATATATATATTTTTAGCAACCTCGGGTAGATGTTACTATTTCATGACTCGTAGCATTTATAAAATGCAACCAAGTACCTTGCCAAAACATTCATAAATGCTACCAAATTTTAAGTCATAGCATAGTAAAAACATTACAATCTCTTATCACTTATAGCATTTTTGTATAGCTTAAAATTACATATTTGGTAGCATTTAAACATTATTAATATATTTGGTAACACTGTTGTCATTATAATTTTAAAGAAATTGCTAATTAGCTTAGATGTTTATATCGTTTGTCTTGATAATAATACAAAACTTTCACAAATACAAGCTTATAATCCAAATGAAAAAAAATTACCATATATTATATCACATATTGAATCAAGGTAACAATGCATTATTTCATAAGTTGAAGATAAATATCAACTCCAAATAAAAATTATGCTTAACTATAAACAATGGAAAATTTATGAAAATAACTATAAAAGATTAGTAAATTACAAAACTAACCACACAAGTTTCATTAATCAAAACTAGCCAGACAACAAAACTCTAGACCAAATTACCCCTGTTAATCTCACTAGGCTCACCAAAATCTCTCACTCACCCAAACCTCTCACCTATTGCCAACACTGTAGAGCAACATCGAAGTTCATCATCAACAGTCAATCTTATCAGAATCACATCCAACAACACGAATTCCACTAAAATCACGTCTAATAGCAATTAAGATCTTTGAAATCAATAGTTGAAGTTCAAAAACCCTAGGTTAGCAATTTCAAATACATGCTTTTATTTTATTCTTGTGTTGTGTTGTGCTGTGTCGTGCTGTGTCGTGTTGTATGTTATTGTTGTTGTAATGGTATTGGTGGTGGTGGTAGAGTTATTGGTGGCATTGATGCATTGTCAAAGTGTGCTACTAGGAATATCTTGCAATAGGTGCTGACAATTTGCGAACATTCACATAATAGGCAACACACATCGTACGAAATTTTGTGTGACAGTTTATCTATCATATAAAAATTTAGATTACATAATTTGGATTTTTATACGAGGGGTGGTCGTTGCACCATGTTTTGTGCAATAGCTCGCTCGATGCATAAAATTTTAGATTTGACAAAAATTCAACTTATTATACAAGATTACAATAAATGGAACAATTATTTTTTGAGAGTCATAACTTATGCTATATGTGTCCTTTTTGCGTTTTGCGTAAAATATACCTTTTGGAAGTTCTAGATGAAACAAATCAAACCTATAACCTTTTTTGCTAGTCTCCCCTATGGCTAAACAAAAAATTTGCCTTAAGTTAAGTGTCACAAGAATTTTTTATGACTTTTTTTGTGATATTCATGTAAAATGTGTTGTATATTCACTTTATCATATTTCATAGTTGTAACCACATCTATTTTATTTTATTTTTATATTTTTTAGATTTAATAGATTGAGTTGGGCTTCAATTATATTACGACAGTTGATTGGAAATGTTGACAGATAGGCATATGGAGTATGTGACTGGTAATAATAAAATTTTTTAATTCAGAAACATGGTACATTTGATCAATTTCTAGCAAGAATTTATAATATTTTACAAATAAATCGTAATAAATACAAAATCACTATGAAGAAAATTTTGAAGTCTAGTAAACAATATATTGTACATATTCACTACCTATGAATATATTTAAAGATGAAATGATCAAAGTTATATTACATATAACCTTTGATGTAGTCAATTACAAATGCATATCTGTATTTGTTACCATATCTCTATATTGTGGGATTATCTATAATGAACTACTTAATTTAAGTTATTATTGCAAATAATAATCTAGATAATTCCATATTTATTTATAAATAAAAAGATCGCAACAACAAAAAATTGTATCCACTTAAGTATAATATCACTATATATCAACGTTCAAATAAATACAATGTCTTAAAGTCCAATATCACTATTAAATATGTCAATAGTAATTTTCTCCCTAAAGTACTACCCGTAACTACTACTAAAATTAAGTCTGAGCTTGAACATTGAATACATTTTAATTATCAACATAAAAGCATCATAATTGCCATTACAGAAGCTCTTGTTATGACACACCCTTATATATTTTAACATTCCAAAGATTAGCACTCGGCAAGTCATGTCAAACATTTTAAAATTTGACATCTTTTAAGGATTGATGAAAAATGACTTCAAGTGGCTTGAATTTATCCTTGTATGTTTTATCGTTGTGAACTACACAATTTTCTTATGAAGCACCTAGGCTATTATCTAACAATCGCTGCCTAGATTCATAAGAATAAATACGTACATGATAAATGACTTTGAACATAGCCTATATTGTTAACATAAATCATTAGTTGGAAGTTAGTTTGATTATGATTCTTTTTGTCATTCAGTACCCTATGTAGAGATGGCAAAATGTGGGCTTGGGCTGAGCTTTTTCAAGACCAAGTCTAAGCCCGTTTTAAAAAAACCATGAGGGCCAGGCTCAAGCTGGGCCCATTTCAAGATTGGCCAGGCTTGGGTTTTTATTTATTTTTTAAAATTTTTTAAAATTATTGTAAATTTGAAATGAGTTGATAATTAACATGTTGTTATAATAATAAATAAATTAAAAAAAATGGATATTTTAAAATAATACCATAAATAAAATAAATAAAAGCTTAGAAGTTTAAATTTTTAATATTGAATTCTCTAATTCAAGCACTCTATTAATTAATTAAAACATAAGAAAAAGTTTAGTATTATATTTTTAGTTTTTTTGAATCATCATTGGTTTATAAATTAAGAATTTAAGTTTTCTTTTTTACTTATATGTTATTTTTTCGATTTTAATTATATTATTCTAATTTATAAATTTAATTTTTTAAAAATAGTGGGCTTGGGCCTGGCTCGAATTTTATTTCTTAAGCCCTTATCGGCCCGAGTTTTTTTGCCCACCCTAATCCTATTTGTAAAGTAATACAATGTGATTTTTGATGAATTAGTATTGTCCATAGCACGCAAGTTTAATGCAACAAATCTAGTGTTTGATTGTTTAAGACTCAAATCTTAGACTTACTACTGAAGTATTTATTAAGCACCTTATGTTGCACCTTCATATTTTTTGGGTAGGATATCTGGACCATTGAAAAGCCTCATGACTAGGTACCACTTATAATTGATAAAATATCAAGTGCTCTCCAATTTGAAACTATAACTGATTTTCATAAGTTTCTTTATGTGCCACTTTCTTAAGCAACAAGTTGTGGATTATAACATCATTATATAAAAAAAAATCACTTTTTGAACAATAACAACTGTTTGCAAGTTAGCTTATGCCAAATAGCTTCAATTACTTTTTTTAAATTTTGATGTCTCCATAATATCGCTTGAGAAATTATCATCAAAGCATAAATTCATCACAGCTGACACTTTTCTAAGTTTGGGTGGATTGCGCTTTGTCAACTTAGTTTTCACTATGTAAAGTTGTGAACTCAATTAAGCTAAAACGGCTATGTTTTAGGTAAAAGGAGTTGAGCTGATTTCTTCACGTGAGCAAGCTCGTGACTCACTTAAGTGAAACGACAGGAAATGGTTGCGTTTAAACCATAACAGAATGTTGAGGTTGCTGTGCAAGTCACGTGTGCTCAAGATTCTGTTTTGAGTTCGTTAAACAGAATCCACGTGGAAGCAAGCTGCACAATCTGGGTTGAGTTCGTTGATGCAGTTGGTTTATAAACAGCTTCAAGACCAATCGAGCAAATGGGGTTGAGAAAGAGAGAAAGATCGAGAGAGGGTTTAGAAGAGCAAGGGGTGGTTAACTGTATGAGTGATATTGCTTGTGCTATGTACATTTTATCTGGATCTTGTAATCTTGTAAACTATTTTTGTGATCAATCAAGTGAGCTCTGGTGTTCCTTCCGTGGATGTAAGTCTCTAAAGAGACTGAACCACGTAATCTTGATTCTTGTGGTACTGTTTCTGAATTGTCATTCTTGTTTGGTGTGAGATTGGTTTTGTTGAGTTAGAAGCTTGTGTGTGAGTGCTGGTGAGTTGAATTAACTCTATTTTTGTTATCAAGCATCTTGAATTGATCTTAGCTGAGTTCCTGGCCTGAGTGTTTGGATTGGCTTGATATTGAAGGTCATTCAAAGACTAAACACACTATCTATCTAAAACATAGATAAAATTCTATTCATTATTGTGTAATCTATAAAATTCTTAGAATAATAATGTAAAATAAAAAGTTTATTAGAAAAATGGTTTTGCAATTCATAAACAAATTGGACACAAAAATTGAGATAATAAGCAATTTGAAGTTTTGTGCAACAAGTCCTCGTCAATAAATAATGAAGAAAGAAAAAAAATACTATTTAGATAAAACAAAAATTTAAAGAAAGTTTAATGATCATCTAAAAGTATTTCCACGACTTCTGATGTTCTTAACTCTAAAATTGGTTTTAATCTTTGATCATTGACTTTAAATAAATTACTATTTTTAGGATTTTCAGTTTCAATTACTCAATAAGGAAAAACAATATGAACTATGGAATGTCCAGACTATTGAGAATATAACTTATTTGGAAAGAGATGCAATCACGAATTATATAAAAGTATTTTTTGACCTAGTGTAAAGGATTTTCCCAAGATATCTTTGTCATGAAAGACTTTCATTTGCTGCTTGTAAATCCTAACATTCTCATAAGCATTATTCCCAATCTCTTTAAGTTCTACTAGTTGTAATCTTCTTTGAGAACTAGCTTGTTGAATGTCAAAATTAAATCTCCTGATACCCCAATATGCACGATGCTCTATCTTTACTAGTAGATGATAGGCTTTTCCATATACAAGTCTATAGGGAGACATCACAATTAGTGTCTTGAAAGTTGTCCTATATGCCCATAATGTATCATCAAGTTTTAAAGACAAATCCTTTCTATTTGGCCTAACAGTTTTTTCTAAAATTTACTTGATCTCTTGATTAGAAATTTCTACTTGGCCATTAGTTTGAGGATGGTATGGTGTGATAATCTTGTGTGTAATGAAATATTTGTCTAAAAGAGTTTTGAAAGGTTTATTGTAAAAATGAGTACCACTATTATTAATGATAGTTCTAGGGAAATAACCAAAAGATAGAGGAAAAAATTTCATAAAATCAATAACTCATACATCAAAGATCTCCATAACAAGAATATGATTGAGTGGCATCATATTCCTCTTTGAAATGCTGCCCACGCATTGGCACTTATCACAGAAGAGCAAAAAACATAAGCATCATGAAAAATGAAACTTATAAATGTGGCATTACTACTTACAAATAAATAAATAAATTAATAACATTTAGTTATATTAACATCATATTATATCTTATTCAATAATAGTATAAAATAAAAATATTAAATACTTAAATAAACAAATATAGCTTCTTAAACAATAAAAATTCTAAAGCAAAATAAAAAAAAACTAAGCCAAACAAAACAATTTAGCACATAACACCAAACCTCTAGCCATCTGCACACATAGAGCCATTATTGTTTCACCTTACCACTTGAGGTAATTAAACTTAGTTTTGTATTAGCTTTTCGAGATTTTCATATCTTCATCTAAACAAATGAAATTTCTTTTCTTATATTTTGAAATACTATTCTAACTTCATTTAAATAATTAATTGATTTAAATTTTATTCAATTTTGAACTTGATTCATAATAAGATTATTTTTATATCAAATTTTTTATTTGATTAGCTCATAGATTGGATAGAACTAAAAATTTTAATCTGTAAACTAATCTACAAAATAGTGAATTACATATAGATTTGGGTAAATCCATATAAGATCTATAGACATATGGATTGAATTTTATTAGTTCATTAATTTGATTGGATTGAAAAGGTATAATCGGTAAAGTTGTGGATTTATTATGAACACCTCTTTTATGACATGTGTGCATTTATTTTGAAAAATCACTATACTAATGGTTAGTTATAATAATTCCAGCTACTCATGTCATGCATATATTAATTAGTTGTACTATCTCTAATCTCTTCTAGTATTTCTTGTCAAGAAAATAAATAATGAAAACAAAAAATTCGACAAATATAACTGATTATTAGTAGCTTCAGCACCAGCACTTACAGATTCTAATCAGCTACCTGGAGACATAGTGCTATAATGTCGTGCTAGATGTCATGCTTGAAGCGGTGAGGATGAAGTTATAATACTAACATAAGCATATAAAGATAATTTGGTAAGATATAATCCTAATAAAGAAATGAAAGTCGAACATTTGACTTAGTTGGTCTAGCTGAGGTAGTTACATATGTAGAAAGTCTGATCTCGCCTCGTCTTGGATCATAAACTTGATCCAAATTTGACAAACTTAAGCCCATTTCATAGAAGTTTCTTGTATTAGGTAAGATTTGAATTATTTATGTTGAATGTGGTAGGTGTAATAGGTGAAGATGAGTGGTTATTGATTTTTTATAATTGTTTCTTTGAATGGTTTATATTTATTCTCATGTACTAAAAATACCCCTAGTGTCATTTGGTTATGCATCAAGTAAAGCAACAAAATCTTTAAGTTTTACAGAATGAAAAATAAGAGTTGTATCTGAAGAGTATTATTAAAGAAATAAAATAGTTTGTATTTTAAGTGTTTGACTTAAGAAATTCTCTAGTAAAGTGGTATCAAAGCTAATGTTTGATGCCATATATAGTCATATAACATATCAAATCAAAGATCTCGACGAGAAGATCACAAGCTGTAAAAATTAGCCTGATTGGAGACCGGACATGCACACACTCGCCTCTGAAAGTTTGTTGTCTAGAATTTGAGTTGACTCATTAAGTTGAATTGAGTTGAACTGAACCGAACCCAGTCGGTCCAAACTAGAAAGAACCATAATCGAGTCTAGCTAAACTTAACTAAGTCAAGCTGAGCACTGACCATTGACCGACATTGACCATTGATCGTTGACCGTGATTGGCGTTGATCGTTGACTATTGACCGAAAGTTGACCAGAGTCCTTCCCAAGGTTTTTCGACGTTCCAAATTCATTTGTGTAGTCAGAATTTTTAAATTCTCACTCAATTTTTGAGCTATGGCAAATAATGGTATGTTGGCATTTCAAGTTCTACCATTAAAGGGAAGCAAGTTCGAGAATTGAAGTATCAAAATGAAGGCTTTATTGAGTGCATATAACGTAAAGAAAGTTGTGAAGAAAGACTTTATTGTTTCAAAAAATGAGCTACTTTAATGCGACGCAAAAAGAGAATTTAAAAAATTTAAAGAAAAAGAAAATAAGGCAAAGTATCTCATCTATCAATCAATATGTGAAGATGCTTTTGGAAAGATTGCCGGTGCAACCACGTCAAAGAAAATATGGGAGAAGCTAGAGACCTCTTATAAAAGGGTAGAACAATTTAAAAAGATTTGTCTCTACACATCAAGAGAAGAATTTTAGTCTTTACATATGAAGGTATCTGAATCTATTTCAGATTATTTTACTCGAGTTGTGACTGTTGCTAATGAACTAGAAAGAAATGGCAAAGAGTTAAATGAAGTAAGAATTATTGAAAAGATACTTCGTTCGGTGGATTCGAAGTTTGATCATATTATCATGACTATTAAAGAAACAAAAGATTTGAAGGCTATAACGATCGAGCAACTTCAAGTGAGGTTACAAGCCTATGAAGAAAAATAAAATAAGAAGCATGAGATCGAATAACAACTCCTCAAGAGAGAAGTCAATCCAAAAAAGAGAGAAGACATTATGTTTGAGGTAGAAGTCATGGTCATGGACGATGTTGGAATTTCAACAACAACTCCAATTATAGAAAATGAGAAATCTCAACTAGAGGACGAGGCAGAGGTAATCAAAGATCGAGGTACAATAAATCCTAAGTACGGTGCGATAATTGTCAAAATTTTAGGCATTATATTTCAGAATGTAGAGCTCCAAGTACTAAAATTAATGAAAGAGTAAATTATGTGGAAGACAAAAATGGTGCAGATAGTACACTTTTACTAGCACGCAATGACAGAAGTGGCAGTTAAGAAAATACATAGTCAAAAAGCTGGTATAAACTATGATAAGATATTTGCTCTTATAGCCTGACTTGAAACTATTAGACTTATTATTTTTTGGCTACTCAGAACAAATGAAAGATTTTTTAAATGGATGTGAAGTCTACTTTCTTGAATCAATTTCTCAAAGAAGAAGTTTACATTCAACAACCATTAGGCTATATGAAGAAAAGACATGAAGATAAATTTTTAAGATTGAAGAAAGCTGTTTATGGGCTAAAAGCAAGTAGCAAGGGCATGGAATAACAGTATTGATAAGCATTTTTAAAAGAACGGCTTCACTAAATGTGTATATAAGCATGCTCTCTACATCAAAGAAAAGGATGGAGAGATTCTAATTATGTGCTTGTATGTGGATGATCTTATCTTCACAGAAAATAATCCAAGCTTATTTGAAGAGTTTAAGAGAGTAATAATTAAAGAGTTTGAGATGATTGACATCGGACTAATGGCATACGACCTTGGCATTGAAGTCAAACAAAAGGAAGAAAGCATATTTATCTTCTAAGAAAACTATGCAAAGAAGATAATAAAGAAGTTCAAGATGAATGATTGCAAGCCTATAAGCATGCCAGTGGAATATAGAGTCAGGTTATCTAAATATGATAAAGGCGAAGATATTTGTCCAACATTGTTTAAGAGTTTGGTTGGAAGGTTACAGTATTTGACATACATAAGACCAGATATCTTTTATGCTATTAGAGTTGTGAGTCAATACATGGAAAATCTAAAGGCCCTTCATTTTAAGACTGTAAAGAGAATCCTTATTTACAACAAAAGTACAATTAATTTCGATATACTTGCTTTCTGATGATTACAAGCTTGTTGGATATAGTGATATCGATCAGGGTAAAGATGTAGATGATCGAAAGAGCATTATTGGATTTGTGTTCTTTATGGGAGATATTGCTTTCACTTGGATGTCAAAAAAGTAACTAATTGTCATACTATCCACTAGTGAAGCTGATTATGTAGCTGCCACATCAAGTTTTTGTCATGTAATTTAGCTAAAAAATTTATTGAAAGAGCTAAGTTTACCACAAGAAGAGCCAACCGAAATTTATGTTGATAACAAATCAACAATTCCTTTATCCAAATATCCAAATTTTCATGATTGAAGCAAACACATAGATACTAACTAGTATTACAAAAAGAAATATAAGCCAAATATGTGAAATCACAAGACCAAGAAGCTGATATCTTTACCAAGTCACTTAAGCAGGAAGACTTTATAAAGTTCATAAGCTTACTTGGTGTCACAAAACAAGTTTAAAAAGGGGTCTTGGATCATAAATTTGATCCAAATTTGAGAAACCTAAACCCATTTCATAGAAATTTCTTGTATTAAGTAAGATTTGAATTATTTATAATGAGTGTGGTAGATGTAGTAGGTGAAGATAAATAGTTTTTGATTTTTTGTAATTGTTTATTTGAATAGTTTAAATTTATTTTCATGTACTATAAATACCCATAATATCATATAGTTATGCATTAAATAAAGTAACAAAATCTCTAAATTATAGAGAATGAAAAATAAGAGTTGTATTTGAAGAGTATTATTAAAGAAATAAAATAATTTATATTTTAAGTATTTGATTTAAGAAATTCTCTAATACTTTTATCCTGTACTATATATAGAGGGAGAGAGAAGACATAAATGATTTTATTTTGTGATTTTTTACAATTTTTACGACATTTATTTTTGTTTATTGTGCATTAAAGAATAGTAGAAAGCCTAGCTGTTACTATCAACCGTAATCATTACATCATTTCTAATTGGCCACCTGGAGCGCTTTTCAATAATATTGTACCACTATAATAGTGTCAGGATGCTACTAGCATATGGCTCACTATCCAAAATTAAATGATATGTATGTCACTGTCTTCTCCTGATGCACCACTAATTACATACATAAGAGAATAAGCACCAGCATATGATGTGTGTGTGTGCGTGTGAAAGGAACCCAACCTCAATCAGTCACAACAGATGCAATTAGAATAGGTACTATCGAAGCATCCTAAAAAATATAAACCCAGCTAAGGTACTATTTACAATACCTTGTACCTCAGACAACAAACAGTGTCGTGGTTTCCACAACACTATTTGTTGTTTGAGGCGTAAGGTACTGCAAGCAGTACCTTAGCCAATTCCAAAAAATATTTATCAAGAACTATTTTGTGGCTGTCAATCCTGCTTGTTTTAGATTGATATTTGTAGTTCAATTTCTTCAAAATCTCTCTCTAACTGCCTATAAAGTGTCTCTGATCTTAAAGAATATATTATCAGCTTTAAAATTTCATAAAATGAAATATGTGAATAATTAATTTTACATACTTGAAGTGATATCATAGATTAGCTTCATGAATTGTCATAAATAGATTCCATTTTTCTTTTTAGTTTAAAAAATTCTTTTTAGTTTAAAAATTGTTGTGTGATTTTTTTTGTTTTCGATTTTTTTTAACTACTAGTCATTAATAAATATTGAATATCTCATTTCAATTAGTTAAAGGAAAAACATATTCTTGTAAGGAAATTAAAGGGTGACATTTTCACATTCCAAGTGATAACTCGAGGCATGTACCGATTAATTAAAGAAGATTTGAAGTGACAATAATTGCACAAAAAAAGAATGACAATGAAGAAAATTTTGAATCAAGTTCGTGCACTAGTTGTTTGATCATTTTTTTTTTTAGAGACAATTTTGTGTAACGATATTAACAGAACAATAGACAGTATGCTTGCGGTTTACAATCCGGCTTTAGCAGGTTGAGAGGGTGGTTTTAGAGGCTGCCATGGTGATTGGCCATCAGGGTTTTATCTTGGTCGCAAGTCTTCTTTATTTGTTAAGATTACGGCCATTATCCTAGTTATTTATCAGGTTTCAATCGGCATCCAGAGATTTATTAGTAGCTACCATTTGTAGCCATGGCCAATCGACAATCATTGGCTCCATTGTCGGTTTATAATCTCTCATGAATATGTACTTCTACTGCTCTAATATTTTTTCCTGAAGGGAACTCAGGTGCTAACTCCTTATCAAATTTGGGATTTAAAAATATGGAATTGTCTTCTCCTCACCTTGCTCGTATGATATCTCCATAGTATTCAAGCTTACCTCAATGTACTTAATTTACTTAGTTAAAATTAATTAATTTGTTAGTTATTTACTTGGTTAATTAATTAGTTAAAAAAAAATTTATCCTCTGGTAGTATTGATGAAATGGATGTTAAAAATTATCGTAGAATAAAATCATAGTAACAGAATCAAAGTATTATTTTCTCCTTAAATTCCAAATTTATACACTGCCACAATTTTACGCACGGAAGGATCCTAAATCCTATAACGTAATAGGATTATGAAAAATCTGAGGATCCGAATGCTTATAGAGATATACCGTATACCTTGACTCACCCTAACAGAGTCATCGGCGCCCCTTATTTAAACGAGAATAAAAAGAAAGCCGCCAAGGCCAATCTGCCATACAAAGCACTCTAGCAAAACAATGTCAAATCTCCCTGAGGACGTTTTAGCTGAGATATTTCAATATTGCCCGCTAGGTCTCTAGTGTGTTTCAACTGTTCATGCAAGCAATGGCTCTCTCTGATTCTCGATCCCGGATTTGCTGTACTGCAACATAAGCGTACCGCCCAAAACTTTCCTCCCAAAGTCCTTTTATCAAAGTGTTTTCTCTCTTCTAAGAACTTTTCTCTTCAGTCTTTTGACTGTTCAATGACATCTTTAAATGATCAACGTGCGTTCACAAGACTGCATTTTTCGTTCATTAGACTGAATGGTATGGTCCGTATTATAGGCTCATGCCACGGCTTGATTTGCTTAGCTCTCAACAGCTATCGAGAGATCTTTATTTGCAATCCATCCACTCGAGCTTATGCAAAGTTACCAGCTGATCCTGACATGACATATGATTATGATATAGTCAATTACGGTTTTGGATATAATTCATCCACTGATGATTATAAGTCATGTTCTATTTTTATGATATAGATGATAACAGGAAGGATAACAGACAAGGCGATGGTAGCAGGTGTATTGACATATAAGGTAAAGTTTTTACAGCAAAAACTAATTGTTGGAAAAAGGTCAAACACAGTTTCGGGAGTATTCACTGCTGTTGTGAATCTAGATTCTCGAAGGGGCCACAAATAGGAACTCTAGTGAATGGAAGTCTCCATTGGCTAACAAACAATCGATACGACTTTGGTATGTTTGGGATCACTGCTTTTGATTTGGCCACGGATAAGTTCTGCCAGGTGCCGAAACCTGATTCTAATTCTGTCCATCGAGCGATGGGATTAGCAGTTATTGATGGTCGCTTCTGTTTACTCGCAAGGGATTCGAGACTTGAGTAATGATTGATGAAAGAATATGGAGTGGAGTCTTCTTGACAAAATGTCATGGGGTAGGTGTTTTGTATAGTAAATCCGTGCGGCACTTAGACAACTCTTGTCAAAAGTTGCTAAGTAAGTCTTTGTGCTTCTCAATTAACCAAGGCAGAGGTTATCGAAATAAAGAGAAGAGAGCAATAGAGCAAAAATAAAAAATTTGTATTACTCAAAAGAATGCTTTCAAGAGTGCTTGAGATACTTGCTCAAAACTTGATGTCTCAAATACCTAATGTCATGCTCTATTTATAGGGAGGCTTAACAAGTCCTAGAATTCTAGAGAATTTCTACAACTTGTCTATATTTTAATAGTTACAAGCACTAGATATATGTAGAGAATTCTATAATATATATATATGCTTGAGTATGCTCGAGTTATCTGAATTTGGGCTATGCTAGCACCCTCGACCTTTTCTTGGGTTTATAGCCTGAAATTTATGGTCATGTGGGCTGAAATTTTAATAAACCACAATATCCTTCTCCACTTAAACTCGTGGTATCCTCGTCGCGCTTTCATATTTGTATCCTTGGATGTATTTAGCGAATTGTCACAAATCATCTTCACATTCCCAAGTGGCTTCACTCTTAGGGATGTTTTTTCACTTCAGCAGGTATTAGTTGTATGGTGGCATGCCTCGTTTCTGAATTACATGATCAACAATGATGTAGTCCACATCCTTGTTAAAAGCGATGACCATAGCCGTTAGTGCACACCTCAGTTCTCCATGCCTTGGGTCTTTTACATCCTCATAGTATGGCTTAAGAAGGCTCACGTGAAAGACCTAATGGATTTTGAACCTTGGCAGAAGTTGTACTTAATATAAGATGTTGCCCACAAGTCGGATAATTCGAAAGGGTCCCTTGTAGTGCCTCACTAACTTATTATGCACTATCCTTAATGACTTAAATTGTTGAGGCACTAGTTTAATCATGACTTGATCGCTTTTCTTGTACTCAACATGGCATCTCCTTGTGTCTGTCTACTTTTTTATTTTTCTCTTAACTTTGTCGAGGTATGCTCCTGTCATATCCGTTTCCTCATTCCATTCACAAGAGAGCTTGTGAGCAAAAAGGCTTTTTCCTCTATAAGTTGAGGTTATGGTATTGGGTGTCAAGGGTTAAAATCCCATGACAATTTTAAATGGGCTTTTGCCGGTAGTCTCGTTTCTATGCAATTTATAAGAAAATTGGACAATGTCGAGTAGCTTCACCAATCTTGCTGATGAGCGCTCACATGATACCTTAAGTATATCTCAATAAGAGCACGGATGCACTCAGTTTACCCATTTGTTTGTGGGTAAAAGCTTGTAGAGAACTTGAGGTCAGTCTCTAACATTTTAAAGAATTCCGTCTAAAACTATCTAGTAAATTGAGGGTCTCGGTTGCTCACAATGCTCTTTGGAACTCCTTAATGCTTCACAACATGTTTGATGGAGAGGTAAGCCACTTTATCAAATTTGCAATCAGCTAGTATGGTAATGAAAGTAGTATACTTACTGTATCAGTTGACCACAACCATGATGTTGCCATACCCTTCGAACTCAGGCAATGTTGTGACAAAGTCTATGGAAACACTTTTCCATAGCCTGAATATGAATGGTAATAACTCCAATAATCTGTTCAAGAGTTGGTGATTCACTTTTTCTTATTGGCACACAAGACAAATCCGCATGTATGCCTTGATGTCATCCCTCATGTGGAGCTAATAATATAATGCTTAAACAAGTACGGTGGTGCAATCGATCCCTAGATGACCAGCCCACTTCGAGTCGTGGCATGTTGAGTGTTAGAAAATGTATATTTATAATGGAGAAAATCGTCATTTTACACTTTAAATCTCACTAACATTGCTATTTTTATTTATTTAAGTATTTTGTTATTTAATTATATGTATTTTATTATAATTATGTATTTTATATATTTTAGGGGCATTATGATCGTTTCACAATGAATGAGTCATCAGACAGTAAAACGGACGTCATATTTGGACTCAGGACGGTCAAAAACCTTAAGAAGAGCATTAAAGGAAAAAAGTCACTGTTCACATATACAGATCGTTCATACGCATTTACGATCATCAGTTTTTTGATCTTGTTTACGGTACTATTCACGATACTGTTCATATATACGGACCGAAGATGTGGCAACTACCTATGACGTGGCAGTATCTGATTGGACGAATTATGTGTGTACAGTACATGCGCTTACATGGGATTATTTATTATTCAAAGCGTTACAAGTATCGTGCAAATGTTGATCGTTGATTATGTTGATCGCTGATCGATGACGTGACGTGGCGCAATCCTGAGCATCTGAACTGTTTTTAATCCGATGGTCACGATTCACTCAATGTATCTATAAAAAGGGGGCTCTCCCCCTCTAATTTGAGACCCCTGAATTCATTTCTAAACTTAGATTTCTGAAATTCCTTCTCCTTCTTGTAGTTTCTTTGTATTTTAATAAAATTTCTTTTTTTATCCTTAGTTAAAATATGAGTAGCTAATTTCTTTTGAGTTTAGGTTGAAGGTGAAGTCTCAACATGTTCCATGGGCTTAATTTGGTAAATTTACTTTCTCTTCCCCTCTAATATTTGTGGTTGTTTTGACTTTTCGTCGACAAATAATAATAGTCTTGTCTAGTTACAGCCCTGGTTAAACCGGCACCCTAGTACAAGGTTATTATTATTTGGCACGATAAGCCCTTGGCACCATACTTATTGGAGAGTGGTTCATGAGGTGTGGAATCCCCCCTTATGATTTAATTGGTATTAATATGGAATATTTAGCCCATGGAGCATGTTGATGCGGATCCGGATACCCAAGTGCTTTATTATAACAAGTTTCATTCTCAATTATTCCCGTCATTTTAATTAATAATTTAGGATAAAGTTACCATAATTTAATTATTCTTATTAAAAGAAAATTAATTCGGCACATAATTAAAATCAACCTCCTCGTGGGATCGACACTCGTTACCATTAATCTATTCTACAATAGATTCGTGCGCTTGCGAGTTCATTAAAATTTGCACAACATGGCACTCCTTAAGTACTTTTTTTTTTTGTAAATTTTCCTACCTAGGCATCAACAGTCAATCTCTCTTAGTAAGGAAGATGTATTTCTCTTGCCAAAACAGCCTTGTCTTGTCCTGAAGCACCTTCTCCAACAAGTCTTGTGTGAGAGGATCTTTTTTAAGGCCTTTCTTGATGTGTGAAATAAGGTCAAACTTTAGTTAGCTCATACTCAATGTGGATAATTTTGCCTTAAAATTTAGAACGTCCACAACAATTTTAGCTTTGCGCAATTTGTACTCGAGTTGATAGTCAAATTCTACAAGAAAGTCTTGCCACCGTGCTTGCTTCAGACTCAACTTCTTTTGTGTTTGAGAGTAGTTTGTCGTCATATTGTCTATCATAATCTTGAAGTGTGAACCGAGTAAGTAATTTCATCGCACTTGCAAGCAATAGATGATAGTGGTCATTTCTTTCTCTTGCGCAGTGTAGTGACGTTCCGTTTCATTTAGCTTTCAACTCTCGAATACTATGGGTGGCTATCTTGCATAAAGACTCCACTGATGGTGAAATCAGTGGCATATATGTTCACTTTGAAGGGCTTAGTATGTTTTGGGAGAACGAGGACTGGTTCCTCGGAAATTGCCTTTTTTAGTTCCTCGAAGGCATGCTGGCATTTTTTGGACCAATGTCACTTTTGATTATTTTTTAGTAAATCCATCAAGAGTGCCGCCTTGGTTGAAAGACCTTTGATAAAACGCCAATACTAGTTCACCAAGCCAAGGAATGAAGGAGGCTTCCATTCAAGTACGACCTTCACCTTAGAATTTTCCATTATAAACTTTCCGTCTGTAATCTTATGGCTAAGGAACTCCACCTCTCATTAGGTAAATGAGCACTTTTCCATTTTGAGGAAGAGCTTGTTATCTCGAAATACTTAGAGGACTTGGTGTAAGTGTTGGGCATGCTCCTCGAGTGTGGTGTTATATACCACAATGTCGTTTAAGTGTACGACTACAAAACGGTTGAGAAATGGTTAGAGCGCCTTGTTTATGAGCATAGAAAATACAGTGGGGGCATTGGTAAGGCTGAAAGACATAACAAAGAATTCAAAGGATCTGTACCTTATTTTGTACGCTGTCTTCAGCTCATCTCCCTTAGCAATCTAAACTTAATAGTACCCAAAGTGCAAGTCGAGCTTGATAAAGTACCACGCTTTGTGAAGTTAGTCGAACAAGTCCGTGATCAAGGGGATTAGATATTTGTTCTTAATAGTAATCTTGTTGAGTGCCCTATAGTTGACATACATCCGTAACGATCTATCCTTTTTCTTTTGAAATAGCACGAGGGCGCCAAATAGGGCTTTGGATAGGCAGATGTATCTAGCGTCTAGTAAGTCTTTGAGCCGTCTCTGTAATTCCTCAAACTCAAGTGGAGTCATGCGGTATGGTGCCAAGGCTGATGGTTTAGTTCCTTATTTCAGTTTAATCTCACAATCTACGTCACGTCGAGGTGGAAGCTTTTTCGAAAGCTCGAAAAGCATACATCCTTGAACTCCTCAAGGACGGCTTATATGGGCGAAGGGACTTGGCTTGGCGATTTTTCACAATCTTCTGCTTCATTTAACTTCTAGATGGAGACCAAGAAGCTTGGGTCTTTTTTGAAATGCATGGCCAAGAGTGTCTTTTCTTCGAAATTGCCCGTTCCGTGGAAACCATGCATGATTTACTCCCATTAAGGATGCTTAGAGAGTTTATGGCAGACAATAATAAGGCATGGACTTGGTCGAAGAATTCCATGCCGAGGACTATTTTGAAGTCATCGATAAGTATGATGGAGAAGTCAAGCTTTCCGCTTCACATCCCGAGTATAATGTGAACGCCTTGTGTGATGTCCGCAATAGGCTTGGCAGGTGAGTTTACCACTTTTATTGTGCCTCCGTTCTTGATATTTTGAGTCCTAGCCACTTGGCCTAATCTTTGGAAACGAAATTGTGTGTAGCTCTCGCGAAATTTTAGTAGACCGTAACAAAAAGCTCTTTTGTTTCCAAAAAAATGGGTTTTGCAACCACCCTGTATTGATACTGTCATATAGTTGTATAGGTTGCAGCGAGGATGATATTCTAACAATGACATTCCAAATTGGGTGGAATAAGTTCATGACAATGTATAACCCTAATCAAGAAAAGAAACTTGACAAGTTGAAGATTGTTACTCGCCCCTGGCTCTAGATCTCTCATCCGTCCCCGGGCTCTAAAACTCTGATCTCCCAGCAAGCTTCTTCTACCCTGTCAATATATAAGAAGACCATATATGAGTTTGTTTTTCGATTTTTTAGTATTTTCACGATGTTCTTTTGTTCTTATGGGAAGTAAGTACTATATGTTGAGCTTATTTTGTATAAATCAAATGAATTTCATGTTCTGACTTCCGATCATGTTTCAAACTTAAGCGAATTCTACATCTAAGTACGAGTTCGCTTCTCTCGACCACTCACTTATTAAAATCCTCACAAGCACTAGATCAAAAACAAGCAGTTCAAAATCAATTAAAAAAGGGAAATAAAGTTCAACATCAAACTAAGGGCATGGTGTCATTACTCCTACAGATGCAAGTAGCAGTGCTAAAACAAGAACGTACATATATTAAACCACTAGCGAGTAATCATTGGCTTGGAAACATTTAGTTCAAAGTGGCCATTCGATCCACCCACTTTGACAGTCGCATGATTTCTCATAACCTGAAAGATCAATAAAATACTCAGAAAGTGTTGAAGTAGCTCATTGTGCAGAAAAGAAGACGGAAAAGCACATGAATGAGAAATCAGAAACTACAGAAGGAAGCAGAGCACAGTGGCAGCTCACCTTAATTAGTTAAAACCTGTTACATGTGCATTGTGTGCTGTAATGGAAATTGGCTAGCGTTAACAATAGTTAATTTCTTGTTAATCAGTTACAACAGAGTTGTGATTGAGAATTATATATATGTATATAGAATGTTTTAGTCATTACAGTTGCTGTGAAAATTGAAAGAAATACAATCATTGCTATTCTCTAGAACTTTCTCTAATTTTCTTAGCAGCTAATCACTTTCACTTTACATTTGTTTCAGAAACCAACCAAATAATAATAATGATAATAATAGAGTGACAGCTTATGCTTTTCAAAGTTGTTCATATTATGGTTTAGTTATGATTAATCCGGTAATTATCACAGCAAGCGGCTTCCGTATTTTCACAGCGAAAAACAATTCTTGGAAAAGAGTTGAGCATCCTGTGAAATGCTATCAAGTTCATTGAAGAATTGAACCTCACTGCCTATATGATTTAGTGTGTGATTAATTGGGGTCTATATAATTTGTAATATCTAGCTAGCATGTCATTGACTAAGTGATTGATATTGGGATCGATATAGATTATGTTATGCTAAAATCAGTAATTTTTTTATGAACACGTAGGTCGTCGTTAGCCACTCAAAAATTTCTCTCAATCAAAAGAGTGGGAATTAAAAGGAATTTTCCTTGCTTAGCCAGTTGACTCTCCGGTGAATTAATAATAGGCACTACCCTGAGTTTTGTACTAAAAATTCAAAGAAACTTTGGCATATAAAATGGGGTATTCAGAGACATGGAAGCAAGAGTTGGGCTTTCTCGAATTGTATTGGAAAGCAGGATGCTTAATTTGCACGCGATAACCCTCTTGTTTAACAAAATTAATTAGAATTTTTCGATGTTTTAAAAAATGCTTAAATCTCCCCCGTATTAATCTGATCATCTTACTATTAGTGGTTGATAGACATAAGGAATGAAAATATTTTTAATTATTTAATTAATTAAATTATTTTTTATTCATAATTAATTGAAAAACTATGAAAATAAAGGTAAGGGAATAATCATAAATATTCAATTAATTCTACAAAATTTTTCTGAATTTATTTTCAAAAATTGAAATGCAATATATACATAAAGTCATTCTATAGTGAGGACATCCTTACATTATTAAAAAGTAACAATGTCACTAAAATATTAAAAAAATACAAATTTCAACACATTAAGAACTATTTTTTTCTATTAGTATATTAAATTTTTTTTTATTTTTGTTAGTAGCATATTCACTTTAACAAAATGTGAATGCCCTCACTAAACAATATATAATCATTTTTCATTTAATGTCGTAATTAATTCTTAAAAAATATGACGACTCCCTTACTTCCTCCAATAATTTTCTAATTAATTATGATTAAAAAATTATTCAATTAATTAAATAACTAAAGGTATTTATATTTCTAACATCAAACAACCACCAAAAGTGAAATGATAAATTAACCAAATATTGATATTTAAGGAGGTTTTGGGATGTGTTTTAAAACATCAAGAGGTTTTAATTTTAATTAGTTTTGGTAAATAATAGCACTGTTTTTTCCCTCTTAATGATAAGAATTTCTTTTTCTTTTTCCCCTTATCTCTTCAATATCAAGAAACTTGATGATGATTCTGTCTTTGCCAAATCGAAATAATTAATTGAGTTAGACTCTATGTAATTTCTTACGGCCCTACTTTTTGTATTGAATCAAAATATTTGTTGAAACGAAAATGCTACTTCCCACAAGTCGAGAGCTAAGTCAAATCCCGATTCAAATTGCACTGTTTGATGTCAAAATTATTTTCCTTTTCACAGCCATCATCAATTGAAATCAACTCTAGCCACAATTCACAACTACCATCACCCACAACTCACAACCATCACATGTGCCTAGCCACTGTCATTACCACCACCGACAGCCATCATGCGCTAGTGACAGTCACTCACAAAGTGACAACCAGCTCAAACTACATAGCATAATGTAGAATTGGTATTCAACTTTTAGGAACCGATCAAATCTCCATTGTAAATATTGAAACTCAGCTTCGAAGAACAATGTTGGCAGCCAGTGCATTTGAGGATATCATCTTTATTCAAGCTTTTGCTTTTGCTTTTTTTTTTTTTTCATTTTATCTAAGATAAATTGATATGCCCAAAAGAATAACAGTTAAGGGGTCTTCTAGTAGGGGTGTTGTAGTTGAAATGAAATTTGAAGGAGAAAGCATATGTTTGATACAACGCTCAAACTAAAAAAAAAAAATTAAGTATCAAAATGACGTTGTTTTTTTTTTTAATTTTTAAAATTTGACTCGGAATAAATGTCAATGCTATTCTTAAAAATTTTTAAATATGTTACTTTTTTTTCTAATTTTATATTTTTTTATTAATAAAAATTACTTGGTCAAATTTTACATTTCATTTAAGAAAGATATTAGATTATCAGTAGAGTACATTGAACAAAATTATAAAAGATTTACAATTTAATAAAATAAAAATAAAAACTAAAAAGAGAGAATGCCCAAAAGAGAAATAGCGATGGATACATAGCATATACAGTAACAGGTATAATTTCATAATTATAAAATATGTTTAAAACATAAATAAAATTTCGTGAATTATCTTCCATCAAAACATAAAGAACGTGGGAAATTAAAAGACAGAATAATTCGCTTCATTAATAACAATAACCGTTCAAGCAATCTGTTATTATCTGTGAAAAATCTAAAATTACTAGTTTAATTAAAGCTTTCATGAAATAATTAACAATATCATAGCTTTTTCTTTGGCCTTTTTTTTTGGGATTAAAATAATAATCGTAAATAAATATTACTTAAGTACATTTTCAAGGAGGCCAGCACTTCAGATTCTCGGTACGTAATGGGTTTTCTTACTGGTTCGAGCATCGATTTTCAAAAATCCATAGCCGCTAAGTTTTGGAAAGACTTTTAAAATAGATCTAAAATAGCCATTGGATGAAATGGTTGTGATTTTTTTATTATTAAATATGAAAGAAATGGAAATTTGTAAAATCGGTAAACATGATACATCAGACCATAAATATGAAACGCTTACTATTAATTTAATATTAAAACCATTAAATTTGAAATTAAAGAAACTTGAAGTTAAGAGTAATGAAAATGAAACTTACGATAATTAACTTATAACTCTGAAAATCATATACTTAATGAATTAATAGACATGAAACATTTACAGTTAACTTGATATTGTGTCCATTAAACTTGAAACTATTTTTTTGTTATTATAAAATTAAAATTTTATTGTTATTATTAAATAATTATTATTTTATTAATTATATTATTTCATAATTTTTTAATCATTTAAGGAGCAACCGATTGCTTCAAGTTGTTTTTATTTTTTTTTAATGTTTGCCTCCAAGTCACAGATGAGCATATCGAGCATTAGAGAATATGTTGTTGATTGATTTTTATTTTTTAAATATCTATGATGATGCAACAGATAAGTATTTGAGTATGCGCAGAAGCCTTGTCATGATTTAGTGAAAGAATATAAATTGGTAACTATGATTTTGAGTGGCAAGTAGGATGTTGGATTGAAAAATGTTCATTTAGAATCTTCCTCAAGTCTAAATAAGTTTTGGGATGTAGATGAATTTGAAATATTTCAGAATCAAAATAAGCATCTTAAGGTAACTAAGCTAGAGTTGCATGGGCATTTAGATGATGAATTGTTAGATACTGCTTTGAATTTTGATATTTTAGTTTTTTTGAAAAATGCACACATGCCAATATCTTATTTTGGGTGAGTTAGTTAAAGATATCTTAGTCATTCCTATATCAATATTGCCTCTGAGTCAACTTTCAATATCGAAAATAAATTTTTAAGTCTGCATTATAATAAACTTCTTTTTGATACTTTAAAATCCTTAATGCATTCTCAAAATTAAATTTGAGTTTTTACTTCTAATTATGTTATAATATTACTTATTTACTTAAAATACTTTTAAATCTTAATGTATTATTTTTATTTTTAAATATAGTTATGGGAGATGAGATTTTCACTGAGAAGGAGGTAATTTTAGATGACGATGATGATGGAACACAATCATCAAGTTGTTTGACATAAAGTTATTATTTACATATTTTACGTTAGAGTATTTTAGATCTTTTTATGAATCATTTTTGTTAGATATTCTGGGATTTTCATATGTTATGTTGCTTATCGGCATATGAAAAATCCAGGCAGCGGTCCCTGTCTAGACAACAGAATTATTCGTGCAGGCCGGTCCCGGACAGCCCCAAACCCGGCCCGGACGCGGACTGACCAACCGTAATTGAAGCTTGATAATCAAAGAAAATTTCGTTTAGTTTGCAAAAGATTGAAAAAAGGATAAAAAGAAAACGTAAGACGGAGTGAGAAAATAACGAAAAGAATCAATAGAATCGAAATGAAAGAAGAAAGATATGGTAAGTGCAAGACCATAACCACGTACCATTCACGTAGAAAGATGAAATGAGAAGGCACTTTTTCATCCCGTTACTTGCCGTTTCAGCTCAGTTGCAACCAATCAACCGTGTTATCAAATGATAAAAAATTTAAAATTATCACAAAAATCTAAAACCAACATTAGAAAGAGATTTTCTACACTCTTCGATCCTCCGATTGAAGGCACCAGCACTCTGAATTGAATAATCCGCATAGCTAAAATACTCATGGCTGCCTGTAGAATTGGATCATAACACAGGGTTTTAAGTCACTTCTGTAACTGGTCGTCGTGGCAACCCACTCCCAAGAAATGCCTTGGGATTTGATTTATCCTCCACATTCAGAAGGCACGGGAGGATCATAGGGATCAGAGTCTCTCTTCTCTCGCCCTAGTAAGATCAACAGAACCACCTTTGATTTCATTGAAGGTCTGCTACAATTTGAAAAAGCAGCGCGAGCCACATGTGGGACTATATAAGATGCTCCAGCATCTGATGCCGAAAAGGGATTACAACAGGCACAAATCATCTCATTTTGTGGCAGTTCAACATCATGACAGATCTGAGCTTGATGCAAAGAACATGCAATATACCGTGTAGAAGCAAAATGCACTCCTAAAGGTAAGTTTCCTGAGAAAGAATACTGATTCTCTACGGAACAAATCTAGCATCTTAGCATCTCTTCAGCGCACGAGTTCAGTCCAAAAATCAAAACAATTAGCTGTTCTAAATTCAATATAGACTGTAAACGGCACAGATATCCTACATCCATTTTACTTTCTTACTTCCACATTACTTAGGATCAAATTTGCCTGAAATTAGAATGAGAAGGCTTCCATACTTCTATCAGACCAGAGAAACAAAGAAAATGCATACTACAAATTGGATAATATCTAAGAACAAAAAGAAAAAAGCAGATTCTCTGCCTAGCTAGAACCATTAGCAAAATCTTGTTGAAGCACGCCCTGAGTTGACGTAGAAGCTTACTCCTACATATACTGTCAGTTAAAAATTCTGTTACCGTATCAAAGTAACCAACATTAATTCCAGAACCAAACTCTTCATAATTTCTTTTCCTTTTTTGGCTCCACACAGTCTAGATCAACTACCAAAATCCTAACAAGATTGTATATACAAAAAATATAGATACCGACAGTACAATAACACCAGAGGAGTTGGGTCCTAGGTAGTTCCAAAAACTAGTAACAACAGCCTAATACAATCAGACATTCAGAACACAGAAATTTTAGTACCCCAGGTTTTCAAACAACAAAATTCAAAAAAGTGCCCATGAATCACCCCACATGAGATCCTGTGATTTCAAGGAGGCAAAGTGAATGATGATGCAAATGACTACCTCTTCATGCTCATACTGTACATTACATAACAGACAAAAGCAAATTTAAAATAATACTAAGCCAAAGATATCATGAACTGATTACCAGGAAAAGATGCAATAAGCAGCACGACCTCGCCTCTCCTGACAGGGCACAAATCAATGACACCAATAGCAAAAAGAGTGGCAACAAGTATGCATTTAAATTAAACAGAGCAAGTATGCCGGAAGAAGAAAAAAGAAAGCCTCATTCATATGCAAGAATCATGTTCACCGTTGCAAAATAGTAATTGCATTGGAAAACAGAAAAACCAACTACCACACAAACCAAAACTAAAATTATATGAATATATTCGAACTAGAGATTTTTATTCAAAAGCATAACTAGCTTGTTCAACAAACAACAGCTTATAAAAACAAAAGACCATATTATGAATAACTAGTCTTCTTCAAGAAGACATGACAACATAGGACCAACTTGAACAGAAAAGACTTTGGCAGCAGGGCACAGTGACATCTCTCTCAGAAACCACCACCACGGAGACGGAGGACAAGATGGAGGGTGGACTCCTTCTGAATGTTGTAATCAGCAAGAGTGCGACCATCCTCGAGCTGCTTCCCAGCGAAGATCAGCCTCTGCTGATCAGGAGGAATTCCTTCCTTGTCCTGAATCTTGGCCTTAACATTGTCAATGGTATCAGAACTCTCTACCTCCAGGGTAATCGTCTTCCCAGTCAACGTCTTAACAAAAATCTGCATGCCACCCCTCAGACGCAGCACCAGATGAAGAGTTGATTCCTTCTGAATGTTGTAATCGGCAAGCGTCCTTCCATCCTCCAGCTGCTTTCCGGCAAAAATCAAACGCTGCTGATCCGGTGGAATCCCTTCCTTGTCTTGAATCTTGCTCTTGACGTTATCAATGGTATCCGAACTCTCCACCTCCAGAGTAATGGTCTTCCCGGTCAAAGTCTTGACGAAAATCTGCATACCTCCACGGAGACGCAGGACAAGGTGGAGAGTTGACTCTTTCTGGATGTTATAATCGGCCAGAGTGCGGCCATCTTCCAGCTGCTTCCCGGCGAAGATCAGACGCTGCTGATCAGGAGGAATCCCTTCCTTATCTTGAATCTTGGCCTTAACATTGTCAATAGTATCGGAGCTTTCAACCTCGAGAGTGATCGTCTTACCCGTTAGGGTTTTAACGAATATCTGCATGCCTCCACGGAGACGAAGCACGAGGTGAAGAGTTGATTCCTTCTGGATATTGTAATCGGCCAAAGTGCGGCCGTCCTCGAGTTGCTTTCCGGCGAAGATCAGCCTCTGCTGGTCCGGCGGAATCCCTTCCTTGTCCTGGATCTTGGCCTTGACGTTGTCGATCGTGTCGGAGCTCTCGACTTCGAGGGTAATCGTCTTCCCCGTTAGGGTTTTGACGAAGATCTGCATGCCTCCACGGAGACGAAGCACAAGATGAAGCGTCGACTCCTTCTGGATATTGTAGTCGGCCAAGGTACGGCCGTCTTCGAGCTGCTTTCCGGCGAAGATCAGACGCTGCTGGTCTGGAGGGATTCCCTCCTTGTCTTGGATCTTGGCCTTGACGTTGTCGATGGTGTCGGAACTCTCGACCTCGAGAGTAATGGTCTTGCCGGTTAGGGTTTTCACGAATATCTGCATCTTTTTAAAAGTTTCTTAGCTAGAGAATTGAAGATTTGTTGAGAATATTGAATAACTGGATGAGGCGAAACAGGCGAGAGGAGTGATTTAAATAGTAGAGGAAGCCGACTCAATTAAGGAAAGGAAAAGGAAAAGTCCTGTTTGGACCAATAAACAGGTCAATTTGAGTCGGCTAGATGTTTGGACACGCAACGCAATTGCGTATTCTCTTTCTTGCACCTTCCGCTGGATTCTGGACTTTCCTAGGCTGTTTCTTGTACCTCCGTTGTCCGTTAGTTGTCAGTTCGGATTCCGGACGTTCAACGGGCTGTGACATGAGGACGAGGGCCTTTGGTTGGCACAGAATGGCCCATTATGTCAACAGGCCTGGCCACGTGCTCAAATTTTTACATTTTCGGGTTTAAACTCCGCGGCACGAACTCGCACTTTACTATGTCGAGCCGTGCTGTGGGCTCAGTCTACGAACAAGGATGGTAATTAAAATTTTCTAAACGGGTAGGCTAAGGTGTTGGTGCACTTTTTTCAAAGTCCACGGGCCCTCGGATTTAAAACACTTAAGGGTCAAATTTCAAGTTAATAATAATAAATTATAAAATTTTATATGATTTTTTATATAAATTAATGTGATATAATTTAATTGGTTATATTATTTTATATTTTTATTTAATTAATAAATTAATGTCAAATTAGTTTGTATGAAATAAGTTTGTATAAGAGTTTACAGTTATACTATTACTCTAATTAATATAATAGTAAGTGAATGTAAACATTTAATAATAGAGTTGGGCAAGATTTGATTCAATTGGGATTTTACTGTATAACCAAAGCAAACTGAATTGATTAAATTTTTTATTTTGCTATAGGTATTTTAAAAAATAAACTTTTATTAACTAATTGACCCGACTTGATAAAATCGGTTTAGTTTAGATTAAATTCAACACTTCCTTGTACATTCGCACATTTAACTAAATTTCTTTTTCTCCATAACTACCTCAAAAATTAAAAAGGTAAAAGTGTAAGTAATCAACCAAATTTGCTACAAATTAAAATACTTGAACACAATCCTCCATAAACAAAATGCATAAAATGACATCAAATAATAAGAATAATTTGCTAGAAATTAAAAAAAAATTCAAATAATCGAATCTATGTCTTTCTTTCGTCCATTATTTCTTAAAAGCTTACGGTCCCCATAATTAATGAATCCAATGATGTGAGTGCAAATATTCAAGCTCTATATAAAAAAATTTAATATAAATTAATTTAATAAATAAAAACTAAATATGCATAAATTACAATCTTGAAGTTGGAAGGCTTATTAGATTGAACTATCTGATAAAGCTCTAAATCTTGAATGTATGAGTCAAATTATCTGATAAAGCTCTAAATCTTGAATGTATGAGTCATCAATGTTATAACATGTACCTCTTCATTGCTAGCGGTTGAAGAGTGTAACCAATTTTGTAAACAAATCAAAGCTTCCACCATTTGTGGGGTCAATGAACTTTGAAATGGATTAAGAATACATTCAACAGTCGAAGTAGGAATCACAAGTACATTCTTGGCAATCAATGACAAAATTGGATATTTCATGCAATTGTACTTCCACCAACTTAGAATATCAAAATTGTCATTGCATGCATCCTCACTTGGGTCAATCAAATATAGTTCCACCTTACTTTTCCCCACAAGCTTCTTTATTCTCCTTTTTCTTTTAAAAGCTTCTTCCGTGTCATAAGCACTTTCCCGCTACTCATTTCCCCACATATTCACATTCACGTCACATTTCAAAATACTAAAATGAGTCGTAGATTAAAAGGCATGATAATAGTTACAAACCATTACCAATTGATATTTGATGCTTGCTACCATTGCTTCAACTTTGTTGGTATCACACAAGGATTTGAAGCAAAATTAGAAATACTCTAACTTATATCAAGGATTAAGAATAGCTGCAATAATCAATAATTTGTTTATGTTTTCCATTGAACCTCAATATTTATCAAATTTTATTTTTTTTCTTTGCCATTACATTCAACATAGAATCTGCATCTTGATACTTTGCTGTAAATAAAGATTAGATAGCAGTCACCAAAGGAATACAAACAAAAGAAATAAAAATTAAACTAATAATAATGATAGATATCTTGCTAAGCAATAAATCAAATAGTTTAACAAAAGAGTTTAAAATTTCAATAATAATAATAATAAACAACAAACAAGTTGTATCTACTCGACAAAATTATAAAATGGAAGTTACAGTTAAAAAAGAGCTAATTCACAGTTGCATCTTTAAAAATCTCTAAAAATTGAATGAAAATAGCTGCATTGTCCCAATCTTCAGGTTTGGCTGGCCTTGTGTTCCCACTTCCATCCATATCCTTTTTGAAATAGTTTTGATAATATTTATCCCCTTCTTCCAACCATTCAAATGACTTTCGAAACTTAAATGCACTATTCACCATCAAATAAGCAAAATTCTATCGGATAATAACATCTAATACCACAAACTTTTTACTTTTAATCTTCTCATGTTCAACATATTTTTAGAATCTATTCTCCTTTGTTAGAGATGATCTTACATACCTTACTGCATTACAAATGCTAGTAACTGAACCCTTTAGTTCTGTCAAGCATTCACTAACAATCAAGTTTATAATATGTGCATAACATTGTAAATGTAGAAATTTAGCACTTAACAATATTCCACCTACTTGCCAAATTTTTAACCTTCTCATACTTGATAGCCAAATCATTTATAGAAGCATTGTCTATAATAATTGTAAGTATTCTATCTATACCTTAATCATGCAAAACGAACTCTATCTTTTTCCTAATCAAGTCCTATTAATTGAAACTTAAGATTTTCCTTTGCAATTGCAATTAGAGTTAATAAAATAAGTTGTGACAACCAAGTAATTGATTTTTAAGTAGAACTCCATGTGTCTATAATAAGATACACCTTTATCTTACTAGGAATGAAGATATTTTTAGTGATATCTTTTCATTTAAATGCAACTAATAAACATCTCGAACAAGTGTCTTTTGAGAAAAGGGATCAAACTGTGGCAAAGAACATGATAAAAATAACAAAATCCTTTGCCTTTAATAAAATTAAATGATAACTCTTTAAGCATAATCATTTTAGCATAAACATTTCTATATTCTTCCTTATAAAAAAAAAAACAATTGCAGTACTAGAAGTACTAATGTGAGGTGCTTTGATTCATCTACTTTAATTGCCAATTAATTTTCACAAATTTTAAGATGATTATTCATATTAGTAGTCCTATTTTTAATAGGATAACAAGCATAACTTTTACCACAATAATTACATGCAACTCTCAATTCTCAATCACATCTAGTAAAATAAGCCCATGCACTTGATGCTTTCTTTCTTGATATTTTTTCTCTTAGTTGAACTAAACTTTGCGTTGTATTTTGCTCTGCCACGATATAATATTCTAGATTCATTTTAGCTGAACCTATTGTAAGAAATAAGTCAATAAGTATTAATTGGATGATTGAAAAACTATTTTCCTAAAAACAGATAAATTTTTTATAACAAAGCTCTAAAATAATGTAATTTAAACAATAATACGAAAGTTGGCACCACCACGCATCTACAACCATTCTATCATTGTACAAAGGATTAATACCTTTAATTAAGCTCAGAAATATCATTAACAGTAAGAACATAAAGCAGACAACATATTTCATTACTAGAACAAATAATGACATCCAAAATTTTACACAAACTAAAGTTTTTGCAAATCCAAGATTCTCTCTAAGCAATTATTCCATACAAGCTTAAGCCAAATTATTTTCTTAGAGCAATTATTCCGTACAATCTTAAGCCAAATTATTCTCTTAGAGCAATTATTATGTACCTGCTTAAGCCAAATAATTCTCTTGGTGAAATTATTCCGTACCAGCTTCCACCAAATTATTCTCTAGGGGAAATTATTTCATATGAGTTAAAGTCAAACAATTCTCTTAGAGCAATTATTTCATACCAGCTTAAGCCAAATAATTCTCTTGGAGAAATTATTCCCTGTGAGTTTATGTCAAATAATTCTCTCGGAATAATTAGTTCGTATGAGCTTAGGTAAAATAACTCCCCTGAAAAAATTATCCCATATAAGTTAAAAGGAAAATAACTCCTTACTAATAATTAGTTCAAAGAATAAAGGAAAAATAATTTCCCAAAAGAATTATTCCATACTCATGGGAAATAATTCCTAACAAAAAATTATTTTGAGTCTATCATACATAGGTCCCCAAAAGATTTATTCCACAATTAAGACAAGTGATTCATCAACAAGAATTATTCCAAGCTCAACAAAAATAATTTTGCAATACTAGTTGCTCAATATAACCTAAAGGAAATGATTCTTCCAACAAGGATTATTTCGTATAATATAAAAGAACACAATTCTTCCATAGGAATTATTTTGTAAATAATTCTTCCAAAGGTAAAATTATTTCCAATGAACAAAAAGAACTTGTGATCACCAAAAAAGCTCAATGACTCTATAATTCATTACAAGGAAATAATTTCTTATCAATACTTATAAAAAAAATGTGCACAACTTTCTCAAAACCTATGCAAACATATATATGCATATAGCTTAAAGGAATCATTGCACATGCAATGAAATTATGAAAACATAAGCTTTACACAAAAGATTCACCCCTATAAATAGTTCCAAAGAGTAAAAAACAACCAAAAAAAGAAAAATCCTTACTACGTAAAATCTGAAGATAATGTCCTCCATAGGCAAATAAAAAAGTAAATATAGATTAACAAAGTCACGAAGCTCCATGTTGAGTGTTAGAAAGTGTATATTTATAAAGAAGAAAATCGTCATTTTACACTTTAAGTCTCACTAACATTGCTATTTTTATTTATTTAAGTATTTTGTTATTTAATTATATGTGTTTTATTATAATTATGTATTTTATGTATTTTAGGGGCATCACAATCGTTTCACAATGAACGAGTAATCAGACAGCAAAACGGACGTCATATTTGGACTCAGGACGGTCGAAAACCTTAAGAGAAGCATTAAAGGAAAAAGTCATTGTTCACATATACGGTACTGTTCATACGTACGATACAGTTCACCGCATTTTAATTCATAATTTATGATAAAATTACCATAATTTAATTGTTTCCATTAAAAGAAAATTAATTCGGCATATAATTAAAATCAACCTTCTCGTGAGATCGATACTCGTCACCATTAATCTACTCTATAATAGATTCGTGCGCTTGTGAATTCAATAAAATTTGCACAACAAGTTTTTAGCGCCGTTGCCGGGGAGGTAAGTTATTTTAATTTGTTGAATTAATTTTTTTTGTTTTCTTGTATTTTTTTCCTTATAAAAAAATAATTCTATAATTTAATTTTTGTAATTTTAATTTTTAAAATTTAATTTTATTCTGTGATTTCTTTAAATTTCTGTACTTTAATTTTTTGCTTTACTTTTCTTTATAATTTGTTTTGTTTATCTCGTAATTTATTTTAATTTATTCGTAAAATTAATTCATAGAATTAGTTTTTTTTAAGTAAATTTTTTTGTTATTGGTTTCTTTAAAAATTATAAAAAAATTAAAAATTTTTTTTTAAAAAAGTGAATTTGTAATTTAATTTTGGTAATTTAAATTTCTTTAAATTTCAATAATTTAATTTCTTTGTAATTTCTTTAAATTTCTATAATTTAATTTCTGAGTTATTTTTTTGTAATTTTGGTTTATTTTGTTAATTTATTAATCCATAAAATTAAATTTTTTTGTTTTCTTTTAAATCTTTTTCCTGTAATTTAATTTCGTTTCTTTTTCTCTTCTTTATATTTCTATAATTTTTCATTTTTCGTTGTAATTTATCTTCTTATTTTATTTTTAATTAATCTATTTCTTGTATTTTCTTTTTAGCACTTGAGTGTATGTTCATAGTAAGGTTATAATAACGTCACAAGGTTAGTATCGTAATTTCTCTCTCCTCTTTATTTTTATTTATTTTATTTTCATTTATTTGTTGTTTGCATACATGGTCGAAGGTCATTATCACCTAATCTTGAACCTTTAGACCTTGATTTGGAAAAAACACTTCGCATTCACAAACACACTATTTTTGAAAAGAAATTTGAAATGGATTTGCAAAATCAACAACCAGAACCACAAGAGAGGCCATTTAAGGATTATTTTAGTCCTTTAGCTAATTTGAGCACATCATGCATAAGGTACCCAAACGAAATAGGCACATTAGGAGTTTTGAATTAAAACCTAGTGTGCTAAACTGTCTCCCCACATTCTATGGCCTAGAAAATGAGGACCCATATAATTATCTGAATGATTTTCATGCTATTTGTCAAACTTTTAAATATGAGAATTTTTCAGATGATGATGTTAAACTTAGATTATTCCCATTTTCATTAAAAGATAGAGCTCGTTCATGGTTTAATACAATGCCTGCTAATAGCATTACATCATGGGAATAAATGGTAACTAAATTTTTAAATAAATATTTCCCAATTCATAAAACCAATGCTATTCGCAGGAAAATTTTAGAGTTTACTCAAAGAGACGACGAGCAGTTTTTCGAAGCATGGGAGCGATTTAATGGGCTACTCTTGAAGTGTCCACATCATGGGTACGAAAAATGGCACCAATGCCAATACTTTTTGGAGGGATTATTGCCACATATGCAAGAATGACTAATGGCAACCAGTGGAGGAGAGTTAATGTCTAAAAGCGCATTAGAGATTTGGAAATTTTTCCAACGGCAATCGGATAATTCTCAACAACGGAGTGGATCACTCAGAAATACCAGAAGAATTAAGGGAGTGAATGAGGTTAACATTGGCGAGTCAAGCTTAGGGATTAAAGAATTCAAAGAGATGGTCGAAGGCCTTACTCGACAAATAGCATCTTTGACAACCACTAAATCAACAGAGTCATATGACCATGACTCATATTCATATCAAGCCAATGCCATAAATGTCATGAGAAAACCACCAAACTACAACCCTTACTCTAACACATATAACCATGGATGGAGAGACTACCCCAATTTTTCATGGTCTCAAGGATTCCAACAAAATGAACCAATAGTTCCACCTCCACCAATGCAACCAGTTCCTCAAATGTCTCAAGCCTCTCAACCACCATTTAGACCATACAATCAGAATCTAAACCATTCTCAACCCAAACCATGGGAGGAGACATCCCAAAATTTCAGAAATCTTACTAACTCTAAGATCGAGCAGCAAAACCGCACCATTGATGAATTACAAAATGAGATGAGAGCGAGCTTCAACTTACAAGCTCAATCTGTTTCAAGCCTTGAGAAAATGGTAGGACAACTTGCCTCTTCAGTTCAAACTTTGGCCATGACCGTTGAAAAAGGCAAATTCCCAAGTCAACCAGTGCCCAACCCTAAAGCAGTGAATGAAGTAAGTTCTAGTTTACCACAGCAGCATAGAGAGGTCAAAGCAGTGATGACCTTGCGAAAAGGAAAAGAAGTCGACAACAAAGTGGAGATACCAAAATCAACTCAGATTGTACCTGTGAACACTGAGGAATCATCATCAGAGGAGAAAGAGGAAACCAACCCACGAGAATATGTTCCTAAAGCTCCATTTCCTCAGAGGTTAGCTAAAGGGAAGAAAGGAATATCCACAGGTGAGATTCTTGAAATCTTCAAACAGGTAAATGTTAACATCCCTTTACTTGAAGCTATAAAACAAGTGTCATCATATGCCAAGTTTCTTAAAGACCTTTGTACTAAAAAGAGAAATATTCATGTTCAGAAAAAGGCCTTTCTAACAGAAAATATTAGTTCTATACTTCAACATAAAATGCCTTTAAAATGTAAAGACTCAGGCTCCCCCACTATCTCATGTAGTATAGGGAACCACACAATTGAGAATGTTTTGTTGGATTTAGGAGCTAGTGTAAATCTATTGCCTTACTCTGTATTTATGAAACTTGGACTGAGAGAATTACACCCAACTTCGGTGGTGTTACAGCTTGCAGATCGATCCATGAAAATACCACGTGGTATTGTAGAGGACGTGTTTATCCAGGGAGATAAGTTTTATTTTCTTGTTGATTTCATTGTAATTGACACTCAACCAGTGCAGGATTCAAGGAAGCATATCCCCATTATCTTGGGTCGTCCATTTTTGGCAACTGCCGATGCTCACATTCAATGCAAGACTGGAAATATGCAGTTGTCATTTGGCAATATGACTATGGAACTAAATATTTTCAACATTGCCAAACAACCTCACAGTATTGATGATGAAATTGTAGATGTGGATTTAATTGATGAATTAGTTGATCACAAATTTCCTTTAAACCTTAGTGATGACCCTTTACTGACATGTTTAACTCACTTTGGTTTGGATTTTAACATTGACAGATCGATTGATGAGGTTAATGCCTTATTGGATTCATCGCCATGCATGGACATTAATAAGTGGAAGATAAGGATAGAGCAATTGGCACCATTGAAAGAAAATCTCATCTCATTATCAGAATCACCACCAAGAATTGAGCTCAAACCTTCACTCGACCCTTTGAATTCTACATTCTTGGAGGAAGAAGAAATATTGTCAGAAATCATCTCATCCTCTCCTGATTACAAACAAAAGAACACTGACATCATTGACCCCATTTTTAGTTCAAAAAAAAAGATACAATTGGCAAAACCAGAGGAGATTCGTAACGACAAAAATGCTATGGACTACAGAAAGCAAATGAAAATCTTCCATGACAAGCGGAGCATTAGAAAATCTTTCACACCAGGTCAGAAAGTATTTTTATTCAATTCTCAAGGGCACATTTCTCTAAGTAAGTTATGCTCTCAATGGTTTGGTCTATCTACTAATCATACTATTTTTTCACATGGAGCCTTTAAATTTAAGAATCCAAGAAACAGTGTAATTTTTAAAGTTAATAGTCAGAAAAGTAAAGTCATATCACAAATACCAACCATGTGGAGAAAACAGCACAAAACATTAAAGTGACCTGAAGTTTTTTTTTCTTTCTGTTTCCTTTCAGTAATTTAATTTTTTTTAATTATGTTTTTGTAAGTTTAACTATTATTAATATTTTTTTCTTGAATAAGTGTGCCAGAATAATATGCAATAAAAAATCATATTCTTTAGGAATGGTGTCTGATAATAAAGAAGATAAGATTCAATTCATTAGGGATGGCTTGAATAAGGAGTCATTGGATGATATCCTTTTGTCTCTTGAAACGCATCCCAGTGGATACGTTCAAAATGCAATACTCCAGTTATGGCCATTATTTCAGAAAGAATGTGCAAACTATAGTCTCGGGAATCTGACTATAAAAGACCCTGTTTGCCAGTTTGTAAGAAAACTAGATGGGAAGCCTATCCTCGACCCATAGAGGGCGTTCAAGCCGTTTCTGAACGTAAAACCAGAGGAAGATGTGAGCCACAGTCGCAATTACTTGTTAATATTTTCTTCTGTATTGCAACGCCCAGGTGATATCTTCTAATCTCTACTTCTTTCCTTTAAAACATTGAGGACAATGTTTCGTTCTGGTTGGGGGGAGGGAATAGTTGATAATTTCTCCCTTATAAATATATGTTTTTAAGTTTTTAAGTCGAAAATGGCTGAATGTGGAGTGTAGTGACTCTAGAAACGCATTTTTAAAAAAAACAAAAAAAATTCATTTTTCTTTAATTTTTCTACATTTATATTTTCTTTTTTATGTTTAGAATAGGTTGGGGGGGGAAAGAATTCTGTTAAAAAACAAAAATTTGTGAGTTCTTGATATTGGATGATATGATGACTTTCGAATTTTAGTATTTGTATTATCTTTGATCTTGAGTGATGTTACACCACATTTACTATTCTACATGTTGATGTTGGGGACAAATATGAGTTGCTTAAAAGAATGCACATGTCATAATAAATTTCAAGTGAGTTTTTGAGCCAATTAATTTTTCTTGGAGAGTAACCCTTTTTGCCCATTCTTCATGTAGCTTAGCAATTTATTATTTTATACATGATCTCTAGATTTTCTTTGAGTCAACCCTTAAAAAAAAAAGTGTGTGTTACTGTATCTAAATGCCCACTTAATTAGTAGATATGGAAGATTATTTAAAGTCCTAAAAGATGATGGAAGGCCATTTTTGACCCGTTTGAGCCTTTCTAGCCATCCCTATTATGTAATATCCATAGTTAGCCCTTTTGAGCCTTTTATTTAAAAAAAAAAACTCTTTTCTTTATTAACTTATCAACTGACTTACTCCAATTCGGAGTATTACCCGATATCATACAAGTTTCATCCACCTATTCATAAAAAAATAATAAATAATTATTTTGTTCAGCAAAGTTGTGCTATATAAAAAATAATAAAACAAGAAAAAAAAGAAAGAAAAAAAGAAAAGAAGAAAAAAAAAAAGAGAAAAATACAATAGAAATAAATAAGCAAAATGCATCTTATAATTTTCAAAAGTTCTTGAACTTTTTCTCAAACATATTTTGTTTTCCTATTTCTCTTTCTTTGTTAGCCATGTCCCTAACCTACGTTACGTCCTAATAAAAGTCCTTCTTGATTTTAGGGAACTATAGTCTGAAATAAAAGTTAGTTATATGGGCAATTAAGATATAGTGATGCATATATATAAAAAAAAAAATGAATATATTGGGTTGACTAATACTTTGTTTGAGATCGTATTATTTCTAAGCTATGCGCATATTTTTTCATCTTGGTGAGAGTGTATGATATTTCTTTATTATTTTCTCTCAATTTACCATTCATTGTAGTTACAAAATTTTATTGAGATTAATTTCTTTATGAGAGTGTCACTACAACCGGTGAGATTTTGGGATTGGATATGTCATTCTTGAAAGTGGTCTGATTACTATTGCTACAACAAAGTCTGCTAGACTGATGCATATGGATGGTCGATGTGGGTGTGATATTCCTTTAGACTGGAGATAATGGTTTTACTTTTATTTGATTACTATTATTAATCTGATTGAATAAATACGTGTGTTTTTTAAAAAAAGGAAGTTTTGAATTTTATATTCGCTTTATTTGTTAGGGACTAGTAATAAGCTGGTTGGGGGGTGTGTTGAGTGTTAGAAAGTGTATATTTATAAAGAAGAAAATCGTCATTTTACACTTTAAGTCTCACTAACATTGCTATTTTTATTTATTTAAGTATTTTGTTATTTAATTATATGTGTTTTATTATAATTATGTATTTTATGTATTTTAGGGGCATTACAATCGTTTCACAATGAACGAGTGATCAGACAGCAAAACAGACGTCATATTTGGACTCAGGACGGTTGAAAACCTTAAGAGGAGCATTAAAGGAAAAAGTCACTGTTCACATATACGGTACTGTTCATACATATGGTACAATTCATGGTACTGTTCACGACACTGTTTATGTATACGGACCGATGGTGTGGCAACTACCTATGATGTGGCAGTATCTGATTGGACGAATTATGTGGTATTGACTGCTTATGTGGCATTGATCGATGACGTGGCATTGACTGATAATGTGTCACGATCTTATTGGACTAAAATTCTTATGTATTGTAGATCGATGACGTGGCAGGATCTTAGTGGGACAAAAATAGTGTGTATAGTACATGCGCATACATGGGATTATTTACTATTTAGACGGCGTTATTGTTGACTGTTGACTGTTGACTGTTGACTATTGACGTGGCGCAATCCTGAGCATCCGAACTGTTTTTAATCTGATGGTCGCGATTCACTCAATGTATCTATAAAAAGAGGGCTCTCCCCTCCTAATTTGATACCCCTGAATTCATTTTTAAGCTTAGATTTCTGAAATTCCTTCTCGTTCTTATAGTTTCTTTGCATTTTAATAAAATTTCCTTTTTTATCCTTAGTTAAAATATGAGTGGCTAATTTCTTTTTGAGCTTGGGTTGAAGGTGAAGTCTCAACATGTTCCATGTGCTTAATTTGGTAAATTTACTTTCTCTTCTCCTCTAATATTTGTGGTTGTTTTGACTTTTCGTTGACAAATAATAATAGTCTTGTCTAGATACAGTTCTGGTTAAATCGGCACCCTAGTACAAGGTTATTATTATTTGGCACGATAAACCCTTAGCACCATACTTATTGGAGAGTGGTTCATGAGGTGTGGAATCCCCCCTTATGATTTAATTGATATTAATATGGAATATTTAGCCCATGGAGCATATTGATGTGGATCCGGATACCCAAGTGCTTTATTATAACCGTTACATTTTTTATTATTCCCGCCATTTTAATTCACAATTTATGATAAAATCACCATAATTTAATTGTTTCCATTAAAAGAAAATTAATTCGGCATATAATTAAAATCAATCTTCTCGTGGGATCGACACTCGTCACCATTAATCTATTTTACAATAGATTCGTGCGCTTGCGAGTTTAATAAAATTTACACAACACTCCACTTTCTATACCTTTTAAAGCACTAGCACTAGTACATCCCTTTTTACTATTCTTTAGATCCGAGTCAGGAAGCACACTCTCTCTATAACCATCTTCATCATTATTGGAACTAGTCCCACCTTTTTCATTTAAATCAATTAGGGAAACATCCTTGTGAAAATGGTGTAATGACCAACTAGGTTCATAACCAATTGACTTATCAAACTCTTGAGGCTTCACATCATTCCTATAACTGTCACTACACTACCTATGATGATAATACAATGCCATATATGCATTAAGGCTTGATAAAAAACTTCCCCAACAGCAGACAATTTTTTCTTAGCAATAAGCCAACTCTTTCCTAAAGATACCCTATATTTTCTCCCACTTCTGCTTTTGCTCCCTAAAAAAAGCAACTCTAAATGCTTTTACCCTACCTCTTTGACTTTTCTCTCTAACTCTATAATTTGAAAGCTCCTTTCTACAATACCAAATTTAGCACATTGTAACTTGAGAAGAATCAAATCATTTTCCATTATATATTACTGCATATAATACATGAAGTGCTCCCTCACTTTTTCATCTCTAATAAGTCCCCTCATAATTGTTACATCCGGTGATGAGGGGGGAAAATAACACCAGAGGATTCTCCGACCATAGATGCAATAGAAATTCTAGGTGTTATTACTGCTTTAAAAAGCTATTGATCTTTTGGTGAATCGTCTATAAGCTTCTTTTTCTCAAAAGAAGAATACTTCACACTAAAACACTTTTTCTTTTTTCAGTAAGAATAGACTCATGATCAGTATCAAAGATTGAGACATATCTTCCTTAGCATTAGGAGTATTCACTGAAACTAAAACTAAACAATAATAAAGAACTTCCATTAACATTTACTTTGAATAAAATATAGAAAGAAAATTGTCACCAGGAAGAATTGTCGAGGAATGAATTCTATATCTAATTTTGCCTTTTTTGAAGCATAATTTTTTTTAGGATCAACGTTACATTTTAGACAAGGAAGTTTTAGTAATTTAAACTTTAACAACTCGAAAGCAAGCGTTTTATTTGAATTTATTATCAAAATAGTTGTATCTCTCAAAAGTTTATGTAATAATAGAAAATACTTCCTCCAAAACCATATTTTACTTTCTAAACCCAACATTCCTCTAAGGAGAAGTTCCACTGGAGAGAGTGACTATATGGTCAAAACAAAACGTGAAGTCAGATAAGAATAAGTGAAAAAATTAGCCCTAAAAGGAGAAGTCGTAAAAGTTCTAATACTTACCATCATTTCTTCCTTTTTAATCTTTTCTAACATAAGCATTGATATCCTTTTGGTCACCAGAAAAAGCTTCCTCACTAAAGCCGTTCATAGATAAAACTTGCCACTACCCATATAATCTTCTTTCGTTAGTACTCCTTTGATGGATCGAAAAAAATACTCACCATGATTTTTTAAAAATTATAAAATATTAAAAAGAATAATATGTGTGTAAACATATAAACATAATAGCACAAGCAAGAGCACCATCTGATTCTAACTCATTGAAATAAGTTGAAGAACTTTTGCTCGACCTATCTTTGCAAATTTTTCAAATGGTTAGAATATTTCCTCTTTTGTGGACTGTTCCAAGTTTCTTACCATGAATTTTTTATGTAGGATTGGCCATTGTCTTCCTACACCTAGATAAAGCCACTTGGATAGAAACTGCACATTTCTCTGCAAGTCACTTTCTATTAACTTTGCTAGCTTCACTATTTTATCTCTCAATAGGAATATTTTCCCTAGGCTAAGCCTTCTTCTTACCAAGCTTCCTTGGAATATATAACTTTATAGATCTATAAAAGGGAGACCTTGGGCTTAGCACAGGCTCTTTGATCCCTAAGTCAATAAAATCTTATCTGGAAAAGGAATGTCAGGATTCTCATATGCGCCAACCGTATATAAATTAAGTATTTTCTTCGCATCCTTATTTATTTTATTATTGTCAAAAAGATAGGCAAGTCCAAAGGGAAAAACAATATAACCACATCCTAAACACAAACTATCAACATGAAAACATAGTCAAATCGAAAATGCATCTTAAACAGTGATGTGAAATTAATTTTGTAACACACGAAAAATCTTTTCCCTAAAAAATCCTCTCTAAATATACCACTTAAGCACACAATAAAGGAGGATCAACAATAGGGCCAACTATTAAAAAAAAAAAGTGAGTAATATAAATTACAAGGCAATAAGAATCTATATATTGCTAAACCGAAAGAATACAAACTTACAAAGTTTTTTTCCAAAATGCATGACTAAGAACATAGGATTCCATGTGCTCTTGCCTATGCTAATAGCCTATAACTATTATAGGACGATTAATTAACCACTCCTAAACTAATCTTTTTTTGTTGTAATTAGAATTTTATTAAAATAAAAACATTTACCCTCAAATCTTATGAGCTAAACCATGAATCCTTTTCATTCTTAGGGCTACAATAAATTTTAGGCCTATAATATATTAGGAAATCATAAAAGAAAAGGAAATGAGACCCCTTAAGAGCTAAATTGGTGGTGGCAAAAACTTGTAGTCGTACGAGAACACAAGGTTGTTCATAAACGGCGAAACTTGACAATGAGTGAAGAATTCCATAACCAAGGGAGGAATAGAGAATGATAATACCTCAATTTGCTAGCGATAAAATAAAATTGTCTCCTTGTCAATTTCGGGGTCTATAATATCAACATCATCTGTAAGCTCTCTCAATTGAATGTTAGGGTCGAGATCCACATATTCTAAATCGATCAAAGAAAAGCCTTTCTAATCTAGGAGCAACTATGTCCTTATCAAATAAATAAATAAATAAATAAATAAAATCTAAAAATAAAAAATAAAATTAAGAAAAATTCAAAACCAAATTAAAACAAAGAGAAAGGAAAAAAAACTAATCAAATAAAAAAGAAGAAAAAGAAGCAAAGAAAGGGGTAGTAGGAAAGGACGAAGAGGAAAAACAAAAAAAAGAGCAAGAGAAGATGAAGAGGAAGAAAAAAAAAAGAAACGAAGGAGAAAAAAGAAATAATGGGAAAAAAAGGGAATAAAAAGGGAGCTAAAGAAGATGAAACAAAAAAATGAAGGCAAGAAAAAAAGAACAAAAGGAACAAAGAAAAAAAAAAGAGGAAGGTAGCTAAAAGAGAGGAAAAATAGAAACCAAGGGAGAAAACCAAAAATAATAATAATGGCACAAAATTTGAAACAAAGCATGACTACGAAGTGTCATGAAACTTACTACGAAAGCAAAAGAAAATAATGAAAAGGATAATGTCATTGGGACAAACAAAAAGAAGAAGAAGAAGGATCTTTGAAAAGTGTAAACAAACCCCAAAAGAAAAAAAAGAAAAGAAAGAGGGTAGTAACCTTGGGAAATGAAATAATTATTTAAATGAATCTTTAAAAGGGGTTAAAAGCCCAAGTAGTCTGTTTTCAGTGAAGTTAAAAAGGACACCCTATTAACCATATGAGCAAGTAATTTAAATATTCGCATCTAGTGTGAATTTCATTATATAAAAAAATTACCAGTTTGTAGATAATGTATTTTTAAATAAAAATACACTTGTGGGGAGAGTGATGTAGGTGTCATAATTTAGAGGCACTAAAAAACACCAATTTTCCATGTAAGAAAAATTAAATAGATAAATAAATTATATCAAATCTACTCTGGATAAAGTAACATTAGGAAAAAATTTCTCAAGTGATTTACCATAGTAACTAGAAGTAAAAACTTGTTTTAATTCTGGATTTTGAGGTCTGAGGGAATCATGCCTAAGGTTATACATAAGAACAAAGGAGCACATGAGCATAGAATAAATGACATAGGCTGGAATAAATGACATAGGCAAGAATAAATATGTTTATTTCCCTACAACTAAATCTAGATCCACATACACAAAAGTAGTAGGCAACGTGTGTCACCAAGGAGAGAAGCTTAAGCAAAATCCTAGATATATGTCATCCATCATCTATAAATAGAGATCATCTAACTAAAAATATAGGGGAGATTCATCTTAAGCCAAAAAGAGAGCATTGTTTACCCCTGACGACAAAAAAATCCTGATCTTATTCATTATTTTTATTCCTATTAACTCTTAAATCCAACACTGACTTAGGCATCATAGAGCCTTTTTTAGGTACCCGTTTTACTGAATCCGAAGTTCTGTAAGCATTATAGGTTCTTCATAAATCAAATATACCCATAAAGATAATTCCTTCTTCCTTCAGGAAGAATCCCCCTTGTTTTTAGGAGATGATCTCTATTTATAGGTGATGGATGACATGTGTCTAGGGGTTTGCTTTAGCTTTTCTTCCTAGTGACCCGTGTTGGCTACTACTCTTTTGCATGTAGATATATTTATTTTTAAGAAAATAAACATATTTATTTTGTGCTCATGTGCTTCCTTATTCATATGTATGACTTTGGTCGTGGTTCCCTCAGACCCTGGAACTCGAAATTAAAATGAGCTTTTGCTTCTAGTTCTTATTGTAAGTCACTCAGGAAATTTTATCCTAATGTTACTTTCTTCATAATAGACTTGATATAATTTATTTATTTATTTAATTTTCTGGACTAATTTCTTTCTTTTCTTCTCTATGGACAATTGGTGTAGTTTGGTGCCTCTAAACTATGGCACTTACATCACTCTCCTCATAAGCGTCTTTTTAATAATAAAATTCACGTTATATGTGAATATTTAAATTACCTACTGAGGTGGTTAACGGGGTGCCCTTTTAACTTTTTTGAAAATATGTCACTCAAGCTTTTATCATCTTTTAAAGATTCATTTAAAAAATCAATTCATTCCTTAAGGTTGCTACATTTTTTTTTTGCATTTTTTAAAAGTCCTTCTTCTGCTTCTTTTGCTTGCCCCAAGAACATTATCTTTCCACGATTTTCTTTTGCTTTCTCAGTAAATTTCATGGTGTTTCACAGCCATGCTTTATTTCGTGTTTTGCGTCATTATTATTATTTTTGGGTTTTCTCCTTTAGTTTTTCTTTTTCGTCTCTTTTAGCTTTTTCTTCATTTTTTTTGTTTCTTTTTGCTCTTTTTTTTTTGCTTTCATTTTTCTATTTCGTCTCCTTTAGCTCCCTTTTTATTTCCCTTTTTCTTTTTCTTAGCTCTTTCTCTTGTCCTTATTTACTCCTCTTTTTTTACTCTTTGTTCTCTTTAGCTCTTTCTTTCTTTCTTTCTTTCTTTCTTTCTTTTCCTTTTTTTATTTATTCATCCCACTCTCATTTTTCTTTTTCTTATTTGATTTTAAATTTTTCTCTATTTTATTTTTTTGCATTCAATTTTTATTTATTTATTTTAATAAGGGCATAGTTGCTCATAGAGTAGAAAGGCTCTCTTTTGACCGATTTAAGGAATATATGGATCTTAGCCCTGATATTCAGATGAGAAAGCTTCCATATAATGTTGATATTATGGACGTTAGAATCAGTAGAGAGTCAATTTTACTTTATTACCGATAAATTGAGGTATTATCAATCTTTATTCCTCCTTTAGTTATGGAATTTTTTATTGGCTTTGGAGTTTCACCTTTGATGATTAACTCCTATGTTCTAGTACAACTACAAGCTTTTGGCATCGTAAATTTGGCTCTTAAGGGATTTCCTTTCCTTGTATGATTTTCTTAATATGTTATAGGCTTAGATTTTATCAGTCTTAATGATGAAAAGAATTCATGGTTTACCTTCATAAGATTTGACGATAAGGGCATTTTTTATAAAATTTCAATTACGAAAAAAAGTACCAATTTAGCTAGTGGTCAATCAATAATCTTGTAATAGTTATAGGTTATTGGTGTAGGAAAGAGCACATGGAATCCTATCTTCTTAGTTATACCTTTCAAAAGAAACTCAGTAAGTTTGTATTCCTTTTGGTTTAGCTATACGTGGATTCTTATTGCTTTGTTATTTGTGTTACTCACTTTTCTTTTTTTTTTTCTTTTTATAGTTAGGCCTACTGTTGATCCTCTTTCATTGAGTGCTCGAGTGGCATATTTGAAGAGGACTTTTTGGTGAAAGGATTTTTCTTGTGTTTTAGAATTGATTTTACATCATTATTTAAGGCATTTTGGTCGATTTGACTATATTTATCATGTTGATAGCTTGTGTTTAAGAGAAGGTTACATTATTTTCCCCATTAGACTTGCCTACCTTTTTAGCAGTGATGAAAAAAATGAGGATGCAAGGAAAATACTTGATTTATATGTGGCTGACGGGGATAAGAATTATAATTCCTCTTGCAGACAAGATTCTTATTGACTTCAGGGCCAAAGAGCCTGTGTTAAGCCTAAGTTTTCTCTCAATGGATCTATGGAATGATAAATTCCAAGGAAGGTTGATAAGAAGAGAGCATAGCCTAGGACAAAGATTCTTACTAGGAGATAAAGTAGTAGAGCTAGCGAAGTTAATAAGAAGTGACCTGTGGTGAAAGGTGTAGTTCTTATCGAAAAGGCTTCATCTGGGCATAAAAGGACAGTGGCTAATCCTATATAAAAATTTCATGACGGGAAACCTAGGAATATCGGTCCACAAAAGAGGAAATATTTCGTCAAAAAATGTGCAAAAAGATGAGCCAAGCAAAGTTCTTCTTTCTACAGATTTTGATGAGTCGGATTCTAATGGTATATAAGTTCCTTTATGTATGCGAGCGCGTGTGTGTGTATTTTAATATTTTATGATTTTTAAAAGATCATGATGAGTATTTCTTTTTATCCATCAAAGGAGTAATGACAAAAGAAGATCATAAGGGTGGTGACAACGAAGTATTATCTATGAACAGCTCCCGTAAGAAAGCTTTTTCTGATAACCAAGAGGATAATAATGCTTATGTTAGAAAAGATCAAAAAAGAAGAAATGATGGTAAGTATTAGATCCTTTATGACTTTTCCTTTTGGGGTTGATTTTTTCATTTATTCTTATTTGACTTTATATTTTGTTTTAACTATATAGCCACTTTTTTTAGCAGGATTTCTCATTCGGGGAATGTTGAGTATGAAAAGCGAGGTGTAGTTATGGAGGAAGTAGTTCTTACTATTACACGAAGTTTCGAAAGGGGTATAGCTATTCTGACTATGGATTCAAATAAAAAACTCACTTTTGATTTGTTAAAGTCTAAATTACCAAAGCTTTCTTCTCTGAAAGGTAAGGCTAATCCTTAAAAAGATTATGCTTCAAAAAAGGCAAAATCAAGTGTGGAATTCATTCTTCGACAATTCTTGCAGGTGATAATTTCCTTTTTATAGTTTATTTAAAGTAGATGTTAATATTTAGTAGGAAAGTTCTTTATTATTTTTTGGTTTCGGTTTCAGCAGATATTTCCAATGCTGGGGAAGATATATCTCAATCTTATGGCTGTCATCTTAAGTTCATTCTTGCTGGAAAAAAGAAGGGTGTTTTAAGTACAAACTATCATTCTTTTAAGAAAAGAAAGCTCGTGGATGATTCATTAAAAGATCAGCAGGTTTTTGAAATAGCAGTGGCACTTGAAATTTTCATCGCATCCTAGGCCACAAATGCTTTGTCACCATTTTTCCCCTTTCATCCCTGGATGTAATAGTTATAGAGGACTTGTTAAAGGTGGAAAATTTCCTTGGCTATAAGCTTGAGAAAAAGGTGGAGGAGTTCTTTATTGTGTAAATTTTATTAAACTTATAAGTGTACGAATCTATTGTAGAATAGATTAATATTGACGAATGTCGATTCTACAAGGAGATAAATTTTAATTATCTGTTAAATTAATTTTCTAAGTGGATAGATGGAATTATGGTGAAATTAACTTAGATGATCTTAAAATTTGAATTGAAATAGTGGGAATAAATTAAAGTAGCAACTATTATAATGAGGTTCTTTGAGTATCTGAATCTATATCAACATATACCAGGGTTTAATATTCTTTATTAATACCAATTAAATAAGAAGAAAAATGTTCACTTCTTATAAACCACGATCTAATTAATATGGTGTTAAGGATTTATTTTACGAAATAGTAATAACTATATTACTATTTATCAACAAAAAGTCAAAACATCTATAAAAATTAAAGGAGAAGAGAAAATAAATTTATTACATTAAGCCCATGGAACATATTCAGACTTCACCTTTAATCCAAACTTAAAAGAAAATTAGCTACTCATATTTGAATTAGGGTTAAAATGAAAATTTTATTAAAATCTATAGAAAATACAAGATGAAGAAGGAATTAAAGAAAATAGAGTTAAAAAATGAATTTAAGGGTATCAATTAAGAGGGGGGAGCTCCTCTTTTATAGATATAATGACTAAATCATGGTCATCGGATTGAAACAATTTGAATGCTTAGGATTATGCCACGTGGCAAGTTTTGATTTATTTGAACACATCATCATGACTATCATTTCGAGTATATAAACATTTTTTTTATCCATTTTCATGCTACCATGTCATCGGTCAAATCTCATAAATATTTTAGTTCAGTAGAATCGTGACACATTATCGATCAAAGCCATGTAAATAGTCAATGCTACACTATTCGTCTAATCAAATACTGTCACATTATCATTGGATACCACATCATCGGTCAATGTTACGTCATTGGTCAATACATATGAGCAGTGTCGTGAACAGTACTATATATGTGAATAGTACCGATTATACTTTTATGTTTTTCCTAAGGTTTTTTACTATTCTGAGTTTAGATTTACTATTTTTTTTATCATGAAATAGCCATAATTCCCTAAAATATATAAAATATTTAATTATAATAAAACACACATAATTAAAATCACAAGAAACTTAAATACATAAAAGCAAGAACGTTAGTGGAACTTGAAGTGTAAAATGACAATTTTCTCCTTTATAAATATACATTTTCTAACACTCAATACACCATCCAATCAGTTTATTACTAGTCCTTAGCAAATTAAGCGAAAACTAATTCAAAGCCAATTTTTTTTAAATAATCATGTCTATTTAATTAAACTAATAATAACAATCAAATAAAAGTACAAGCATTATCTCCAGTCTTTAAGAAATATCACCCCAAATTAACCATTCATATGAATCAATCCAGTAAACTTTGTCATAGTTATTGTGATTAAGCCACTTTCAAGAATGGCATGTTAATACCCTTAAATCTCACCGGTAATGTCACTCTCATAAAGAAACTAAACCCAATAACAATAGATACTCTTATGAATGGTAAATTAAGAGAAAATAATAAAACAATATCGCACACTCTCACTAAAATAAAATAAATATGCTTATATCTTAGAAATAATACAATCTCAAGTCAAAATGTGAATCAAATCAATGTATTTATTTATTTAGAGATTGCAAGATACATCTCATTTTTATTTTGTTTTGAACTAAAATATTTCTATTTTTTCAAAATTTTTTTATGGCACAACTTTATTGAATAAAATAATTATTTATATTTTTCTCAAACAGAAATTGATGATGAAAATTGTAGGACATCAAGTAATATTCCAAATTGAAGTTGAGTTAAGATGATAAGTTAATAAAGAAAAGTATAAATTTGTTTAAAAAAAAAAAGCTCAAAAGTTTTAACTAAGGATATTTCACAAAAGGAATTGCTAGAAAGTCTTAAACAGGTCAAAGATGACATTTCTATTATTTTTTAAGACTCTAAACAATCTTCCATATTTACTAGTAGATAGACTTTTAGGCATAGCAACATATATTTTTTCTTTCTTTTCTTTTTTTTAGACGGTTGACCTAAAAGAAACTTAGAGATCGTGTATAAAATAATAAACTGTTAAGCTGCATAAAGAATGAGTAAAAAAGTTACTCCCCAAGAAAATAACAGGTTTAAGAACTCACTTGAAATTTATTATGACATGTATATTTCTTCAAGCAATTCATATTTATCTTCGACATCAATATATAAAGTAGAAAATATGGTGTAACATAACTCAAGACTAAAGATAATATAAATATTAAAATTTGAAAGTTATCATGTCATTCAATGTTTAAAAAATTATAATTTTTTTAGAAAAACTAAAAAGATGCATTTTTAGAGTCATTACACTCCATATTCGGTCATCTCAATTTAAAATTTTGAAAGTGTATATTTATATAAGAGAAGTTAGAAAAGAGAAGTTAAAAGATCACACTTAAAATGAAGCTTAAATTAAAAAATATCCAAAATATTTTTTTAAAACTAAGAAGATGTATTTTTAAAGTTACTATACACCATATTCAGCCATCTTTAACCTAAAAAGTTAGTCAAGGTTAGTTTCTACAATAAAAATTAGTAAAAACTTTACTAAGATTAAGACATTCCACAATTTATCAACTATTCCCTTTTCCCAACCAGAATGAAATATTATCCTCAATATTTTAATGATATGAGGTAGAGATTATAAGATATCAACTGGGTGCTAGAACACAAAAGAAAATATTTACAAATAGAGAGTTAAATTTAATTTACGCTTCTTACTGCAACTACTGTTACCATAATAGTTGGTCACTCTAACACTAAGGCCTTAGGATATGGCTTTAGTATATAAACTTGTAATAAATTAAGTAAATCATTAGTAGTATGAGCACAAATAAAGATTTTTTTCACTGTAGAAAGAATGAACTATTTTTTTATTGGATAGTTAAGAAATGTAATAAAATCATCATAAAAATTATTAACATTTAATAAACCAATGAGTTTTTAATGAATGTTCAGATAGGCCCAAGATGCTAATATGATTAATGCCTCTAAAGTTGCAAAATCTCTTAGTAGAAAAATAAAAGTATTAGCATGATTCAGCATTTCAGTTATTCTTTTTTGCATACCTGAGACAACTAACTTTTCTCAATTGGTGAGTCAAACAAATAGCCCAAAGGTTTCAGGGTTGTTGGGATGATGTCTATCACTTGACTCCCTATGATATAAGTAGTTTCTAAAACCAATTTTGATAACCCTTGATCACCTTTTTCATAAACCAAGTGTAATTTCTTAGCTACTATTCTTCAACCAAGATTTAAGGCTAGCTCAATAAATTCTTTATATTTGCCATAGTTGAACCTAGAGAGCACACAAATATTCTTGAATTGGTTATTGTGAGTAGTTGTCATTGGAATACTTCAAAAATAATGAGTGAGTGCCTTAATAAAAGGTCATATTTAATGATCTTGATGACAATGGTTCACAATTGTAAATAAGGTAGCATATTTATATCAAATAATGCGTGAAGTACATGGCTTGAGAGTAAAAAAAATAGTAAAAAGAGAAAATAAATAATGTAAACATAAAATTATTAAAGATAAAAATACAAATGATTAAACAACAGTTAAACAAAACAACATTGAAATAAAATGACATTACAAGTAGTTGCGAATGCGGCTCACATCTTCCTCTGGTTTACGTTCAGAAACAAATTAAACGCCTTCTATGGGTCGAGAATAGGCTTTCCATCTAATTTTCTTATAAACTGGCAAACAGAATCATTTATAATCAAATTCTTGAGACTATATTATAAACGCTCTTTCTAGAATAATGGCCTTAACTGGAGTATTATTCTTTGTACTTATCCACTGGGATGTATTTGAATAGATAAAAAGATATCATCTAATGAATTTTTGCTCAAGCTATCCTTAATGAATTGAATCTTATCTTCTCTGTTATTAGATACCATTCCTAAAGAACATGAGTTTTTATCGCATCTCATTCTAGCACACTTATGACAAACATTAAAGAGTTTTTGAGCTCTTCGTTTTCTTAAAAAATTTCCTTTATCACAACCAGACATGTATGTAATAAATTTAGAAGGCAACTCACCTGCCAATCACACTTTGGTTTCAATTATCCATCGAATGTCAGTAGAGATGTTATTCTTTATAAGTAGTTGTATACATTCAAATCGAGCTTTATAGATGGTGATGAGAGTATTCTAAAGAAGTAAAGGAAACCACTTATAGAGTTTTGCTAAAATCGTGTCTTTGTCTATACTTTCAGCTCAAAATATCATTTATTATAGGAAACTGAAGTAACTAATATTGATTGTTACAGAGTACCATTTGTTGCCACTTAACCAGGATAACGAACTAGAACACACAAAGAAAATTATTGTCAAAATCTTGCTTTTATTAAATTTAACTCAAGCTCTAATTAGTTGTCGTAGATGCCTCCCTTAATTTCTCAAAGTTATCCTTCTAAATTCTCAATATATGATACTAACTCTGGCTATTATAGTTCTCAAATAAGATGCATTCTATAAAATTGTATCTGGCATATGAGATGAAATTGTATACGTTAAAACTATTTAAGAATATTCAAGAGGAACTATTTAATTGAGATCCTCATGGTTAAAAATGATAAGAGAAAACTTAAGGATTAAATAAAAACACTTCTGTAAAAATAATCAAAATAATCACAAGAAAACAGAAAAGAAAAATTAAATCATTGAAAAAATATGTAATTGAAATCTCGTGGGTTGCTCAAATTTCTTTCGGTGTCCTCTTGACGTGATTAGTACTCGAGATATGGCTTTAATCTTTAACCATTAACTTTGAATGTAACACCATTCATTAGATCTTTAATTTTAATTACTCTATGTGAAAAAATAGTAAACAATAAAAGATACAGACCATTGAGAGCATAACTTACCTGAAAATAGATATAAACAAGAATTAAATAAAAGCACTTTCTAACCTGGGGTTAAAGCTTTTCTCATAATTTGCTTGCTATAAAAGACTTTCAATCTCTATTTGTAAATCTTAGCATTTTCATATATATCATTGTGAATTTCTTCAAGTTCTGTCAGCTTTAATCTTTGTTTTAAGCTAGCTTGCTATATGTCAAAATTAAATTTCTTGATATCCCAGTACACACAATGTTCGAGTTCTACAGGTAGGTGTTAAATTTTTCCATACACTAACTTAAACGGAGACATCCTAATTAAGGTCTTAAAAGATGTTCTACATGCCCGTAATGCATCATCAGGTCTCAACGACTAATCTTTTCCGTCTGATCTCACTGTCTTTTGTAATGTATACTTTATTTCTTGATTGGAGTTCTCAATATAACCACCAGTTTGTAGCTGATATGGGTTTGCCACTTTGCTAGTGATATAATACTTTGTCGAAAGAGATTTGAATGATGTGTTACAAAAGTGGGTATCACTATCACCGATTATTGTTCGAAGGAATTTGAAGCGTAAAATAATTTTACTTTTAAATAACCTTATCACTACCTTGTGATCATTGGTTCTATATGGAATTACTTTCACTCATTTAAATACATAGTAAACAGCAACTAATATATATTGATGACCAAAGGAAGGGAAAAAGAGTACATAAAAAATCTCAACCACTAAAATTAGGTTTAATGATATCATATTCTTTCGAGTAATGCTCTTTATTCGTTGACATCTATCACATGAATAACAAAACATGTAAGTATCTTGAAATATAGTTGGCCAATAAAAATCATATTACAAAATTTTAGTTGCTGATTTTCTCAGCATTAAAATGGCCTCTATAAGTTTGTTCATGGTAGAATAAAAGGACATTTTGAAATTTACTTTTTCAGACATATCATCTAATAATTTAATATATATAATATTTGAAGGATCATCATAAAAGAAATTCTTTATTTCTACAAATAATTTTGCTTTATCCTGCTTAGTCTAATGCTTTGGAAGTTGACCTATAAAAAGATAGTTTACTATATTAGCATACCATGGTAATACTTCTACACTCATGAATTGTTTATATGGGAATGATTTATTCAATAGCAATGGTTCTGTAATTGTGTCAAAATTGAGACGAGAAATATTGTCTACCATAACATTTTTTTTGTTTTTCTTATCTTTAATTTCGAAGTCAAAATCCTACAAGAGTAGTACCCAATGAATTATTCTAGATTTTATTTCTTTCTTTGTGAGAAGATATTTAAGAGTAGCATGATCTGTGAATATAATTATTTTATAGCTAATGAGATAAGATTAAATTTTTTCTAATGCAAACACTACTGCTATCATTTTTTTCTATGGTTGAATAGTTCAATTATGCATCATTCAATGTCATACTAGTATAGTAAATGACATGGAGAATTTAATCAACTTTTATTCCTAATACTACTCTTACTACATAATCAGATGCATCATACATATGTTTAAATGGTAAGTTTCAACTTGAAGGCTAAATGATGGGTGATAATGTCAACAACTGCTTTAGATTTTCAAATGGCATAAGAAATGAATTATTAAAGACAAAAGATACATTCTTAGTAAGCAGATTGTATAAAGGTCTAGAAATTTTATTGAAATCTTTAATGGAACGTCTATAAAAACTAACGTGTCTAAGGAAAGATCTTACTTTTCTAACTGTTTTAGGTAGAGGAAGATTGAAAATGAGCTTTATCTTGGCTTTGTCAATTTCAATAGCTTTGTTTGAAATGATGTGACCGAGAACAATACCTTATTATACCATAAAATTACACTTCTCCTAATTTAAGACAAAATTCTTCTCTATACATCACTATAGAACGAGTATAAGATGATATAAACATTGATCGAATAAATCACTAAAGATAGAAAAATCATCCATAAAGACTTCAAAAAATCATTCAACTATATTAGAAAAAATGCTTAACATGCATCATTGAAATATGGTAGATACATTACATAATCCAAATGGCATTCTTCTATATATAAAAATGCCAAAAGGACAAGAAAAAGTGATTTTCTCTAGATCTTTTGATGTTATGAGAATCTGATTATATATTGAGTAGCCATCTAAAAAGTAATAAAATTCATTACCTATTAATTTATCCAGTATTTGATCAATAAATGGTGAAGAAAAATGGTCTTTACGTGTGATAGAATTGAACTTTCTATAATCAATAAATACATCCACCATGTAGTCATTTTAATGGGTATCAATTCATTATCAGTATTGATAACTACTGTAACTCCTGACTCATGAACTATCAAAATGGGATATATCATACATGCATGTAATAGTTTAAAGACCTCAGTTTTAACAACTTCTTTCTTATTAGGATTCAACCGACATTATATTTCTCTATTAAGTTTAGTGTTTTCATCAATGTGAATATAATGCATGCAATCTATTGGATTTATACCTTTTATGTCGACTATAGTCCATTCTAATGCTCCTTTATACTCTTTTAAAACTTTTAACAACTTATATTTTTATTTATCATTTAGGCATGATGAAATGATTACTAGTAAAGTATTTTCTTTTCTCAAGAATGCATATTCTAAAGTATTGAGTGATGGTTTAAGCTCGAGTTTTTGTGGTGATTCTGAATAATGGACTAAGTTTCTTCTCTGATGGTACTAGCTACTTAACTCTTGACTTCTATTTATTTGTGTCCAAAGATAGAGCTGAGTCAAGTAAAGTATTGACTTCATCGATGGATCTGTTAATATTAAAATCTAAAGTAAAATGAGTTAAATATATTTGTAAAAAATCATCACTAAGGTTTAAAAGAAAAGTATCATCAACTAATGCTTCAATTAAATTTACATCAATAGTTCTATTATCTGTAGTATAAGGTTGTTTGGCAATATTAAAAATATTTCGATCTACAGTCATATTGCCAAATGACAACTGCATATTTCTAGTCCTATATTGAATGTGAGCATCGGTAGTTACCAAGAATGAACAGCCTCAGATAATAGAGATGTGCATCCTTGAATCTTGTATTGGTTAAGTGTCAATTACAATGAAATCAACAGAAAAATAAAATTTATCTATCTAGATAAGCACGCCCTCTACAACACCATACGGTATTTTTATTGATCAATCTATAAACTATAACACCACTGGAGTTGGGTGTAATTCTCCCAGTTCAAGTTTCATAAATATTGAATAAGGTAACATATTTACACTAACTCTTATGTCCAACAAATCATTTTCAATTGTATAGTTCTTTATACTATATGAGATAGTGAAGAAGTTTGGTTCTTTACATTTTAGAAGAATTTTATATTAAAATATAAAGGTAATATTTTCTGTTAAAAATGTCTTCTTTTGAACATGAATATTTCTCTTTTTACTACAAAAATCTTTAAGAAACTTAGCATAAGATGACACTTATTTTATAGCATTAAGTAAAGAGATGTTAACGCTTACCTATTTAAAGATTTCAAAAATCTCACCAGTAGATTTTTCCATATTTACTTTTGCTAGCCTTTGGGGAAATAGAGCTTCCTAAAATATACTTTCATTGGTTGATTTTTTCTTTCTCCTCTGATGATGAGTCCTCAACATTTATAAGTATAACTTGAGTTATTTTTTTCACCAACATCCCCACTTAGTTGTTGACTTCTTTTCTTTTTCATAGGGTCATAATCGCTTTAATCTCTCCATGCTGCTGAAGTGAATTGATATTTGGTTCATGCACTCCTTTAAGATTCGGCACTAGTTGACTTAGAAATTTACTTTTCCCAACAGTTATCGTTAAATTTTGAACAAAAAGACAAGCTGGCCCACCATCTTCTCAAGGCTTAAAACTAATTGAGTCTGTGAGTTAAACTTTGCTCTCATCTTATCTCGCAGTTCATGAATGGTGTGATTTTATTGCTCGATCATGGAATGGGTAGAATTCTTAAAAATATAAAATGCATTCTCTTATGATCTGGGTTGAGAGTAATTCGAGTTCTAATTATATAGTTTAAATGGTAGCTGAGAGACTTGAGAAACTTGAGAAATTGGTTGCATTGGTAGAGTTAGAGTTGCTAGTTCATTCTATTGAAATCCTTGAGACCATTAAAAATTAGGCTGATCTCTTTATCTAACTTTGTATGTGTTGGAGTAAAAATTATAGTTTGTTGGCTTTCTTACTACACCTATGGCATTGGCTTGATTTGCGTGTAAATCATAGTCATGTAACTCTGTTGGTTTAGCAGCTATTAAAGATGTGATTTGTTAGAAAAGTCTTTCAACCATATCTTTGATTTCTTTAATTCCCGAGCTTAACTCACTAGCTTGGATTTCATGTATTCCCTTGATTTTTCTTACATTCCTAAATGATCGACTTTGCCATTGAGAATTATCTACTTATCGCTGAAAGAAATCTTAAATCTCTAATGTACTTTTGAACATTAGCTTTCCTCCACTTGTTGCTATTAGTCATTATTTCACATTTGTCAATAATCCTCCAAAAAGTATTGGCATTGGTGTCATTTTTTATACCCATAATATAAACATTTCAAAAGTAGCCCGTTGAATCATCCTATGCTTCAAAAGACTACTCGTCTTCTCTCTCAATGAACTCTGAAATTTTTCTGTAAATAGAATTGGTTTTATGAACTGTGAAGTTTTTATTTAAAAATTTTATTATCATTTATTCCCATGATGTAATGCTATTAGCAAGCAATATATTAAACTATGAATGAGCTCTAGCCTTTAAAGAAAATGAGAATAATTTGAGTTTAACATCATCATCTAAAAAATTTTCATATTTAAAAGTTTGACAAACAATATGAAAAATATTTAAATGAATTATATGGATCCATATTTTCTAGACCATAGAATGTTGGGAGACAATTTAGCACATTAAATTTTAATTCAAAACTCCTAACAACTACATTTGGGTATCATATACATGATGTGTTGAAGTTAGCTAAGGGACTGAAGTAGTCTTTAAATGGCCTTTCATGCGACGGTTCTTATTATTGTAAATCTATTTCAATTTCATCTTCAACCCAAACTTAAAAAGAAAATAAACTGCTCATATTTAAACTAAGGGTAAAATGAGAATTTTATTAAAATTCATAGAAAATACAAGATGAAGAAGGAATTAGAGAAAATGAAACTTAAAAATAAATTCAGGGTATAAAATTAGGAGAGAGCTCCTTTTTAAAGATACATTGAGTAAATCATAGTCATGAGATTGAAACAAGTTAGATGCTCAGGATTGCGCCAGGTGGTAAGTTTTTATTGGTTTGACTACCTTCATTAGGCTATCATTCCATGTATATGCATGTGTCATATGCACATTTTTCTGATCCACTATGATGCTATCAAGTCATCAAACCTCATAAATATTTTAGTCTAATAGAATCATGACACATCATCATTGAAAGCCATATAAGCAGTCAATGTCACGTAAACAATCAAGCCACACCATTCATCCAATCAAATACTGCCACATCATCGATCAATGCCATCTCATTGGTCAATATGTGTGAATAGCATCGTGAATAGTACTATAGACAGTACCATACATGTAAACAATCAAGCCACACCATTCATTCAATCAAATGCTGTCACATCATCGGTCGATACCATATCATTGATCAATGCCATATCATTGGCCAATATATGTGAATAGCATCGTGAACAGTACTATACATAGTACCATACATGTGAACAATACCGTATATAGAAACAGTATCAATTATATTTTTATACTCTTCTGAAGGTTTTCGACTATTCTGAAGTTAGATTTATTATCCGTTTGTCATTTGATGTCTCTTTTATTATGAAATGATCATGATACCCCTAAAATACATAAAATACTTAATTATAATAAAACATGCATAATTAAAATCACAAAAAATTTAAATATATAAAAGCAAAAGGAACGTTAGTTGAACTTATAGTGTAAAATGATAATTTTTTCCTTTAGAAATATATATTTTCTAACACCCAACATACTTCATGCGTTGTATGCAGCAATATATAAAGGAAAGTGCTTTGATTCTTTGCTTATATTTCAATATGGAATTAACGATTGGAGAATTACAACATTTGAATAAGATCTATAAAGGGTTTGCAAAATCCTTCAAGAAGTTGTCATCTAAGTTAGAATGTGCCAAATTTGGTATTGTGGAGAGAAACTTTCAAATTGCAGAGTTAGAGAGGAAAGTCAAAGAGATGGAGCAGGAGCATTCGGAGTTACGTCTTTTAAGGTAGGAAAAATAGGAATGGGAGAAGGTAGAGGGTGTCCTTAGGTAAGAGTTGGTTGAGGAGCGGGAAAGTCATCATATTGTTGAGGAAAAATTATCTGCTGCTGGGAAAGTTGTTTATCAAGCCTCTAATGCATATATAGCATTGTATTATCGTCGTGGGTAGCATGTTGGTCGTTACAGGAATGACATGAAGTCTCGAGAGTTTGACAAGTCATTTGGTTATGAGCCCGGTTGGTCATTGTGCCATCTTGGCAAGAATGTTTCTGCTATTGATTTAAATGAAAAGGATGGGATTAATTCTGATGACGATGAAGATGGCTATAGAGAGAGAATGATTCCTGACCTGGATCCAGAGGATGGTAAAGAGGGATGTATCGGCAAAGCTCCGTGACTTAGTTAATCTTTATTTGCTTTTGTATTTGCCTATGAAGGACATTACCTCTAGATTTTTCGTAGTAAGGATTTTTCTTTTTCTTTGTTGTTTTTGACTCTTCGAAAATATTTAGAAGGACAAATCTTTTGTGTAAAACTTGTTTGTTTGCAGCTTGGACTTGCTATATATATACATATAAGTATTTGTTTTCATAATGCCTTTGCATGTGGAATGATTCCTCTAAGCCGTATGCATTCATATGTTTGCATATAGCTTTTGGGAAAGCTGTACTCTTCTTTTTTTATAAGTATTGATAAGGAATTATTTCCTAGGAGTGAATCATAGAGTCATTGAGCTCTTTTGATGATCACAATTTCTTTATGTTCATTGGAAATAATTTTATCTTTGGAAGAATTATTTACAAAGTAATTCCTGCGGAAGACTTGTGTTCTTTTGTATTATACGGAATAATCCTTTTTGGGAGAATCATTTCCTTTAGGTTATATTCAGTAGCTGGTACTGAGGAATTAATTTTCTTGAGATTAGAATTATTCCTATTGATGAATCACTTTACTTAAGCGTGGAATAAATCTTTTAGGGACTCATGTATCGTAGACTCCGAATAATTTTTGGTTAGGAATTATTGCCCCTGAGTACAGAATACTTTTTTTGGGGAATTATTTTCCCTTTATTCTTTGAACTAATTCTTATTGAGGAGTTATTTTCCTCTAGCTTATATGGGATAATTTTTCCAGGGGAATTATTTAACTTAAGCTCATATGGAATATTGCTCCGAGAAAATTATTTGACTTAAACTCTTAAGGAATAATTTCTCGAAGAAAATTATTTAGCTTAAGCTTGTATATAATAATTGCTCCGAGATAACCATTTGACTTAAACTTATAAGGAACAATTTCTCGAAGAAAATTATTTGGCTTAAGCTTGTACATAATAATTGCTCCGAGATAATTATTTGACTTAAACTTACGCAGAATAATTTCTTCAAGAGAATTATTTGGCTTGAGCTTATATAGAATAATTGCTCCAAGAGAATTATTTGGCTTAAGCTTGTTTGGAATAATTGCTCCTAGAGGATTATTTGACTTAAGCCAGTATGGAATAACTGCTCCGAGATAATTATTTGTCTTAAACTCATACGGAATAATTTCTCCAAGAGAAATATTTGGCTTAAGCTTGTATGGAGTAATTGTTCCGAGATAATTGTTTGTCTTAAACTTATGCGGAATAATTTCTCCAAAAGAAATATTTGGCTTAAGCTTGTAAGGAGTAATTCATGATCGGATGTTTTTATTCATTTATTTATTTATATTATTATTATTATTATTATTATTATTATTATTATTATTATTATTAAGCTCATAAAGAATCGCAGTTTTAATAACACGGTAATGCTTTGGAAAATATAGCAGGCTTTCCTAAATAACAACTTTCATTGATAATCCAAGCAGGAAGCTCGAAATAGCATTCATATTTATATTGGCATAGCCTTTAGGGAAATAAAAATAGTACTTAAACTAAACAAACAAATTAGTGGACTGATGGTAGGAATTTAAAAGAGACAATAAGGTGCCAAGTAAATTTCTTTTTAAACATAGAACTTCTTCAAGTGAATGATGTTCCCAGCAGTGGGGGCCTTTTTCTCATCAAGCGTTTGAAGCTTGTAGGCTCTCTTGCCAAGTAGTTTCCTGATTTGGTATGGTCCTTCTCACTTTTTCGCTATTTTTTCAGCGTTGACCTCTTTCCTGACATCTATTGCCACTGTAAGGACAAGTTCCCCTTCCTTGAATCTTCGAAACTTAACATGCCTGTTGTATAGCCTTTCGATTCATTATTTATAAGCAACCATGTGTACTGCAACTAAGTCTCAAGCTTTATTAACCAAATCCTTGTCCACTACTAAATATGCATTGTTTTCAACAAGCTGGGCAAGTTTAGACTTCGAGGTCGAATGGGTGGTTTCTATTAGAAGTATAGCTTCTACATCATATACAAGAGAGTAAGGGGAGTCCCCTGTTGGTCGCCTTTCTGATGTTCTATAAGCCCACAAGACATTCAAAAGCTTCTTTAGCCATGGCCCTTTCTGACTTTCCAGCCTTTTTTTTAAAAAAAATTGTCAAAAATGGTTCAAGCTTTATTAACCAAATCCTTGTCCACTACTAAACATGCATTGTTTTCAACAAGCTGGGCAAGTTTAGACTTCGAGGTCGAATGGGTGGTTTCTATTAGAAGTATAGCTTCTACATCATATACAAGAGAGTAAGGGGAGTCCCCTGTTGGTCGCCTTTCTGATGTTCTATAAGCCCACAAGACATTCAAAAGCTTCTTTAGCCATGGCCCTTTCTGACTTTCCAGCCTTTTTTTAAAAAAAAATTGTCAAAAATGGTTCGGTTGGTGATTTGTGCTTTTCCATTTCCTTGCAGATAGCTGCGGGATGAAAATCTATAGTCTATTCTATGCTCTTGATAAAATTTTTCCATATCAGCATTCTGGAATTGCTTTCCATTATCAAAAGCCAAGATCCGCGGAAGGCTAAATTTGGTGATGATAGTGGATATAAGGAATTTAGTTACTTCATTTCCTGTGATACTTGAGTAAGCTAAAGCTTCAACCTATTTAGTAAAATAATTGGTTGCTAGAAGCATGAATCGTACTCCTCTTGGGGCAGGTGGTAGTAGGCCCACAATATTTATTCCACACAATAGAAAAGCCCAGGGACTTGTCATTGAACTTGGGAACTCTGATGATAGGTGGATTAAAGAGCCAAGATTTTGGCATTTCTCGCATTTACAAACAAATTTTTCGGCATCATTTCTCTATGTAGGCCAATAATAGCCTTGCCTTAGGACTTTGTGTTGCAAGGCTCTTGCCCTGGAATGGTCTCTGGCCTACCCTTCATGGATTTCAAACATCACTTCCTCCCTTTTTTGCTTAGTTATGCACAAGAGTAAGGGTCCAGCGAAGAATTTTCAGTTGAGCTCATCATCAATAATTAGTAAGTGACTTGCTTTCATTATGAGCTTTTATGTTTCGCTTTTATCTTTTGAAATTTTTCTATCCCTGATGTAAGATATGTAAGGATCTATCTAGTATCCATCTTACTGAATTGACAACATATCTTGCCCTCCTTCTTGTATGGAAGAGAAGTTGAGGATGGTGATGTACACCTATTGGGAATTCACATAAGCACCTCCAGATGCGGTCATGGCCAGCTTATCTACCTTTGTATTTTTATTCCTTGGAATTTGCTGGAGGATTATGCTTTCAAAGTTTCTAGCCAAATTCCTAAACAAAGTTAGATAGATAATTATGCAACCGTCCTTTGTAGTGAATTCTCCACTCCATTGGGAGGCTACTAATATGCAATCTGTATAGATTTTAAGATGTTTTATTTGAAGGCCAATAGCTAAGTTAAGTTTGGCGATGAAAGCGTCATATTTCGCTTCACTGTTAGAAGCATGAAATTTAATCGAGTGACATCTTCAACAATGATACCTTCCAGACTTTTTAAATACAGACTGATTCTGACCCTATTACTATTACTCGAGCCATCAATAAACAAAATTCATTCCTTCTCTTCCGTCGCTAAGACTCGCAAAGATTGATCCTTAATTGAATGTTCTCAGTCATGGACGAAATCTACAAGAACTTGCCCTTTTTTTTTTTTTAATGTTTGGGCTTGTATTGAATGTTAAAAGTGCTCAAACTCATTGTCGCTTTATTCTTTCTTCCTATTATGTCTGGCTTGGGAGGAATAGCTTTGAAAAGGAAAGATGTCATTACAATTATGCGGCGGATTTCAAAGTAGTGCCGGAGTTTTTCTTTTGCATGGATCAGTGCCAGGACCAGCTTTTTTGCTGCAGAATATCTGGTTTTCGGATCTGACAAAGTGCTGCGGGTGAAAAAGATAGGTTTTTGTATTCCTTTGTCTTCCCTTAGGAGTGCTGCACTCACTGAAATATGGGATACAACGAGATACAAGTAAAGTTCATCTTTATATTTTGGTGCATAAAGTATAGGCGGGTGGGCAAGATAACTCTTTAGCGGCTCCAAGGCTTCTGCTTGTTCCTTTCCCTATATATATATATATATATATTTTTTTTTTTTGAGCTTTTACATTCATCCGACATTTAGGAAATGAACTTATTTAACACTACAATTCTTTTTGTTAGCACATGAATCCCCTTTGTGGTTTTGGCTTCGTAGTTTCTGGAAATGCTTTGACTTAGGTCGGATTGGATTCTATTCCTCTTTGGATCACTATATGACCAAGGAAGTTATCAGAGGAAACTCCAAAAGCACATTTTGAAGGGTTAAGTTTTATATTATAGCTTCCTCGAATATTAAAAGTTATCTCCAAATGTGCAATGTGATCTTTCGCCCTTCGGCTCTTGACTACCCTGTCATCAATATAGGCTTCCACACTATTCCCATAGTCCGATATAGATTTTGGTTACAAGCTTTTGATAAGTAGATCCAGCATTTTTCAATCCGAAAGGCATGACTCTGTAGCAAAATAGGTCCCTTGGAGTGATGAAACTTGTTTTCTCCTCATCCTCTAGATATATAAAGATTTGGTTGTATCTACTATATACATCCGGGAAAGATAGCCTTTGATAGCCAATGGTGGCATCAACTAGTTGAACAATCTTTGGTAGTGGGAAAGGATCCTTTGGAAAGCCTTGTTGACGTTTGTATAATCTACATATACCTTTCATTTTTCATTCTTTGTCTGCACAACAACAATATTAGAGGCGCATTTCGGGTAATGAACTTCCCAAATGAATCCAACCTCAGAAAGGCATTCTACCTCATCGTTGATGACCTTGTTTCTTTCTAGAGCAAATCGTCTTTGCTTTGCTGCACAGGTTTTACCGCAAGGTCAATTGGTATCTGGTGACATGCAACTTCTGGATCTATCCAGGCATGTCCTTATGTGACCACGCGAAAACATCTTGATTTCTTTTGAACATAGGGATGAGAAGCGTTTTTTTCCTCTAGGAGTAATCCGATTCTAACTTGTACTTGTTTTTTCAGGCCAAAAGGTCTAGAGATACTATTTTGAAGTCTTAACAGCAGGAGCCTCGTAGTGCAAGGAACGAGACATCCATTTTGGCTGCGGGTCATGTAATTTCTATTTAGCTCCTTCCTTCACTACTTGCTGTGGTGAAGGAATAGGCTTCTGAATCGGTACATGCTTTGGAATAACAATCTCCCCTTTTTCTTCTATTGCCAGTTTTTTCCTGTCACCCTGAATGAGTTTCGACCTAAGAGTTCCTTTGCAAAGCTAAATAGCAATAGAATAACACTGCTTTTCCATCATTTGATCCCTTTTATATCAAACGTTTCCCTCTCTATAAAAGAAACACATCAGACCACTTAATGCAGCGTTGAGGGAACTGCCTCCATATAGTGAAGCCAATGTCGACCCAAAATTGCATTATAAGTTGATGAAGCATTGACAACTAGGAAATCAATCAAAGTAATCTTGTCTCTGACTTTGACAGGGAGGTTGATGATTCCTCTTGTTGTTAGTCTTATTCCCTCAAAGGCTAGAAGGGTATAACACTTTCGTAGGTCTGATTCCTTAAGTCTCATTTTTTGAAATCCATCCCAATAAAGGATTTCAGCATTGCTTCCCCCATTAATAATGATCTTTATAACTATGATATTGGCAATTTCTAAAGTGGCCACCAAAGGATCTATATGAGGCATGTCAATCCCCTCTAAGTCCCTTCGGGTAAAGGTAATTGGAGCAAAATCCTCTGAAATGTACATGATGGCAGGTGTATAAGTTTCAATAATTCTATATTGCTGTATCTTTTGCACCCTTCTGTATTGAGCACACCAAACTTCCCCATCGGAATTTAATATCAGAAGTCCATATATGGCCGCAGAGTACAACTTAGTAAGGGGTTATTTCTATCATTTTTCCTGTAATGCATGCAATTTCCCTATTCTCTGGTTCTTTAAGGTAATCATAGATGGAACCGTGGATTGCATAGATTGTTGCTGAAGATATTGGTTTCTATATCTTTTTTTCTAGGCCTTATATCAAATGCATATAGTAAAAGATGCTTCCTCCTCTTCTGAAGTCACCTCAGAGGTAGGATGAATAGTGGGTTTCCCGATGGCCATTTTGTATTTTAAAAACGTGTCTTTCCTTATCAGAGCCTCAATTTAGATTCATAAGGTTCAACATTTGTTGATGACATGTCCCTTATCATTGTAAAAAAAGATAGTGCTTAGACTGATTCCATTTTTCCAAAGGCGCTTTGATAGGCCTTTGTGCACGAAATATTCCAAAATCCTTGTTTTCTATCCAGATTTGATATAAAGAAGTATTGAGAGGCTCAAATTACTTTTCATCTGGTTTCCTTCTCTTGTTGGCTTCTTCCGTGCACTGTGGCATAAGGCGCTTCCTACCATCTTAGGGTGTTCGGGGTGGTGCCATAGAAACTTTTATAGATATTTGTTATTGTAAGGCCTCATTATCGCCCAAACTCGCATATTTCTGAGATTTCGTATTGATTAGCTCCATGGTTTTAAAATTCTTCTTGAGAATATATTTTCCATATTCCGTGTTCAGGTTTACTACTTTGGAAAAAATAGCCATAGTGACTTCCATATCAACCTTCCCTATCAAAGTCATCTCTTAATTGAAGCGGAAAAGAAAATATTTTACTCTCTCATTTCCCCCTGTTTGAGATTAAAGGGATGATAATTGATTTTGGGTTGGTTTCAATTGCGGAAATGTTATGCTAGGAATTATGTGCACAAGTCATGGAAATTCTTGATGAAATTAGGATGCAAGCTACATAACCAATTTTATGCCGGTCCGGTCAAGTTGGTAGGGCACACCTTGCAAAGTGTGGCATCATCATCAATTTTAAATGCTACTTTTTATTTGTAATAGTAAAGATGATCCTCAGGATTTGTTTTTCTGGCTTGGGAGCAAAAATAATACTTTCCACAAAGAGGGTAGCATCGATTTTAAGAGCCGCCATGGCAACATCATCTGCAGTAAAAAAACCATCTAAAAATTTTTTCTAGAGTCACCTAGAACATTTGGAATTCCTTTATGTAGACGTTCCTATAACGTTGTTCCTCACTAATATCAGTCTCCTGCTGGCCTTCAAGAAATTAATCAGTAAGGACTACTACCCTTTCTGTAGAGGCGGCTTAATTTTCGTTCCCCTCGTTCCGAGCTCCCTCTTAGCTCCTTTGACTATTGCTTCGGTGCAAAGAGTCTAGCCTTTAGTTGCTAAATTTTCCTTCTTTGTTTCTTTCAACTATTGTAAGATTTATGCCAAGATATCATCGGGTGCCTTTTCTCACCTTTCAAAAGATACTTCCAGCTCTTCCAATTCCAGATTTTCATCAAGCGAGAGTTCGCTGGAAGAAGCTGTATGAAAACTTATTTTAAGGGGTGTGGCCATTGATTGCCTGTATTGTTAGAATATTAGAAAGTGTATATTTATAAAGGAGAAAATCGTTATTTTACACTTTAAATTTCACTAACATTGCTACTTTTATTTATTTAAGTATTTTGTTATTTAATTATATGTGTTTTATTATAATTATGTATTTTATGTATTTTAGGGACATTACGATCGTTTCAAATGAACGAGTGATCAGACAGCAAAACGGACGTCATATTTGGACTCAGGACGGTCGAAAACTTTAAGAGGAACATTAAAAGAAAAAAGTTACTGTTCACATATATAGTACTATTCATATATGCATGTGATCGTTCGTAATCGTTTCATTAAGATCTTTTCACTTCGCAGATCGTTTTGTTATCGTACGACGAGCAGGATGATGTGGCAACTATCTATGACGTGGCGGTATTTGATTGGATGAATTATGTGGCATTGACTGCTTACGTGGCATTGACCGATGACGTGACATTGACTGATGATGTGTCACAATCTTATAGGGCTAGATTTCTTATGAAATGTGGATCGATGACGTGGCAGTATCTCAGTGGAGCAAAAATCGTATGTATAATACGATACAGCTTTGGTAAATTTACTTTCTCTTCCCCTCTAATATTTGTGGTTGTTTTGACTTTTCGTCGATAAATAATAATAGTCTTGTCAGATCTTTCTGGTTAAACCAAAGAAGACAAGTCTGAGTTATTATTATTTAAGACGATGTTCTTAACACCATACTTATGGAGAGTGGTTTGAGGTGTGGAATCCCCTTTATGATTTAATTGGTATTAATATGGAATATTTAGCGCGTGGAAAGCGTGTTGATGCGGATCCAGGATACCCTGTCTTTATTATAACGATTCTGATTTTAATTATTTGCGCCATTTTAATTCACAATTTAGGATAAAATCACTATAATTTAATTATTTCCATTAAAAGAAAATTAATTCGGCATATAATTAAAATCAACCTCCTCGTGGGATCGACACTCGTCACCATTAATCTATTCTATAATAGATTCGTGCACTTGCGAGTTTAATAAAATTTGCACAATAAGTTTTTGGCGCCGTTGTCGGGGAGGTAAGTTATTTTAATTTGTTGAATTAAGTTTTTTTTGTTTTCTAGTATTCTTTTTTTTATAAAAAAATAATTCTATAATTTAATTGTTGCAATTTTAATTTCTACAATTTAATTTTATTCTATGATTTCTTTAAATTTCTGTACTTTAATTTTTGCTTTATTTTTCTTTGTAATTTTTTTTTGTTTATCTTGTAATTTATTTTAATTAATTCGTAGAATTAATTCATAAAATTATTTTTTAAGTAAATTTCTTTTGTTATTGCTTTCTTTAAAAAAAATTATAAAAAAATATAAAAAATTTAAAAAAAAGTGAATCTGTAATTTAATTTTGGTAATTTAATTTTTTTAAATTTCAATAATTTAATTTCTTTGTAAGTTCTTTAAATTCCTATAATTTAATTTCTGAGTTATTTTTCTTTATAATTTTTATTTATTTTGTTAATTTATTAATCCATAGAATGAATTTTTTTAAGTAATTTTTTTGTTATTTTCTTTGAAATTTTTTAATTTAGTTTTGTTTAATTTTTTCTCTTCTTTATATTTCTGTAATTTAATTTTTCATTTTTCGTTGTAATTTATCTTCTTATTTAATTTTTAGTTAATCTATTTCTTGTATTTTCTTTTTAGCACTTGAGTGTGTGTTCATAGTAAGGTTATATTAACGTCACAAGGTTAGTATCGTAATTTCTCTCTCCTCTTTACTTTTATTTGTTTTATTTTCATTTATTTTGTTCTTTGCATGCATGGTCGAAGGTCATTATCACCTAATCTTGAACCTTTAGACCTTGATTTGAAAAAAACACTTCGCACACACAAATACACTGTTTTTCAAAAGAAACTTGAAATGGAATTACAAAATCAGCAACCAGAACCACAAGAGAGGCCATTTAAGGATTATTTTAGTCTTTTAGCTAATTTGAAAGACATCACGCATAAAGACCAAATGTAATCATTAGGAGTTTTGAATTAAAACCTAGTGTGCTAAACTGTCTCCCCACATTATATGGCCTAGAAAATGAGGACTCATATAATCATTTGAATGATTTTCATGCTATTTGTCAAACTTTTAAATACGAGAATTTTTTAGATGATGATGTTAAACTTAGATTATTCCCATTTTCATTAAAAGATAGAGAGCTCGTTCATGGTTTAATACATTACCTGCTAATAGCATTACATCATGGGAACAAATGGTAACTAAATTTTTAAATAAATATTTCTCAGTTCATAAAACCAATGCTATTCGCAGGGAAATTTCAGAGTTTACCCAAAAAGACGACGAGCAATTTTTTGAAGCATGAGAGAGATTTAATGGACTACTCTTGAAGTGTCCACATCATGGGTATGAGAAATGGCACCAATGCCAATACTTTTTAGAGGGATTATTGCCACATATGCAAGAATGGCTAATGGCAACTAGTGGAGGAGAGTTAATGTCCAAAAACGCATCAGAGATTTAGGAATTCTTTCAGCGGCAATCGGATAATTCTCAACAACAGAGTCGATCACTCAGAAATACCAGGAGAATTAAGGGAGTGAATGAGGTTAATATTGGTGAGTCAAGCTCAGGAATTAAAGAAGTCAAAGAGATGGTTGAAGGTCTTGCTCGACAAATAGCATCTTTGACAACTGCTAAATCAATAGAGCCACATGACCATAACTCATATTCAGATCAAGCCAATATCATAGGTGTCATGAGAAAACCACCAAACTACAACCCTTACTCCAACACATATAACCTTGGATGGAGAGATCACCCTAATTTTTCATGGTCTCAAGGATTCCAATAAAATGGACCATCAGTTCCACCTCCACTAATACAACCAGTTCCTTAAATGTCTCAAGCCTCTCAACCACCATTTAGACTATACAATCAAAATCCAAACCATTCTCAATCTAAACCATGGGAGAAGACATTCCAAAATGTCAAAAATCTTACTAACTCCAAGATCAAGTAGCAAAACCGCACTATTGATGAATTACGAAATGAAATGAGAGCGGGCTTCAACTCACAAGCTCAATCAATTTCGAGCCTTGAGAAAATGGTGGAACAACTTACTTTTTCAGTTCAAACTTTGGCCATGACCGTTGAAAAAAGTAAATTTCCAAGTCAACCAGTGCCCAACCCTAAAGGAGTGCATGAGATAAGTTCTAGTTTACCACAGCAGCATGGAGAGGTCAAAGCAGTGATGACCTTGCAAAAAGGAAAAAAAGTCGACAACAAAGTGGAGATGCCAAAATCAACTCAGATTATACCTGTGAACACTAAAGAATCATTATCAGAGGAGAAAGAGGAAACAAACCCACGAGAATATGTTCCTAAAGCTCTATTTCCTCAGAGGTTAATTAAAGGGAAGAAAGAAAAATCCACAGGTGAGATTTTTGAAATCTTCAAACAGGTAAGTGTTAACATCCCTTTACTTGAAGCTATAAAACAAGTGCTATCATATGCCAAGTTTTTTAAAGATATTTGTACTAAAAAGAGAAATATTCATGTTCAGAAAAAGGCCTTTTTAACAGAAAATATTAGTTCTATACTACAACATAAAATGCCTCTAAAATGTAAAGATCCAGGCTCCCCCACTATCTCATGTAGTATAGGGAACCACACAATTGAGAATGCTTTGTTGGATTTAGGAGCTAGTGTAAATCTGTTGCTCTACTCTGTATTTGTGAAACTTGGACTGGGCGCATTACACCCAACTCCAGTGGTGTTACAGCTTGCAGATCGATCCATGAAAATACCACGTAGTATTGTAGAGAACGTGCTTATCCAAGTAGATAAATTTTATTTTCCTATTGATTTCATTGTAATTGACACTCAACCAGTGCAGGATTCAAGGAAGCATATCCCTATTATCTTGGGTCGTCCATTTTTGGCAACTGCCGATGCTCATATTCAATGCAAGACTGGAAATATGCAGTTGTCATTTGGCAATATGAATATGGAACTAAATATTTTTAACATTGCCAAACAACCTCACAGTACAGATGATGAAATTGTAGATGGGGATTTAATTGATGAATTGGTTGATCATACATTTCCTTTAAACCTTAGTGATAACCCTTTACTGACATGTTTAACTCACTTTGGTTTGAATTTTAATATTGACAAATCGATTGATGAGATTAATGCCTTATTGGATTCATCGCCATGCATAGACATTGATAAGTGGAAGACAATGATAGAGCAATTGGCACCATTAAAAGAAAATCTCATCCCATCATCAGAATCACCACCAGGAATTAAGTTCAAACCTTCACTCGACCCTTTGAATTCTATATTCTTGGAAGAAGAAGAAATATTGTCAGAAATCGTCTCATTCTCTCCTGATTACAAACAAAAGAACACAGACATCATTAACCTCATTTTTTGTTCAAAAAGGAGGATACAACTGACAAAACCAGAGGAGATTCGTAACAACAAAAATGCTAAGGACTACAGAAAGCGAATGAAAATCCTCCGTGGTAAGCAGAACATTAGAAAATCTTTCACACCAAGTCAGAAAGTATTTTTGTTCAATTCTCAAGGGCATATTTCTCCAAGTAAGTTACGCTCTCGATAGTCTGGTCTATTTACTAATCATACTGTTTTTCCACATATAGCCATTAAATATAAGAATCTAAGAAACGGTGGAATTTTTAAAGTTAATGGTCATAAAAATAAAGTCATATCACGAATACCAATCATGTGGAGAAAACAGCACAAAACATTGAAGTGACCTGAATTTTTTTTCTTTCTATTTCTTTTCAGTGATTTAAATTTTTTTTAATTATGTTTTTGTAAGTTTAACTATTATTATTAATTTTTTGAATAAATGTGCCAGAATGATCTGTAATAAAAAAATCATGTTCTTTAGGAATGATGTCTGATAACAGAGAAGATAAGATTCAATTCATTAGGGATGGCTTGAATAAGGAGTCATTGGATGATATCCTTTTGTCTCTTGAAACACATCCCAGTGGATACGTCCAAAATGCAATACTCTAGTTATGGCCATTATTCCAAAAAGAATGTGCAAACTATAGTCTCGGGAATCTGACTATAAAAGACCTGTTTGCCAGTTTGTAAGAAAACTGGATGGGAAGCCTATCCTCGACCCATAGAGGGTGTTCAAGCCGTTTCTGAACGTAAAACCAGAGGAAGATGTGAGCCACAGTCGCAACTACTTGTTAATATTTTCTTCTGTATTACAACGCCTAGGTGATATCTTCTAATCTCTACTTCTTTCCTTTAAAACATTGAGAACAATGTTTCGTTCTAGTTGGGGGGAGGGAATAGTTGATAATTTCTTCTTTATAAATATATGTTTTTAAGTTTTTAAGTCGAAAATGGCTGAATATGGAGTGTAGTGACTCTAGAAACCCATTTTTAAAAAAAAATAAAAAATTATTTTTCTTTAATTTTTCTGCATGTATGTTTTCTTTTTATGTTTAGAATAGGTTGGGGGGAAAGAATTCTGTAAAAAAAAAATTGTGAGTTCTTGATATTAGATGATATGATGACTTTCGAATTTTAGTATTTGTATTATCTTTAGTCTTGAGTGATATTACACCATGTTTACTATTCTACATGTTGATGTCGGGGACAAATATGAGTTACTTGAAAGAATGCACATGTCATAATAAATTCCAAGTGAGTTTTTGAGCCTATTAATTTTTCTTGGAGAGTAACCCTTTTTGCCCATTCTTCATGTGGCTTAGTAGTTTATTATTTCATACATGATCTCTAGATTTTCTTTGAGTCAACCCTTAAAAAAAAAATGTGTGTGTTACTGTATCTAAATGTTCACTTAATTAGTAGATATGGAAGATTATTTAGAGTCCTAAAAGATTATGGAAGGCCATTTTTGACCCGTTTGATCCTTTCTAGCCATCCCTATTATGTAATATCCATAGTTAACCCTTTTGAGCCTTTTATTAAAAAAAAAACATTTTCTTTATTAACTTATCATCCTGACCCACTCCAATTTGGAGTATTACCCGATATCATACAAGTTCTATCCACCTATTCATGTTTGAGAAAAAAATATAAATAATTATTTTGTTCAGCGAAGTTGTGCTACATAAAAAAATTTTCAAAAAAAAAGAAAAAAAAAGATGTACAATAGTAATAAATAAGCAAAATGCATCTTGTAATTTAAAAAAAAATTCTTGAACTTTCTCTCAAACATATATATTTTGTTCCCTATTTTTCTTTCTTTGTTAGCCATGTCTCTAGCTTACGTTACGTCCTAATAAAAGTCCTTCTTGATTTTAAGGCACGATAGTCTGAAATAAAAGCTAGTTATATGGGCAATTAAGATGTAGTGATGCATATACAAAAAAAAATGAAAAAAATAAAAAAAAATGAAAAAAAATGATGAATACATGGGGTTGACTAATACTTTACTTGAGATCGTATTATTTCTAAGTTATGCGCATATATTTTTCATCTTGGTAAGAGTGTATGATATTTCTTTATTATTTTCTCTCAATTTACCATTCATTGTAGTGACAAAATTTTATTGGGATTAATTTCTTTATGAGATTGTCACTACATCCGGTGAGATTTTGGGGTTGGATATGTCATTTTTTAAAGTGGCCTGATTGCTATTGCTACAACAAAGTCTGTTGGACTGATGCATATGGATGGTTGATGTGGGTGTGATATTCCTTTAGACTGGAGATAATGCTTGTACTTTTATTTGATTACTATCATTAATCTGATTGAATAAACACATGTGTTTCCTTTCAAAAAAAAAGTTTTGAATTTTATCTTCGCTTTATTTGCTAGGGACTAGCAATAAGCTGGTTGGGGGGTGTGTTGAATGTTAGAAAGTGTATGTTTATAAAGGAGAAAATCGTCATTTTACACTTTAAATCTCACTAACATTGCTACTTTTATTTATTTAAGTATTTTGTTATTTAACTATATGTGTTTTATTATAATTATGTATTTTATGTATTTTATGGGCATTACGATCGTTTCACAATGAACGAGTGATCAGACAGTAAAACGGACGTCATATTTGGACTCAGGACGGTCGAAAACCTTAAGAGAAGCATTAAAGGAAAAATGTTACTGTTCACATATATAGTAATGTTCATACGTATGGTACTGTTCACAATACTGTTCACGGTACTGTTCACGGTACTGTTCACAATACTGTTCATGTATACGGACAGATGATGTGGCAACTATCTATGACGTGGCGGTATTTGATTGGACGAATTATGTGGCATTGACTGCTTACGTGGCATTGACCGATAACGTGACATTGACTGATGATGTGTCTCAATCTTATAGGGCTAGATTTCTTATGAAATGTGGATCGATGACGTGGTAGCATCTCAGTGAAGCAAAAATCGTATGTACAACACATGCGCGTATATGGGATTATTTACTATTCAGGCGGCGTTACTGTGCAAATATTGACTGTTGACTGTTAACTATCGACTGATGATGTGGCGCAATCCTGAGCATCCGAACTATTTTTAATCCGATGGTCACGATCCACTCAATGTATCTATAAAAATGGGGCTCTCCCTCTCTAATTTGATACCCCTGAATTCATTTTAAACTTAGATTTCTGAAATTCCTTCTCCTTCTTGTAGTTTCTTTGTATTTCAATAAAATTTTCTTTTTTATCCTTAGTTAAAATATGAGTAGCTAATTTCTTTTTGAACTTGGGTTGGAGGTGAAGTCTCAACATGTTCCATGGGCTTAATTTGGTAAATTTACTTTCTCTTCCCCTCTAATATTTGTGGTTGTTTTGACTTTTTGTCGACAAATAATAATAGTCTTGTCTAGATACGATTAAGTTAAACCAAAGACCCAAGTACAAGTTATTATTATTTGCACGATCTGACTTGACACCATACTTATTGGAGAGTGGTTCATGAGGTGTGGAATCCCCCCTTATGATTTAATTGGTATTAATCTGGAATATTTAGCCTATAGAGCATGTTGATGCGGATCCGGATACCCAAGTGCTTTATTATAACAGTTACAGTTTTAATTATTTGCGCCATTTTAATTCACAATTTAGGATAAAATCACTATAATTTAATTATTTCCATTAAAAGAAAATTAATTCGACATATAATTAAAATCAACCTCCTCGTGGAATCGACACTCGTCACCATTAATCTATTTTACAATAGATTCGTGCGCTTGCGAGTTCAATAAAATTTGCACAACATGTATTTACATCCATTTTCCCCCTCTTTCTTTTGATAGCTTAGGAAAATTTATGCTAAGGCATTTTAAGAGCTCCTAAAAATTATTATATGGAAATATAATCCACATAATAATTCAAAACTAACTAAAATAATAAATGCATAAATATAAAAGTTAGATACGTAAAAGTAATCATTTGTTATATAATATGTAAGAAAAATTAGATTAGTTCATGTTGGCGTAACATCATTTGTTTATTCCCCGTTAAGAGGTAAATATTTAGGGTTTACTTAGCCTCACTTATGGGTAAATCAAGTAAAGTCAGGAATGTTAAGAAAATTTAAAATAAAACGTGTTAGTAGGTTAAATATGGAACCATAGTTGCTAGATTAGAGTATAGAGTTATGTTAATCCACATTGGCATAACACCTTGCGTATATTCCACTAGATGAGGTGAATGTTTAGGTTTTCCTTAACCTCACTCGTCAGAAAGTAAAGAAGTACTATGGAATAACTGGAATGGCAGGAATGTAAATTCGTCAGCATAACTATATAGAATAAACAAAATAAAAGGAAAATAAGATAAAATAAATAAATTAATTAATTAATTAATGTTAGGTTTAACCGTGGAGATTGTTTTAAGCACTTTTGATATTTTTTTATTTTTTATTTTTTGTCAAAGTTTTATGTTGACCAAATGGGTCTTCATATTCTCTATTCTTTCTCTTTTTCTTTTTCTTTTTCTTTTTTTTTCCTTTCCAGGGTTTGAAGTAGAAATCTTCATTTTTTTCCTCTTAGATTCTTTGGTTTAATGCCTTTTTAAGCATGTTTAAGGTTTGAGTCTCACATGTAAACCTATTTTTCATAATATGTGTGAGTATTTTCCTTTTTTTTTCAATTATACCCAACGATGTCTAATTTACAAAGATGATGGTAAAGTGGTGTTCATATGGGTTCCAGCCAAGTCTTCCCCATGCACATATTTTTTATTTACGGAGAACTTGTGATGCTTGCTAAACTTTGAATCCGAAGGTATGTACTTAAAAGCAACTCACATTTCTACTATATTTGCATCATGTGACTGTTATTTGATGGATTTCATAACTACATTCATTAAAATCTGAAGTTGTTGTGAAAATTTTATTCTACACCCTATATACACGACAGTAGTCGTGTATATATGAATTTACACAACTGCAATCGTGTATGTACGGATTTACACTACTATAGTCGTGTATGTATGAATTTGCACGACTATAGTCGTGAAACAGTATAAAAGATTCATTAGAATAAAAAATATTTTTTTCACTAGATATATCCTTTTACTATTACTGGACTATAGTCGCGTCTTTTAATAAGTTACACAACTATTATCATATAATATGAACTTACATACTATAATTGTGCATATATGAAAAATGTTCCAATTATTATGAGATCCCAACATCTTATTAGTACAAGAAAAATTATTTTTAAATAAGAAATATGTCGTTTAACTATTTACTGAGTCATATATTTTTTGAACTTATACAACTTTTGTCGTGTATATATGAATATACACGACAGCAATAGTGTAATTCTGAAAGATATAGTAAATGTTATAACACCTAGCATTTTCTTAATACAAAAATTACATATTTTTTCTAAATATATCCTTTAGCTGTTTACTAAACTATAGTTAGGTATTTTAGTAAGTTATACAACCATGGTCACGTAAACTAGTAATTACACGACGTCTGTTGTGTAAACTAGCAATTACACGATGTCTGTCGTGTAAATATATAAGCAATTCTATACTTCGTTATATACTTTGTTAAATTTTATTTTTGTATTTTTTGTATAATTAATTGTTGTATTATTTTAAGAAATGACTTCAGTGCGTGTGCCTATTATGTTTTGTAGTGAATGGATTGAGCAAAACGGCCATTATAGATTTAATGGTACAGAGGTAAGAGGGATCATGGTGCCCCATTCTACAACGTATGCACAATTGATAGAAAAAGCATATCGAGTTATTTGCATTGATATTTCTGAATTTGACATTGAAATGAAGTTCAAGTTTAAAATATTTGATCCAGTGCCGTATGTTCCAATTATGAGTGATGATGATGTAGATTATTTTCTAGAGGAAACAATTAGTGGGCTGAGTTGAAAATTCCTCTTTGCATTACTTACCAAAGAAAACAAATTTTGGTGATCCCTATTACTCATGTTGACTTTAATTTTGGGTCAGATAGCTGTCCACGATAACCTATTCAGCCATATGTTGGAGGTGAAGGTTTAAGCTTAAATAATTTTGTTGTTAAAGATCAGTCAATATTTGAATTTGTTCATGAAACACAACTAATTGATAGAATGGAGCCAAATGAGGAAAATGAAAATGTTATTCTTCCTATTAATGTTGATGGGATAACAGTTAGTGATCCAACAGTGGAAAATGTAGCATCTTCAACTATGAGTTATCTACCCTCTGATAATAGATATATGCCTAAAGTTAATTTGTTTGTATGCAGTAGTTTATTCGACACTGACAACTCGCATTTTAATAGTATTAACTTGTCATCTCTAAAAGTTGTTGGTGATAGTGATGGGTTAATAGAGAAAAAGGTTGTTCAGTTCGAAAAAGGAGTTGCAAAAAGTGCTTTCTGTGAAAGCTTTAAGGAAAAATTTTGAGTTTAAAACCTACAAGTCAAGGAAGAATATACTTGTTATTAGATGTGTTGACAATACTTGTAAGTGGTGACTTCGTACTATGAAGTTTGAAAGTTTGAATATGTTTAAAATTACAAAGTACTATAGTGTCCATAGTTATACATTTGATGTCCGTAAGAGAGATCATCGTCATGCTTCATTTAAGCTTATCGGACAGAAGGTTTTTCACAAGTTTGATGGTGCTTCATCTTCATATAGGCCTCGTGACATCAGATAAGATTTCCAAAAATAATTTGGGTTTGAAATAAGTTACCACAAGACATGGAAAGTAAGAGAATATGCAATGGAGAAAGTTAGAGGCACGCCTGAGGATTCATTCAAGTTACTCCCTTCATACATAAAAATGTTAAAGAAGAAAAATCTAGGCAATAGAGAAAGTTAAAGGCACCCACGCGTGTCTTAAAGTTGACAATGCAAATAACTTTAAATATATTTTTATGGCAATTGGGGGTTATATACATGGATTTATTTTATCAATAAGGCCAGTCATTGCAATTGACAGTACGTTCTTGAAGGAAAATTTTAAAGGAACTTTGTTCATTGCAACAGCACTTGATGGTAATAATTAACTTTATCCTGTTGTATTTGGTGTTAGTAACAGTGAAAATGATGCATCATGGGGATAGTTTCTAATGAAGTTAAAGGAAGCAATAGGTGAAGTTCCTAATTTGGTTTTCATTTCTGATCGCCACCCAAGTATCAAGAAAAATGTTAACATCACATTCTCAATTGCTGCATATGATATTTGTACGCACCACTTAAAGCAAAACTTATGAGCCAAGTTTAAAGAGATTGAGGTAGGTGCAATTGTTGAACTAGCTGCAAAAGCTTATCGACCACAACATTCTAATTACTTCATGAATGAGATATAAAAAATCGATGAAAGAGTGACAAAATATCTTCAAGATGTAGGGTATGAGAAGTGGGCTCGTTTTTATTTTGATGGGTTGCGTTATAATATTATGACAATAAATATAGCAGAATCCATGAATGTTGTTCTTAAAAACCCCTGACAGTTGACCATTTATAAGTTATTGGATTCGATCATTGATAAATTACGGAAATGGTTTTGTGATAGGCAAGAAGAGGCAATTAATTGGCACACACAACTGACAAAATGGGTTGAAAAGGAGTTGTTAAAAAAATCTGAAAATTCCTATACATATAAAGTAGTGACACTAAATATGTACAAGTTTATTGTTAGAGATGGTAACCTTAATGGTCACGTCAATATTCTCGATAAGACATGCAGTTATCAGGTATTTCAACTCGATCAACTATCTTGTGAACATGCATTAGCTGTTTGTAGGTATCGAGAAATATTATCTGTATATGATATGTGTTCTCGTTACTATTCTAGTGAAGCATAGGTTACAGCATATGCAGAAATAATATATCATGTTGGCACAGAAGAAGAATGAGAGATTTCAAAAGAAGTACAAAGTAATGAGGTTTTACCCCTTGTAGAAAAGCGAAAAAAGGGTCAACCATAAAAAATTAGGATAGCATCACAAGGCGAAGAGAAGTTGCGTCGTAAGTGTGGTAGGTGTGGTTCTCGATGACATAATCGACTAACTTGTAGTGCACCTATCCCACTATCTAACAATGAGCTTGTACTTAGACCGAATGAAACATAAACAACCACATGTACTACTATAAATCTTATATCTTGTCATCATTATTATTTTAATTTTTTAATATTTATAATATTTAATTGATAACTTTCTATCCTTTTTGTTGTGCAGATGAATGAACATGTTTGTGCGGCTTATGTTGTTTTCAAGGGACACGATCGGGGGCTTATAATTTTTTTATGGGCCATGTGTTTGAGTTGAAGATGCCAAATAATTATGATGATTATGCAACAATTCCCATTTTATTATATCTTATTTATGATTTCAATAAGGATTGGATTTATGCTGTTTGATGTAAAACTACATTTGTTATTTTTCTCATTGAAGTTTGATATATTAAACACCTGACTATGTATATTTGTCAGTACTCGACTATAGTCGTGTATCTGTTTAAATACCTGACTGCAGTCGTGTATCGAAATATAGAGAGCCAGATCAAGTATTGTAAATACACGACTGTAGTCGGGTATTTACACACAGAAAGCATGTACTATTTTAGCCTAGAATCCCAACTGCAGTCGTGTATTTTCTTACAGAGTATTCTCTGAGCATATATGGCCATCCAAATTTGTCACATATACTGTACAAACTATCTTCTTAATATATACAAAAACAAAAGATTACAATGCTTGTACATTCTATTTTTAATGACATAAAATATCAACAATATCCTCATTGTAACCATTACATCTCAAGATCTAAAAAATGACACATCAATTAAATTTTACAGGACAGAACACTATGAAGTTTTTTTCCACGACTTATGCCCAAATAATTTGACAGCCAATGCTTTTCAAAATTGTGTAACATGATCTTATTGGCAATATGAATTGACGTCCAGTCCATGGGCAAGGACTTCTAAGTACCGCAACAAAAATGCTCCACAATCACCACTATAAAAATTAATATAAAACAATTATTAAAAATCATCATTCTTATTACTAAGTTCAGACCATAATATGGATAGTACATACCCTGATTATTGTTGTGGGATGTTATGCACTAGCACAATGGGCCAAGGAATTGAAAATATAATCGCAGCACAGTCTGGATATGTTTCATGATATGTTATCTTCTAAAGTACCAGAGGTATCATGTTTGCAACTGATAGCAATTGTCTCACCAAAACTGAATCCTTTGTTAAGTCTATCATGGAGTCATAAATAGAAATCTTGCCCCCAAGTATATCAACCACACCGAGAGCCCAATGCTCATTCATGAATATCGGCAAATACACCTACGAAATGCAGACAATCTTAACAAACTAATGATAAATATATTAACGAAATATGGGAACTGTTTTTATTTACTTGCAGTACATATTTATCAAAAACTAAGCATACAGTGTCAAACTTACAGTGAAAACATCTTTCCAAAGAGCGGCACAATCTAATTTTGCACCATTAGCATAGTTAATGCAGTAATAATCCTTTTCTCACACCTTATCTGGGTCTCTCAAGTATACCTTATGTCTGTCCTTCAGATTATTCTAGAAAAAAAAGGATAAATAACATATTTGTTGTTATTATTCTAACAAGGTAACAAATAGGCTATAGCAAATTGATTATACCAGAAAATTACTGTCCATAAAGGCACTAGCTTGTCCATTCCGGGTCAGAGCCTGAGACATTTCTTTCTTTAGGTAGTAGCATCCAATGTCGATGTGCTGAACATAAAGTGTGAAATAAGTAAAAAATAATAATTATTTATCATAATAATGATGAAATTTTTTTTTATATTTATGACTTACAACATTTGACAATCACATGTCTAGTTTGTATAATTTACGAAAAAATTCACTGGCAATCTCCATAAGAGTCAAATCAATAAATTTACTGCATAGAATAGATTATAAAATTAGTAGAAATCTTAAATAAACATACGGAGGATACAATCTGGTATTCATAAATAATTAAGACAATAATATGAGAAAACACACGGCTCTTTTTTATCATTTTTTATATTCATCGATCGCTGCAGCTCCAATAACTGACATACCTCAAAGTCCCTGGTCTTTTGAGGGTGGACCTCAATATTCATCGTCTCTCACGGCTTTTTTAAAGGATTGGTATACGATGTCCACAGATAAGTGGAAGTTTTCATTTCTTTTCTCTTTCGTAAATTGTACACCAATTTACAATCTTTTTCTTGGGTTGAGAGGATAATAGGATTAGCACTTGATGTACCATGACAATCAGCTGGTGTCATCATGTCTGTAGCCCCTCCCGTACCACAAAGATTGACAAACGTCTCCAAAGATTATTGTGTAGGTGACTGACCCGATGCAACTTCCATGGGGTCGTTCATATTCTACAATCATAACAACCAAATTTTTAGATAATTAAATAAACATATAAACTAAATGAAAAAATATTAAAACTTTTATATATCAAACCTTAAAATCAACCCCCTTAGATTCTGAGGTTGAAGACTCCTTGAGTAACTGAATAAGTCTATTCAATTTATTGTTGATCACGTTAATATGACTGATTTTTCTCTTAATGTTATCAATCTTTGTGTCCATATTCCTCATGGTATTTTCTAGCTTCACCATATTTTCTTCAATATTTTGAATGCGACAACTAAGATGATTAACCTTCTCCTCAAAAATAGAACCACAAAATGTACGGGAGGCATGTCCAGATGGACCACCCTGACATGTATAAAAAATTTTAAAATATTATATTAGTCTTGATGTAATCATGTAAGGTATCCAATACAACTACAGTTGAGTGAAATGTCTATTACCAAACTATAGTCTTGTATAGTAGAAAATGAACTCACTGGACAGGCTGCAACTTAAAATTTTTTTTCACTAAGTAATGAACTTACTGGATAATAAAAAAGTCAATATATAAGTATTATGTTACTTACTCCCTTCATAACGGAAATGCATACATAAGTAAACAATTTAAAGTACAATTTACAACATAATTTAATACAATAGTGACTTACCTTTTTTGTGACCTTAGCTGGTATTGATGCTGATTGATTTAAATGTTGTGGAGGCAATGTTGTTGGAGTACTAGAGGTAGGTGCACCATCTGAATCACTATCATCGGCCGGACCATCAAAATTATTTAACTTACTATCATGTGATTCATTATTATCATGTGAAGGATTTACCTCTGAATGACTTGTTGCTTCAATAGCATTATCATTATCTTCACCGATCTCTTCAAGCCACTCTTCTTCACTAAAATACCTCATGTAATACTTAGTTGTTTCGACATCTCTAGTAGCATGTAACTTTTCTATGAAAACCATCCTTGAAGCTTTCTTATTTAATATCTTCGTTTGAATCTCTTTAAAATCTTTAGGCTTTGTCGATTTCCATATCAAAATCCTTGGAAACAAATCATCATAATGCTTTGCACATTTATCACCGATGACAGAAACAGCTTTATATGCCCATACCTGTATAATCAATGACATAATTTACTTTTTAACAAAAAGAATTGGTAAATAATAAATAGAAAAATGATGCTACCAACTATTATAAATAGAAAGATGTTGCTAACAACTATCACTGGTAAGGAAAATGAATATCTTATTGAAGAAGTATATGAAGAAAACTTAAATATTCTCAAATTGCAAATATAATAAATTTGTTAGGTAAAAAATGATTGAAATAAGATAAAAGAATGAGCACTTATTCAACAACTCAATAAGTGATATATAAGTTAGTTTAGTTTTGTTACCAGAAAAGCATGAGGGAAACCATGCACACTATACGTTGCTCCTTTATATTTAGAATCTGGAGTTGACTTCTTCTTAGGCTTTACCACACGTTCTATAACGCCTTTTCTCAAACTATCAAGAGTCATCTTGAAAGAAATGCGTCCCTAGGGAAATTCATTAAACTCAGTAAAATTATCCACAATAAGTACATTAGTTTCATTGATATGATTTCTATTCTCTTTTCCAAGTAACACGGACTCAAGAAAATATAACATGGTCAGCTTTATCATTTTCATGTCATCATTTGACTTTACCGCTAAGAACTTTGTACGAAGCTCTTTTGTTGTGATTACACAATTTCCACCTAAGAACTCATCAACTATTCTATCATCATCATCAGTATTTTCAGTATCAGGCTCATACGATGGACTGTAATCTAAGCCTGTCACCAGTGCAAACTCCTCCAATGAAAATCGAATACTTTTACGACCGATCTTAAACCATATTGCCTTTTCATCTGATTTCACTTCTCTCAATAATATGTTGTAGAGTAACTGAGCAGAAAACTTTAACTCTTTCACATCCAAAAAATGACCAAAACGGGAATACCTAAAAATATTTTTCTGCTCCTCAGAGAGTTTATTTTTAATGTCCTCTACTACCTCTTGTGATGATTGGCTTGAAATCTTTGCTTTAAAGTATTCAGATTCCTTGATTTTCAGTTCCATCTACATACAAAAAAATTTATTAATAAATATATAAATGATTGAAAATTTGCATAATAACATATTTTAAACTAATCATAAAAATTACATGACATACTAGTTGAGTAAATCATTCATTGCACTGAAACAGTCGAGTAAAGCATGCATTGAACTACAATCCACTATATAAACCATAGATTCTTGGTAACATTGAAAAAAAAAGTGTTCGTACCCGATGCATGATGTGAGTGAATAATTTTTTACAAACTGCAGTCGAGTAAAGAACTAATTACATGAATATAGTGGAGTAAGGTGTTCATACCCGACTATTGTCGAGCAAAGGATTCTTTGCACGACGGCTGTCGAGTAAAGGATTATTTACATGACTGGTGTCAAGTAAAAGATTCTTTACACGACTGCTATCGAGTAAAGGATTCTTTACACTACTACATTGGAGGATAGAATTCATTACAAAACTATAACCCAGTGTACATAAAGTAAATGATTCTTTACCTTGGGAGAAAATGCAGAGTATTGAATTCTAGTTAAATTGTCACTATAACGGAAAACCGTGTCTTTCTAAAAAGTTCGAAGAGCTAGCACATAGTCTAAACTTATAATGTGTATCTAGATGATCAATTTCAGTTTGTTATAAAAATAATTCTTCAAATTTATTATCATTGCTATAATTTATTATCAGTTGTCGAGATGATCATGCAATATAAAAGCAACAAATACGAGAATTTTTTTCCATCTTAAAAATATTTCATATACTCCAGCATAGCTTTCTCACAACTAGTATTTATAGGATTAGCATGACTAAAAATATTATTTAACAACAAAAACTAAACCAATAATACCAAGTATCAATTACATGACAACACAATATATATAAAGCATCCTTTACACGACTATAGTCCAGTAAAGTATACATTACACGACTACAGTTCAGTCAAATATACATTACACGATCCTAAGTTTTTATAATACTTGAACCCATCCCTACCACCCAAATTGTGGTAATTGGGGTTGGATCGGGGATATCCAGATAATCCCTGATCTGTTTATTTTGGTTCAGTTTAGGTTCAAGTTTTGGATCAGCTTACATTGAAAATTAGAGTCTAACTTTCAATTTTGGTTGCAATTCGGGTTACAACCTATGCCAAAATTCAATTCTATTTCAAAATGAATCAAATCCCAACCAGCCAGCCACCTACAATTTCAAAAATCTCAAACACCAGCCCAGTTGAATGATGCAAAAATGAATACCAACCATCAAGCATCTTCAAAAAGTCTTTTTAAATAACATAAGTTAATAAAGAACAAAAAAAGATAAATAAATAAATAAATTACAGTCGAGAACCAAGGCACCAAGCTACTGAAGTTACTTGTCCAAATGATAAACATGATTAATAACCCATCTCCATAAACACATCTCTAATTGACAAACAAATGCAATAGATTAATAATCCATCACCTTCAACACTCGAGACAACAACAATTATAATGTTAAGAAGCTAAATCAGCAACAATAACAGCCATTATATAAAAGAAGATTGAACAATTTCAATATACCTTACCTTGTTTGACTGACAACGGCGAACGAATTCAATGATAGAGCCAACGGCAGCTGGAACGAGGAAGCAAATCGAGGACGACTACAAGTCACAGGGTCGGCGCACTTGAATGGAAGTGATGACTGCGGTAGCGTGGGCGTAGGTGAATGAAGCCAGAGGCTTCAATGACAGAGCTGACAACAGTTGGAACGAGGAAGCAAATCGAGGACGACTTCTACAGGGTCGGTGCACTTGAACGGAAGTGATGGCTGCGGCAGTGTGGGCGTAAGTGAATGAAACCAGAGACTGCGAACGAAGTCGGAGGCTTCAATGACAGAGACGACAGCAGCTGGAACGAGGAAGCAAATCGAGGATGACCGACTAGAAGTCACAGGGTCAGCGCACTTGAACGAAAGTAATGGCTGTGGGAGCGTGGGTGTAAGTTCATATGGGTAAATGTGAGACGTTTGAAGTTTCTCTTTTTTCCTTCTTTCACCATAAAGAAGATGAAGTGGCTGTGGCGCACTTGAACGTTAGAAGCAAATCGTGAATGATTTTGAGAAATAAAATATTTTAAGTAGGATATTTTAATATTTACATATCAAATAAGGTATATATATAAGGAAATTTGAAATATGAAAATTTATTTAGATAAATAACGTATTTTAAAAATATAGCGGGAACAAATCCGTGACACTCATGAAGTATTTTGAGTCAAGTCTACGGACCCAAAAAAAAAAAGTCTACGCTAGTCTTCATCATGTACGCCAAGTACCAGTAACACTTTCTGTTCAATAATTGATGGTTAGTTTGGCTCCACTTGACCTATTTTTTAATCTATTTTGAAAAGTAAGAATAGAAAAAATAGAACAAAAAAAAAAAACTCTTCATCTTCTCCTGATGGTTCTCTAAAAATCTGCAATCACTTTGCTGGTTTTTGCAATCAATCCGGTGCACTTGCTCTGTTACTTTTCTGAACTAGCTTCCTTTAATTAATTGCTTAATTTATTGTCATCATTTTTTTTAATTATTTGTTTATTATTTGTTTTGTTTTGCTTGATTATCCAGTGTAATTCTAGTTTCTACAGTTTCTTCTAATTATAATATGTTGCTAAAACATTTTACTTAAATCTGTGCTTAATTAGTCGTTTAACAACGTTACAATTTTTTCCCCCTTCTCTTTCTCATTACCATTGGTTGTTGTTTGGCTTCATTCCTTTGTAAATTTTTTTTTTAATTTTTTTGGAAAACTTAAGAAGGTATATTCACTAAAAGCAGGCAATGGAAATACTTTCTGCTGTTGTTTCCGGCTTTACATCCAAATTTGCTGAGATATTTTTGGGTCCTGTTCGACGGGAGATATCTTATGTGTTCAACTTCCAGAGTACTGTCGAGAAGCTGAGGACACTAGATAAGGAACTTGCATGCAGAAGAGAAATGGTGGAACAACCCATTATCCATGCTAGAAGACAAGGGGACGAGATTTATAAGGGTGTTGAAGACTGGCTAAACAATGTTGATGATTTTACTGAAAATGTTGTGAAATCCATCACTGGTGATGAAGATGAGGCAAAGAAGCGCTGTTTCAAAGGGTTGTGCCCGAATTTGATCAAGCGTTACAATCTCGGCAAGAAAGCAGCAAAGGCAGCAAAAGAAGGTGCTGATCTCTTGGGGAAGGGCAACTTTAGTGCAGTCTCCTTTCGTCCTACACTAGAGATGACAACACCCATCTCTTATACAGGCTACGAGCAGTTTGATTCTAGAATGAAAATTTTCCAGAGTATTATGGGGGTGCTAAAGGATACTAATGTTGGAATGATTGGGGTTTACGGGGTTAATGGTGTAGGAAAAACCACACTAGTCAAACAAATAGCAATGCAAGTCATAGAAGACAAATTATTTGATAAGGTGGTTTTTGTTGAGGTAACACAGACCCCGGACCTGCAAACGATTCAAAATAAACTTTCTTCTGATTTAGAACTTGAATTTAAACAGAATGAAAATGTCTTTCAGAGAGCTGATAAATTGCGTCAAAGGTTGAAGAATGTGAAGCGAGTCCTTGTAATTTTGGATAATATATGGAAATTACTTAACTTGGATGCTGTGGGAATTCCTTTCGGGGATGTTAAGAAAGAAAGAAACGATGATCGGTCACGATGCACGGTTTTACTGACATCAAGAAGCCGAGATGTATTGTGTAATGACATGAATTCTCAGAAAATTTTCTTGATTGAGGTTTTATCTTATGAAGAAGCTTGGTGTTTATTCGAGAAGATTGTAGGTGATTCAGCAAAAACATCTGCTTTTCGAGTAATAGCAGATGAGATTGTTAGAAGATGTGGAGGTTTACCAGTTGCAATTAAAACAATTGCAAATGCATTGAAAAATAAAAGGCTTTATGTTTGGAATGATTCATTGGAGAGGCTAAGGAATTCCACTTCAAGACAAATCCATGGAATGGAAGAAAATGTGTACTCTTCCATAGAATTGAGTTACAATTTTTTGAGAAGTGAGGAGGAAAAGTCTCTGTTTCGACTCTGTGCCCTACGAAAAGATGGTAGTCCCATACCTGTTGATGACTTGATGAGGTATGGTATTGGATTGGGTTTATTTTCAAATGTCAAAACATTGGAAGCGGCGAGGAATAGGGTGTATACATTGGTTGACAATCTTAAAGCTTCATCTTTAATATTGGATGGTGACAAAGATGATGTTAAGTTGCATGACATCATTTATGCGGTTGCTGTATCGATTGCTAGAGATGAGTTTATGTTCAATATTCAAAGTAAGGATGAGCTAGAAAGTAAAACACAAAAAGATTCAAGTGCTATTTCTCTACCTAATAGAGATATTGATGAGCTTCCTGAAAGGCTGGAATGTCCAAAACTCAGTTTATTTTTTTTGTTTGCAAAGTATGATAGCTCTTTGAAAATCCCTGACCTCTTTTTTGAAGGGATGAAGAAACTGAGAGTTGTACATTTTACTAGAACTTGTTTCCTTTCGTTACCTTCATCACTTGTTTGCCTCAATAACCTTCGAACATTGTCTTTGGAAGGGTGCCAAGTAGGAGATGTAGCAATGGTTGGACAGTTAAAGAAATTAGAGATTCTCAGCTTTCGTAATTCCAATATTCAGCAATTGCCTGGAGAAATTGGACAGTTGGTACAATTAAAGCTGCTAGATTTGAGAAATTGTCAGAGACTTCAAGCAATGGCACCGAATGTCATATCAAAGTTATCTCGATTAGAAGAACTATATATGGGTGATAGCTTTTCGCAGTGGGAGAAAGCTGAAGGAGGAAGTAATGCCAGTCTCGTTGAATTGAAGGGATTGTCAAAGTTAACCACTTTGGAGATACATATTCGAGATGCTCAAATTATGCCGCAAGATTTGATCTCTATGAAATTGGAAATATTTAGAATGTTTATAGGAAATGTGGTGGACTGGTACCATAAATTTGAAAGATCAAGATTGATGAAACTTGACAAGCTAGAAAAAAACATTCTTTTGGGGCAAGGGATGAAAATGTTCTTGAAGAGAACTGAAGATCTTTACCTACATGATCTGAAGGGTTTTCAGAATGTTGTTCATGAGTTAGATGAGGGGGGAGTCTTTTCAGAATTGAAGCATCTTCATGTAGAACACAGTTATGAGATTTTACATATTGTCAGTTCAGTTGGACAAGTTTGTTGCAAGGTCTTTCCATTGCTGGAGTCATTGTCCCTTTGTAGATTGTTCAACCTGGAGAAGATATGTCACAACCAAATCCACGAAGATCAATCTTTCAGCAATCTAAGAATTATAAAAGTAGGAGAATGTGACAGACTAAGGCACCTCTTCTCATTCTCCATGGCCAAAAACCTTTTGCGGCTTCAAAAAATAAGTGTGTTTGATTGCGAGAGCCTGGAAATAATTGTTGGTAAGTTTTGAAAGTATGAGATTTATTGACTTCATTCAGTTATTAGCAACTGCATATTTTTTTATTTATTTATGTACTTATTTCTTTATTTATTTTTATAGGATTGGACATGGAGAAACAAAGAACTACTTTGGGATTCAATGGAATCACTGCAGAGGATGATCCTGATGAGAAGGTGATAACTTTATATTTCAAATATATTATCATTATTAATTTAAAAGAAATGCTCAGGTGTGTATGTTTCCACAAAAATTCGTGCAAACTTGAGCATGACTCTATTTTTTAAAAAGGTGTAGGTGATTTTTGGCTTTGTAAATTAAAAAAGTTTACTATAACATTGTAAAAGCCTTTTATAATGCTGTAAAAGTGTACAGAACTTCATGCAGATTTGAGCATGACTGTATTTTCAAATCATCAAAAGAATACTAGACAGTTGTTAAAGAGATAAAAACAGTTTTGCCTTTGCAGGTTATTTTTCCAAGCTTAGAGGAGCTGGATCTTTATTCATTGATTACCATTGAAAAATTATGGTCAATGCAGTCTCAGGGAATGTCTTGTCAAAATTTAACAAAAGTAACAGTGGCATTTTGTGATCGTTTGAAATATCTGTTTTCGTATTCAATGGTTAATAGTCTTGTGCAACTTCAGCATCTTGAGATATGCTACTGTTGGTCAATGGAAGAGGTAGTCGAAACCAGCTCTACAGAGTCAAGAAGAGATGCAGGAAGATTGATTGAAATTGTATTTCCTAAACTGCTCTACTTAAGGCTCACAGATCTTCCAAAACTAATGGGATTTTCCAGGGGCATTCGGACAGTTGAGTTCCCCTCTTTGCTTGAACTTCAGATTGATGATTGTCCGAGTATGAAAAGATTCATCTCCATGAGCTCATCGCAAGACAACATTCACACAGAACCTCAGCCTCTGTTTGATGAAGAGGTATTTCATTTTATTTTTTCAAAAAATTGCTTGTTAAGCTAAATTGATCACCTTTTTTGTCTTTTCTCTGTGTCTTCATATCCTTAAATTTAATTAAAATATCGCTAATTGAATGCTGTTAGTTACTAATTAATAAGTGATAATAATCTAATTAGTTAATTAATCAATTGAATTCTTCACTTCTTAGCCCCTACATATAAAAGCTTTTGGTTTAATTTTTTAAAAACAGGAATATATGTGAAATTGAAAATTATGTTCAAAAGTTTAAAATTAGCCTTGTGATGAAAAATGAATCTAAAATATTCAAAAAATACGTAAAGGTCTTCTTCTACTTTCCCAAAGACTAAATGCAAAATTGTATTCTCATTATCTTTGTTTTCTGGATTTTTCTTTTTTTTTCATATGAAAAAAAAACTAGTACCTTCATGGTTTTCTATTTTCACACAACAATAGCATGATTTGAACCTACTTCGAACCTCATTGAATATTGTACATTTTTTTTTTCATTGATATTTCCCCTGCTTGATTTTCAGGTTGGAACTCCCAATCTAATGACTCTAAGAGTATCATATTGCCATAACATAGAAGAAATCATTCGACATGTTGGAGAAGATGTAAAGGAGAATCGTATTACTTTCAATCAATTAAAAAATTTGGAACTTGATGATTTGCCAAGCCTTGCAAGCTTTTGTTTGGGGAATTGCACCCTTGAATTTCCATCCTTGGAACGAGTTTTTGTGAGAAATTGCCGGAATATGAAAACTTTTTCTGAGGGAGTCGTATGTGCACCAAAGTTACAGAAAGTGCAAGTGACTGAAAAAGAAGAAGAGGATGAGTGGTGCAGCTGTTGGGAAGGCAACCTTAATTCCACCATACAAAAATTGTTTGTGGTATGTGTTAATCAATTCACCAAATTTGCTCAAGTATCTCCCTAGCTAGAGTTAGCACTTGTGCACAGCACACTTATATTTCTCTTCTCACCGTTAAGGTAAACTGAAAAAATTCTCTGATACTTATCTCTATCCACAAATTTTCTTGTTGATCTTTTGTTTGAATGTTGATGGTGCAAACAAACTCTCCACTTCATGCTTTGTCAAGAATTCAATATATATATATGGCCTATTATACGAGCAAAATCATCCAAACAACCTTCCAAAATCTTGTTTGAATGACCCTCCCGTAATAGAGGATATATGATATAGTACTAATTAAGAATCAAAAGATAAATCAACAAGATCGACTATCAACCCCAAGTCCACAACTCATGTCAAGCTAGCTGTTTTTTTTTTTTTTTTTTTTTTTGAAAAATTGCCTACATTTACATTTCAAGAACTAGATTGCTTGCACACTTTTAGTTAGATCGTGTAGTCAAGCTATCCCTTCTAAATAGTAAAGAAAACTTGAATATCTGGTATTGGTTTGATCGAGCTCAAGGCCATCTGCAACAATTTATGTTCATAATTGATTCCCTGTGGCTACGAAGAACAGGCCTGTAACATAAACCATTCTATGGTTCTTGCTGTATTAATCTTGTTCCCTGCTATTTATGTCATAAAACAAAAAACACGCCAAGTGTAAGTTGCATATCTTCATACTTTAACTGTTGCTACTTTTTTGTTTGGTTAGGTTGGATTTCATGATGTGAAGGATTTGGAACTCTCGCAATTTCCACATTTGAAAGAAATATGGCATGGCCAAGCACTTAATGTCAACACCTTCAGCAATTTAAGATCCCTTGGTGTGGATAGCTGCACAAATATGTTGAGTGCTATTCCAGCCAATCTGCTATGCTGTTTGAACAATTTGGAAAGACTGAAAGTAAGAAATTGTGATTCATTAGAAGAGGTGTTTCATTTGGAGGACATAAATGCTGATGAACATTTTGGGCCCCTATTCCCTAAACTTTATGAGCTAGAGCTCATAGATCTTCCAAATCTAAAAAGATTCTGCAACTTCACCTGGAATATAATTGAACTTCTCTCCTTGTCCAGTCTATGGATTGAAAATTGCCCTAATATGGAAACATTTATATCCAATTCTACATCTATAAACTTGGCAGAAACCATGGAACCTCAAGAAATGACCTCAGCTGATATGCAACCTCTCTTTGATGAAAAGGTGATTCTTTTCCTGATTGTTTATTTCTTTTTTCTCATTTTCTTAAAATTAAGAAAAATTCCCATTTCATTTCTTCTTAGTTTACTCAACAGAATTGCTTAATGCAATTATTTATTGACTTCCTTAGGTAGCACTTCCTATTTTGCGGAGGTTGACTATCATATGCATGGATAACTTAAAGATATGGCAAGAAAAACTCACACTGGATTCATTCTGCAATTTATATTACTTGAGAATAGAAAATTGTAACAAATTATTGAATATTTTCCCCTGGAGTACGCTTGAACGATTGCAGAATTTAAATGATTTGAGGGTAGTTTGTTGTGGTTCATTGCAAGAAATATTTGAACTGCAAGCATTTAATGGCTGGGACACACACAATAGAACAACCACTCAACTACCAGAAACTATCCCTAGTTTTGTGTTTCCTCAATTAACTTCTCTCATACTACGGGGTCTACCGAGACTCAAACGTATCTATCCAGAAGTACATATTTCAGAATGGCCAGTGTTAAAGAAGTTGGTTGTCTGGGAATGTGCTGAAGTGGAGTTATTAACTTCAGAAGTTTTTGGCCTCCAAGAGACTCCTGCCAATAGCCAACACGATATCAATGTTCCCCAACCTTTGTTCTCTATTTACAAGGTATGATATTCTCTACAATGTGCACATGCTAGTGCTGCTCCTCCCCCCCCCCCCCCCAAAACAACACAAATTAATATTGCACACTGCATCGTGATGGTGTTAATAAATTTACCTATCTTGTTAGATGATTGGAACATGTATGTTTTGCATCCTAATTTTTATATAGATTTGGCTGATGCTTCTTGCGTAATTGATTTGATTTGTATTTTAGGTTCTCTCTGTGAAGTAAATAGAGCACTAACAATTAAATTAATAAACCTAGCTTGGAAGACTGCAGAGATTACACATTTGAATTTAATTAATGTACTAAATTTGGTTATTTCCAGATTGGATTTCGCTGCCTAGAAGACTTAGAGCTGTCTACGCTGCCCAAGCTGTTGCATCTTTGGAAGGGAAAATCAAAACTTAGCCAAGTTTTCCAAAATCTGACAACTCTAGATGTATCAAAGTGCGATGGGTTGATAAATTTGGTGACACTGTCAACATCTGAAAGTCTGGTGAATCTTGCAAGAATGAAGATAGCTGATTGTGGAAAGATGGAAAAAGTAATTCAACAGGTTGGGGTAGAAGTAGTGGAGGAGGATTCTATAGCAGCTTTCAGCCAATTGCAATATTTGGGAATTGATTGTTTACCAAGCCTTACATGCTTTTGTTTTGGGTGTAGCAACAACACACTTGAATTCCCATCTTTGGAACAAGTAGTGGTGCGTGAGTGCCCAAATATGGAGACGTTTTCTCGGGGAGTCTTAAAAGCACCAAAGCTACATAAACTGTTAATTGGAGTACTGGAAGAACAAGAAAGTGGTGGTAGTGACGACGACGACCAAAGAGAGACCGAAGACAGTTTTTCAAGAAAAAGAGTCTTAAAAACACCAAAGCTACGTAAAGTGCTACATTGGGAAGGAAACCTTAATTCCATCCCTCAACAATTTTTCAAAGATATTGTCCGTATTAACTGAATATATATTTTCCAAGATTTCCCAAATGCATCTCGATTTTGCACTCGTGTAGTTTAGTTTTTATCATATGAATTCAAATTTCTGATATGTTATTGCTATGCATACATACACGTATACAAATATATTATACATGGCGGCACTTGCTAGCTTTCTGAATGCGCAATTCTGAAGATTGAACTGATCTTGTAAAATATTCCATCGACCAAGTTTCACGAAATATGCCTTCTTTTCATAAAACAAAGAATTTTCATATATATATACATATAGACGAAGCAAAGAAATAAAATTCAGATACTTTGTATATCTTAACATGTATAAGGATCCATATATATACAGTAGACTAATCTCTATTTAGTTTCTATCTTTATACATGGAAATAATCAAAATAGATAGTATGGTGGAATTTTATCTTTTTCTTTATCTCTTCCCCTTGCCGAATTGTGCGAGAATCCTTTATTATATTATAATATATCATAAGGTCATGTCCCATCAATTTATTGGTGCTTTTTATGGAGTACAAACTTATTTTTGGTATTCAAGAGTCGCAAACCGATTATTATTAGTTGTCCGCTCTCAGATTTAACAGTAAGGATCGAAGAAAGGTAATTAAACAAATAATATTTATTTCAATAGACTCAAGACTTATTTTGTTGTCTATATATATATATATATATTATTAGTAGCATATGTACTTTGTTAAAATAAGGATGACCTTATTATAAAAGGTCTCTCTCTCTCCCTTTATATATATATATATATATATATATATATAACAATTCTTAGGTGTGGATTAGCCATTACACTATATGCTACTAGTGAATCTATATTTTCTCAATCACATAAGAGAAAAACTACATATATATATATAGTTCTTTCATAGAGAAAATATCCTCACTTTATTAAAATGAGGATATTCTCATTAGAAAACTATATATAATCCTTTAACCATTTTTTTTAATGCAAACACACTATTAAAATATATAATTTAATAAAATTAATGTTTCATTAACTATAAATCTATATAACTTAATAGAATCTCCACATGAGAAAAAAATGATGGCATCCACATAAGATAAGGACCATATATATATAATTATTTTCTAATGACAACATTCTTATTTTGTTAATATGATAATACTAGTAAAAAAATTTCAAAAAATACATATGTCAATACACTAATAGACAAAAAAATATATACTTTTTAATATATTAAAACTTGTATTTTGTTCTATCTGAGCAAGATCTTGATTTTAATAAAATAAGAATATCCTCATTTGAGGAGAACTCCCTCTAGATATATACGGTCATACTTTGGTGGGCATGCCTTCATTTTTAAAATTCAGATTTACTTTATGCACTATACGATTTATTAGAAAATGACCAACATACTAATATACAATATGGTGCATAGTGAAAATGTGTTTTAAATGTGGAGGCCACACTAAAAAAAGATTATATACATACACAAATGTATATATATGCATATATTCGAAATCATTATATTTTAGTAATGTATATGATTTTAGATTATATTTATATATAGTACTTTTTTAGTGGGAACATCCTCACTTTGTCAAAATAAGCATACCAATAAACTATTAAAAAAATATAAATTTTAATATATTAGATGCTGTATTTTTTAGTAGCATCTTTATTTTATTAAAATAAAAAAAATATCCTCACTAAAGAATTATGTATGTTTATATATATATAAGACTTAAAATTAATGTAAATTATTATTTTTAACTAAATATAATAATATTATATTTAAATAAAATTAATATTTTTAATAACTATAATTTATAAAATAATATAATAATATTATTTCAATAAATATGATATTTTATTAAATATAATTATATTAAGGACCCCCTTGCTTACGACGAAACAGCCCACGAGGTGACAAAAGATTTCTTATGAGCGCACCATGTGTAAAAGTTTATTGATTTGATAATTGTCTCATTCGGTTCCAATCCGGTAACAAAGTTTTTTTCACCCATTATAGCCGGTTGCATATCTTACTGAAATTAAATCCATTTTAAATGCTAAAATAATCGTTATTTAGGGCTTTTTAGAATGTAGTCATTATAAAGATACATTAAACTTAATTTAGAAGTATTCAAGATTTAATGATTAAATTTCATAATTACAATTTAAAAGTTGATGGTCATAGACTTCATATCACCATTAATTTCATGTTTAATGGTAGAATTATCAGGTTCAATGACAATGAGTTCTTGTAATGCTCAAGTTAATAATTACAATTTTAAATTAGCGGTCCTAGATTTCATGCTAGCATTAGTTTCATGTATTTTTTAGGTTCAATATTAATGGTTTCATATAATAATCAATCATTTTAGGTTTAATGATTATATTTTTAAGTTAATAGCCATACTTTAATGCTAATGATTTTTCAGGTTCAATATCATACTCAAAGTGAGAATGTAATTTTCTTATTCTTCAATATACAACATAATTCAAGTATTATAATTAGCAAAATCAATTATTTTAATTTTTTACATCACACACTGACTTTGTTTGAATTGAATTAATTTTTATTTAAAATAATTTTAAGTTGTTTAATCTCTTTCTTAATTGATATAGTGATGATACATATTTCAATGCCTAATAAGTTAAATTGTGTACAAAATTTCATTCAATAAGCTCATGGAAGGTGCAATTTAGGTTGTATTGCATTATTTTAAATATAATCATTTAAATTTTATTATTTAACAAAATTCTAATTTTATTAAATTTATGTTTAAATAAATATAATAATTTAAATAATAATACAAGATAGTAATAAATCAAAATATCTAATAAACAAATAATAATGTGTTATTTTATTTTCATTACATAGAATTGTTTTATTACAATTATATTAAGTAAAAATAAATTTATAAACTTTATTTAACCATTTATTATTTACAAACACACTAAATTTTAAAAAATTAAGTTAAACAATTATATTCAACATTATTGTCCTATAATATAATAACTAATAAATAGAAATAAATTATTTATAATATAATATTATTAATAAATAACCTAATATCTTAATATTTATTATTTAATAATAGTTTATTATTAAATCATTTTTATTATAAAAATTAATATATAAAAATAACTATTTTGTACTTAATTTCAAAAATTAATAATAAACCCCCTAAAATATTAATGAATTAAAATCCATATTAATTTAATTTTGGCATTAACATAAAATAATACTATTTTATATAATAGAGTTCATATTGCACCAAATAGTGATATACCTTAATACAATAAAATATTATGCAATACAGTTAAAACAATGTGCCAAATGCATCTGTAGTGCTTACAATCCAATATACCCTAATGTTAATTCTAAGTGTCTCATATTACACCTTTTTTATGATTAAATAAAATAACAAAGAATCTAACAGCATTTTATTTGTCCCAATTTAATTACATTGATTTTGGATTAGTATATACACTATATTTTGATTCGTAAATTTATTAGCAATTTCAATTCAATATGTGTCTATACTTCAAATTTTGTTGCTTAAGTGTAAACAATTCATAATATAACATATTCTTTTAATGAAACTAAACTCAATATAGTTAAAAAAAAATGGATGCTATATTTCAATAATGATTTGAACTCTACTTGTTGCTATCAAAAGCATTAATGCACTCGGAGGAATTGAATTAAAAAAATTATAGTCAGTCTAATTACTATCTCATTCTATTAAAAACATTTTAATTTATTTCACTTTAATTGATTCTATAATTTCACAATCCCTAGAGGCCTAAACCAGCACTCTTCAATTTTTAATTTTTCTTCCCTTTTCATAATCCCTGAAGTATTAGCTTTTTAAGTTTTAACTTTTACCCTCCATAAAACCGTCTTCAAACCTTTGGATCAGGTCGCCTATCATTCTAATCAAATTAATTAGCTAGTTTCCATTTGATACTACTTTTGGACAAATTCAATATTACTCACTGGATAAGACTTTAATACATTGAGATTACCTTATATTAAATTTACCACAAGATAGGTATAAAAGGAAGAGATAGGAGTGAAAATCAATTTTCACCCTTCCTCATAAGAATGAGAATTTCATTTCCCACTCTAAAAATGGAGCAGAGTTTATGAAGTGAGATTATATTTCTCCCTTAAAATATGTAAGTGAAAGAAATCTACATTTATCACTCTAGCTCTAATAAATAAATATAGCATCAATAGAGCCTAAATATGGCCAATACGCCAATCGGCACAGGTAGTACATATGTTAGTGTAGCACAGCATAGCATGAGTATGTTTCAGTGGGGCATGCGACAAACGTAGAATTTTAGGTGTGTGGGCTTTAAAAGCATGACTAAGGGTGGGTATTGGTTCAGTTTGTTTGATTTTAGGATAAATCGTAGGTTTCAGTTCTGTTCGAGTTTTAAATTCAAAAAATCTGAGCCAGAACCAATACTTCGATTCAATTTACTTTCAATTCGGTATTGGTTTCCATTTGTTGATAACAATTTGGATTAATAAATCAATTTTTTTGGTTCTCCCTAACTTGCACACAAAGCCTACTATAATCAATGTGTAATCAATAAAAATAAAATAATTTACAAATTTGCATTCGCAAAAAAAAAAAAAAGAAAATTGCAAGGATTTTGGCTAAAAGAAGAATCTTCAAAATCATCATCATTGTTTTTATATAAAAAAATTTGGCTAACTTAAATAAAATAAAATAAACTCCTGCGCCAGAATATAATTAACCAAAACATAGAGATCAAAATGATATCTTAACTTGTTAACTCTCGGTCAAGGACCTTTTTGAAAAATATACAAAAAGTATTAGGCTACAACAAAATTTTATATGCAAATATTTCCTAAAATTGGGCTAAATTATAATTTCATAAAGGATAGGGATGTAATGATATTTTTAGTTCAGTTTAGTTTTTTAATTTTTTATCAAAAAACCAACCGAACTAAATTGGTATGTGTATAATCGATTTTTTAGCTTTAAAAAAACAAAACAAACCGAGCGAATTTTTTTTTTAAATTTGGTTTTTACCCATCCCTAAGTACGATATTATTAGAAATGAGTTAAAATATAGCATATAAAAAAATTCACAATAAACACCTTTTGCTTTTTAATGAAAGTAAATTTAAAATTTTATGATTTTACACATAACTTGAAATTGGATCTTTTAAATTTATTTAATTCTTGGTTTAAAAAAATATTATAATTAATTTATATTTATAACTTATGAAATAAATAATTGATATAATGATTTTAATAAATAAAATTATAAATATCATGATTTTATAAATATATATTAATATATTGTGAATTATAATTTATAATTCTATATAAGTCCAAGATAATAATTAAGTTGACTCTTAAGAAAATTTTATTATTATTTTGTTGTTAAGTATTAAAAAAATTCTAATATCATAAGATCAAATTTAGTAATTAGTATTATATCTTCTTACTATCATTAGTTTATTATTATTGAATAAATACTTGAGTTTTGAATTTTTTATTTTACTAAATTTGAATAAAGGTGTATAAACTCAAAAAAATATATATAAACTTGAAAAATTATATTAATAACTTGGTATGTGCTTTTTAAAAAATAAAATAAAATAATTTTATCATATTTTTTTCTTAGATTCGACACGACACACCCCACAGCATGACACGTGTGAACACATTACATGCGTTAGGTTGGCCTAAATAAAAAAAAAATTAAAAAATTAAATTAGACACCGTCCAAAATATTTAAGCACGATACGAGTATGAGCGTACGTGTACTTTTCTTTAGTGTGGCCCGGCCGATTGTCTATCTCCCGTAGAGCCCACGCACTTGTATCTAAGATTTACCAGTCAAACACAGGCCAAGTTATATCTAACATCTGACGGTCAAACACAGACCATTCTCTAACACGTGGCATTCCGAAAAAGTATATCCACCTGTAGCTTAGCCAGCCAATCCCAGGAAAGCCCGCTCATTCAAAGTTACACGTGACACTATTATAACGACCACGGGCAAAGCTTTCGAAACTTGCAGAGAGAACCAGAACGAACGAATGAACGAGCTCACAGAATAGACTGATCAAAGACATTACAACAATAGTAATAATAATTCAGTAACTGAAATTTTGAAATCAGTTGGCACAAATTAAGGAACAGCATTTTTATTCGATGATAAAAAAAAAAACCCGAAAATGTCGAGAAACAGGTTCAATTTCCTCCACAACTCAGAACTTGAACTCAGGAGGTACACTATTTACAGCATTTTTTAAAAAATTTTTTGTGAACAAATTATATTTCTTGTCATCGTTTCCACGTGTACCTAAACCCCACTTTTTCTCTGATATATTGAACAAAGAAGAATTGACGAGTTCTGTGTGTCGAATTTTGATTTATTAATTTATCTTTTTTGCTCGTTTGTTCGGATAAAATGGCGCCGTAGCGAGTGACGTGTCAAATTCACTGAATTGTTAGCTAACAATATAGAGATAGTTCAGATGATGATGAAGTTAAAAAAAAAAAACTAAAATAAAATTAATGTAATTTTTTCTTTTTCTTGTATTGCAAATGAATTGACGATGTTAATTTTTTTAGTTCGGTGTTTTGTTGTTCGGAGTAATAATTTTTTTACTGGAAGGCAGTTAGGGTTAGGGTTAGTTTATATAAAGTTCAGACTTTGATATGTAGTAGGTTTAAATTTTTCAATCTGGTGCAAAGAAAAAAAGAGCTATGGGCAGCAGTCGAACTGAAGCTTTTTGTGAATCATGTTGTTGTCCTTGTTGAGTCGACGCTCATTGGAATTTGATTCCAGGTAACATGTAATTAGATGCAGTTTATTGTTTTGACATTTTCCATTTTATCAAAATGCTGTTTGGAAATTTACTTGTTCGGAACTGGTGCCTTTTATGATGTAAGAGTAAGAAATAGAAGTAGTCTTCCTTTTTTGTGACTGAGAGTCATACTAAATTAATAATGACAGGGATGCCTATGGATTCGCTCTGAGACCTCAACACATACAAGGATATAGAGAATACGCTGGTATCTACAAGGTATCTTTGTCACTAAAGAGTCTTCCTTAACTCTCTCTGGCATGACGTAATGGTGAGCTATGTAGATCGATAATTTTTCATTTGTGACTTGGAATCTAAGGAGACATGTAGTGCATATAGCAAATTTAAGAGACATGATAAGATTAGTCGTGTTTTAGCATCCACACCAAATTGATTGGATTCTCAAATAGATAATGTTTTCTGCCCCTTTTTTTTTAAGTGCTTTTTATTGAAACTAATAGAAAAGAGCAACAGAAGTAAAAGAGGTGTTTTCTTTCCAGCTTACTGATACATTTATGGTATCAGGAAGAGGAAGAGGAAAGAGCACAAAAGTGGAAGAACTTCCTTGAGAATCAAGAACTTGCTCAACTAAGATCTACCAAGGAGAAATATAAGGAAACATTCCGGGCCAACTCTACTGAATTTGAAGAGGTAACTGTTCGAGAAAAGAATAGTGAAGGGAACAAGGCTGAAGCTTCTGAATTGGAAGGGACAACTTTTTCAGAGACGGGCAGTGAAGGGAATGAGGCTGAAGCTACTAAGTTGAAAGAAGAGACTATTTCAGTTAGCGGAAGTCAAGTTGATGAGGCTGAAGATACTAGGTGGAAAGCAGAGCTATCAGAGAGAAGTGGCAGAAGCAATGTGTCTGAAGGTACAAGGGAGACTGTTCCAGAGAGAGGCAGGGAATGGGAGAAGGCTGAAGTTACTGAATTGAAAGAAGAGACTCTTTCTGAGAGGGGTAAAAAAGGGGATGATTCAAGCAGGAAGGCTGACTCTGATGGTTCAAAAGAACTTAGTCCCCAGAAAGAGCAGCTTTCAGAAGAAACAAAGACCGATAAGGTACAAACATGGGCTCAGATTAGACCATCCCTCGGTACCATTGAATATATGATGAATTTTCGAGTTAAGAAGAGAAAGATCATGAAAGGTGAGCAGATAACTAAAAGTGGAGACCATCTTCCATTAATAGATGAAGTACGATCTTCAGGAGGGGAATCTGATGAGGATATTAAGGAAAAAGTCTGTGTTACTGTCACATCATATGAGAGTGTGAATGGCTCGCATGAAAAGGGTTCTCAGGAAGATGAAGTTTCTCCAGGGCCATATTTTCCTTGGAAAGAGGAGCTGGAGAGCCTTGTTCATGGGGGAGTTCCAAAGGATCTGAGGGGAGAGGTTGGTTTATAGTGTTTCGTTTGTGAATTCTCGTCAAATTTTTTGTTCCTACGTTAGTGAAAGTTTGTAATAAATTCTCTGTTACAGCTATGGCAGGCATTTGTTGGTGTCAAGGCTCGGCGAAGGGAGAGATATTACCAGGAATTGTTGGCTCAAGAAATCAATGCCAATGAAAGCAAGGAGCATGATAACTCATTTGGTGTACCCAGGAAATGGAAAAAACAGATTGAGAAGGTCAATAGATGCAATGCACTTTGGACTTTATTGTTCAATCTTTTCAATTTTAGGTGCTACTGCTTTTGCTTTGTGTTACAAACCTGATCTATCAGAATTCTAACTTGTTAATGTAATTTACAGGATATACCACGAACATTCCCAGGACATCCTGCTCTGAACGAAGATGGCAGAGACTCCTTGAGGCGTTTACTCTTAGCATACGCTCTACATAACAATTCTGTTGGATACTGTCAGGTAACTAAAAATTTCACCACAATTTATATGAGCAGAATGAAGCGCTAATCTTTATCAAATTTTAGTCACCAAATCTTATGTGATGTTTTCAAAATTTTCCATCTTCTGCTTCAATTTGTTATTATCTAAGACTTCTTTTGTTTTCGTCTTATTATCATGGGCATCATCATTATTCCCAGGTATAGAACGGATTCTTTTTTTGCATGCAAAGTGCCACCATCTCACATGTAAATGCTCAGGTTTAACAACTTGGATGCTTGGTTCATGCAACATTAAACTCTTCAGATATACCATAAGTACTGAGATGACGTGCTTAACTTGGCTTCTTTTCTCAAATCCTATTTGATGTTTGGCATGGTCTAAGTACTTGACCTTTCCCCTGTCAATATAACTTCAGTTCTTTATACTTTTTGTTCTCCTAGCATGTTTGGGTAAATGTTGGCTTGATTTTCCTCTTTCGCTTTTTCTTCTCGTTAAGTTGATCAAGGGGCGTGATGAAAGTCTTGAATTTCCTTCTCAAGCAAAATTGTGCCATGAGCATTAGAAGCAAAGTTAGCACCTATAGAATTGCTTTATTCTTTTTGAACTTTCTATCTTGAACCAATATAAAAGTTAACAGTTCTATAAAGCAATTCTATTTCAAGTTTAACATCTTTGAAATAACCTTGTGAATGTGTGGTTCCTAGGCTGAATCAGTCTTCCTGTATTGAGGCAAGTCATATCAAGAATCCTGTATTAGTACTCCTTGCATATTTGGAACAGAGCAATAATGCCTTGGAGAATGTAGAGCATTAGGACTAGGAGTATGCATCCCTTTGGGGGGGGGGGGGGGGTTGTGATTTGTCCAAAAATTGGAAAATTTTCCTTTTTGAGAAAACTATTAATAAGGTTCTGGGAACTGGTTATCACCTCTTAAGTCGAGAATTTCTCTTATCCCAAATGTGTTCATCCACAGTATAAGGTCCGTATTCTGTCAAGCGGTCAGCTAGTGACCTTGATTTGCCACTCACCCATGACCCAACATGTTCACGATCTCGCAAAGCGTGTGTCATTGCTTTTCTGTTATTTTATATTTAAGTTATCACTCTCTTTGTTTTGTTCAATTAATTTTAGTAACATCTCTCAACGCAAGTAATCTTTTAATAGTCCTATTTGCTATGGTGTCGAAACACATGCAGGCAATGAATTTCTTTGCTGGCTTATTGCTGCTTCTGATGCCAGAGGAAAATGCCTTTTGGTAGGTTATGGATGCTTCTCTCTTGCATCACTCCTCCCACGCTCCTCTGACTTCCCTTCTTCTGCCAAGTGCATGCATGCACACACACAGATAATGGCACATTATTTAAATCTTTGAATCTACCATTCCTTTTCCCTTTCTCTCCCCTTTTGTGTAGAAAATTGTCGGCTCACACAGATATCTGCATTTTATCCCCAAATTAGCTAATTCACTTCATCTTGATGTAATTGTTCAGGACCTTTGTGGGTATTATTGATGATTATTTTGACGGGTACTATACAGAGGAGATGATTGAAGCTCAGGTGTGATTCAATCATTGAGAGTTCCTTTAGCAAGATTTATCTTAATTATTCCATTTTCCTCTGGTTAACAGACTTTCCTGAGTTAATGCATCTTCATGTATTCTTTTATGCTATTAGGTGGACCAACTTGTGTTTGAGGAGTTGATCCGTGAAAGATTTCCTAAATTGGGTTTGTTTTTCTTTTATTACGCCCTCTTACATTCCTCATTTTTTTTATATTTTTTTATTTTTCCAACACATGAAGCAATGAATGTAATACTTTGTATTCCAATTCCTTTGGTGCAGTTCATCATCTGGATTACTTGGGAGTGCAGGTGACATGGATATCTGGACCTTGGTTCCTTTCCATTTTTGTGAATACTCTTCCTTGGGAATGTGGTGAGGCCTATGTAATGTAATGCAGCACTAGAAAATAATATTCAAATAAAGTTGGAGACATATGTTTTTTGATATTGTTTCATTAGTTGTTCTTTACACAAGTGCTTCAAATTGACTTCTCTTCACACTCTCATGGGTGAGTTCCTTTGTCTTCAGTTCTTCGAGTTTGGGATGTGCTTTTATATGAAGGAAATCGTGTTATGCTATTTCGAACAGCCCTTGCATTGATGGAGTTATATGGTATGTAGATAACGTATTTATTTATTATGTTGATGAAGTGTTAAATGTGCATGATACTTTCTGTTTCCTAAAACCAGCACATCTTTTGACATCAATTATCCTGTAGGACCTGCGTTAGTTACTACCAAAGACGCTGGGGATGCTATCACTTTGTTGCAATCCCTTGCTGGCTCAACATTTGATAGCAGCCAACTTGTTTTTACTGCTTGCATGGGTTATTTGGCTGTAACTGAAGCCAGATTGCAAGAGTTGAGAGAAAAGCACAGACCTGCTGTGCTACTGGTAGTTGAGGAAAGATCAAAAGGGGGTCGAGTTTGGAAGGATCCAAATGGGCTTGCTACTAAGTTGTATAGTTTTAAGCATGATCCTGAATTGCTCATAGAAGAAAACAAGAGAACTGAAGGATCGGATGATGCACTTGCAGATGGAGACTTATCTTATAAGGAGCCTGCTGCAAATCTGGATGAAATGCTTAGTGGCCTAAGTGTCAACTCAGAATTAGAAGGAAGAGATCTTCAAGAACAGGTAGCTCCCTCTTTTTTGCTTTTACCCAACCTCACAAACAACAAATGTGAAGTGTCCTTGTTGCATAACTTTGTCAGCTTTACTGAATTTCTATCTTCATTTGGAAGTATCACTGTTTTGAACTAATAAGCCTTCTTAAAGTGCTTAATACTATTGTTTGTATCCTTAGTCACTAGCTGAAGTTTTTAGGTCAAGCGACAACTAAAATGGTATCAAAGTGAATTTAACCTAGGAGTTTGTGTTGGAACCTCAACAGGTAGTTGCATTTGTATTTTTTGAATTGTTTCTATCTTGTCTTTGCCCTAGTCTTTTATCTCTTTTTGGGCTTGGCCTATGTGGCAAGACCGTTTGGGTTGGTCTGTGCATGTGAATCCCGTGGCTTAATACCAATGTTTTGGTCCTTACCAGCTAGCTTAATCTTTCAGCTCAAGTGGTAACTCAACAAGCCAGACTAAAGTTTCTTGTTGCATAAACCAGGGAAATAATCTAGCTATTCACCTGTGAATGATAAAAAAAAAAAAAAGACTGATTCAAGGCATCTCCTTTAAATTTCAACCATTAATAGTTTTTGTGCAGGTTGTCTGGTTGAAGGTGGAATTATGCAGCTTGCTGGAGGAGAAAAGATCCGCTGTGCTCAGGTTAGTACAATCTAAAATGTTTAGTTTCTGCATCCATCTTTCCATATCTAGTGGATCAACCACATATGTATCTCCCTGAGAAAATAATTGCTCACACTTCTCAGTTTTATTAAGCCCCAAGTGGTTTCTGTAAAATCCTGCTATTTATTGTTATTTCACCTCATCTGGTCAGCAGAATCTACGAATCATCCGTATGGATTACTTGAATTTTTCATTCCTCAAAACATCCACTGTAATAGTTTATAAATTCAAATAGGTTCGAGAGAATTCACATTTATTTATTTTTTTCGTGCAAAATTATAAAGTATAATATTTACTTTTCGCGTTTTAAGGTAGCTGTTTTTGAACAACTTTCTAATATTAGCATGCATTCTCTAATTTCTTATTGTTCCATTCACGAAGCTGGTTTTCAAAAACAAATTTATTATCGAAAGCTAAGAATATATGATGATCATGACAATGTTTATCTTATCATTATTTTTTTAATTTCTGTGTTTTTTTCCCTCTTGCTGTCGAATAATTTCAGCATTCTTGTTGCTACTAAAGCCTCTCAGTGTTCTCTTTGTTACACTTGCACTAAGAAGTAATGATTTATTTAGGAAGCTTGAAGAGGAAGGCTTTTGCCATCTTGTAATAATGCTTTCGCTTAATCCTCTAAATATGAAACTTCATGGAATGATAAATCTGTTGTTATTTCTCTATGTACTTAAAGATTTGCTTTCAGCAAGGTCTACTGATTCTATGAGTGGAGGCTGCTGGGTAATATAGGTGTCATCAATTTTGAAATATAGAATGACTATTATAAAGACAAATTCAGCTCTCTTCATCCTGAATTATTTTGATTACAATCATGCCTGTGAGAGCCATCACTGTATCTTTATGTGTTCTTGTTCTTTTTCAGAGCTGAGGAGCTAGAGACGGCACTTATGGAGATGGTCAAACAAGACAATCGACGGCAATTGAGTGCAAGGGTATGTCCAATAAAACAAGCAACATGCCTCTCATTACTTACATACACAAGCCCCACTGGATTTTGAAATGGTTGTCTTGTTTTCAAAATCTATGGGATTCTTTGTCCAGATTTTGTATTTTGCTGTAGTAGTCTAGTAGATATTGATGGATCCCACAGGAAAGAGTATTTTACATCCCATACCTTTACTTTTGCTTGTCTGTTCTATATAAACTCAATGTTATGACTTAACCAATTCCTCTCTGAGAATTGCATAGCGTGAAAATTTTCAGTATCTGATCAAAAACAACAATGACACCACCACAAGCAGTTGTAAAAACACTCTTGTACAAATTGAGTTGGCCATTTATGTGGCATGAAGGAATTGGTCAGATGAAATTATCACCGGACCCAAAGTAAAAGTAGTTAATGAAAATATTATGTGGGCTCTGTCATGTTTTCAACCCACCAATCCGTTCATGCCATGTAACTTGCCAACTTAGTTTGTCCAGGGTTGTTTGTACAACCATTTGTAGCTGCATCATTATTCGAAAATAAAAAACATACCTTGAAGCTGTGAAGCTTAACAGTCTTTTTGTGGATTGAATTACATTTATCACTAAAATATTATGTCCTAAGCTTCAATAATAATTATTTGATATGCCAATCAAGAAATGTTGATTTGAAAGCATTACTCAAGTCTGAACTATTTAAAAGCATGCCAATACCAGAGATTCCTTTACATTTTCTCATTCAGCTAAGAGCTGCATGGGTCTCCAAGAACAATAATTCTATGCTTCCATTGTAAGCTCCAAATCAATCAACTCATCTGGGAGATTTAAAAAATCATTTAAAATGGTGCAGATTGAGCAGTTGGAGCAAGAGGTAGCTGAGCTACAGCAATCCCTTGCTGACAAGAGAGAACAGGAGTCTGCAATGCTTCAGGTTTGAATTGGATTTGTGCTCTCGCATGTCTGCTTTCAGATGACTATTCATATTTGTTCCTATTATGAAACCTGTAGTTATCTGTAGATTAATCATATACTTTGCAGGTCCTTATGAAGGTAGAGCAGGAGCAAAGGATAACCGAAGACGCTCGTAGAAATGCAGAGCAAGATGCTCGCGCTCAGAGATATGCTGTTAATGTGCTTGAGGTCTTCCTATCCCTTCTCTATGTACTACTGTTTTCATTTCACAAAAGAAGAAAGGTTCTAGATGATAATAAGTTGCTTACGAATGCATTTTCCATATTTTTACTTTCATTTATCTTCTTTTTTCAGTTGACTATAGATTGGCACTCGTTTTTAATGTAACATAAGACTCTATCAAGAGACAGAACTGTTTAGTCTGTCTTAGTGACATTTTTTTGGTTATGCTCTTTTCACACAGATCAACAGTCAGTTTGATTTTATCTAGTGTCATTTGAAGTGGTCAATTTATAATCAACAGTTTGAATGAATTGGACTTGTGGAACTTCTTAGGTAGAAATCCTTAAAATAGATCCTGAGGTATAATGTAGAAAACTAGAAATCTTTATCAACCTGCAGCTTGGACTCCTGCCGAGAACTCCTTTATATCCATGAAAATCATGTACTGTGCATTCTCTCCTAATTTGACTTAAACCCAATATGCCGCAGCTGAAGCATGACTATGGAAAATTAAAAAAAAATGTGTAATTTTGATGACACCCATTGACTCCTTAACTGATTTTTTTCAAATACCATATTATGTCCACTCTTTATTGTCTCACATATAATCACTTCTCGGCACAAATATTTATGCAGGAAAAATATGAGAAGGCTATGGCTTCTGTTGCTCAGATGGAGAAGAGGGCGGTTATGGCAGAATCAATGTTGGAGGCTACTTTGCAGTATGAATCTGGCCAAGCTAAAGCAGTATCTTCTCCTAGGTATATTAGAAATTCTTGAGATATCATCTGTGTTATATATTCCCTTTTATGAGTTTGATAAATAATATGGATGACTACTTCTGCTCAAAACATTTATGGAGCTATATAAAATCTAATGTGATTAATTCTCTGTAATTTTTCCTCCAATAATCTGGCGAACCATCAAACAAAATTAGAAATTGAACATAAAGTTACTCTCTAAGAGTGCCTTTAGAACAGTTTGGACAACCTACCATGTTTCACACATAAATAGGACATGGTCAATTTGTTCATACCAGTTGAAATGCTGAACATACATATACATTAATTGTTTCCTTCTCGTTAAGCTGTCCAAATTTTCAATTGACATGCCCACAGACTCCCTGTTAAAATGTGACAGTACCATACTTAATGTGAGAGAAGTAACTGATATTCAGTAAAAAAGTTTGATCCAATATTCTGATCGTCCTTTTCCATATGATTTCATATCATTTCTGCAAAACATTCATTGAGAAACCAGCCCCCCTTTTCAGTTATGTACATATGGTAGATAGTAAGTTTAGGAGAAAGAACTGTGGTTTTGAATTGGAAAGAAAGAACATTGTAGCTCTTTTATTGGAATTCCAATTCTCCTGCTACATTTAAGTCACTACCATTTCATTTGTAGTCATTTTTAGTGGAATTCCCAATTCCACTCCATTTAAACCTCTGCCACTGTATTGACCATTTACCCTTATGTATTTACATTGAACTCTTCCATTGCATCATTTGCATTTCTCTTTTGACTGCATGAGAACATGGGGTTTCCTGTTGTAAAATGACTCAGCACTGATGCTTTGCTTGCCTATACTTAAGTATGAAATTGGTGACTCACAATTTTAGTGTTCTTTCTAGGGCTGTGTATAACCAAAGCTCAGTTGACAGCCCCAAAAGAAGGATAGGTCTATTTGGACTTGCGTGGCGTGACAGAAACAAGGTAAATTTCACTTAGTTCTTGGTCAGTGTTATATGAAAAAATTTTGTGCAATTGGTACAGCATAAAGATTTCGTCCTTTACACACAAAAATATTTCCTTTAATTAGAAGTTATTGAGGACTGTCATTCATTTTCTGAGAGATGTATTAGCTACTAGCGAACTTTCCATGATCGAATTAATTTCCTTTTTATATTAGATTTATATTTGCTGTGCAACTTACACTGGAATTCAGTTTTGAAGCTTTATCAGTTGATATAATTGCATTTAACAGGGCAAACCATCTAATCTCGAGGAGTCCAGTGACAGGAAATCCACCAATTAGTAGATAGACTCATTCTACTGCCTGAGAACAGGACCTGTATTGGGGATTTGGAGGGAAGCTTCAGTGCCATGAAACGAGGCATGCTTTCCTACTGCAAATTCAGTTCTTGGAGTTCTTTGTGGTTAGTCACTTACCCAATCGCTTTGTATTTATTACCCTAGAGGTTGTGTAAGGAAGCCATCTATTTGTATAATTTGTTGTCAACTCTTGTAGTTACTTATTCCCCAATTCCTCAACACCCCTCCCCTCCCAGACAATTAGTTGTAAATTATCATCATTTGGAGCTGTAGAAAGGAAAAGAAGAAATATATTCATTTGATTTCTTTCTTGGATCTCTTTTGTTGCCCTAATAGTTGAGTGAATTAGTTAATTCCAACTTACACTGCAACCATTACCTTTAGCTTACAATAATTCATAGGCGCTCTGAATAATGTAATTATTTCCAATCACAGAAACACTTCATAACACAGGAAACAGAAAAATGCAAGCCATATACATCCCACTGAAGGCGTATTTCAGTTACGGACATTAATTACACTGCAATATCTACTTTTATTTCAATCCTTGAAGCAATATTACGGGGTTTATCATGTTTTAAGCACGGAAAATCATACAGGACAAATTTTACAATAAGTTTTTAACAATCGAGAATAATCATCGTAGGATTTCAGGAATCAAGTAAAAGCACCGAAGGATCTATCTAATTGAATACATCAACCTGGGTTACATGTACATTATGAAAATGGAGGCAGAATATTCTCTATCAACAACTCCTACCGCTCATACATACATTTACATTCAAGAAGACACAATTGTAATGTTGGCATTGGAGCATTTTCCTGATCTTCATTAAGCATTTTCTGTGGCTGGCTTGAATGAGAGAACCCTTATCTGTACCAGAAGTACAAGCAACTTATAGCAAACACTGGGTAATTTCATTTTAGTTTTCTGGTTTGCTCTTTTTCAGATCCACGACCACCATTCAGCTTCCTTTCTTTGTCCCTCTTTGTTCTAGTAGGAGTAGCAGGGGCCAGGCAAGGGCTTTGGACATTCTCTGCATCAGATTCATACTTTTGAGAAGCAAGGTAAGCCAAGGCAGTGACCACATCAGCAATGAGCGGTCGCATATCAGGCTGCTCATGGACACACATTGCTGCAACAGCAAGAGCTTGGGAGAAGCCCCTAGGCGGATATTGACCTTGAAGCTCTGGATCAGCAATGAGCGAGTGTCTTGTTCGATCTTTGAACAGTGGTCTCGCCTGCCATAAAGTCAAGATTAATGTAACATATGCATAATTTATATAAACTCAATATGCTTTTCAAAATTTATTCTTAGTTCCGAGTCAACAGGTGCTTCTTTTCTGCTGCTTACCCATGCAACAAGACTCTGCTCTGCTGCAGCTTTTGAAGTGTCAACTGCTTTCCTGCCTGAAAGGATTTCCAGAAGAACAACCCCAAAGCTATATACGTCTGATTTTAAAGTCAGCTGGCCTGTCTTTGCATACTCTGGAGCGCAGTATCCATAAGTTCCCATAACCCTAGTAGATACATGGCTGCTATCACCAACAGGACCAAGTTTGGCCAGGCCAAAATCGGACAGCTTGGGATGATAACCTCTGTCAAGCAAAATGTTCGAGCATTTTAAATCTCGGTATATAACCGGTGGTTTAGCTTTGTCATGTAAATACTCTAAACCCCTTGCTGCCCCAGCTGCTATTTTCATTCTTGTATTCCAATCAAGTGGTTTCTTGCCAGGAGAGAGGTCTACAAAACAACAAGAAACCTGACATCAAGTCAGACCAAATAAGACAATACATTGGACAAATAAACATCCGGAGGTAAAGCAAATATTTTTGTACCATGTAAATGGTCTTCTACAGATCCTAAAGGCATATATTCGTAAACCAAAAGCCTTTGATCGCCATCAGCACAATAACCGATTAGATTAACCAGGTTAGGGTGGTGAAGTAGACTTAACATTAATACTTCAACAAGAAATTCCCGGTTACCCTGCAACCCATTGCGATCAAGTTGCTTGATAGCTACAACCTGCAACAAACGCAAAAATAACTCGCATCATACCGTATAGTAAAACCCCAGAAAATCAGATCACACGTAAAAGTATAACGCGAGAAGCTCATTTAATCCAAGCTCTCCACTGCCATTGTAGTGAGATACTAAATTTAAGAGTTGACCAACCTGATTAATACTTTCTAAATACCCTTTATACACTCTACCAAAACCTCCCTCGCCCAAAAGACATTCTGATCTGAAATTTTTAGTCGCAGCTGCCAACTCGCGGAATGTAAGTGTCCGAGCTGTAATCTGGTCGGAGGATCCAGAGGCTCCATCTTTAGATGCCTCCTTGACACGCAAGGACGAATTCATCTTTAATTTATCTGAAACACATTTTAGAGATAAAAGACTTGCAACGAATGGAAACAAAACCGGAATCATCAACTAACAGACAAACAAAGGAATGCAAAAGACAAACATAAGGAAGCGGTTGAGAGTTGGACTTTCGCAAAATAAGCAAACAACATTTCTGTAACATTATTTGATCGAATCTTACTGGAAATCAGGCATCATAAATTCAAAAAATGATGCAGCTTCATAATTCAAGCCATATACAACACATGAGATAAGAAGCAATTAAAATCTAAGCCATGTAGGATTCTTGCTATGTGAGTTCTTAGTTCTCCATGTATCCTAAGATAAAATTAACATGAATTTTATTAGCTAGGAATTAACAAATGAATAATTGACAAATCGGGCAATTATTTATTAAAAAAAATTCACCTTTTGCCATGCATGACTCGTCACACATCCACAACAAATCCAGATGAAAATATAATAAAAAATACCCAAAGAAAGAAAAAATTCAAGCACAATCATAAACAAACCAACATAGATACTCAATCGAGGCATATATATACGGAAAAGGTCACTCTGTCTGGAGCTCTTTTCATTCTTTACACAAATGTTCATGAACAATATAAATTTGTTTTATGCTTACCTGGAATGGAATTGATCCGATCAAGAGGCTTCTGTTGAATCTTTATTTTCTTCTTATTCTTGGCCTTTTTGAATGAATCACCAGAGCATGGAAACCACCTCATGTTCTATTTATTTTCTTCTTGAGTTTCTGAAGATACCTGTAGTAGTGAGTAGTGTACTATACTGTGTTAGAACATGAAAACTATAAGAGAGAAAGAGAATGAAAGTGAAGGGTTACTAGAAAGACTAAAAGAAGATATCTTAAAGATTCAGCTGATGGAGAAGGTGCAATGGAAAGAGCAGGAGCAGGCGTATTCCAACAAGCTTCGCCTTGCGAGCTTGAAATATTTTGTCCACGTTTTTTTGTCCATGTATGCGTACCGTTTACTTCTTAATTCAATATTTCTTTCACTCTCTCAGCAATTCGTGGTTGGCACAAACGTCTCTTTCTTTGGACCATCTTTGTAACGGTGTCGTTCCATAAAAGAATCATACCTGGCTGTCCAACAACAGTGGACAATGACATTTGGGTGTGGGTCCATAATTCCGCATATTTTCTTAAATGAGGCCATAGTTTGTCCATTATATAAAGTAGTCTCCCTTTTCCCCCTCTCCTTATTGTAACATTGAATCTTAAACCACCATGATGTAGGGTAGCTGTTATAGTTTTATCTCAAATATGATGCACCTATGTCTGGATAGATAGCTGTGGACCATGTGGTCTGTACTATTTGATTTGGTTCGGTTCATGTCAGGTTTAGAATCGAACCAAACTAAAATCAAATGATTCATAATTTTGTAAACAAAATGCAAGCCAAATAGTAGAATTAAACTGAACTAAATCGAAATAATTCAATTCAATTTGGTCTGTTTCTATAATTTAGTTTAATTTGGTTGGTTCAAGTAATTTTACTTTGTATATTTTACCAAAAGAAATTAATAACATACGATTTTTCAAAACTATCCCCTCCCTACGCCTTTTTTGCACTATAGATCAGAAATTCTCTTGAATTCATAAATCCACAAATAATGGAAAATATAGCAAAGCATAACAATAATTTAGAAATACACAACAAATTGTAAAAGAAATTTTACTTCAAAGTTCTATTGCCATTGAGCACTTTGATAATCACCACTTCTTGATCTTTTGAATTCTATACCCATAATATTTTCATTATTTGTCCAAGTGAGCCATTAGCTAAACACTCAACAATTAAACATAATATAAGAGAATGTATATATAATATTACATTGATATTAAAATACATTAATTAACAAATAAAAGTATCAATTTTATTAATTAAATGTTCTTCGTTTTGAACCATATGAATGAAAGTTAAACAAATCAAAGTTATTCAATTACTTAAAATAAACTTAACTTTAAATTTTACAAAATATATGATTTAAAAGTTATCCACAAATTCATTTTATTGAACTAGTTGATTAAAATTTGTTGTCGTATCTAAGAATCGTATCTAAAAAAAGAGAAGACTGCAACTAATTTTGTGTTAATATCAAGGCTTTAACCATGTTCGAAGTCAAATACCTTTTATATTGATCTAGTTTAGGATAAGATTTTTAACTTTCATATTTTATCGTCATAAATTCTTTTTTTTTTTTTTGAACCCTTTGGTTCAAATTTCAATTTAGTTTTAAATCAAATCTAAAAGAATTAGTTGGTTTAGAATTCTGAACAATTTGATTTTTGTTGTCCAAGCCAATCTAAATTGAATTATCATAATACAGTTTCATTCGAACTAAATTGAAGCAATTACCCCCTCCCCCCAATAGCCTGTGGGGGCTTTGCCTTAGGATTGTTTTAGATGCCCATGATGTTTTGCTCTAAGATTGTTTTAGATGAAATTATGGCTTTCAAACAACTTATTATGGGAAATTACTAAAATTTAGAAAGGGTGGGATAAGTTATGGTTGGAAAATGATTATTCAATTGGCACTATATTAGTCACTAATTCAATTTAGAATCCTTGTAAAACCCTTGAAAATCATTGGCTCAATTACTATCTTCAATTGATTTAAACTTAATTTCACTTCATTTATACTTTCATAAAAAAAAAAAAAATAGAGCAGTTGATGCCTTGTCTAATGCTGGCCTTCTTTGCCATTCTTTGATTTGTGAGATCATCTTCTTGAAAATATTAGCAAATTTCTTTCCAAAGATATCAGTGGCTTCTTAAACTATAAATTAATTATCAGTTACTTTTTTTCTCTATAATATTTCAACAAACATTGTTTTCAATTTTTTTTTCTAAGGGGTGTCTCCCTTCTTCCACCCCACCAATTCCAAAATCCCTTTTCAATGTCCTCTTAGTTTGATTATTTTTGTTTTTGTTTTAAATTTCGATACCTTGAACTTTATTAAAAAAAATGTCTAATGCATTGACTTTTGATCCTTAATATTTGAAAATTAATATATGACATTTTATCCCCTTTAAAATACACTTTAATAAAACAATTCAACATGAATAAAGGAAAAAATTTGGTGTTCTTAGAAATTACTATTAAATAAACTAATTTATGCTAAGGTGGCTTTCTTTAAAAAAAATTAAATAAATCTGAATTAGTCTAAAATCTAAATAGACTTGAATGTTTGAATCCGAACAGTATGTTCTTGTTTTTTGTCCAAATAGCTAAAATAAATATTAAATTTTTTAACTTAAAGAATTTGAAAATTAGTATTCTTATATGGCAGACCCTAGCTGCACCATAGAGAGGTTCTTATATTTGTGTCCTTACAAATTATAAATGTTAAACAAATAATAAATATCTTAAAGAACATAAATAAAATAATAGTTTATCATAGCATAAATCATGTTCAGTTGATACAACCCTTTAACATTCTAAATTAGTATATGTGAAATTAATTTTCTTGTAGTTTATGATGCTTTATATGGAAAGTATTCTTAAAAAATAATGAAAATAACTAATACTGATTTGAAAAAAAAAGATAAAAATAATAATAGCTACCACTATATTATTACAAATTATAGAGATAGATAATGATATTAATTAGTAAATTTCATTGAGATAACAATAACAATTAATTAATTTGATAGGAATATTTTGGAGAATATATTTTAATAATATCATCCAAACTTTTTAGATTAAGGAAAAAACTAAAAGAGATAAACTTAATGACTAAAAATTTTTACTAAATTGAAAAAATAAATACCTTCAATGACTTAACTGATTAAAAATTAAAGTCAGTTAAGTTATTAAGTTAAATAAACAAATAACCCCCAAGTGTTTATCAATTTTTGAATACCGAGGGGTATTTAAGTAGTTCACTAGTGTTGGTCAGGTGATAGGTAGTGCCAAATTTGCAAATTCATTTGAAATTTGATAAAAATAGGGATGCTGATGATATTATTCCATGCCGCCAGTTGCTGTTCGACTGCCAGGTGGGAATATCATTAACATTCGTCTGTTCTATCCCTTCGGTTTCTGTCAACCATCAAGTCCAGCTGGACGGTTCCGATGAGTTTATGTCACCAGGCACGTAAGTGTGAAAAGGCGGAGCCCATGTGATTGATTATGTTTGACTGAAATATGCGTGCATCTTATTGTGTATGATTGCGTACTGTAGTATTCCCCCCAGGTAAATATTTGTCATCTCAAACAGCTCACCGAGGATTCCTCAATAGCCCGCCATTTTGCTCCAATTGTCTGGTATAGCCATGGGAACTTGAACCTTGTGCGTACGTATGTTGTCGAAGCAAAAATTTTTTTACAGAAATTATGTTTTTTTCTTAATCGTTAATTTGATAAAATAAGAGGATAGATAATATTTAAATAAATTTATTAAAGTCTTATTATTTTAAACAAAACTCAGAGTAACTAATTAAATAAAATAATTTAAAAATTACTTAATTAAGTTCTCAAAGAAATCTTTTCATTACTAATTTCAAACATATCTTATATTAATTAGTTTGTATATTTGTGCTAATTTTTTTTTTTTGGGGTGCAACTCGCGGTGATTAATTTAAACATTCGTCTTAATCAAACAAGTTATTGTACATGTTGATGATGTGGATAAATATAACCCAAGCAAAAACGATTTTAATCAAAGGTCAAAATCAAGGGGCGACAAAAAGAGAGATTTAGAAGATCAGCTCTGAAACTACATTTGGCATTTAACTAGAGCACTTGAAAGAAACATAGATAACTTTATTTCTTATAATATTCATAAAGAAAATGGTCACCAATCCTAGTTCTTTCCTTTTCTCAGTTGTTTAATTAACCAACAAGATTCCGCATCCACGTGTGTAAACAGCCAAAATTACGTTCGTTGAAGAATATCATGTTGTGTGTTTACTTACGTTGAAATACTACTAGGCAGATTGGTAATTACATCGAATAAAATTATTATTGTCACGTAATTATTGTCTTTAGTCAATTTTGTAACACTCAAAAAAGACATTCAAATACTAATATTAGCTTCTCACCAAAAAGACTAAAACTTTTAGGTCATGAAGGTGAACTTGCATACTTTTTTAGCTTTTCTAATAAATATGTATCACATGGAATAAAGGTGACCCTCTTCTGGTTCGAAAATGATAGTATCCTGAAAAGTGAAAAGTGAAAAAGAGAGTCTAGAAGGATCAGCTGTATTACAATCAAATTCCAAATCCAACTACAAGAAATTCTTAGAACTGCCCTACTGCAAGTATGACAAAATCATTGAACTTTCCACCTTCATTCCTTTAGAAATCACTCAACAGACCTTCAAACTAGCCGTAGGAAGAAGCTTGTCGCATTGCTTTACATGGTCACCTCAAAACATGATTCAGTAGATGTCTGCAAGAGAGTTGTAGGATGATATTGACATTTACCAGCACAAGGGCATCAATGCATCTCAAATGATGAGGCACCTCACGTGGTTTCAACCAGCAACAGGACAGATTATCGCCAAATAATTAGATTTATTCGTCTTTGTTGTAGGCTCTGAAGTGCAACACATTTATTAAGACTTTTCTTTAATAATATTGTCGGGCCTGTATCTATTTGTTAGAATTGTCCCAATTAAGGTGAATGCCAATTGGCTGCATTATATCCGCGAATGTCGACTTGCACACTCTTATGAGTTGTATCACATAAAAATTTTGGCAAGATAATTCTTACAAATAGAATCATCATGCTTCAAAAACTAATAGAACTAGATTTGAAGGCAATGATGATGATTCGTACAAGAATTTTATGCAAGTGGTCGATGAAAACATACAGTTTATGCAGCATAATTTTCAGAAATGTAAGGTCAGCAGGAGGAAAGTGGGAAAGAAATTAACATTGATTCCTGGCACAGCAACTAGTAAATAGTGCTTATTAAAGTATCAGCCACTTCAAAGCTGCCAGCAAATTTATGAGACTTCTGGCATATAAGAAGAAGCATTTACACACTGAGACGAGGCAAGAGAAGTTATTGTGTGAAGTGGAAAGTAAATAAAATTCGTACTTATGAGCATTAGGGACAAAGTAATAGAGGACATGGTCAAGGACGACAGTATCAATCGTTTAATATTTTGAGTTACCTGTATTGAACTGTCTTTATAAAGAACTCATGACAGCTGAAACTTAGAGGATAACAATATGGTGATATGTACCAGATCAACGAAGGAAGACTTCAGAATTGCTCCAGGAAAGGTTTGCTGTTGCCATTGTAATCTTCCAACATAATTTTTCAGAAAATATGTTGGCTCGGTAACAATCTCCTTCCCCGGTTGAATTCACGGCTTATCTTTACTAGTCGGAGCCAGTGAATCTTTTACAGACGTCACTGGAGTTGAGCTCCTTAAAGGCATCTCATGGTTATGTTTTCCCTCATATGTTGTAATAAAAGCTCTTGGATCATCCGATGCCCGTTCTACATGCTTGCGCACTTTGCACTTAGGATTTGTACATCTATAGTAACTTCTGCAAGATAGATCAAAACAAGCTAAGGGAAAATCTGAGAAAAATGGGGAATAACATAAAGATATATACTAGATCAATTCTGGTCTCAAACGATACTAAAATGCTGTTGGTCTCCAATTCAATTGAAGATTAATCAATTGTCGAATCCTAAAGAGAGGTCAACAGTAACATTCATAGACCTTGAGGCAGTAATTTACGCTTTAAGAAAGGGAAAGAAGGGGAACCATGAGTAAGAAAAATATAATCTTCTAAAATTCATGGATCAGAAGCAATCTAAATCTCGTAATGTCACTTATGTTACAATTCACGTGGTTGAGAAGTTTTAGGTGATTAAGATCACTCAAATGTGCAAACGGCTGAAAAACATTCTGCAACTGGATCTGAAAAGATCATATTAATCCTTAACTACACTTAGAAGAGGATATCAAGATGTAACATTACTCATAAAATAGTTATTAAGTCTCAACCTGGGATAAGGATTTCCCTTCACAACCTTCTGCCCATATTTTCTCCATCGGAAGCCATCACTAAAAATCTCAGAATCTGTGGAACTTTGCACCACAATATGTGGCTCTAGTATGCTGTCCTCCGACAGTCCTGCTTCATTAAATTGATGCTTACTTCTGAAAAAAATAAAATAGAGTAAATTAAAAAATGAAAATTCAACATATATAACACCAATCAACTTCAATGATAGGAAAAATCACATTGGTAAAGGAACAGTCACATTGGCAAAGTGTGTAATAAAATGAAAACAATCCAAGAGCTATAAAGATCTACTGGGCATTGATATTTTCAGAGACTGCAATTGCAGAAGAGAAAAGGCATAAATAAGCTTAAAACAAACTTCACTAATTTTTCTTAAAGGCAATGATTTATCATTTCAATAATATCATAAATACTTCCTATTATTCAATTTCAATTATACGAACAATCACATCGATAATATCAGTTAGTAAAAGAAAACAATCAAAGATCTATCAGAGACCCATGGCAATGATATTTTCAGAGACTGCAACTTCAGAATAGAAAAGACAGAAATAAGCTTAAAACTAATCTCTCTTAATTTTGTGAAAGGCAATAATTTCTCATTTCAATAATATGGTAAATCTATCCTTTTGAAGATATTTACAGCCTTTGCAAATCTGAAGGGCATGGATGGGACTACAGTTTTTCATAAACTTAATTTATGGTTCTACAAAACATAATTGCCTACCTTATCTTTTTTCTGGGTTGTTCATCCTCTTCCTCCAATGCCTTCCTTCCCTCATCAAATTCCCCACTAATGCCACAGGAATTATCAGATGTTCCACCATCAGTATCATTTGCTCCAGTTGAAACAGGAACAAATGGTAGCAGAGGTTTTACTTGACAAGTTGAATGTGCTAACACTCCTAAATCATTTTGATTCACTACTCTTCCATCTGAACCTTCACTTATTTCACTAAGATGAGTATTCCATACCATGTTGTTGGTATCTTGACCAGTCCCATCTGATCCTAATCCTAGCCCCTGTGTCACTGATGAGCTCCTTTTAGAAGGTTGAGGCTTTGGGTGGTTGTGTTCACCTTTGTATACAATTTCTGCAATCTGGCCATCGAATGATCTTTCAACCTTCTTTTTCACAGGACAATTGGGGTGTGTGCACTTGTAATAACTTCGGGGGCAGTCACTTCCTTTGACTTGCTTTTGCCCATATTTCCTCCAATTATAGCCGTCATAGGAAGGTCGATCCCCAGCCACTGCTGGTAAATATTTTGGATCCTCCTCCAGGTTTTGAGATGCCACCTTCAAGGATTCAATTGTCTGATCTTTTTGTTTGAGTGGTGGCAAAATCTGGTTACTATTTGAGCTAATTTGGGATATAAAATTCTGTTGATCTTGGCTAGGATGTTGAGCCTCAACTGATTGCTGAGTACGTTGATGACTAGTATCAAAGTTGCCCTAGATGAAACAAAAGAACAAGATAAAAGTCCTATTAATACTTTAGCATCAGAGAAGAAAAAAAATATATTTTCAAAAGTCGTATTAATACTTTAGCATCAGAGAAGAAAAAAAATATATATTCAAAATTCATCTTCATCCCTTCAACACATTACATTGCACAAGTTCATATTCTGGGGGTGAAAAGACAGAGGAGAGAATCAGAATAGAAAACCATTACCAGCCTTTGCTTATGCAGGAAGAAGAAAGAAAGAAAAAGGAAGGAATTCCATCCAATTGACAAGCATGTGGAGTTTAGCTACTGACCATATTATCCAAGAGGGGAACAGTTGTCTTTGAAACGAGCTTTGCCAGGGGTTTATATATAACAGTAGGTTTGCTATCAGATTTTGAAACATCAACAGATGAGTTACAAACTGCTGTTTTCGATAGCTCAGCCTGATTTGGCAGAGAACAATTCACCAATGGCTTAAACCTCACTGTCTTTGGTCTAATAGCCACAACTGCAGTTTCAGAGCACACATTAGGAGGTGAGGCATTAACGGCACCTGCAAGGAGCTCTGAAAAGGACCCAAAAGTGGAAGAAGTAGGTCTTGAAGGCACTGGTCTAGCTACAACAATTCTTTCTGCTTCATTGATCTCCATATTCTTAAAGCATGGAATGCCGGTCACATTTCATTGGTCCAAAATATGCTAAAGTAAGATGACGCTAGAGTTCAAACTTTGATCATGTTCCACATGAGAAAAGCCAGTTATTCAGGCAGCAGAACAGAACTACAGAATTGTTAATAGAAGAACTGAATTTGGATGGATGATCAACCAAAAATTGGTTTGTCACTTGTCGAAACCAGCTGTGCTCAGCTCAAAATTAATGGCCTCAAACCTGCATCAAATGCTAGGTTTATTAATTACTTGTATAAAGCAGAAGAGAAGCAAACAGTCTGATTCTAATATGCTTAAATACAGGTCATGAAACACAGAGATACTTTGTCTTCAGCATCATTAAATAGTATAAACAAATAAAGTCTTTGACCATTTGGCACTACAGAAAATCTAGAAATCACAGAATAGTCCGAGAAGAATTTCTCTATTCTCAGGTTTTAGAGGATATGCAGAGAAGGAAAGGAGACAGACAATCATCCAGACAACATTCCCCTCCAGCCGTAAGTCCACTTCAGACAGTACTAGAATTATTTTCACAACAAAACTTATGGAACTCCTATCCCAGACACAAAATAACACATCAATACCAGAATCATTTTTACTGTTGCTAATTCATATATGAATTAGCAACAGTAAAAATCAGAATGGCTAAGTAAAAGAAATACCCAGGAAAAAATTCAGTCCATTATCAGCCAGGTTACATAAGCCATAAAACGAACAAGAATTGCGGAACTCACATCAATTAAACAGAAAAAAAAGAGAAGACCAATAATAGATGTAAAAACATAATTCCTGAAAACATTTCTTAATATTCTTCATAACTTGCACTGCATTCTCAACCACACACAGTCTTCTTTTTAGCAAAAGCCATTTTGATATGAATATTTAGCAGTAGCTTCCCAATTATTGCTATAGCATGAATCAACTGGCTAGCATCTAACCTTTCTTGATGCCAACAGGAATACTGATTTTCAGCTGCCAATTGATGTGATCACTACTAGTTCACTACAACATCTATCTTGATTTTAAAACTGATCAGCTCATAACTTTTCACTTTAAATTCATAAATATTGCCTCTCCGATGATCGAAATTTACGGTGCTAAATCCCTCAAAAGCTTACAGCATACAAGAACTAGTACAAGCTATCTTCATCTGCATATGGATCAGTTACCATCTCTAAATTCTGAAATTCACCACACTTCTAATTAAATTTTTATTTTGTATTCAAAAAGAAGAGTGGAAATAACGAGTCTCCAAACACATGAAAAGATCCAAACACTAAAATTCCTTTTGAAAAAAAAAAATCCTGCAATCAGTGATTTAATAAACATTTCGTAATGCCAGAAAACCAACTCATACAGTGAAATTTTTCTTACACAAACATCTCATATTATGTTCAGTTCTCTTTTCAAAGGAAAACTAAAATAAATAAAAATAAAAATTTATCTATACAAAAACCCTAAAAAGATCAGCATCTCTAAGAACACAAACCATATGAAAGGCCAAACAGACAGCATTGAACTCCAAGAAGTCAAAAAAAGAGCAAAAGGAAACAGAAACTAACCAGAAAGTGAACCACTAAGAAACTGAGAAGCTGCACATCTTCAATAATTTCTCATAATGCTTCTCATTTTATGTCACTCACTTTAACCTGCATTAATAGCACTAAAAATTTAGTAAGATAATAAAAGTAAAAGTAAAAAACAAAAAAAAAATCTAATGCACTCTCGATTACGCAAGCTGACGCAAACACAAGGAGAACTTGACCTCGGTTGCAGAGGAGCCTTAAACAGTTGAACCAGTTCAGTTACACTAAGTCGCTGACTAACCACCCATTCAGTATCTGCTAATGGACTTGTCTTTTTCCAATTACAAATTTATAAAAATGATAAAAATTAAACTTGTCACTGAAAATTTTCAATAAATGAGCTTAATAAACGGTATTCCTTTTCATAAAAGATGAAAACATTCAGAGATTGAAAAAAAAAATAATAGTATGCATTTCTAAGCAAATGTATGTCAGAAATCAAATCAAACCCCAAAAACTCGTTTTGATATTTTAGATTTTTATATAATATATTAAATGAAAATATGAGTGTGTGTATATATATTTTTGGTGCTTAGGAATAATCTATTCTTTTAACTTGTATGACCCCTACTCTCCATTCTGCAAGAATGTGATGGGTGGCATAGCTATAGCCCTACTGATCTTTTGATGTAGAATAGCCGACCAACTGTCCCCGTTTCTTGTTTGACAATCTTGGCGCGTGCAAGATTAAATTATTTTTAAGTCTTTATTTTAATGAATTTCTAGGTTAAAATTATAAAGAGCCCCTTAAGTCAACTTAATTATAGCCTTGTGGGGCTAAAGCTAAATGCATGGTTTGACCTGTCTTTCTGTTCATTCTATGAAAATTGAAAATCCAAAACAAAGAAACAAACAAAGCAAATGCATTATGGGAAGGGGGAATTTAGGTGCTCATCTAGATGCTCGTGCTTAATGACAGCAACAAGTGCTTGTTTTGTATCCATAATTTGATGATATGATGTGAGAGGAAGCAGAGGATCGTTAGTTGGGGCATGGAAATTCAGAAAGTTAGTTGGGGCTCTTGGGGCCGGCAGATGTGGACACGTGCCAGCAATTTCATATCCTCAATTCCTCCGGCTGTGACTGGTAGCTGTGTGTTGTGATCCGCACGCGCCAATGGGAATTGCTTGAACACAATTTATTTGTTTTTGTTTTTCCAAATTTCTTCGCTCTCCAGATACATTTACATATGAATTCAAAAAAAGGTACAATTACGTATGGTAGGCATACGGCTGATAATATAGGTGATGAGTGACGATATGATTAGACGATATAAATATAATATAAAATAGAAGTAAATTGATATGAGCAATAACTATGACATATTAATATTGGAAAATTTTTCAATATAGTCATTTTTCAAAATTCATTATTAAAACTAAACATAGAATAATTTTGTTAATATTAATCACATACACCTTATCTAGACCAAATTACCTTTCCGCAAAACTCTTCTCTCGTTTGGCACTAACTAAGTACAAACTATTTCGCCTTAACAACTAAATAAAGTATCCATGAAAAAAAATAATAAACAAAAACTCTACAAAACTCCCCCTTATTTCACTCCTCAAACTCCCTCCAACAGCTAAACACAAATTAATCCCATTTTATATGCATCAAACAATAATTATTACCAAGAAAAAAAGACCAAATCCATAAACACAAGAGGGGGTGTAACTCCAACAGCTAAACACAAATTAATCCCATTTTATATGCATCAAACAATAATTATTACCAAGAAAAAAAGACCAAATCCATAAACACAAGAGGGGGTGTAAGGGGAGATCAAGAAGGAATTAAGGTTAATGTTTTAAATTTTAGATTGTAGGATTAAGCGAGTTTTATATATGGGCATTGTATATATTTGTAGAAACAAATATCTTTATTAAATTTTATAACAATGTGAGTAGATATTTGCTTGTGTAAATGCAAAAATTAGGAAAAATATGATAAATTTTTTGTTTCTATTATATTGCAAAAGAAATCCAGATTGTGGGTGAAAGATTGCATCGCTTGCAATTTAGAAAACCTACCGAGAGTAATAGTAGCCATTGTCTACACTTCTCACGAGCAATAGATGCCATTACTCGCGCGATGGCTAACGATGGTCTACATCAATTGGACGATGGCATTGATTGCCTAAATGTGGGGCACGTCATGTAAGTGTACTTTTAATGTTAATTTTTTGTAGGTAATTATATTTTAAAGAAATAAAATTGTTGTTTTAGTAATTTAATTATATTTATTTTAATTTCTTTCACGTTTAATGGAATCAACAATTGCACTAAAGATGTGTTATAATGGATCGTAGGAAAATTATACTGATAATCATATAGAATACTAGAATGGAAAAGTTAAAGTTTTCATACTTTGGAATGATACAACTTTCAAACAGTTTGCTGCTGAGGTATATCAAGTGTTGAAGTTAAATTTAGACAAATATTTTATAATAGTGAAAATAGTTTGTAGTATAAATTATCCTGTGTAGCCCACTGCTTCTTTATGTATGGACATACTAAATAATGAAATGTTGAATGTTATTATATGTATGAACTTTGATCCTGTAAACTATGATAAGACTTCTTCTTTTTTTTTGTAACCACATTGCTCAAAATTACAAGCAAAGCTCCTATGATGTCTTCTCAACAAACTTCAACTCCTTTGATACTGTCAACCCAATCACCAACCTTTGAATGCACATTTGGCTATGGATTCACACTAAACTATGGTAATGGCTCTTTCTCTAATACTTAAAAATGAAGGTTTCCAACTACTAAAAGTAACTCTCCATTTTATGATTGTGATGATGTAGATTGCAATCATCTATTAGATGATATGGAAACAATGTCTTAGTTTTGGAAAGATCATGATTTAGGTCAAAGTCAACCCATTAGTCCTAGGTCGTTAGTTGAACTCGATCCTAAGTACCAAATTTAATTTATCTACTATAATTAAATATTCTAATTATGCCATTAGATTGGGTACCTTCAAATACTCTTACAGTTGGAGGTTGTAATTTAAGTAGTATTTACGTTGGGTAGCTATTTAACATAAAGTAACAGTTATACATAGAAATTCGCATTGTGTTGTGAAGACCTGTAAATGGCGACTTCAAGCAATAAGGGCGAATGATAAGGAGAATGTGCAGTGGTTAGTGGAGAGATATGACATGGTGTATACTTGTCACAATAATATTTGCCATAATGGTCATCATCAAGCAAGCTACTAGGTTGTCGATAAATTTGTCAAGCAAAATTTTGTTATTACCAAGCAAATATAAACTTTAAAGAATATCATTTTTGGATATAAAGAATAATCATGAAATTAATTTATCATACCAATAAGCATATCGAAGTAAGAAAAAAGTTTTGAAGTCAATATAAGGAGAACTAGGAGAATCATATAATTTATTTTTTAAATATTCTCATATCGTAAAAGAGTTTAATGATGGTATAATTAAGCTTATAGTGGATCATCATAATAATTTCATGTATTATTTTCTTGCTTTTGGATCTTGCATTAAACGTTTTAAGTAATCAATTAGCGACTGACCGCAGTGGAAGAGTCTTATCTAAAGATAAATATCAAAGAACTTTGTTGGTTACAACATGCATAAATGGGAATAACCAGATGAATCATGTAGCTATTAAGATTGTTGATTTAAAAAACAATGCCTCTTAGGAATGGTTCATGATGAGGTTGTCTGAAATTATTAGTGACATACTTAAGTTGGCATTTATATCTAATCGTTGCACGTCTATTCATAGAGCAGATTATGAGGTACTTTTTATTGCACTACATGGCCTTTGTTTTTTTTTTTTTTTCATTTGAAAGGTAATCTAAAGTTATATTTCAAGAATCTTAGGAGATTATGGAAATATTATTTGAAACTAGTCTTTTCTACAAGTAATAAAAATAATACATTAAATTATTAGGATTGTATGGTCCCATATAGTTTGAAGAGTAAATGAAGGGGTTGTGGGTATACACGTGGGTGTAATAAAATATTTCGAGGATACAAGCTTTAATTATTAGGCGTGATCTCATTTCAAAGGTAAAGTATAACATTCTAACCATTAACATTACAGAGAGCATGAGTGCTTTAATAAAGGAACTGAGAAATTTTCCTATCACTTAATTGATTAAACGCTTTAGACTTACAATATAACAATGGTCTTATGATAGAAAAAAAATGGTTGAGTTAATGGCAACTCACCTTATAACATGGACATGAAAAATATATGGTGATAAAAAAGATATTGCTAATAAAATACATTTTCAATGTCTCTAATTATCAATTTCAAGTTAAAGAAGGTGGTATAAAGAAAGGTCTTGTTAACATAATAGATGAGACATGCAGTTGTAAAGTATTTAAACTCGATTAATTTGTTTATGCTCATGCAATTGTTATTTGTCTATACTTCCAAGTTGATCTAATAAGTTCTTGTTCTCATTACTATATAATGAAAGCATTTCTGGTAGCATATTTGTAAAAAAGCAAAATTTAAGTTGCTGCTTGCAGTAGCATGCGCCTGAGACAACAATAGTATCATGTGGGATCCACCAACACTGCTGCTGTCTCAGGCGCACGTTGCTGTAATTAACAACTTAGCGAGATCCTTGGAAAAATATACAAATGACACAATTGAACCTACAAGATGTCATATCTTGTCCTGGTCATCGAAAAACATGGAGAATACCATCATAAGGCGAGAACGCATCTCAAGCAACTATAATTTATTGTTGATGTGGGGAACGTTGCCATAACAACAAGACATGTAATAATTTTGTTTCGATGAATCAACATTAGTCCTTAATTTATTTTTGTAAGGGCATAAACTAATTACTTGTTTTGCTTTTGTAACTTGTAATCACATACTATTATTAATGTATGAATTTTGAAACTCGTAATTAGGGCTTAGGATAACCCTCCAAAAAGTTTGAATTCATTCGAACATGCTTGCTCATTTGTTCTACTTTTTACCATTTCTAATGCTAGAAAATATTTTTTAAAAAAAATTCTTTTGGGCTGATTTAAAATCCACACCATTTTTTCTTAGGTCCTTGAATTTTTCCCCTACCATAGTGTAAAAAAACAACTTAAAATGCAATGGTTACATTGACTTGCATTATGGGTTGTAGGCCTTTTTTTTTTTGGGTAAAAATGCATATTGCCACAATTATTCTATTTTTTATTATGTCATTCTATATTTTATGGATTCTAAATTCATTTAGGGCCTAGGATGCCACTTTGAAAATTTTGTACTCATTCAAACATGTTTATATAATTGTTTTGATTTTTGTTATTTCTAATACCAGAAAATATAAAAAAGAAAAAATTAGGTCTAGGTTCAAATTTGCACCATTTTTCCTTACCATAATGCAAAAATATAACTTAAACATAATAGTCACTCCAGCTTGCATCATGGGCCCTTAAAGTTTGAGTTGAAATAATGAGCAACTCCAATAAGGCAAAAGAAAGACAACATGCTTTTTTTTTTGTTTTACAAAAAAGCACACTTGTTGCAACTATTTTATTTTTTGTTGTGTCATTTCTCATTTTATGAATCCTACATTCATATTCAAACCTAAGATGCCCTTCTAAGAAGTTTGAACTCATTTAAATATGCTTGCATATTTGTTCTTATTTTTTTTATTTTTAATGCTAATAAATAAATAAGTACATATATATATATAGAGGAAAAGATACTTCCAATGTCTAATTTAAAATCTATACCACTTTTCTTGAGTCCTTGAATTTTTCTCTACCATGGTGCAAAAATGCAACTCAAAACGCAACAATTACTCTGGATCACATCATGAGTAGGCAGCGGGCTATTTGTTTGTGAAGAAATGCACTTTGGGTAACTTCTTTATTTTTTATTATATCATTCCACATTTATGGATTCTAAATTCATTTTAGAGTATAAGGAGTCCTTCTGGAAAGTTTAAACTCATTTTGATATATTTGCATCTTCTGGCACAAAGTGAAAACATTAAATGAGTACAAACCAACTCAAAATATGAAATAAGTACATTATGAAGATTGCATTAATATTCAAGATTAGGCATTTCTATAGAATAACCCTTATAAAGAGATCTCCAGTAATATTCTTTCTAAAGAAATCCCTAAGGTCACTGCTAAAGTCGGAATATGATTTAATATTGAATAAGATGTATATATTGGCATAAATACTTCGTAATTATCACTATTGGGGACCTATCAATCAACATGCATCATATCTCTTTTACTCATCTATTTTATGCATGTCAACCAATAAGGGAGAACTTTGAGTTTCAACAACTTCTCAAAATATTCATCGTACTCATAAAGCCCATTTGAGGAGTCAAAAAACTAAATCTTATTTTTATTAAAATTCACTTGGGCCAATAGTCAATGTTATTTTTTTAAGTTCATTAAAATGGATACTTGTATATTAAATTTATTGAACCGCAATTACGAGCTAATTATTTTTAAGTAAATAAATTAAAACCAAAAATAACAATTTCTTTACATATGATATTAATGTTCATCCAAGGCTTAGACAATGTATCATCCTAACCATTTTCATAGCAATTAATACCTTCATAGCTTATTTCTAAAATATCACATTTCTCTTTATTCCATAATGTTTCCAAGTAAACTTAATCATAATATAATGGTAAAATGAAAATCTTAGATGTTCTCATCATACAATAGTTAACTAATAGTAAGATTACTTACGAAAAATCAGTTATTTGTAGGCATGCAATGCTAAGGTAAGACATTTAGATGCATTTGTTTCTGTTTATTGAGTAAGCATAAATAAACATGGACATGCTATGAATTAGTGGTAGAAGATTAGAAAATAATAAATTCAACAAATTTAGTAATAAAGATAGTACACTGATTAAGGACATATACTTCATTTCCTAGCTATCCTTGCATACTACTTGTATTTTCATGTAAAATTACCTCAAAAAATCTTTCGTAATGTAATGGGCCATCTCACTATGATTTATTCACAATACCTTTGCTTAATATTAGAAAGTAATATTGAATTATCAAGCCCTTTTAACATATTTATATCAATAAGTACTACGTCATCCATATTTATAACTTTATTTGTGAGAAAAGTTTCAACATTATGAGCTTTCCACCTTTAAAGTAAGAGAATTATGTATGAGCTACTTAATAAATTTGACTTCTTCAACTGGTCTAGTAACTTTTCAGTATACAAATGCTTTCATCATGGAGGTTCTTTATCCAACTATCTACTAGAGTTTTTCTTTTGTCGCTCGCATCATATTCAAATGGTTTAATATTGGGATTATCCAATTCTCTAGAATTATAAGGCATCTATCAAATAAAGATTCACTATATAAGTATTCTAAATGTGAAGTTAAAATAACAAGTGATTCTGATGTAGGTACAACTTGCATACCGAATGTGAGTGCTGATATAAGAAATTCACTATATGATTGTAGAAATGTGCAATTAGTGTGTGATGTAATAAATCTTTTGACTTTCATCTCATCAAATCCTATCTTTGCCTCACCAAACACCTTCCGATCTTTAACTATTGCCATCTTGATTTTAACTACTTTCGTTAATCTTAAGCTTATCCAGTTTATGGATGATGTAATCATATCAATTCTTCGACCTTGACTGAAAAAATTACTCTAGTGGCAACTTCTTCAATTATTGATGACTCTAGATTAGATATAAAATACTAAATAAATCTAGCCACTTTCGTAAAACTAAAGTTTATCCAGTTTATAGATGATGTAATTATATCAATTCTTCAACCTTGACAAAAAAATTACTCTAATGAGAACTTTCTCAGTTATTGGTGACTCTAGATTGAATGTAAAGTACCAAACAAATCTAACCTCGATAATATCTAGATCCCCTAGCTCATTGAAACTTTTGATTCAATCATGTGGCCTAAAGTCATTTATAAATGATCGATGGTGATCATCTAATGGTCATATAATGTCATTGTGATTTTTCTTTATTAGAAGTTGCTTGAACTACATAAGAAAATTTTTAATTTTTAGTTTAATAAAATGTATTGCAAGTAGTCAATTTATATAGTAAAATTTTCTCAGCACAAGTAAGTGAAAATCTTAGCGCAGTATCTCTTCACAAATTGATAGCATGCTTTTTTGCCCTCTTTACTAGTCTTTTTATATACTTGCTTCAACTCCATCTATGTGACTAACAGAAAAAATTAATTTTATATAATTGTACTTAAATGTATACATAAAATCACATGTTTTGGCTATACTTACAATAGGTTTTCTAATTTTTTTAATAATTCTGAATGTTGTTATTTTTAATGATCGTCAACTTAAGAATGCGATGACAATTCATTTTTGTTAAGGTGCTATACTTGAAAACGACTCCTCCGATTACTTCAAATATATAGGCCTACAAGGGAAAAAAAGACATAAAATACTATATTATTTTTATGCATAGAAACTTGTGTTTATATTTTACATAGCTGTACACCATAACAAAAGTCATAGAAATTATAAGTCTCATATTTTGCTTCTTACTTGCATATTTTTAAAATTTTTCAACATTCTCATTCAATGAAATTTTCATTTGATCCTAAATAATATTTCACAAATATCTTCCCCAAGAAAGGTTATTAAAACATTTTAAATTTATAATGGTATATAATATAAATTTATAGATCGGCCTTTAATTAGGTCTCGCACACAAAACCCTATTCATAAAGTAGAACAACGCAATTCTCAATGCATCATTATTATTGTTTTAGTGATATCAAAAGCTTCAAACATGTTATCTAAACCTTGAAACTGAAATTCATCATTGGCATTGAAATAAACATCATGTATTCACCAACTACCACCTATTTTTTAAGGTGTTATAAATCTTCCAATGCACATATTTAAGTCCTATTATAAGGCATTGTTCTTAAATTGGGAAACATAACAACTCATCACCAACACAAAACTATATTTAGTACTCATCAACTTCTTGCACAACTTGCTTAAGCAACAAATTGTGCGCAAGCATGCCACTAGATCTAATTTGTTTCATAATGTTAAAATGTTTGAATATTGATTTCTTAAACAATTTTTTCTGTTTATTAGTCAACTTTCTTCACATAAGGCTAATCACTCTTTTCGAATTTGTTACATTTGAGAGAACACTTGGAAAGTAGCCTATAGTTAGAATCTTTAGTGTCCAAGGCAACATTTTAGTGCAGGACATATCTAAATGTAAAATATGACAAATATTATATTAATATTTAATTAAATAAAAAAATGCATTTGGAACAATTCAGGCAATGGCTACCATCACTCATTTCATCGCCACATTTGCAAATGACATAGTACGGGTAATAAGTAATGCTAGCCGTGCTAAATATAGAAAATAAATTTATGACATAAGTGCATATTTTATCTTATTAAGTGCTTTTGGTATTAAAGAATATATAAGTAGTGAAATTTCTCAGCAAATTTATTAAAATAATTGAAAAAAATTCTTGAAGACATTTGAATGAACATCTAATATATGCCATATCTTACAAATATTAATCTTAAAAAAATTTTGAATTGTTCATGCCAAAACATATTTTAATGTGTTTTCCTATCAATAATAATTATTCAATTAATTAAAACTTGTGTGATAATACGAGAGAGTTGTACTTATAAGTCAAAGTTGATCTTTACACTTCATCAATTTTTTTTTTTTTCTGATGGAGGCTATGGTGATGGGTTTGTGATACTTAGATTATGATGACAGAGTCGTGATGATAGAGGCTTTGATGCTGAGTTTTGGATAATGTGGTCATGACTAAGGTTAGCAAAAGGACTAGATGGGATGGGATTTGCTTAGCCCAATCCTATTCCGTACATATAAGTAAGATTAAAAAAAATCTCATTCTTGTCCTTTTATTTTTTTTGGGATAAAAATTTATCTTAATCTTGTCTCAATAAATATCTTGTCCTATCACATTATAGTCCCAAATGTAGATAAATAAATTTTAATTATTTTAAGGATCATCATAATTCAATATACTAAAAATCTTCAATAAATACAAAGTAAAATAATCAAAAAATAGGTTTATTTTAACTAAATCATGTTCGAATACAATTTTATGATATAATTACTTATTTGGTTTAATTGCACATTAATATTAAGATTTATGCTTCAAAAGCTATATATTTAGGCAGTAATCAACTTCAATCATGTTAAAATATCTAATAATTGAGCAATATAATAATAAACCAAACCAATAGCTAGGGTTGGTAATGGGATGAGATGGGATAGAAATTATCAATCCTAGTCTTATCCCTTTTATGCAAGTGGGATAAAAGAATGTCTCATTCCCATCCTTTTATTTTTTTAGGACAAAAATATGTTCCGATTCCAATAGAAAAAATTCGTCATCCCTAATTGTGATAGAAAATGTGGGCAATGCAGGCAATGATGGACTGTAATGAGATTTAAGTGCTTTGGGCAATGGTCTTCCATTAAGGGTAATTTAGTCCAAATTATGTGTATTTGATTAATATTGAATTTTTTTTTCTATAACTGATTTTGAAAATGAATATTGGAAAATAGCCATATTGGAAAATTTTCCTATCATAGTCGTATGAGATAATTTTAACACATTTACCTAATAATGATACAAATATACAATCATGTAATGATTTTATGTATTTATCAATTTATCATACTTCTAGTTAGATGTATATCTTCTAATTAAAGTAAATACCCCTTGAATATTTCTATTGATAAATTCTATTATGACACATGTCAAGTTGTTTATCTTTACCTCTTAAATAATTATTTGATGAATTAATTAAAAACATTATCAACTCAATTAACTAGTCATTAACCACAAACAAAATCATTGAGATTTTTGCAATCATTAGATTAATTTCCAATTCAATCAGATGAATGGATGAACATCGTACATTGGTAATGAAATAAAGCCAACATATAATATTGGTTACACCCATACCTTAGCAACAAATATTTCAATACATTTTATTTTATTGATATTTCTTGTTATTGAGTTGGGTGATTCATGCATGCATGCATGCACATGTATGCACATAATTAAGCTGTGGATATTTCTAAAATCTAACAATTTTTTAAATTTATAATGCATTAGAGGCATGTGCATTGTTAATAGATAGTGGTCCCTGTGAATTGTCCCTTAAAAAGATTAATCGAATTATCCACAACATGTTTTCTTTCGTATCTAATATCGTAAACTAAGTTTAATTTTTCTTTATCTTTTTTTTTGAATGACATGAACTATTGCTCATATTGTAATCCATATTATATAAGATTATATTAATATTTACAATCATACAATTACCCATATTTTATAAAAGAGAAGACTGTCTCTATTTAGTTATTGTTTTTATAAGGGTTCAAACACTTGTTTATACATTAATGTTATGTTTTACTTACTTGAGTGAGACTTAAGAGTGTAAATTTTTCTTACTCTAATATTTATTGAAATATTTTAAAAGAGTAAAAATCTCACTCCATGACCCCATTTATTTTTGAAGTGGGGAGTAGGATTTCCATTCGTATGGAGGTAGGTGAGAATGGGATTACACTCCCACCTCTTCCTTTTTTATCATTCTTTTATTGAATTTAATATAACTATACTTAATAAAATAAAATAAGTAATATCATATTTATTTAAATAATATTAGTATATTATTTTATAAATTATATTTATTAAAAATAATAATATTAAGCTTATTTAAAAATAATATTATTATATTTATGGAGAGTTAATAATATTACTATATACTATTTTTATTTAAAAATATAGTATTATTATATTTATTTAATAATAATAAAAAATAGTTTATTCTAAGAAATATTAATTTGGTATTATATTATTAATAACAATGCTTCATTTGTGTTGTTTTTATCAATAATTTTTAATTTACATAATTAAAAATATTAGTAGTTATTATTAATTTATGAATATAATAAAATAATATTTTATTTTTTAAATATATTTTTTATTAATTTTGTAATAAAAGCTATAATTCATTAAATAAAGATAAAACTATAATTTGAAATCATTTACTTGCAATCTAAGATAAGGTAAACATATGAATTGAATTTTAATTCTAATTTCATACTTTTATTTTAGTATAATTAAATTACTTACTCTTATTTCCACTCCACATACCTAATTTTAAAATGACTACTCTCAAGATTCTCACTACAATCCAAACTATAAAATTATAGTTTAGAGTCAAATTTACAGTACATTGAATACATATCGTGCTAAAATTTTTCATTACATTTTATAAGTTCTTTGAACATATCCCAAGTGTTCCGTTTACCCATACTTTTCATGCAAATTTCAAATTTTAAGAAATTTGAGAAATGAATGCCTTAAATTGAGACATACAATGAAACGCTTGAAAACTAGGATTAAAAAGTTAGTGTGGTGCATTGAAAGGCTTATCCGCCCTTCTGCCGTACCTTTGTCCCTATTTCAAAATTTTGTCCGTGGTGTTTTTATGTTCATGATATAAAATTATAAATTGGTATCCTTAAAAATAAAATGATATTAATTCGTACACTGGCATTTCTCAATATTGGAAGCTGAGGCCCAACTCATATTAGGCTCTTCCTCTGGGCACGAGTGAGAAAAATGATTGGATGAATGGATGGATTGATTCTACTTTAACCCCTCACAGAACTCTTTTAGAACCCCTTGTCCATTTTGAATTACGAGGATATACAGATTCATTCAAAAAATTACCCTCTAGATCTTCATTTTCTCTCTCAAAGGCATCTTGACTTTTTCTTTCCATAAACTTTCTCAACTTAAATAAATTTGTTTCTGTTTAAATTTCCTCTCACAGTATAATCATTTGAGCACTTTCCGCATCAACATATCACTAATAACTTGTTTCACATCATTTTCCTTCATTTTTATTTCTCATCCAAACCCTATAAGATCTTGACTTTATCACTCGAAAAGTAATTTACAAAATGAAGTTTTTTCAAACTCAACACACTTTTTTGGGTGAAATTGTGAATTGATATAATTTCTACTTTGACTAAGATTATTTCCCTTACTGTAAAAATCATTAGCACTTTATATACAATTTCAACACTTTTTCTACAGTTACCTAAAACATAAAAAACCCATCTTCATATTTTAACAACATTAAAAAATGAAGATGGGTTTGGCAAGATTACTTTCTCTGTTATAAAATAAATTTTCAGGTCAAAATTGGAAACATAAAATATAAAATTTTACAATTTATTTAAAGGGGAAGTTAAAAGCTCAACTCAAATAAGTATTTTTTAAAAGCCATAAACTAACGTGACATTTACCGTCAATTGATATATATTAACAGATGGCTAAATACTTGTAAGTTCCACATTAGTTGGAAATATCAACATTCTAACTTCCTGTGGAACATTCTCTTTCAAAATACATCATCCAAAGCTATGAATTTCCACAAAAATTTATAGGAATAGATTCATATTTTGAACTAGAAATAGATCCACTTACCATCTAACTGTGGTATAAATCTTCAGGAAAGGGCTAAAACAAAAGCACAAAACAATTTAAAATGCAAGTTATTACAGACGCAATATTGTTTGAATAGGTTCGTGAAAATCACCAGTCAAATGGAAATGATCTCAAATTGAGGGCTGCCCTTTTTGGGAGGGGCCGCCTTCGTAGGCACGTAGCAAATAAACACTACAGAAAATTTTTAACTGGCATTGTCAAACAAGCCTACCAAATCTTTAACCATTGGTGGAAACCAAAACATAGATGCAGATACTTAGATCTGAACAGTAAACACAAAGCTTTTTCTCAGCTCATGAACATTCTGTTTCCTTGCTTGTGTTTTCGTTTGCAGTCTGTCGCACAAATTGTCCACGAACACGGGGTCGTTGTTCTGCTAGCCTCTTTCTGCTTTGGTACCGAACCTAAATAAATAAAATAAGGTCAATCCATCCGAGGAAAAAGAAGGATGTGGAATTATCAATTCAGGTTGAGATGAATAGCGGATGATTGTTTGGAAAGGTTTAGATGAAGCAAAATATGCGGCAACTTTACTACTTAATAGAGGTTTGCAGGACATAATAATCTAATTACTCCAGTCAATCACAAAACCAATGTGCCAAGAGGCACACAAGAGCAACTGCATGCATATAGCGAACAGAGACATCTTTGATGTCTGAGTATATGCTTGAATGCTTCCCATTAAATCATGGTTAACAATGATAAGACCACCAGACTGCTAAAGCAGAAAGCCATCTCACATACTTCACATTATAAGGAATTTATCCATGCACCAGGATAGCCAATCAGCATGGTGAAAAGAAACATGCGGATGACTTAATTCTACTAGTGAGGCAGAAAAAGATAAAAGAGAGTAGAAATGAATTGAAGTGGGAAAGTTGAAATAGTTTTCCTCCTAGATATAGAACCAAGAAGTCCAAAATCTGAGGATAAACTAAAACAGCCAAATATCTGTTACCTTTTTCCGGAAGCATCTTTCGTTTCTCTTCTGGCGAAACTTGGTCAATGCAGCTTCCCTTTCGGCAAGCTTGTTTTTATCTATTCTGTTTCCACTTCCACTGCCACTCCCACTAGCATCACCACTTCCACTTTTCCCAGCAATCCCATTATCACTTTCCACATTCATCCCTCCAGCATTCACTGCAGTGCTGCTTCCATTTTGCCCATTGCTTCCATGGTTACTGCCTGAGGCACTTCCATTTACACTGTAGTTTCCAGCATTACCTGCAACAAAACCACCCAACATATTTGATGACCCACATTGTGGAACAGCCTCGGCCCTCTTTTTCAGTGATAATTGATCATGGTCATGTGGTAGCTGTTGCTGTTGCATGTTGTGAGCAAGATGGTGGCAGTAATCATAATGTTGTGTGCTCCTAGGTTGGGCCAGCCCTGGTGAAGCCACCAAATCATCCCTCTCATCTAACAGAACTTGCGGAGGACTGCATAAAAGGTCATTTTTCATAGGCTGGAAAGAAGATAAGTGCAAGCGATTGACGGTAGATGACACTTCTGACTTGTTCTTCAAACATGCTGGCTTGACAAAAGCATTATTGGTGGTAGAACCCATATCCATGTTGTTGCTTCCCCCATTTGAGGACTGATTGAGAGGATCTCCATTTGAATGAGATTGAATACGACACTCTGATCCTTTCTTTATGATTTCTAAGCTATTAACAACTTGAGAAGCACTTTCAATGTTCCCACCAGGACCCTTATTTGCATTTGAGGCTGTATTATACCTGCATAATGACAGAGAAACAATTATTGAATAAAACCATTCAGGATTCACATGATGCCAATGACAACTGTTTCAGCCTGTCAGCAAAAAGAATATCAAAATATCAAAAGCAATTATCACTTCCTCATACCTTGAGAAGGCTGAAGAGTCAGAACGTCTCAACACATTGCGGTCATCCTGAATTGTTTTCCCAATGTCTTTAACTCCTCTAAGTCTCTTTAAACTGAGTTCCAGGGACGGTAATTCTTTGGAATCTTTAAGGGATTTACTGCTCATATCTAAGACCTTGGATGGTTTGTTTGAAGCCTCATACTCTGTATCCTCCTTATCAGAATCAATAATATTTGTTATGGCCCCTGCAAGTTTAGCAGCTTCATACTTCAGCTTGCTAGATGGACTCTCACTAGTGAGGTCCAGCTGTCCTCTGTCAATTTGCGCACTGAATTTAGAGGAGCCCAGATCAAGCAGGTTAGTTTTTTTCATGCCTACAAGTTTGATGGGAGACTCAGTTTGGTACTCAAGCTGCAAATCTAGACTTCTTTGGCCACCTACATCCAGGTCTCTGCTGCGTTTTGCAAAATTTTCTGAAAGATAGACTTGAAAATATATTTTAAGCTTAGAAACAACATGAAGCAAGAAATGGATAAACAAGAAAAATAGGACACAACAACAAACATGTTAAGCCCATCTTGTACACAGCCATGCAGATTGAAATATACCATACCATATCGTTCCTCATGTTCTTGGCACTCTTTTGCTGCAGTTACAGGAATCCTTCTGCTACCAGTTATCTCAGCATTTGAATGGATAACCTGGGCACAAGTGCTATCAGGGCACTCGGCTGGTTGATCAGAAGGAGACATGTGCCTGGGGCTATCAACTTCCATGGCTTTTTTTGTCCAAGAGCTCTACAAAATGTAAAAATAGTTTAATGGTGCATTTATACTTACATACTACAACTTGTCCATATTCCTAATTCATTTTATGACCCTTGAAACCAATTTAAGATTTCCCTAAGTTTAGAAAACCTTATTGAAGAAATCACTATATTAAACTAAGTAAAATGATACCTAATTGATAAGAAGATGGAGAAGCAACTAAAATATTAACCCACCAGAATATGAAATTGCACATGATTTTCTCATTTGTCAATAAATGTGTAATACCTGGGTGCCGCTCCCATCATCACTTCCATACCCACCATTCAGACCAATGCTCCCATTATCCTCTTCATCATTGCTGCCAGTATTATTGCCTGACTTTTCAACATTTTTTGATTTTATAGATTTTTGGGTTTGCGTGCCACTTTCACTTCCACTACCACTAGACTGAGGAAGATTACAAATTAATAATAGAACAAAAAAGAGGTACAATATTTGGAAGAAAATCAAGAGTTTAAAGCTATATGCAATGTTAATATAAATATTGTCTGTAACTCTTCCTAAATAAGATTTCATGATATGTGACATATATCTTAGATGAGAAGAAATTTTTTTTTTTTTGGGGGTGTTAAAATTATAGTGTCAGAGTGGTAAAATTGGCAGTGGATGTAGGCAAAACTCTGTTTATGGAAGAGAGTCTACATTTGAAGCAGAAAGATTTTGAAGAACTCACACTATGGCATCTTCTCCATACATGCTGCCAAAGGTTTTTAAGCTCATTCTTCCGTATCGGCTTCACCAGAAAGTCAACAGCACCTTTTGATAAGCACTTAAATACTAAACCCATGGAGTCAAGAGACGACATCACTGCAAATAGATATGGATCTCACCCAAAGTAGTTAAAAGGATCCAAACGGAAAGTGTTTTTGAAAAGTAATAAATAATTGTCCTAGAGCAATTTGATAAAAAGGCAAACAAAACTTAAAAAAAGTAGAAAGATTGGGGAAGAAAAAATGAAACTTACTAATGACAGGCAAGTTTTTTCGCGTTTTGTGACTCATAATCTTGCCTAGGAGAGCAATTCCTGATAAGCAAGGCATGACTTCAGTTAAGACAAGGTCAATATGATTGGTCAAATCTTCCAGTATCTTCCATGCTTGCAGTCCATTTTTTGCTTCGGTAACTGGAAATGCCAATATGAATGTTATAATCAGCAATGGTACATTAAATGATTTGAAGATATATATTACCAACAAAGCAGCATATATGATTATCTTGATGCAACAACTAGAACTATCACTTATATGCCAAAAATATAAAACATTAGGCTCAGACTCTGTTTTGCAGCTGACCGTGGCTTCAGAATATAACTTACAAATGAAGAGTTGAACTCATCCTTCTAAGCCCAGTCCGAGCTTAGTGCATATGAATTGGCAAAACAATTTACACATTTTATAATTTAGTTTGATTAAATTGGTCAAAGCATTCTAGTTTGGACCATTCCACCTAACAAACAGGCAGCAGTTGGCAGAAGGGGAATACAGAATTGATTTCACATAAATTTAAACTTATGTAAGTGAAAACAAAGGAGAAGAATCTTTTTTTTATTATTATCTTTTGTCATACTGACAATTGATGCAATAGGGTTAATATATAGGACTGTACATTCCTAATATAAATTCCTAATTCTGGGAAATAATCAAATTAGTAATAACTACACAAATCAAATAACTCATCCTAGAAATCATTAGAAATCCAAAAAGTCAACTATCTAATCTTGCCATATTTTCTACACCTTCCCTCAAGTTAGTGCATAAATATTGATCATGCCCAGCTTGTCAATGAAAGATTCAAATTTTGGTCTGAAGAGTCCCTTAGTAAAAACATCCACGGTTAGTTGCTCTGAAGTGACAAATGGTATACAAACATCTCCATTCTCCAACTTTTCTTTAATAAATGCCTATCCATCTCAATGTGCTTCATATGATCATGCTGAATTGGATTATTCGCAATGCTTATCGCTGATTTGTTATCACAAAATAGTCTCATAGGTATTTCAATATCTAATCACAGTTCTCCAATAATCCTTTTAATTCATAACACCTCACAAACTCCATTTGCCATGGCCCTAAACTCAACTTCAGTACTACTCCTATCAACCACGTTTTGCTTTTTGCTTCGCCAAGTAACTAAATTTCCCCATTAGAAGATACAGTAACCAGAGGTTGATCTTCTATCTGAAGCTGAGCCTATTAAATCTGCATCTGTGAAAACTTCTACATTCCTTCAATCACTCGCTTTAAACAACAACTCCTTTCCAGGTGTATTCTTTAAATACTTGAGAATCTTGTAAACTGCCTCCAAGTGTTCCACATAAGGTGAGTGCATATATTGACTTACAACACTTAGGCAAAGGCAATTTTAGGTCTTATGTGGGATAAATAAATGAGTTTTCCTACAAGACGTTGATACCCACCTCTGTCAACTGGAAATCCATCAGAAATCTCTCCCAACTTTGATTAGGATCCATGGGTGTATCACTTGGTCTGCAACCACTCATTTTTGTCTCTTCTGAGAAGTCCAAAACATACTTTCTTTGTGAAACAAAAATTCCCATTCTAGATCTTGCAACTTCCATACCCAAGAAATAACATAAGGGATCCAAATTCTTAATTTCAAATTCTGATACCAGCTGCTTCTTCAGCCTACTCATCTCATCACTATCACTCCCTGTAAGTATTATGTCATCTACGTATACAATCAGGACAGTCATTTTCCACCATCTGTGTGTTTAACGAACATGGTATGATTAGATTGTCTTTCACTATATCCTTTTTTCTAACAAACTTGGTAAATCCCTCAAACCAAACACAAGGTAACTACTTCAGTTCATTAAGGAATTTCTTCAATTTACACACTCTTCCTCCAAACTTATCTTCAAAACTAGAGGGCACATCCATATAGACTTCCTCTTCTAGTTCTCCATTGAGAAACACATTTTTAATATCCAATTGAAACAACGGTCACTCCAAATTAACGACTACAGAGAATAGTACTCAAATAGTATTTAACTTAGCTACGGGAGCAAACGTCTCCTGATAGTCAACTCCATAGGTTTATGTGAATGATTTTGCTACTAACCTTACTTTATAGCGTTCCAAGAATCCATCTGAATTGAATTTCACAGTGAAAATCCACTTACAACCAACAATCAATTTTTCTTTAGGAAAATAAACCATCTCCCATATTCCATTTTTTTCTAGAGTCTCCATTTCTTCACGTACAGTCTTCTTCCATTCAAGAACCTTTAGTGCTTCCTGTATAGATTTAGGTATATCCACATTTGACAATTGTGAGACAAAAGTATGATAAAATGATGACAGATTCCTATAAGACACAAAATTGAAAAGGAGATGTTGAGTACATGATCTAATTCCTTTCCTAAGAGCAATGGGAAGATTTAAAGGGTCAGAATATACTTGTGGAATAGATACAGATTCAGAGATTGTACCTGACTTTTTAGAATCAGTGCTTTTCGGATCTGGAATTGGATTAGATTCTTGGCTTTAAGAAAGTATAGCTGCATCTCTCTTACTTTGAATTCGTCTCTCCTTAATGTGAGTTTTCCCAAACAATCTCTCATCATTAAAGCGTGTCTTATCTATTATTATAGTGTCAGTTTTATGTTCGGGCACCAAGGTAGTCCTCCTAACCTCCTCATTAAGGTATCAAGATTAAAAATTATAGTTTCAATATTTGCCTGACCATTTAAATAATTAGTACTCATGTCAAGTTTAAACACCGAGTCTTCATTTTCTTTTCCCCCATGAAGAGGAGGATTAACAAAACTTTGAGACTCAGAGAATGTAACGTCCATTGTGACAAAATATTTTTTTCCTGCTAGGATCAAAACATTTATACCCTTTTTGAGTAGCAGAACATCCTAGAAAAACACATTTTACAGCCCATGGATCTAGTTTATCCCTATTATAGTTGTGTATATGTACAAAGGCAATACATCCAAAGACCTTTAAACGTAAATCAGAAGTCAGAAGTGACATTGGAAAGAATTTTTTTAAAACGATCAATAGTGTCTCAAAGCTCAAAACTCTTGATGGCATCCTGTTAATAAGATATGTAGCAGTAAGAATTTCCTCTCCCCACAAGTATTTAAGAACTCTAGTAGTGAACATTAAGGACCAAGCTACTTCTAAGATGTGCTTATTTTTTCGTTCTACTACCCCGTTTTGTTGAGGAGTATCAATACAAGAACTATGATGAACAATTCTTTTTTCTAAAAAAAAACCCAATATGTGATTAAAGTATTCCTTCCCATTGTCAATTCGAAACACTTGAATTTTTATTTGAAATTGTGTTTCAACCACATTATAAAAGTTTTTGAAAACTTATTCTGCTTCAAATTTTTCGTTAAGTAGACTCAACTTAGGCGAGTATAATCATCAATAAATGTTATAAATCATTTTTAAAAAAAATTAATTAGTGTCCTAGAGGGACCCTACACACCACTATGAATAAGGTGAAAAAGCTTAGATGTTTTATATGATTGTATAAAAAAAGATACACGATGATGTTTAGCTAATTGACAAATATCACATTGAAAAGACAATGGGATTTTATTACTAAACAAGTTAGAAAATAAATATTTTAAATATGATAAGTTGGGATTGCCTAACCTACGGTGCCATAATATTATTTCATCATCAATAAAACTAAAGCATGCTCCAAGATTTAAAAATTGCGGTTGCTAACACATATAACTCCCATCAAAGTAATAGAGACCGCCATACTCTTTAGCATTGCCAATCATCTTCCCCGTGTCCAGTTCCTGAAATTCACAACAATTTAGAAGAAATTTAGCACAACACTTAAAATCACGAGTTATTTTACTAGCAAACAGAAGATTACAAGAGAGATTTGAAACATGAAGGACATCATGAAGAACGAAAGTATTAGAGATAATAGTTGATCCTTTCCCAGCAATTGCCGAGAAGGAGCCATCAGCAATCTTAATTTTTTGATTGCCTGCACAAGGACTATAGGAAGAAAACAATTTAGAGCATCCAGTCACATGATATGTGGCACCTGAATCTATTATCCATGGACAAAGAGGAATAGTGGACACATTAAGGACAACAGAAAAATAATTACCTTTTTGGGACAAGAAACAAGAAAAAGATATGGTATTAGTCAATTGTGTGGATTGAAAAAGTTTATACAATTGTTCTAACTGCTTTTTACTGAACGAAGGTGTTGCAGCTGTGGTTATTGTGTTTCCAATCTCCTCCGTGGCTAAGTGGAAGGCCTTTGAGTCACGGTTTAACTGACTAGCACTCTGTGGCTTCCAATTGGGAGGTTTTCTGTGTAAATCCCAAGTCTCTCTAGTGTGACGTGGTTTATGATAGTTATCACACCACACCTTTTCTCCTTTCTTGTTCTGCTGTGACTGGGATGGAGAATTATTTTGTTTGGTCCTCATCATTAGGGCTGAAACTTTTGGAGCAGATGAGGTATTTTCCCCTAACATCACTTTGAGTCGACCTTCCTCTCATCATACTTCTGAAAACACTTCTTGGATTGATGGCAAACGGTTTTTGCCAAGAATTCAGCCTCGAACTTCATCAAGGTTCCTATTCAAACCTATTAAAAACTCATAAACACGATCATTTTCAATTCATTTCAAGTAACGAACACTATCTATCATACAGGCCCAATCTCTTCATAGTAGAGATCAAGCTCCTGCCATAACACCTTCATCTCATTGTAATTCTCAATAACCTCACAATCACCTTGCCTAGTCTGCCATAGTTTTATTTTTAACTCAAAAAGCTGTGATGAATTTTTTAGATCTAAATATGTTTCTCGGACAGCATCCCACACATCCTTTGCGGTGGAAAAAAATAAATACGTCCTCTCAATTGAAATCTCCATAGAATTGATTAACCAAGACATAACTAAGAAATTTTCGACTTCCAAGTCTGCCATGTCAGATCAGTTTTTTCCAGCTCCTTTGTCTCACCAGTGAAATAGCTAAACCTGCCTTTGCCATCGACCATCAATTTAATGGACTGTGCCCATTCTAGATAGTTCTTACCATTCAATTTGTGAATGGTTAACTGCACAGGAGAAACCTCAATTCCATTCAGGTTTTCCAGTCTCGTGGTAGAAGCTCCCCTGTGCCCACTCCAGTATATGTGGTGGTGGAACTGGTGTCACCAGTCATTACAGCCCTCGGCATGGCGTTTTGCGCCATTACAACAGAAATTAATAGAACAGAAACAATAAACAGAGCCGAATGGGGTCAAGCTAGGCTTATGTCAACCTAGCTCTGATACCATGAAAACAAAAGAAAAGAATCCCTTTTTTATTATTATCTTTTGTCACACTTACAACTGGTGCAACACGTTTAATATATAGGACTATACATTCCTAATATAAATTCCTAATTCTGGAAAAGAATTAAATTAGTAATAACTACACAAATCAGACAACTCATCTTAGAAATCATTAGAAATCAGAAAAGTCAACTATCTAATCTTTTCATATTTTCTACAGTAAACTTATACTAAGATCCCAAATATTCTACTTGATGTCTACCATTTGATTGATCAAGTTTCTTAGTTTCATTTAGAGATTACATTAAGATCCCAAATATTCTACTTGATGCCTAAAATTTGATTGATAGAGTTTCTTAGTTTCTTTTAGAGATTACACTAAGAACCTAAATATTCTACTTTTATGCCCATTATTTGATTGCTAGAGTTTCTTAGTTTGACCCCTACTGGTTCAATTGTGTGCAATGAACCTTTATAGTTCTCGTTCATTATATTTTTCAATGGAATAGTAACAACCTGCTGCACAGCACCAGCAAAAGCATTCAAAACACAAATATTCAATTCCATGTGGATTTTTCATTTTTCTTTTCTGATTCACACTTAATAATAATCCATTTTATGGTTTTATTGGATTGACATGAAGTTATAGAAATCCACTGTTCTCCGGTATTTCTTCTCCATCTCTTCTATCTCCTTCCACATTAATACTCTCTGCCCCTTCCCCCCTTCCTTTCTTTTCTTCCTCCCTCTATTTTCCAGCCTTCTTTTCTTCTGATTTTGCATCAACTAATTGGTTTTAAAATTCCAGATCTTACTTCTACATCAGGAATGTTGTATACTAAGCTGGATATGTTTGATAAACAATCAAATTAGTAACACAAAATTTTAGGGTCTCTTTTTTGCAAAATAAAAGTTATCATGATGAATTTTGATTTTCCAAGCATATGTTGAAAACAAACCGGTTTTTCTTTTAAATACAACTTATAACTAGTGCAGTTCTCCCATCAAAAGGTATAGCGTATTCCACTTTTCCCAATATACATTAGGCAATTGATACTAAGAAAAGGGCAAAAAATGCAAAGATTTTTCCAGTGATACACTGAATATAAACTTCAATGGCATTTTTTCATTTATTTGTAGCCATCTAGTTCATCTTATGATACAGAATTTTAAGGGAAAGTCCCACAATGGTTGACAATGAATCTTGGCAATGCATATAAATTTGAGACAATCCTCAACTCTTGAGCTAGCTTTTGAATATGAGTTAGGCCATAGGTTGCCATACAGCATCAGACCAGCCTATAAGTGGTTGAGAATAAATCAAGGGCTATGCATATAAGACTGAGGCAATTCTCAACTCTTGAGCTAGAATTTAGGCATTAGTTAGGCCTATGAGCTTTTACATAGAGTACTACTTGAAAACCATTTTTGCTAATAGACTATGTAGCTTGAAAGCCATGCTTGCTAATAGACTATGTATTAAAATTTTCCATGAAGATGTTAAATATATATATATATATCAGGACACCATAGTATGGCAACACACTTTTACTGATAAAAGTTGCATTGTTGAGTTCCTGACATTTCATCTAATTGTCTTTAAGTTAAAAATTATCTGGGACCACCATCTTTAGTAGTCATAGGTATCAATAGTCCATTCAATGTCAAACACCAAACATAGATGCCTAACAAAAAGACAAGTTTGCAGGATGATATCATTCCATTACTTGAAAAGAACCATAGTTAAAGTGAATAATTTAAGAAATGGGCGATTCCTTCAAAATGTGTTAAAGTCAATATTAAAAGTTTAAACTTTAGCAAATGGCATCACCAAACAAAACAGCATTGCAGCAAGGTAGTACATGATAAAAGGAGAGAGAACTTGTATAAAGGATGATTATAACAGTTTATCTCTATGATGACAAGAATAACTTAGACAGGATATAAACAAATTTATCTCTATGATGACAAGAATAACTTAGACAGGATATAAACAAAAATGTGATAAAGAGTTTGTATCATTTGGGATACATACAAGAGTGTAGGACAAGATAAAAGGAAATAAACTGTGTAAATTGAAAGCATACAGTTCATGTTTATGATGACAATAGTACATGAGCTTTGTGTTCTATTACAGATTAGATACTATTCTTGGACCCTTACCCATTAGCTTAAGTGAAAGTTTGAATTTTTTTACAAATCACTTTTGACAAAATCAATCCACTAATTAAATCATAATAAGTAGTGATTAGATTTGTCATAGTGTAAGTCATTGTGCTTGTATTTTATCCAAATAGAGGACATTAACAAAAAATTTTTGAAGCTGTGTTTGTATTCTGTTGCAAAATAAATAATATTGTTGGATGGTGAGCTTATGAATGAAAGTCAATTTGATCAAGAGTTATTATCCCCCATTGCATTAGTTTAATATAATAAGCCACGCTTGTCTTTGCTGTAGGATTTGACATCAGGTAGCATTTGATATAATTGTCTAGCATAGAACTCAAAGAAGTACTATTGCTAGGCCTTTACCACTCAGCTCAATCTACTTCACAGCTGAGTGGTTACTTAATATGTTATATTAAGATTAGAACAGCAATGACATATCAGGTGTGGATGTCTGCATCTTTTCAAAATCTGAATAATTAACTCTACGTGCAAAGAGTTACTTTATTTGGAGAAAAAAAATCAACTCCATAACTTTAATTATCCAACTCTTTCAAGAGAGAGTCAATCAAGTTTATATCTCTTAGCAATTCTCTGTCAAAAGAGTTGTTATGTATATGTCATTCTACATTAAATAAACTAAGCTACTTACCTTCATAACTGCAATTTCGAAGCAGAGCAGCAACAACATGGCGAGTAGAATCATCATTTTCCACAAGCAAAACCTTGAGTGATCTCAAATGGAGAAACCGCTCCCAACAAACCGTTGCACCTTGAGGTTGTTTCTGCAGCATTTGCAGCACAGCTGAGGCCGGAACAGCCCCTTCACAGTCATCTTTTACATTCTCGGCAATGCTACTGTCATTCAATTGATCATTGTCAACTAAATCTTGTTGCTCCCCCACAACTCCATCCTCATCTCTCTTGCTCCCAGCTTGCAGACAATGATTTAGTTCCTGTAACTGGTTGCCTGCTTTGCCATCAACGTTCATCTAGACGCTCCCTGTCAATCAGATTCAAAAACACTGATAATCATAATGAGGGTCCAGGATCGTAGCAGTAAAACAAAATTTCCTCTTCAATCTGCAAAACAATTACTACATATCTTCCTCTTCGAGAATCCAACCTCTGTATTGACAAACAGTTCAATCTAATACAAGCCTGAAGCCACCGTCTATGCAACTGACACAAAAATTAGGTCTATGGTTAAATTCACACAAAAAAACACCTATGAGACCGTTTGTTCAGAATCAGCTAAAAAATTCCCCAGATCCGATAAGCCGTTTCGCACCAGTAAGAGCAAAGAGTCCTGTTAGAGAAAAGTCAAATCAGCGTCAACTCAAAACAGTGTACAAAAAATCTAATATATTTTCCCAAAACTTTAACTGAAGGGCAATTTGATAGCAAACATTTTCAACTTATCCAAACCCTAAAGTCAAAGCATAAAGAGACAATTACATAAAATTTTGAAAAAAAAAAAAACGAAAATCGGAAGTATCATAAAAATCATCAATTAAGGACTCATTTCAAAACTTTTGACACACTCCATAATCATTAACCAATCCATCAAAGAACCAAAATAATAAAGACAACAAAATTGAACTCATAACCAGATGATAATAATAACAATAAAATGAAATTTAACCAATTAAATTATTCAAAATATCAATATGATTGTGAAAGTAAAGATACAATACTGAAGATGAATATTACCTCATAAGCTTCATTAACCACCGTTAATGAGCTCGACCGAGGAGCAATTTACTTGAGCCATGAACTTCCACAGAATTTAATCTTAATGTCAAAACATGATTTAAATTTAAAAAATAGAAAATATTTATTATATACACAATTTATTGAATTAATATCGTTTTATTTTATTTTTTTTAAATGCAAACTGTCTGCTATAGAAAACAGAACGACTGAGAACGAAGAGAAAAGATCTGCGGCAAGTTTTTAGCGGCAAGTGTAAGAGGCGAGAGGTTGGATGACGAGTACAACGTTACTGACATGGACAAAAGGGCGGTGTCGAATGTTCCAGAAATTCCACGTGGGATCCGCGATTATCAACGTGGCAAAAATTTATGGGTCCACGCGTCGCTGAGCTGGAAGAAATCAAAAGCCGTGAGCTCGGGCGTTTGTAATAAAATCTTGGAGATCTCCTTGGTGACACTTGTCTCACTGGCAGCGGAGGAATATAAAAAAACAATGTTAGTGGGAACGTCGTTTTTAGAGAGGAAAAATTACTCAGAAACATCTGTTGTTTGTAAAAAGTGATAAGAATCCCCCATTTGTTTTAAACCAATTCAAATTTCAAAGTAGCTCATATTAGTTAAGTGTAAATTTTATTAATTATTTTGCTATTTTCTCATAAGGACAGTAAAGCTTAATCGTTTGGGAAATATCTAAATATGAATCAACTAAGTCAACTTATAAACTATTAATAAACAAATTCCTCTCTTAGATGTTTATTTTTATCAAATACATGTGTTTTAATTTTATGAATTTTATGTTGACATAAATGAGTTTCACTATAATATACAGAGAAAATTTTGTAATATGTATAAGATTTGAATTAAGTTGAATTTTATGGTAATATAAAAGAGTTTTATTATAAGAGTCGTGAAGAAAATTTGTAATATGAAGATGATTCTAATTAAGTTAGCACATGTTTTCTAATGAATCAATAAAAACTTGTGATCATTTAACTAGACTTTATTATACTCATATATTTTTTTAATATGTATAGAAAGATTAAATATTACGTATTTATGTCATTAGGAACCTTTAATCCTATTATAATTTAATTATTTTATGATTGTCAAGCTAACAAATACATGGACTAATTTATATTTTACTATTAAAATAATTCAATCAATATATATATGTCATTCTTTTTATTTATATTCCTAAAATGATTAAGCGTTACGGCCATTTAGAAAAGAAAAATGATAAATGATCAATAAAACTGACATTTAACTACTGGTCATTGAGGGGGGTTACAAATGAATTTTAAAACATAGCAGAATTTTAATTATTTCTCCAAACAACAAGGGCTTTCGCACATTTTATCTTGACGGCAAGTGCTGTAGCTTTTTTATTTTTAAATTATTTTTTCTGGATTTTGGTCGGTCTAGTTAAAAAACAGAAAGTGGTCACCCCATTTTGGCGGTGTAAAAATGACAATTACAAAATTATTTCCTATGTGCAATCGTGGCTACAAGTGATTCGTTAGTTTTGTAGGGAAAATATCCGGGGCCCAGGCCGCTCAGCCAGTTTTCGTTACGAATGTAGTGAGTGCATATCCTCTTACATGAAAAGACAAATTTGCCCTACTTCAAACTCTTTTTGCCAAAATGTAAGCTAGTATTTTCCCCAATTATGTTCAAAATTGATAATTTGTACACGCGATAATTGCCCGACTGATTTTCGGTGTCTCAATGTTCTAAAGCTTCGTATGAACTGTAAGTAAGGTTTTATTTGGCAGGAAAGAGAATCCTGTTTAAGACTTGTTATGAGTCTTAAAACCTTTTAACTAAAATAGTGTTTTTTTTATTTAAAATTTAAATAAATTAAATTTTTTTTAAGTTTAAATAAATTTAAATATTAAAAGTTAAATTATATATTTATTTATTTTTAATGTATGAATATAAGTGATATTTTATTTATTTGTATAAAAAATATCTTTAATTTAGTTCTTTAATATTTACATCATTGTAAATCAAAATAAAAAAGAGAAATTTTATTTTATAATTTAGGAAAAAAATTAGTTCATAGAGATATTTCTGAAATATAATATTTATTTATTATTCAAACTTTTTTTATTCATATAAAATTTACAAAAATTTACTTTTTTTATTCAAATATAAAAGTCTGAAAAACAAACATAAATTATAAAAAAATAAATAAGTAAATTTTTTTAAAAATTAAAATTAATAAAATTTTAAACTTTAGACATTTAACAAACAACCTTTAAAACATATATCTTTAAACTCTAGTAGCATAAAAAATTAAAAATTATAAAGGTCCTTAGTATGATAAATTTTTATTTCAATCATTTAACTCATTTCATAGAAAAATGCGCTTGCGAGACTCATGCATGTAAGTCCTGGCCTTATACTCTATCATGCATTCATGCATGCTTTGTTACATTTTATACAGCATGCAAGATTGTCTTACATCTTACGTTGTATTCCAAGATATTGGCGTAAAAATTAAATCATTGAAGATATAAAAGGCATTAACAAAAAATAAAAAATAAAAAAAATAGAGATCTCAAAAAACATAAGGACACTCTTGGGATTTCGTAAATCAAATAACACACCACCAAAACAATTGGTTCAAGGCAAGATGGTCCAAATTAAGTTTACTACATATTAATTTACCTAGTTTAATAAGAACTTAAGATTCCAACTTTGCTTTGCCTGCCAAGTCGACTTCGAAATTCTTCAAATTGACAAGTGAAAATGACAGAGAAATAAGATGTTTACTTTTTATAAAGTCAAGAAACACTTTTTCGCTAATGTTCCCTTCGAGATGAGGGAGCCCCTTTGTTCTATTCAATATTATCATAATTTATGTGATAATATTGTTTTTAAATAGAAGATAACTAATGGCGATTAGTGCTTTGACTTATCCATAATTCATCATGATCATTTTATCCACCCAGAGCGTATGAGCTCGAATACCGTTCCTGTTAGGCACTTTTCTACTAAGCAACTTCCACCACTTTATGTTCAAAGTTAGATGAGAGGGGAAAAAAATTAAAATAGTACGCAACGAAGGAATAGTATCTGCCTTCGCAGCGACATTGCATTAAAGGCAGCCTCACGTAAGTTCATTTTTTGTTTATTCAACTTTCAGCGAAATTGTTTGGCCCTCTACAAGGGGGAATATACTGCATTTGCTTCCCAGGCATGCAAAGAAGATACTGTTGATTTACATTCCAACCAGTCCTTCCCGCGGCGCGCCGGGGGCGGGGGCGGGGGCGGGGGGGCGGCTTAATTTGCAGAAGTGCGCAATTTTTTAAAATAAATAAATAATAATTGTAAACCAGATCTTACCACAAACAAAATTTGATCCCCAGGTTTCTTCTAGCACCCTAAGATTTATAATAAAAACACTCGGTGGCTTCACTGCCAACACTTTCTTCGGAAAACAGCAGAACAGAGTGAAAGTGATTTGATTTCTATGAGTAGAAGTGTGAGACACCATCTATCTTTACTGCTCAGACTAACACAGACAAAGAGCTGGTTTTGCGTCCCAATTTATTATATGCAGCTGTGTAAACTTACTGCCAGGCAACACTAAAGCCAGCCAGCTCGGCCAGCTGCAATTGGAAATGCAATTTGAACTATGTTTTACAATAAACAAACCAGATCAGACTTTCCATGGGCCTAGTTCATAAACAAAATGGTAATGTGTTGTCAGCACCATCACTGCAACTATTACGATGGTAGAACCATCGTACAAGTGCAGAAACAAAATACAAAAAACTGAAATAAACAAGATTGCAACAGAAAAGGAACATCTACACCAACAATTTCAGAAAAAAAATGGTATATGATATTTGTAGGGGGTAATACAAGCAAAGTTTCAAAAAACTAACATCAGCATAATGATCAAGCTTCATTTTATATCTACATCACAAAAAGCATTATAGTTGAGACCTTTCGAACATTAGATTAGCACTTCAAAATACACCCAACTTTTAATATCATAATCATATGTACAGCTCTAAAATACAATTATACCAATGGCGACAAAGTATGTCCTTTCATATCAATTTCCACTACAGGTACTTAATAGACTCCTTTACCAAATCATCAATCAACCACAAAATTTGCTGACAAATATTCTCCTCGTCTTAAACTAGATACAGCAAAACTTCTTTGTAAAATGAAAATATAGTACGCCTGACAATGCATCAGTTATGATCTAATGAATAGTTAGATCTTAATTATTTTTTTTTCAAAATAAAAAAAAAATTTCTTCACCACGCAAAATTGATCCGCATGCACCTTTTACATGCAAAGAATGGCAACACTTACTATTAAAAATACAGTAGTATGTGATAATTTATGCTGCAGCAGACTGCTTTTCCTCATACTCATCAAGATTTAGAGCTTCCAACAACTTTGGCCAGGATTCTGGTATTCCTCCAGGTAGATCGAATTCCAACAATTTGCCTCGATTGCGGTAGAATTCCTCCACAGGCTGACTCTACAAGCACAATGGAAATACCAAAGCATGAATTATGAATTACTAGCGCAAGAAGGGACCTAGTGCAACAACCAGTAAAGGAATCCAAGCAACATGAAAATGAAACCACTGTTTGATCCCACACCAGTTCGACAGACAAGATCTCCACTGGCCCGTGCAACATAAAGAAAAAATTTTGGATGAATAATCATTAAAAAAAAAGACTATATACATCACAGATGTCTTTCTCAATCAAAGGATGGTAAAAGAATGTAATGATACCTTTTCATTGTAAACACGAAGTCTTTCTTTAACCACTTCTTCGGTATCATCTGCTCGAGTGATTAGCTTCGACATACAATGTGCAGGGGGAAGAAGGGGGGCCATGCTAATTGAAGGGTTCCCATTCCCACCCTTGACATTGATATTGGCAACATTGAAATTTCCTCCACACTGACTGCACATTCTTCTACCAAGGCATTTCTCAAGCAAGACATCTTCACGAAGCTTTAGATTAACAACCAAATCAATGTCCATCACCTCTTCCAATACTTCCTAAAACATATGTAAACAAGCTATGTAAAAAAGTATAACAAACCAAACAAAAAGATAGTGACAAGTCTGAAAAGAGAAAAAGAAGGATGAAAAGAGTGAGACAAAGGAAAGTGAAAAAATAAAATGATTGTTTCTTAAAGGAAGTATTTGTTGTACGTCAAATGAAGAAGCACCTCATGCGAATGACAAAACAAGGTCTGAGAAATGCAGGGGAGAAGTAATATGTTCCAAAGTAGAAAGATAAAATTATTAACAATACCACGAACGTTTCCAAATTCAGAGCAAACCAACTGATCTTCGGCTAAGAATTTTAAAATCACAAGGATAATTCTATTATGGGTATCCAATAGGCAATTGGGAAGCTAAGATATAAGCTTTCAGTAGCAGAAAGCATTATTCTTGTTATTTAAGGAAAGGAAGTTGCTCACCGCTTGTTTCACTGTTCGAGGAAAACCATCAAGAATAAAACCCGATTCACCTTCAGCTTGCCCAGCTTCAAGTCTCTTTGACAACAAGTTGAATATAATTTCATTTGAAACCAACTTACCTTGGTTTACAATCTCCGAAAGCTGCGGCAGACCACAAAGAGAATATGAGATCAAAATCTTAGCTTGATACAAGAGAAAAATCAAAGCAAATGATAGGAGCTCACTTGAAACCATAAAAGTTTGAAAAAATTGGATTATCATCATTAAGTATTGTGACCTAAACCACAAGTAATTGAAAAATTTATTTCTAATATTTCTACTAGATGACTTAAAATTTTGCTAGTGTAAAGTACTATCACCTAAACTACATCGAATTTTAAGCACGTGTAGGTCCAATTTCAACCAATGAAACAAAACCGAAAAAATTAATAATAACGAAAAATAATGATAAAGAAAAACCTGCTGAGAGAGGGAGCCTGAGGAGGCAAGTTCTTCGCGAACGAGATCACCGGTAGCGATATGAGGGACGCCGAGGAACTTGGAGAGTCGGCTGGCGTAGGTACCCTTGCCGACGCCAGGGCAGCCCAAGAAAACCCATTGAACATTTCTGTCCTTGGGAGCTTTACGCGCGAAATTGTGATTCTGAAAGTAAGATTTGATCTCAGGCTCAGGCGCTGCTGAAACCGAAGAGTAAAAGTATACAGATCTTGTTATGTTAGCGAAGAATTTTGGAGAGGGCTTTGATACGCGTGATAAGGCCGCCATTATTGGCGAGAGATACTGAGATCTTTTGAGATAGCGGCAGCGCTGAGATGAAGCTACTAGGGCAACGGCTTACTCTATTTGTTACTGGTTTGTAGGGCATAAACTATAAACGTTACTGCAACCCTAGTTTTGCGTTAAGTTGTTAACCAGTGTGAGAAATAAGAGATAGAAAATCGGACAATTTTCATTGTCTTTTTTGTCTATGTTTGGTTAATTCACTGTTAGTTTCAGTTTACCCGAATGCTGTCGATTAGTGGTTAAGTTACGTAATCTCCTAACTATTATGTAACTTAACCAACACTATATTTTTTTACGTTGGAAACCTCGCCAAGTCATTATTTAGTATTAAGGTAGGGTAATTTTTAAATTATAATTATTATAAATATAATATATAAATAATAATTTTGATAAAAATATTATAAATCATATATCATATAGGTGTGAGTTCAAATCATCTTAATTTTGAAGTCACAATATAAATAATAAGTGTTTATTTAAAGTAACAATATAAATAATGAGTGCTTATTAAATACTTTAATAATATAATTTAAAACCTATAATTTACCTTATCTTAATATCAAATCGAACTTGAATTACCCCATAATAAACATACAAAAATATTATATTATGTGAACACAAGTCCAGTAAAATGTGCTACTAATATTTAATTTTTTGGATAGAGTTGTGACAATTATATTTAAGGTAAAATTATATATTGTTAGATGTATTCTTTGAATACACCTCTTAATTATTTGTTATCACTATTATCCTTATAATGTACCTATTGATTTGAAATTGAAACATCACTTAAACATTTTGATAACTTGATTGAGGTGGCAGTTACAAATAAATAGTTCCATCATTAAATATGATTTTACTTAATATCATCAATATTATTCTTATAAAATAGAGCAACTAATTACTTCAAAAGTTTTAGTCAATGTATATTACTTTAACTAACATATTTGAGATGAATTTTCTAAAATATTTTTGTTTGAAATGAATTCTTGAGAATGTTTGTTGAACAAATAGCATAATGAGCTATTATTTTAATCATAATTTTAAGTGGAACTCACTTATATAAGTTAAACTTCATTGATGATTTGGATTTTTCGCTAGGGATGCTTTGGGATAATGTATTTGTGTATTGAAAATGATGTTTAAGTGAATGAAAAATACATCTATTGACTACATGGAATAAAAAAGGACTTTAATTGATAGTTAAACTTAGAGCTAACGATATAATCAATTCCAGAATTTATGATTTGTTATGATTTTAAAATTGTAAAGTTTAATTAAATTTCAAATTAAATATGTAATTGAAATCCAAATTTAATTAAAGGAGTTTGAATTTGATTTTTGATATTAACTCTAGACTTAATTGTAATGGTTATACATCAATTAAATAAAGAATTTAATAAAAAGTTCCTTTTCTTAGGAGTTTTATCTCAAAACAAATAATAATAAGAGATAGAATAGAGTCGTCATGACTCGTTAAAGTTAGTCTTTGGTGAGTGTTTTGAGCATTCATTAATATTGTGATAGTTGATTTGCATATTAACATTCGTTAGCTAAAAGAGAAAATCTATCAAAAAGGAGTCTTAGTTTAAGGGTCATAAACATCATCCATCCTTTTAAAATATTAAAGCTGCAATAAATGAATTCATAAGAGTTAATAAAGAGGTGCAGAGCTATAAAGCTAAGTGATAAAGAGGAATGGAGAATAACATTTAGAAACAAAATAAAAGCTAGAAGTGATAAAATAGTAGTGGACTACTTGATTGGGAAATTGATTCATCCAAGAGTTAGCATCGAAGGCTTAAAGGTTATAATGGAGAGGGTGCAAAAAACTTCACGCAAAGTTAAAATAGAATGTTTATAAGACAATGTTTTTATGTTCAAATTTAGAGTTGAGATGTATCACATTTTGGTGAGAGGCCCATGGCATTTTAATAGGTTCTAATTGTATTAAAGGAACCAACTGAAATTGAGGATGTAAAAAAGTAGGATTTCAATCATGTATCTTTTGGGGTTTGAATTCATGATGTTCCTATTATGTGCTTGTCTAATGCAATGGCAAAAAAGTTAGGTGAGGCGATTGGTAAAGTGGAGGAAATAGAATAGATGCTATAGGGAAATGTTTTGGAGAATTTTTTAGGCTGAGAATTTTAGTACACATTGTTAAGTACTAGAAATATATATATTTATAAAGGAGAAATTATTATTTTATACTTCAAATTTCATTAACTTCTTTACTTTTATATATTTAAGTCTCTTGTAATTTTAATTATGTGTGTTTTATTATAATTAAGTATTTTATATATTTTAGAGGCATCATAGTTATTTCACAATAAACGAAATATCGGATGACAAAACGAATGACAAATGCGAACTCAGAACTTGTTGAAAACCTTAGGAGGAGTATAAAAGTATAAATGTCACAGTTCACATATACAATATTGTTCATATGTACAGTACTGTTCATGATACTACTCATGACACTGTTTATACATACTGTGCGATAACGTGGTATTGACCAATGATGTGACACTGACCAATAACGTGGCAGCATTTGATTGAAGGAATGATGTGGTATTGACTGATTATGTGGCCTTGACTGATGATGTGGTTGGTGATGAGGTGTCACAATCTTATTGAATAAAAATATTTATGCACTATTTACCAATGATGTAGTAGTATGTTAGTGGATCAAAAAAATGTGCGTACGGTATATGCATATATATGGGATAATAGCCTTAGTGATGTGATCAAACCAATCATAACTTGTCACGTGGCGCAATCTTGTGTATCCAAATTGTTTTAATCTGATTGCCATGATTTACTCGTTGTATCTATAAGAGAAGGGCTCTTCCCTTTAATTTGATACTTTTGAATTCATTTTTGAGCTATATTCTCTCTAATTCGTTCTCCATTTTGTATTTTCTATATATTTAATAAAATTTTTATTTTATCCCTAATCTAAATATAAGTAATTAATTTTCTTTTAAGTTTGGGTTGAAGGTAATGCCTCAACATGTTTCATGTGGCTTAATTAGTAAATTTATTTTATTTTTCTCTCTAATTTTTGTAGGTGTTTTGACTTTTTGTCGATAAATAGTAATAACACAATTATTACTGTTTTACATGATAAGTCTTTAACACTATATTAATTAAAACGTGACTCATTAGGAGTGAATTTCCCTCTTATGATTTAATTAGTACCAATAAGGAATATTGAGCCCTAGAGCATGTTGATGCGGATCTAGATATCAAGTGTTTTATTATAGTAATTGTTATCTTAAATTATTCAATTCATTTCAATTCAAAATTTAAAATAATTTCTCCATAATTTCAACCACTCACTTAGAAAATTAATTCAACACATAATTAAAATTTATCTCTTTGTAGGATCGACACTCGTCATTATTAATCTATTCTACAATAAATTCGTGCACTTACGAGTTCAATAAAATTTACATAACACACATCACTGAGCTATTAAAAAAAATTATAAAGCTAGAATAAGAAGGAGATGATAAAGAAGATATTCTTATCTCTCATCATTATAAACAATTGACATATTTTTATTTTTGTTATAGGTGAATTGGGCACCAATATAGAGAATGTACACATTACAAATACCAATCCAATGATGAACTGGCTTATAGGCCATGGCTTAAAGAAACTTCTATATTTGAGAGATTAAAACAAAGCCGATAAAGCGATAGATGGGAGTCAAAACCTCAACTCCAATGAAAAGAGATCTCAGTCGAAGTAGGATAAAGGAAGAAAGATATAAGCTAGGTGAAATGAGCAGTGTTAATAAAGAAAACTATATCCATCAAGATTCGAGTATGAATAGTTTGGAAAGAGAAATGGGTATAATTCAAAAAGTGAGTCATAAGGAATTAATGCAAGGGTTACAAGACTCATAGAGGTAGATGATAATTATAAGAGGAACAAAAATCTAACTAGTAGTGATACAACCCATTGGGATGCAAGTGTAGAAGCAGAATTAAAGGGCAGAAATGTAAAACGTTAAAAAACAATAGAAAGGAAAATCTCCAAGCAAAAATCTGATACAACAATGGTTGAGGTGTGGAAAAAGCGGGAATTTTTAGCTAAAAAGGGAGAAATTAAAAAAGACTTCAGATGAGATGGGCGGTCAAAAGATAAATGGGTTGCAATTGTTAATAGAATCAAAAGTTGAGAATATAAAACATGGGCCTAGGATAGATAAAATAAAAATTGATAAAAAGAAATGGAAATATCAAGCTTGAAATATAGAACGAATAAGTGAGATAATTGAAGGGCTTATAAAAGTCAAGAGACAACACCATGGACTAGAAGAGCCTAAATCTAAAAAAGACAAACTTAACAACCCTTATAATATTGTTTCACCACCATAGTTACTGAAAGCTACTGGAGTAACAATAAAATTGACTTTCGACAATGAAATGGGTGATGGCTGTTGTGCAGATTTTATTGAACTCGCAAGTATACGAATCTATTATAAAATAGATTAATGGTGATGAGTGTCGATCCCACGAGGAGATGAATTTTAATTATGTGTTGAATTAACTTTGTAAGTGAGTAGTTAAATTATGGTAAATTTATCCTAAATTTTAAATTAAATGACAAAAATAATTAAAAATACAACTGTTATAATAAAACACTTGAGTATCTAGATCTCCATCAACATGCTCCAGGGCTCAATATTCCTTATTAATATCAATTAAATCATAAGGGAAAAATTCACTACTCATGAACCACGCTCTAATTAATATGGTGTTAAGAGCTTATCGTGTCAAACAGTAATAACTGTATTATTACTATCTGTTAATGAAAAATCAAAACATCCACAGAAATTAGAGGAAAAAATAAAATAAATTTATCAATTAAGCCTATAGAACATGTTGAGACATTACCTTAAACCCAAACTTAAAAGAAAATTAACTACTCATATTTGAATTAGGGATAAAATGAGAATTTTACTAAAATACAAAGAAAATATAAGATAGTGAATGAATTTCAAAAAATGGAGCTAAAAAATAAACACAGGGATGTCAAATAGGTAGGGAAGCCCTCTTTTTATAAATACAACGAGTAAATCATAGCCATCAGATTAAAACAATTTGGATGCACAGGATTGCGTTACGTGACAAGTTCTAATTGGTTTGAACACATCATCAGGGTTATTATCCCTTGTTTATGTAAGTACCGTAAGCACGTTTTTCTGATCCACTAACATACTACCACGTCATTGGTCAATAGTGTATAAATATTTTTATTCAATAAGATTGTGACACCTCATCAAACAAACTACGTCATCAGTCAATACCACATAATCAGTCTATACTACATCATTACTCCAATCAAATACTGTCATGTCATTGGTCGATGCCACATCATCGATCAATACCATGTCATCAGTCAATGCCACGTCATCGTACAATATATATGAATAGTATCATAATAGTATCATGAACAATACCGTATATGTGAACAGTGACATTTATACTTTTATGCTCATTCTAAGGTTTTCGACCGTTCTGACTTCAGATTTACAGTCTGTTTTATCATCTGATATCTCATTTATTATGAAAGCTCTATGATGTCTCTAAAATACATAAAATACTTAATTATAATAAAACACACATAATTAAATTTACAAAAAACTTGAATACATAAAAGTAAAGAAGTTAGTAGAACTTAAAATGTAAAATGACTATTTTCTCCTTTATAAATATATATTTTCTAGCACTCAACAATGGCTGAGAGTGGGTCTGAAATGATGATAATAAAACATTGATGGCGACAGAGAGACAACACCGCTAACAACCATAAATAGTTAAGCTAGAACGTTTAAGGGCTAGGTAAAAACTGAACATTTAAAAAAGCCCAGCAGCTCTTGTAAGAACATACGCCTCAAATTTGTTTTCTTTATGAAATAAAGATGAAGTCTAGACAAATGCAAGAGAAAGCTAGTAAACTAAAGTTTCAGGATTATTTTGCAGTTGGTAAAGAAGAATTGAAAGGTAGTTCAGTAATGCTTTAGTGTTTGGATATTAATGTTGAACTCAAATTTTTTAGTAAACATCATATAGATACTATAGTACATAGTGAAAAGGGAAGCTACTAGAGATATACTGGAGTTTATGGCCAACCAAAATCAGATCAGAAAAAGCATATGTAAGAGCTTTTAAAAAGGTTAACTCTTTTATCTTCACTTCCTTGGCTATGTTTTAGGGACTTTAATGAGATGCTAAACTTGAATGAAAAATTATGAGGCAGAGATAGAAGGGCAAATTTGGTGAATGATTTCAAAAAACCTATAAAAGATTGTGACTTAATGAATTTATGGAGCAGCAGGTACCTTTTCACCCAGTCAAATAAAAGATTTTAGAGTGCATATTATAGAAGAAATGGTGAATACATTTTTAGAAAATAGTAACTAAATGAGTAGTTTCTAAGAAAAGGTAACTTTGGACTTAACTTCGAGGAGTTGAGATCATAGCCCTCTACTAATAGAGGTGCTAAAGAAAGGAATGGGAAAATAATACATTAGAAGAACTTTTCATAGAATCCACTAAGAAGATATGTGAAGTCCATATAAAAAGTGTAAGGAAATTGTAAAGTAAGAATGGATAGAGATGAGCTGCTGAAAAAGGAAAAATACAATTTAAATTTTAAAACAATTTCAAAAGAATCATTGGTGATGTTGAAGATTTAGAGTAAGGAGGAATTTGATGGAAGAAAAAGGAAGTTGAAGCAACTAATAAATAAGTAAAAAGTTTTGAAAGATGGTGTTTGCATTTCGATAATAGGAAGGAGATTAGGAAAATAGAAATGCATGTTGACAATATTCTTTTGGATGAGTAAATTTTTTAAAAGCAAAGGTTAATAGTTGATTAACTGAAGGATAGAGACAAAAATACAAATTTTTTCACTCAAAAGCCTTGACAAGAAAGAAGAAAAACAAGATTAGTAGTTTTGAAGATGAAAGTAGAAAGTGGACAGAAGAAGAGGAGGATATGGAAATGTTGCTTTGTGAGTATTTTATAAAAATTTTTAACACAACAAATCCTTCTCAGGATTAAATGGATGTAGCTTTAGATGACTTGTCATCTAAGGTTACAGAGGAGTAGAAACTATATAGATCTACTTTTCATAAAAGAGGAAGTCGTAAAAGTTCTAGCACAAATATGCTCCACAAAGTACCAAGCCTGAATGGAGTCCTAATTGTTTCCTTCTAAAAACACTAGAGCTTAGCGAATGAGAGGGTAGACAAAACTTGTTAGTATATTATAAATGAGGGAGGTAATCTTACATCTCTAAACCATACTTACATTACTTTGATTATGAAAATAAATAAGCCTAAAAAAGTGAGTGATTTTAGGGATATTAGTCTTTGTGATATTATTTATAGAATCATAGCTAAAACAATGGCTAATAGACTTAGGCGGATCTTAAATGATATCATTTCCCTAACTCAAAGTGCTTTTGCTCCTAAAAGAATCACCACCAATAATATTATCATTAGATATAAGTGTTTGAATAAAATAAGATACAACAAAAGTAGAAAAAAAATAGGTTAATTGCTTTAAAACTTGACATTAATAAAGCATATGATAGGATAGAGTGGAATTTTATAAGTCACATAATGCAAAAATTGGGTTTTTTGATAAATGGGTGAATTTGGTCATGAATTATATATCTATACCTAGCCTTCTTAGTTCTGATCAATGGAATGTTAAAAGAACTTATCATCCTTCAAAGAAGATTAAGATAGAGATGTCTTCTTTTATCTTACATTTTTATTATGTGTGCAGACATGTTCGTTAATTTATTTGTGCAGGCAAAAAACTGAAGTCTCATATAAGAGTTGAAATTCAATAAGAGCTTGTCAATCACACACCTTTTATTTGTTGATGATAGTTTAGTTCTTGCAAGGGTGTCTAGTATGAATTATAGAAATTTGAAATGTATTTTTTATTGCTATATAGCAGTATCGGGATATGTTTTTAACTATAAAAATGCTTTTATGTTTTTTTAGTTTTGGTACAAGCCAACTTAAGAGGGAGAAAAATAAGAGTATTTTTAGGTTGAATGTGGTCACGAAGCATGAGAGATACCTTGGCTTGCCATTATGGTAGGGAGAAGGAAGATTAGCTATTTCAATGAATTAAAGTTAAGGGTTTTAAGCAAGCTTTCCAGTTAGCAAAGCAATAATTTATCCTCTGATGGCAAAGAAGTGTTAATCAAAGTTATTATGCAAGCAATTCTAGCCTATGCAATGAGTGTTTTCAAAATCCTTCAAGACTTTTATAAGAATATTGAGAAAGTCATCCCAACATTCTGGTGGAGATTCTCTAATACACACAAAAGCATACACTGGGCTAGATAGGAAACACTATACCATGCCGAGATAAGAGGAGGAATAGGCTTTAAAGACTTTTTTAGCTTTAACCAAGCCCTCATCTCAAAACAAGGATAGAGAATGTTGTATAATCCTAACTCTTTAATGGCAAAGACTTTGAAGGCAAAATACTTCAAGCATTCTAATTTTATGGAAGCAAAGTTGAGGTAAAATCCATCATTTATGTCAAAGAGCATTCATAGGGCAGGCAAGTGCCACATAAAGCCCTAAGATAAAGGGTAGAAAATAGGAAACATGTGCTAATTTATGGTAATAATAAGGTAAAAAAATTTAAAATATTAAGAGCAAACACTCAATCTAGCTTAGCAATTAATATAGTGGCAGCTGATTTAATTGATGAGAACAATAAATGAAGGGAAGAGTTAATTGTTCAATTCTTCTCGAGAGACATCGCTGAAAGAATTTTAAGAACTCAACTACCAAAAACTCCAAGACCAGATAAAATTGTATGGCAATTTGATAAACATAAACTCTACTCAATTAAAAGTGGGTATCAGTTTACAACAGAGCTAAAATTTTTAAGTAAGCAAAGTTGCTTAGACAACTTCAAAATAAAGTGGAAGGTAATTTGTGCAAATGACATTCTAGAGAAGGGAAAAATTTTTATGTGGAACGTTGCTAAAAACATGTTACCAACGATGGAAAATCTATGAAAGAGAAAAATAATAATGGATTTGGTATGTCAGAGATGTCATAGTGTGAGTAAAGATTGTTCTGTGCTTTAGTGAAGTGTTAGTTTACTCAAACGTCTAGAAGTTAATAGATTTCTATAAAGAAGTCAAGTTGATGGCTCATCAGGATATACTGAGTGTGCTGCAAGAGTTAGTTATAAAGAGAAGGAAAGAAGAGATAGAGTAAATAATTACAGTTTGGTGGGCAATATGGCACACGATGAATTATTTTGTCATTAAAAGAAAGAAGGAACAATCCCTAGTTTCAGCTGCAAGAATAACAACCATTATGGAGTCCTACAAGAGGTTAAAAACTGAAAAGAATCATGTTTTAGTTCTGCACCAACAAATTAGCCAACAAGAATGGAAGCCCTCTTTACTTGGTTGGTCCAAAGTGATTATGGATGCGGCTATCCAATTTTCAGAGTGAAGAGGAAGTCTTAGAGCAATGGTTAGAAATTCAAGTAGAGAAATTGTAGCTGTAACAAGTCAGAGAACCACTCTTAAAAGGAATGTGGCAAACATAGAGGCTGAAGCAGTGCTGTTTGGTATCTAAGTAGCTAAGAAAGCAAATTGTGTTCAATTTGTTATTGAATTAGACTTGAAAAAATTCGTGGAGCTTTTATTAAACAGGAAGGACAACTCAGCTGAAATATCTTGGAACATTGAAGAAATTCAGGCAAGTTTAGGAAACCAGTACACAGCAACAATTCAATTTGTCCCAAGAAAGTGCAATGTCATTGCTCATAATTTAGCAAAAGTAGCTTCAGATTGTGAAGATCCTATCTTCTGGATAAAGATTTTCTAATTTCAAATGTTGATGTTATTTTCCCAGTTTAGTCAATAGAAAGATTTACTTTCTCATAAAAAAAATAAAGAATTTAACATATAATAAAAGCATTAGTTATAAGTGTGTTTAATAAGTAGTTAGATATGTCTATTACGAATGAAAATAAAGATATTTTTAGACCAAATTACCCCCCAACAAATGGCTAAAAAAATTGGTGCTTTCCTCATTGTTTAACGAGACATGAAGCAAGCACACAACAGCAACAAAAACTTCTTTTCTCCTTTGACATAAGTTTTTTTGTCATAGAGTTTAATTAAACACATCATAAGTTCGTTGGGAATAACTTGATGGTGCATCGGAGTTGTTTTACTATGTTGTATCTTGAGAAACAAATGTCATGTAATCTTAAAGTATCACGAGATATAACTATTATAAAGATGATATGGTGTCGAATAGGCCTTGGTTTGCAGTAGCATTCTTTTATTATATTTTATGTTTACATGTCTCTATAGTTATTATTACTCCAACCATAATATTTTTATTTTATATATTTTCAATTGTAATTTATATTTTAGATTTTGTACCTCTAATACTGTGTATTTTTTAAAAAGATTTTGGGTTAAAGAATAAGTTTTAAGGTGAGTAACTATTCTAATTTTGACAATAATAAAATCAATAGACAATTTTATCATTCAATAACTTATAAGTGTATTTTTTTCTTTTAGACTAAATGTCAGCGTATACTGATAAAAGTTTTCAAATAAACTCGTATTATTCCCTCTATTAACTTTGGTTGTGTAGTTGAGTAGATTTAATCCTCTAGTTTCGAAATTTACTTCATGATTATACTTATCACTATTATACTGACTGAGGGTGATGATCTTTTAATTTACATTTCATAAATTTTCACAAATATTTGCATATATGTGTCCACATTCAAGTATTCAAGAACTTGAACAAATATTTGTCAAAATTAAAAAGGAAATTCAAAGACGATTATTATTTTAACCAAAATCTGTCAAAAAATGATGAATTCTACATTTACCAATTCATAATCGAAACTAATTAGAATTAAAATTTATTGGAATTTGAATGAGTTAGAATCGGAATAGAGAATGAAAATTAATATAATTTATTTACATAAGTTACAAGAATTAAAATTAAAATAATTATATTATTATCGGTACTTATTTTATCTTAAGATCAGAATAAATTATTTTAAATTATTAAAATGTTCTTAATAATTGTGCTATTTCCTCGATACAAGATCCATGGCAGGTGTCGTTGCTTTGACTCAAGATTGATGGCTGGCCATCAATGGTTGTGCAATGGGTGATGACAAGTGTTGTCATGTTGTTTGGATTTTATGGTACAAGTACTGCTTCGATTTTGATGATTTTCATTTGAATTTTTGCTTTTACATTTTCATGATCTAATTAGGATAAATTTGAAATTTAAAACTTCAATGGAATATTTTCAGAATTTTTGGGAATGAGGTTATGATTCTCAATCTTTATGATTTAGAATTTTAGTAATGATTTCTAATTTCATGTAAGCCCAAGTTAATTGGTACCTTTTTTATTGAATCATTTTATGATGCATTTACTAATCAATAATTAAAATAAAATAGAATTAGAATGAGTTAAAATTAGAATGAGTTGAAATCAGAATTAAAAATGAGTTAAAATTAGAATGAGTTGAAATCAGAATTAAAAATGACAATTATAATAAATTATTTACTTAAACTGTAAGAATCAGAATCAGAATAAAATTTATTTCTATTAATATATTTATTTTGTCATAGAATCAAAATGAACTATTATAATTTACTAAAATTCCCTTTGTTATATTATTATTATTATTATTACTACTACTACTACTACATTAACAAACAATAATATTATTATTATTTATTAAAATATTATTTATAATTTAGTTATTATATTATATTATTATTATTATTGAAAATAATATTGTAATTAAAGTTTATAATTATTATTATCATAGTAATAACTTATAATAATTATTTATTAAAATATTATTATAGTTATAATTAGTAGTATTATTATTTAATAAATTTATAGTTATAATTTATTTATTTATTATTATTATTATTTTCATTATTTTAATTCTTAATTATTATTTAAATCAAGGACAAAATGGGTGCTAAGAAACTTAATTGGGGTAAAAAAGTCATTTTGGAGAATAAAGTTCTGTTTCCAAGCCTCTCTCGAGAATCATAACTGTAGTAATAATTTTTAAATTTGTGAGTTTAATTTTTTTTATTCTGATTTTAAGACTTGATTTTGTAGGTAAACATATCATTGATTTTAATTTTAGAATTTTTATTATTACCGGTAAGTAAACACACCGTTAACTCAAAGTTTGTTCTGCGAGATGCGATTTAGGATTGCATTTTATGTGTTATTAATTATTACTTCCCGCTTAAATGATTAACTTTTTCGATTTATTAGGCTTTGGTTGCAATATCAAATAATTTCGGCCTTGTCGATTAGTCATCCGTCTTCAGCGCATGCCACGCGTACCTCTTGCATCCCACAACCAATTGACGGTCTCATGAGCGAAACACATCCTCCTTTGTACGCAGACACTCAATGCGTTAAGCCATGGCGATCTCTCACTCAACAGCCCTCTCCCCCAACACTACTCTACGACTCAACAGACTTACTAATCCCAGCCCGACACGTATACTCCCCAACCAATCTCCAACCCGGCGACCACGTCACTGGAATAAAACATTAAAACTCTCGCCGCCGCGGCCAAGCCACGTCATCGCCTCCGCAGTCTCTGAATCTCCTCCCTCTGTGAGCGAAGATACTAAAAATTTACTGGACACAGTGAAAGTGTACAATTTAAACGGAAACGCAATCCCAATTTCCGATTTGTGGAAAGACCGAAAAGCCATCGTCGCATTTGCTCGCCATTTCGGGTGATCATATTATGACAACTTTGTTACTGTTAGTGAGAATAGTTTTGTTTTATTGTTTTGTTACCTGTTTGTTTGTTTGTTTGTTTTCAGATGTGTGCTTTGCCGCAAGCGAGCTGATTATCTTGCCACCAAGAAGGTAATTATTAAAACTTGGACGCCATGTCGTTTCATTACTACAGAAGTATGGACTACTTGTCGTTTTTATCTCTGAATGTTTTGAATGACTAATTGTGAATTGGAATCGTCATGGAGAAATCTGGGGTACTTCCAGATTGATGTTAAACGTTAGTCCTATAAATGTTAATATAGAATTAACAGGAAGCTTGGAGTGACTATCAACAAGATTAAGAATGATTGATTTGTTAAGAATCATTGTACGGAGTTGCGGGACCTGCTTTCTGTTAGGTACAGTGTTGGAGTGCTTAAGACTATTGTTTGAGTTTGTACTTACTAGATTATACTTAGGCTCTGAGACTAAGCTGTAAAACAGTCTCTGTTGATGTGGGAATTTTTGTGCTCCAGAACAAGACGGTAAAAAACTACAGATGGAAAAGGCGGGCATTGGCCTTTTGACTTTCTTTGAAAGTTATGAGTCGTGCATAATACAAAATAACAAATAAAATACATCCAAAGGCAAAGGAGCTGAGTTAGAATCCCTCCAGACTCTCCTAAAAATTCTTCCCATATTACTTGCTTTTTTGGAACTCCCCCCCCCCCCCCCCCAAAAAAAAAAAAACAAAAACAACCAAAAAAAAAGGAAAAATCAAAAGGGGAAACCGACACTAGCTAGTAAACCCACTCCAACACTAAAGTCAATAACTATGTCTATGACATTTAGGGTAACTTCAGTGAAAAAAATGATGAAAGATTATTTTGTCCTTCTTTAAGGAAACAAAAGAGAGTTAAGGTTGAAAATTCTAAAATGAGGACAAATGTTAAAAAGTAAGCCTAATTGTCCTTCTTAGAGTGCTAAGCTAACTTTCCAATAATGACTCTACCCTCTTGTGATTATGTCCCCTTTTTCTTCCAAGATCCATTCAACTTTCTGCATGTAGAGAGAAGGGAATATTTTTACGGTATAAAACATATTTCCTTCACTTAGACCGATACAATACGTAAGCATGCATGCTTATCAATTATCCTCATCTTATCTCTTGGATGTGTCTCTAAATTCTATTAGCTAATGATATGTATTGTCATGATCTCATTGGTTGACGAAAGAGACAAGAATGGTGTCATGACCCAACCTACACCTGGCAATATATTGTTTGCTACGGGTCTAGGCCATCACATATTTGTTCCTAGGGTGCTTATACACTCAAAAACACGTCTACTAAGTTAAGAAAGCGGATGACTTACAAACTATTCTAAAAAATCCCTCACTATTAATGTAGGATATTACATACTTCTCCTTTGGAGGACTTCACATCCTCGTGAGGCTCATCAGAAATAGAATAGATTGAGATCACATCATAACATGTTCATCCACATATAAGTTGTGATTGTCATGACTTAATCTAGATCTGACAAGATATTATCCTCTTTTTTAGGACGTGCATATTCTCCAAAATGCATCTTTCTAATTAAGGTATGGAGAAGCTTCTCCTATACTCGAGTAATGTGGGATGTTATAATCACCCCCAGGAGTTAGGCATCCTTGCTTGACTGGGCTTGGATCCCCAGGGTGTTTCGCAATAGTCTTAGATTTGGACTCCTACACTTCTGGATGGGACTTAAGATTGATTTTGATACAATATTTCAAACTGTTTTTGGCTTTGACCTAATTTTTTAAAGCACAAAACAATTTATTCTTTAATCATAAAATTGTGAAACTTTCCAAAAATATACTAGATATATTTTCAAATTGCGGTTCCAAATTTCATAATTTTGAAGAATGGTAAAACAATTTTATAATTCACATTCACCAATCAAATAAAAAAATTTCAAATTTTCAGATTTGATTTTGAAAAATCATAATAAATTGAACTCTTATCCGATTATGCTGAAACAAGTTTTAAGATGTCTAGTTTAACATATAAAACTTACAGATTCAAATTCGGCCTACAATATTAGTATAGATCCTGAAAGATTTTATCAGCATAATTCTTTGTAAAATCTTGGATTACTACTACTACTCTTTTCTAATCATGTTTCTCTATAAAAGTTATCAAAGACCAAGAATTGAAACTTACTTCAAGTTGCACATTAATGGACACTCCTTTGATGATTTATGTAGATCCATTCATGAAAATCATCAAAATGAAGATATTTGAAGTCCAAAGACCATTTTTGAAGATTTTAGAGTGTAAATGAATTTTGGCCTGAATCTCTTCTTCTTCCTCTCTTTGCTGTCTCTCACTCTAGCTACAAGAACGATGGCATTTTTTAGTATATATTGAGGCATTAGGGTTAGCCAAGGGTTTTGAAAAGAGACTAAAATGCGAGTGTGACTAGAATATTCCTTACCTCCTTAAAAGAATTTCATCCTTGAAATTTGCTTCCAGTTATGCTTGAAAGAATCTACACCTCATTATTCCTTATGAACCACATAAACTTATAAAGATCTATATGGAACATATCAACCTTCTGCAGTGCTAGTCTAATACCTCAATTATCTATTTCTCAACAATAATTTTCGAAGCCTAGTTTGGCATTAACCTAATTCCAAACATTTGTACTTTAAAGTCTGCATAATCAAAATGGAAAATCAATCGTATAAATGAGATGCCCAACCCAGTAGCAACATCCTTCCCAAGCGATATGGGATATCACTTGGTTGTTTCGCCCGGACTACAAATGGTGGTTAAAGGCAAGGAACTTTTGATACCACTTTCCGCTTGAAGAAGTGTGATGTGTCAGCTGTTCTTCAGGCCACATGGAGAAGTGTATTGTGTCAACTTCTCACGTTCTTCAAATTGCATTTAGATTTGCAAATAAACGCTAGCTCAATACCTGGGACATTTGTCTACTTCTCCATTTGGAAAGTGACTAATTTGTCCTTATCCACCATTCTTGTCTCTTTCCTCATTCAACAAGATCATGAGAAGTCTTATTATGAAATATTAACTAATAGAAATTGGATACATGTCCAAGAGATAAAATGAGGATAATATAGATGAGATAGCACATGGGGTTTAAACGAAGGGAACATGCTATAGGCTATAAGCAGATTCCATTTTCTCTACAAACAGGATGCCAAATTCATCTTTTAACCTTTAGAAAAACGGGCCACATGGACTAAATCACATGAGAAGCAAGTCAATGTATAAAGGCTGACTTGGTACTTTGTGAGAAACTTTTCGAACCACTATTCAAAGTTTTTCTTCACTTCTCTTCCTCGTGACTCTCCCTATAGAATATTCATTCTTAACTCTCTTTTTCCTTAAACAAGAACAAAGTGATAAGTCATTATTTCTTCTCTTTAAAGGTAGCCTAAACTTCATAGACCAACAATTGACTTCTGAGTCAGAGTTGATTTATGGCTAGCACTGGTTTCTCCTTATGACCTTCATTTTTCCTGTTCTCAGGTTCAAAAAATGAGTAGCACAGGGAGACACCTGAGAAGAGCAGAAGCTTGACTCAGTTGAGGAATCTAGCTCTGGTCTTTGAACATATTTTCTTTATTATTTTGTGTTATGCACTGTTCATTGTAGCCTTCAAAGCTAGTTCCCACCTTTTCCATCCCTGATGTTTCACCTAACGTGCTCAGTACCTAGGTGATTTGGCCCCTTACTGGTGCACAAAAATTTATGTTGCTACAATTATTGGTATTGGTAGCATCATATTTAGGATTCCAAGAGCCCTTCCTCATAAGATTGAATCCATTTGATTTGTGAAAAGGATTACTAATCCTCCCTCACATATGTATGAGATTGAATCCATTTAATTTGTGAAAAGGATTACTAATCCTTAACTTTTCAAGGAATCCTTCATCATGGTTGTGAATGACTGATTTTTCTCAATTTTTAGCCTTGGTTACATGGGAGCAAGTTAGGAAGATTGAGAAATAGAACCATCATCAAAATGCATAGCCAAGTTTGAACAAGAGGTCTTTTGTTCTAGTTCCCCTCATTATTTACAGTTGCACTTGTTTCTGTCTTTTGTCTCTGTTTGGTCTTGCGCTATCTGTTTTCTGCCTTTGTTACCTTGATAGCACGGTTAACTTTGTATTTCTACCTATAAAAGCTCTAAGAGTTTAGGAGTTTGCTGTTGATTTTGGATATTCTGATATTTTGATGGATGGCATCTCATGGGTACGTACTGTCTCTCCAAGGTAGGAACAGCAAATAGACTATTATTAAGCTTCGGTAGCTTGACCTGGGAAAAAGGTCTGCAAAGGACAGACATCTTTCATCTTTCTTATTCCTAATTTGGTTATTTGCCTGCTAATCATAACTGAAAATACCTCCTCTTAAATACAATTTTTTTTTATATCATGGGTATTATATATGACAGGATGTGATGGATGCATCTGGAGTGGCACTTGTTTTAATTGGACCTGGTAGTGTTGAACAGGTAAATACTCAACATGCAAAAAAAAGCCAAACGAGGTCAGCAAATAAAAGAAAAATATATCTTCTCACACCATGAGTGCACAGAAGGTTAAGTAGAATTTATATGCATTATATTGGGGAAAAAAAAAATATTGACCACCGTCTCTCTTAGCTCATGCGCAAAGACTCTCTTTTGTCTTGGAAGAAGCAAAGTGCACATGCATGTCTTGGATCTTATTATTTTGAACTTATTTCATCTAGTTTTTTAATTTCTTGCACTCCCTTGGAATCATTTCGGCCATTTTTTCAACAAAGAAATGATGAAATTGGTTGATTTTTTTTTTAAAGAGAGAGAGAGAGAGAGAGAGAGAGAGAGAAAGGCCTGATCTTTATTTTAACTGTCTGTTCTAATTTGATGTAGGCAAGGACTTTCTCTGGGCAAACAAAATTCAAAGGAGGTATGCTTCTTAACAAGTGTATTGCAATTACTAAAATTTTGATCAGTGGTTTATATTTATATGACGTATCAGTCATTGGTTCATACGAGAGGTAAACAGCAAACCCATCATGCACATAGTTATTATAGGATAAGGAAATTTATGATTCTTGCAGCCAAATGGCTTCCTTCTTATGTCAGTCCAGTAACAAATTTTGTTGTTTGTTTCAGAAGTTTATGCAGATCCTAACCACTCATCTTATGAGGCCCTAAGCTTTGTTTCAGGGGTCTTAGTCACATTTACTCCCAAAGTATGTAAGACCATTCTCTCTGAAGAATGTTGCAGGTTCATTCTGTTAGTAGCTTTCTAGACGTACTTGAAATTTATAGACCTCAGTTATTTGCTTTCTTAATTTCTCAGGCAGGCCTAAAGATAATACAATCATATATGGAGGGTTATAGACAAGACTGGAAGCTTTCATTTGAAAGTGATACTGTGACCCGAGGTGGCTGGTATGATACTCCTCTTTTTGAAGTACTCTGGATGTATTACCGTGCAGAGTCAGAAGTTCACTTCTTTAAGAGTAGTCAGTTGAAATTTAATGGAACTATATTTATAGTGGCCCTAAAATTTGTTTCTAGACCCACAACCAGTGTCGCTGTTGATCTCAAAAAAATGCATGTAGTTGACAGGACTTTGGTGGCACTCAAACAAAGAAGAGAATTCTGATTTTTTGTTGCATTCATTGCAAGTAATGTACATTTAAAATGTCTGCAACAATATTGTTATATGCTTAAATAAATCAAATGAGTGTACGCACTCAAAAAAGCTCTCTGAGTTTGATTGACTACTATATTTTTGTAATCATCTAAGGGCTACTGCAACTTTCCAGATGTTCTGCGTGAGAATATCTAGGTTTGAATGCTATTACCACAAACAGGGCAGCAGCCTTTCCATACTTTGATGGGTAAAGCTTAAAAAGTTAACACAAATATACTATATATGCTTGATCATGCCTCCAATTTATATATCTGATTGTCATCCACCCATGGAATTTATATATGCCTCCAATTTATTTTAAGGAAGTTATACATCACATAATCCTGCAACCAGTCAGAGTGTTTTTATCCCTACAATTTTTTCCAATTACATACATTGAATATAGTTTTGACTGACATCTGAAAGTGATTTTTCTCAGGCAGCAAGGTGGAATTATAGTTGCAGGTCCCGGTAAAAGTAACATCTCATACATCCACAGGGTCAGTTTGCCACTCTTTAGTTCCCATTCACTTTGTTGTAAGAAGTGATGGTTTAATGTAGGAGGGGAAAAAAAAAAAAGATGAGAAGGAAAAACCTAAAATTTCTACAAGAATGATATTGAACCCATTATTATTCTGAGTCATACAACACTGTTATCCCATGGAACTACAACCAATTGAAGCTTGGGACTTGTATTGTCTGCTCCTGAATCATTGCATATTGAAATAGGAACTAGAAGAGCATTTTACCATTCACAATAATTGAAGTATTCTTCCATTCATCCATCTTTTTGTTTCTTTTTTCTCTCCTTTCAAATCAAACTAGTCTGAATGTCTCCTAAGTTGCAAAAGATTCCCTATAATTTGGAATTATGGAGCTAACTCTTTCAGTATTTATATGTTCAAATCTTTTTAATCACAATTAGTTCCTAATTTTCTGATATCATCTAAATTTATTGCTTTGAACAGGATAAAGAAGCTGGGGATGATCCAGATATTCAGGACATACTGAAAGCATGTTGCTCATGAAGAATTGGATAGTCCTTTATCACATTTGGTCGATCATTGTAAATTATTCTCAGACAAGTATCATACGATCTAGTTTATGGGGTGCGTGCTGGCTGTTGAAAAAACTAGCTGTGCTTAGATCTAATTGAAGAAAATTTCCTAGATAATGGAGATAAGTGAGAAGACTGTCCAATACCTCAGATGCTAAAGCCAAAATTGCTCCCAAATAAGGTAATAGTTACGTAGCAGTCAGCTGGAACATACACCAGACTCAGCTACATTGCTTGGTGGATCCTCTCAACATTATAACTAGGTTTGATGTACGTTACAGCTGACTGCGACATAATCGGATCCTTTAAATAATTATTGATTATTATTATTATTATTATTATTAATAAAATTTAAGGACTTGTTTATAAATATTATAAAATTTTTAAAGGGACCAAAATATCAAAAGTGACGAAACTTGATTTAGGGCAATTTTCAATGAGGGGTTAAAGGAAATGGAATTTGATTCCTAAATTTCTATGGGAATTGAATTTTTGTTTAACTCAAAAAGTATGTAGATTTCACATATTTTATTCTCAATCCCTTTTTACCTTAACAAGTAAGTATCGCTTATCATTTTTATTTTAGATTTCAGTTCCCTGATCCTAAACGTAAACAAAACATAAAATTCTACACGATTCAAAGAAACATTCAGCCGTGGGGCCTTCTAACACAACTTCCACAATAATAAGTCACCATGTGTGCAATCATGCACACTTGATCAAAGTCATTTTTATGACTAGTTGGACATGAGTATAAAGAAAACATGGAAAAGTTGAAACGGGCCGTTAGACTCAAAAGTTAGGTTTAAATGTCTTTTTCTTTTTTATGAGCGCAGTGCTTATTTGATCTCAGCTTCAAATTCAATTAGATGTACTGCCTTTTCGAGGTGATTCTTTTCGACCCACAGGTTCCTCAATTTGTCATCAAACTCCCTCAACTATGAGCTCAGACTGCCAGTAGTTTTAATCAAATAAAATGAACTAACAAAGTCCTAAGGGACTTACTATGAAAATAAGAAAATTATTAACCAATTTTTATAGACCATGTTCTAGCGTATACATGATATGCAAATATTGGTAACATCTTAGCAACTCTTGTTTTCCTTGAACTCTTTAACCCTTTTTTTTTTTAACATGAAAACTTAAATTAGTAGGTAATGGACTGAATGACACTAGTAAAGTTTTTACCTTTTTTTCTCTTTTTTTTTTTAAGAATTTCTTCTACAGCAAGTACTTCAGGGAAGTAAATTTTTTCTTATTATTCAATTGATGGTGTAAGTAACTTTTCGCCGCAATGTTTTTGTGTTGACATATGCTTCTTATTTCTCTTACAATTTATTATAGTGACACGAATGTTTAGGCTGGGTAGTAATTTGTTTGTTGTATCGATATCACGGAAATTGAAGTTGTAGCTATAAAGTTGAATACTAAAATTAGTTGGTTTTATTTCACCTGAATCGCATAAGTTATCTATGTTAACTTATAGTGTTGCTAAATGGTGAGAGAGATGAGAGAGATCTGCGGCCCGGCCCCCCCCCCCCCGGCCCCAACCTCCCTTAAACATTTCTCTTATCTTTCTCTCTTCTCTCTCTCCATTTAGCTTTTCTGTAATTTTATATTCTGATAGAGAACTATTTTGCCTATGTTCAGATTGGCCAATATATTGAATTACTTAAAACAACCTCCTTTTGAATAGCTAAAATATCCAAAAAAAAAATGTTTAAAAATAATAAGAATGATTGTAGTATTTTGGTAGATGTAGAGTTAAAAACAAATAAGTACTTAAGGAAAAACAATTATATATACATATTTATATATGTATGTGTATATGTATTTTTTTAAAAAAAAATAGGGTACAAATACACCAATTATTCATTAAGTTGTTAAATTAAAATATCCAATAAAGTTTTAGAAATAATAGAAATGATGGCAGAATGCCGATGGATATACAATGAAAAACAAATAACTGCCTACACAAGAATGAAAAGTTATGAAAAAAATACAATTGTACTTTTAAAAATAAATTCATACACATAAGCCAATATTTGGTCGGTGTGCATGTAATTATTGATACACGTTCGTCAATAATTCATTGTGTTGGTCACATACCAACATAAAATAAATAAGTAGATATAGACTAATAGTTAATATGCCAAGATTGGGTGCTCAATATAAGTTTAACTGAACCTTATGTAAATGCAAAGAGATCAACGACACATCTACCTTATTAGAATGCCTTCGCAATCAGATGAGTTTATCAAAAAAGATAAGCTTCATGCCGGAACATCTTTTGATCTATTTTTACTGTCTATTAATTAATTTGTTCTGCAATGTCTAGTGGCATGTGGAAATTGTTACCTCCTTTGGATGTAATCATTATTGGATAAGCAGTTATATATATATGTATATAGGCTTCTTGCGTACTTATGTGAATCATTTTTGAAGAGTGATCATTTCATACACCCGATGTTGCTTCTTCATTATGAAGTTATGAGTTGTCTGTGCTTTCTGTAGAAAAGAATTTAATTAAACTCTTTAGGCCAAAGAACATAGGAATAATGTTAAAATCCACAAATAAATGGTTCCCACAATCAACCATTTAGGGTTCTGGACCTTCTGGTGCTAATTTCTTTAAATCCCTCTTTGCGACCTCAAAAGCTAGAGTGCCTCTTGTAGTATTTGAAGTAAAATCTTTCAGTTTAGCTTTGACATCTTTTAGATTACCTTGTCTTGCCGGTCTTCATCTGAAGGTTTAAGTTCTTTTAAGTTGTTGAAGGGTCAACAAATAGGCTTTGGCTTAGTGGAAGGAAGTAAGAGATGTTTGAACCCCAAAATTTTCAATTTCCTTGCTCGATTATAAAATGTGTTTCTTAATATTTAGTACAACTTGTTAGTATATTATATTCAGTTAATAGTTTATAACTTTGTAGCTATAGTTAGTGTTATAATTTGTTATTATCCCTAATTATTTCTAATCGTTTTGCAATTGTGGAAAGAATTTTCTTCTTTTTTTTTTTAACACCAAAACAGCTTCGGTACATAATGATAAAGGTCAAGCACTTAGCACAATGGTTTATATAGGATCCTCATCTCAACCAATAACTATCGGTAAAAAAATATTACCATTTGTTATTTATAAATAAATTAACACCAGCCAACTTTAAATTAATGTATAATATTCTTATAAGAATTTTATTAATAATTATTTATGAACAAATTAATTTACAAAATTAATCTAAACATAAAATAATAACAAAAAATTTCACTAATTTTTATTTTATTTTTAAAGTTAATTTGATAATTAACATATTTTATTAATATTATAAAATAATTATTGTCACAATATTATTATAAAAATAAAGAAAAATAAAAGTAAAATGATAAATATATAATATATTAATAAAAATAATATTTTAAAATATAAAAACCAAACAAACATTTATCTTTATATATATATATATACACACACACCAATAATTCATACACTTAAAGAAAAAAAAAAAAAAGCATATACACCATAAAAAAGAAGTGCACATATTAGTGCTTTTGTCACATGTCACCGACATATGACATGTTTGTCTCGTTCAAGTTTTGGGTCACATCAAATACTGTGCGATACTAAAATTTTTGCTTCCATTATCAAAACCTACCATGTGAGGGTTTTTTAACTTAAATTTTTCCAAAGCTTTTTCTTACATTTTCTTTTCTTTTCTTCGTTCTTGAACCTGCGTTACTTTTTTTTTTTTTCCCCTCACATATTCTCCAACACCTGCAACAGCCGACATCATATCCATTCTAAGTGATTTTTTGAAATATTTCCATGGAGCCATGGGACGAATAATTTTTTGAAACTTATATCCTTTAGCTTGCCTTTAGCCTTTTTGATTATCTTACACTCGTTTAAGGGAAACAATTATCCTTCGTGGGTGGTATTTTTTTCCAATAATTTTACGAAGTTTATGCCATCAATCAATTCCATTTAGTTTGTTCTTCCTTCTTTTAGATCTAACTTATGAGAGGCTTTGAAATACCAGGACATCATAAATTTTTTCAATTATTTCGATATGATATTCCAATTCATCAGTGTCAAAGACAACTATTTGTATTTCTCTTTTACTTGTCTTTTTCTTACAACTTTTTAAGTAAGGTTATAACTCGCATCACCAGATTTATAACTTCAAGGATCAAATCATATAATATCAGGGTTCTTAAACAGGATTTTTTTTTTAATTTCTTCCTTTTCCCTTCTCTCTCTTTTTCTTTCCCTTAACTTTTGTTTATTCTTTTTTGCTTTTCTTCCTCTACATCCACCACTTTATCATTATCAAGTTTTACCCTATCCCATAGTTCAGATATTCCATTCAATATCAAAGGTAGGCAGTATGTATTAATTGATCTAGCAAAAAGTATAGTTAGTCTATTCCATTCAATATTAAGCATTGATAGCATGTATTATCTAATGAGAAAGAGAAGAGTAAAAGTTAAAATGTAAGTGGTATATATAGCTTCTAAGTTGGAGCAAATTTAATAAAGTCCTTCCTTTTAATTTTTAATTTCAATTTAATGAACACTATGAATGAATAAAATTTAGATTTTGCTCATATACGATGGCCAAGAAACCGCAAGCAAAACTTAATCCATCTGGGTCGAGGATGGAATCAAGCACAATGAAAATACCTCCGTCTAAACCATTTCCTCTAGTGTATTAGAAGTACTTCAAAATTTATAAATGTGATGCAAGCTATCAAAAGAAAGTTGAAGAAATAACAATTAAAATTATTTGAGAAAGATATATTCAACCATTTCTTGAATACAAATCGATAATTATGTATTCAATGATGTGATTGTGCATAACATGCTACGTAGGCAAGTGACGCATGAAAAATGTGATAAGAGCAAGTGTAGTCTGAATATAGTGGCCAATTAGCGTGATTATCAATTATTGAGTGACACTTAATTACAAAACTTTGCTATGGTGCACATAATTGAGTACAAAACTACAATTCTTTTGAGTCTAAAAGGTGTCTAAAACATGATTTATGAAAAATTTTAAGTTGCTCATCTCTAAGTTGCTTTTTCTTTTTATTCATATTAGATTTAACAATGACAAATTAGTAACCTTCATTTACATTTTCTGCATGGTAGCAAATACAATTCTTAGCACAAATTAAGCTTTCAAATAAATAAATTATTGTAATGAATGAACAATTGCGACGCAAGTCTGCAATTGTAAGGTTGTGTATCACATGCAGTCGTGTATTACAAGAAGTCATATACTGCACAACTAAGGGCTATGTGTTACATGAAGTCATGTATTACGGAATCAACTAATAACGTGCATAACCCATTAAATTTTTACCATTTTCATGAAGGAAAATAATTTGAAAGTTTGTTTTTTTTATTATGTTGTGGGAGACCCACAACAATTTATTTACATATATATAATCCAAAATTTTAAAATGCGGAATTATTCAAGAAAATTCATAAATTGTGCGGTTTAAACTTTTTATATTTTAAACTTTTAAAAACCCATGACTTTAAAGTTTTTCTAGATATTTTTCCCACTTTAAAATCTCATATTAAAAAACTACTATATATATATATATATATATATATATAAACCCTATCAACTGATTGCAAGAAGAAAAATTGAATACTTACCTTAAGAAATTGTCAAATGTGGTCGTAATGAAGTGTTCCAATGATTGGCAGTAGCGAAATGCTTTGAGGATTGGCACTTTAAATTCTAGCTTTCGAATGTTAATGGCGATTTCATCTCTTCTCCAAGCTCCATAGTCAAATTAACCATGTACAAGAGTCATGTAATCCATATCTATTTTCAATTAAGGATTTTTAATAACTACATTCGATTATTAGAAGCTATTCAAAATTTTTTGCTAAATTTTATTTTTGGAGTTAAAAGTGTTATAAAATATCTTCGTAATTAGGGATGACAAAAAAATATTCGGCCCATATTCACACATTAAAAAATGTGCATTTAAATTCTTAAACTTAAAATTTATACAAATCTGAATTTGAATCCGAATGTAAATTCATATAGAAAATTAGATATTCAAATTTTTATTTTTAATTAAATTAAAATTAAATAAAAATAGTATGAGTAATTAAAAATATTTATAATTAAATTAAATTAAAAAAATATATTGAGATTCACATTATTTTTTGAGGATTTAGTGTTTTATAACTTATTTGTGGATTTGTGGCAATGCTAACTTAGATTTATATTATTTTTTAAATTTGATTTATGTTACAATAATTTTATTTCTAATTTGTGTTGTTGTATGTTATCATAGATATTGAATTGTTGATTGTTCATTGTTGAATTATAATTGAATTTTATTTAATATTGTTAAGTGAATTATTAAATTTTAAATTGTTAAATTTCAAATTATGTGTGGATTGGGATACTGAAGATATCCGTCCACAATTCACAGAGATATTACTTCCATCCGTACTCGGGAATTTTTTTTAAAATCTAGATATGAAAATATCAATGCATATCTGAATTCACATTTGCCATCCCCAGCCGCAATTACTTCCAAAGTGTTTTAAATGGTTGGGACCTTTTAAGCAGGTTTTGATATATAGCTTGTGAAATTTATACATCCCGCCAAAAACAATCATCTAGTTCATGAAACGCTACCGTTTTCAGATTTCTTACCCTCACTTGCACTTGCCATCTGCAGCTGAAGGCTAAGGACCACGAGATTAGCCCTAACGGTAGATAGCACATTCATTTCCCGCGATGGCCGATAAGAAACTGAAACAAAAACGCCGGCGACCCGACCCGACATCAGATGACGAATCCGAACTCCCCTTCAAGAATATCCTTAAACCCGACCAAGCCATCCTCGAAACCCTAAAGCAAGTCCTCTTAGCTGCCACCACCACAACCAGCGCCACAGCCAACGGCGCCTCAACTTCCTCCTCATCATCAAAACCCCTAACTTTATCAGACCTCAATCTCTCCACCACGTGTCGCGAAGTCACCGACCTTTCACTCCCCGCCGTGCAATCGACCATCGAAACCCTAATCCTCCAGATAGCCCACTCCATAATCGGCGGCAACGGGTTCAGCTTCCAAGTCCCCTCGCGCGCCTCCTCCAATCAACTTTATGTCCCCGAACTCGACCGCATCGTGCTAAAAGACAAAACTACCCTCCGCCCGTTCGCGAGCCTGTCGACCGTACGCAAATCCACCATCACCGTCAAAATCCTGTCGCTCATCCACCAACTCTGCTTGAGAAACATCCACGTCACCAAACGAGACCTGTTCTACACCGACGTCAAGCTCTTCCAAGACCAGACCCAATCCGACGCCGTTTTGGACGACGTCGCTTGCATTCTCGGCTGTACGCGGTCCAGCCTCAACGTGATCGCCGCCGAGAAGGGTGTCGTCGTCGGAAGACTAATTTTCAGCGACAATGGCGACATGATTGATTGCACTAAAATGGGTATGGGCGGGAAAGCGATCCCACCCAATATTGATCGAGTTGGTGACATGAAAAGCGATGCAATGTTCATACTTTTGGTTGAAAAGGATGCCGCTTACATTAGATTAGCTGAAGATAGGTTTTACAATCGATTTCCTTGTATAATTGTGACCGCGAAAGGCCAGCCTGATGTAGCAACTAGGTTGTTTTTGAGGAAGATGAAGATGGAGTTGAAGTTACCAGTTTTGGCCTTAGTTGATAGTGATCCTTATGGATTGAAAATTTTGTCAGTGTATGGATGTGGGTCGAAGAATATGTCTTATGACAGTGCTAATTTGACCACACCAGATATTAAGTGGCTGGGGATTAGGCCGAGTGATTTGGATAAGTATAAGATACCCGAGCAGTGTAGGTTGCCAATGACAGAGCAGGATATTAAGACAGGAAGGGATTTGTTGGACGAGGATTTTGTGAAGAAAAACCCGGGATGGGTTGAGGAGTTGAATTTGATGGTGAAGACCAAACAGAAGGCTGAAATTCAGGCTTTGAGCTCGTTTGGGTTCCAGTATTTGTCTGAGGTTTATTTGCCTTTAAAGCTGCAGCAGAAAGATTGGCTGTAAAGTGAGAATTATGGAAACCTATGACAGACTGCAAAATTTGGTTAGTGGTTAAGAGTTTTTATCTTCATTCTTATGGCCAAACGTTTGCATTTTAGCACTATTTTTTTTCCTTTGTGTTTGGGGCTAAATTTTTATGATAAAGTGTATTTAATGGTTCTTACAGAGGACCTTTGCTTCAACAGTCAGCAATGTTGTGTAAATGAAAATGAAATCACTAGCAGATTTTCAGAAACTTGACTATTGATTACCTTTTAACAGTTCATTCTATTGACAGAAGATTTAGTTTCACTGTACTTGTGTTTTGCCAGTTGTGGCTGACTTAACGGTCATGCTGAACTAAACATTCGGCTTCTATAATCAATTGCTTTGCTTGTTAGGGCATTCACAAATCTCAGTTATTGAAAACAGTAAACACGGCTAAATGGTTGGATTGAGGGAAAGAACAGACTAATTTGAAGAAGCAAAAAAGAACAAATGAAAGAATATGTATCATTATGTTAACATTTTGCAAGGGGAGTTACATTTGACATCAACAGATCAAACGGATATCATATGCACAAGGACAGGTAACTTGCTTTCAAGTGATTACAACAATAATAAACTACTATCATCATTTGACATGGACTGTTATCAGATACAGGATGGTAGATAACTTATTCTGCTCTGAGGCAATAACAATAAAAATCAAATGCAAATTATACAAAATTGGTAGTAACATAGATATACTCAAAATTGGAATTTGTACACCCAAGGTTACCTTCCAGTGGAACCCACTCTTCTTTGCAGCCAACAGTGCAAAGATTTTTTCGGCACCTTTAACCTCTGTAGAATTTTAGGTCTTCTACTTGAAGATTTCAATTTAATATGTAATGTTTCTGCCATATTAGATTCCGAATCAAGGAGTTTCTGTATGTGTGCATTTTTATGTTGTATCGAAGGTCCATCCAGAAAAACCTTGAGCCCCAGATCGTCCTGCAAAAGTTTAGTTATTGCGACTTTGACATCTAAGTCATGTTTTGCTTGAATTTTATTGACTTTATTAGGTCCTAAGATGATCATCAAGTCATCCTTTACTGGTACCCCTGCAACCAGAAACATTTAAATGTACCTAAATATAAAGCTGGACACATTTCAATAATTGAATCCAAATAACTAGGATCCTAGAGTTAGTCTTGCTGAAATTACAGAGCATCAACAATCTAATGGTAAAACTCTGAGAGATATGTTAACACAGAACCCAAGGTGGTAATAGAGTCAAAGCATGATATGAAGTTCATCCATACCTAAAGAATAGTTCTCTTTTATCATTCGGAGCACTGCGAGAACAACAATGCGAGCCTCAATCTGTCATCACAAATTACAAATGTACAGATGAGCACAGGCATGGAGTTATTCCAAGCAAGCACAATCAGATGAATAACTATCTTAAGCAACAATTTATCAAGCAGCTTTGGTTTCAAGACTAGCATATTGGTCTCATCCATCTAACAAAAAATATATTTGATCCATTCAATAAACCAATAACTGTTCCCACAATTTCAATAAATTACTGAATAAATCTACTGCACCTTTGTCAGACCCTGAAGGTCAATTGCTAGGTTTTCAGCAGCACTCTTCTGCAAGTGTACAGCGACTTTTTCAAGCAATAGACTCTGAGGTCTTTGTGAGTTGGTCCTTCTGCAGATTGCGACCTCTCCTTGGTTTTGATTTTTGTCCTGTATTACTCCTTCACACCACTCCTCAATTAATTCCTTCAGGTAGGTATCATTGGCTTTGTACCTGCAAAATTCATGCTCAATGAAAAGCAAGAATAATGTCTACTATTCCTCTCAACATAAAAGTTGGACAATGTATAGCACATAACTGCAAACATGCTATCTATTAGTAGTTTTCTGGTCTGGGATCTTAAAGTGCAGGAAACATTCAGGAAAACTTTAAAATCGTGGGATTTTAAAAGCTTAAAATATAAAGTGTTTAAACCGCACGGTTCATGCATTTTCCCGGACAATTCCACACTTTAAAATTCCGAATTAGAACATTTCTATTCTATCTATTTCTCATTGATAGGACAATAAAGAAGATTTATGAAGGATCTAATAACCACCATTAAGGTGTAGCAGTGAAACTATGTATGTCATTAGACACAAAGGAAGCTGTTGCATAAAAAATTATACTAGCTGACTAGTAAGAAATGACAAGCACTAATTTAAATGTATGGCAATAATGAACTCAATCATGAAGCAGAAAAAGCTCCATGCTGCATGCCACCTGCAGTTGTCAGCGAAAGATATGTGAAAGGAATAAGTTGTTTTAAAGTGAAATTCATGCCAACAATCAATAAAAAGCACAGAAATAATATTTAAAATAAGTAGCGACCACATGATGACATGAATAGCAAGCAACATTTGTGAAAAATAGTAAGAAAATGAACTGCAAGATCGTCCAAGAAGAATTCATATTTTAACAGCTCATGCCTACCCTGCTTTCCGCATATCCTGATATACAGCGAGACATTGTTGCACGTCATGCAAGGAACCATATCTGCTTCGAGCCCTTAAAAGAGTAATATATGTGACCTGGAAATACAAGCTGAAGAATTATACGTGCTGAATTGATAAGAATCCCTGTCAATTTTTGTGGGTTTTTAATGCATTTGCAAACAAGCATTGCCCATAATGTAAACTGTTTGATCTTCATTATCTAAACCCTTATCATTAACTATTAAACCCTCACCATTGACTATCCTCTTATCATAAGGAACGGTATCTGGAAGCAATATGCTCACTTTTAAAGTGTTCACATCTCAGCATGGCGTCACTTTAGCTACAGAAAAACTGGAGCCAGACCCAGCTTTTATGAAATTACAGTCTTAAGATAAAAATACAATGATAAGATGATTGAAGAATAGATCTCTAGTGCACATACCAAGTTTGGCCGTATTTGATAATGTTTCATTTCTTCAAACAATGAAAAGGCTAACTTCAGTCTTTTACTTCTAACACAAACCTGTGAAGCATAGAGCAAGGCGTATCAACACCTAGGGCCAGTTAATTTACACAATGGGAAAAACATATTTATCGTTGGCATATTTTGAGGGCAAAAATTACAGAACGAACAAGCTTATTCTGACAAGAAAACTTCAGACCTTGATAGCTGTAGTATATGCAACAACATCAGGACTCATTCCATCCTCACGCATAATTTTCAAAATCTGCACTGGAGGAAAACTTGGCCATCAGAGATACCATATCCAAACTAAACAATCCTTCAATGTGAAGGCGTATCCATATGTAATTTTATTTAATGAATAAGGAAATGAAATCATATCATCATCAGCTGGAAATTTCAGAGAAAATTAGGAATTAGAATTTCAACAAATGAGAATTAAAGTCATCATGAGATTATTTAATGAGGATCGTGTTAGTGCTAAACTAGAAACAAACTAAAGAACCCAAAGAGAGCATCAAACTGCCTGGACAAAGTTTCTTAGTCTGATATGACCAACATAATCAAAAGACATTAATCACAGGATCCAACTACAAAGGGGCATCCATATCATAATTAAATCAGCAACAGAATTTGAGAATTTTTACATCGCAACTGAAAAATAATGCAAAAAAATAACAATAATGAAGTAAATTGAGATCAAAAGTACATCTTACCTGTAAGGCACCATCTATATTGCCTGATCCTCCACATGCGTCAATTAAAATTGTCCAGCTTATATGGTTAGGGGAAAGACCTACTGTCCTCATCTCATCCATGAGAGCTCTTACACGATAGTAATCAGCACAACAGGCCTTCATCAAAATATTATATGTGGTGGTTGTTGGTTTAAAGGAAAACCTCTTGTCAAAGCTTGAATGATGTGAATGAGGCACAAAACTTGGTGTATTTGTTATAGATTTTTTGTCTTTATGCTCCATATTTGAAATCCAATCAGTGTTACCATTGTAATCTTCTCCTAAAGCCTCCTGCGTTTTTCTTAGCTTCCAGGTCCAGAAAAGTCGAAAGGCTCTGTCAAACTGGCAAGCTTCAACACAAGCTTGTAAAAGGATGTTACAACACTGTGCATTAGGTTCACAGCCAGCATGAAGCATCTCTTTGAATAAATGCATTGCCTGTTCAACAAGTCCAGCATTGGCACAGGCATTGATCAATGATGACCAGGTAATTGTATTAGGGGTAACACCCGCTGATAGCATGTCTTCTTTAACTTTTAGTGCCATTTGCCACCATTTTGCATCTGCAAAGACCTGGAATATACGCAGAGGCAATGAAGAGATCAAAATATTGTACAAGAGCCTCACTGGATGAATTGTCACTTCTACAAGAAAAAAGCAACCCAAAAAAGGTTAAAAAAACAAGTAATGGTTAGAGCAGCCCGATGTGTTACTGTTGATGCACACACTGCAATGAGATATTAGATATACCTTTACTATTGTGCTATAAGTGAAGACATCCAACTTCAACATTCCTTTTGACTCTAAATACTTCACTTCTCCATAAATTTCTTGGGCTAAATCAGTATTTCCAGCAAGACAACAAGCCTTCAAAAGTATATTATAAGATGCTATATCTGCCATGACACCAAGTTTCTGGATAAAGCACACAGGAGATACTTTGAGTATTCCAATTTTCAACCAAATTATAGTATTGAGTGAGTGACAGGGAGAGAGAGATATAGTACATTACCTGCATATTTTTGTACACTTCCAATGTGAACTTCAGATCATGGGCATTTACATTCATAAGACTGTTGAAAACATATATATTTAAAGTAATATTCTGACTGCATAAATCCTGCAAAATGTTTTGTGTGCAAAGTAAATCAAATATTTCTTAATAGGAGTAAAAGAGACAAGAATATCAGGCATAATCCTGAATGAGGGGCTAGGTACTGCTGCTTGCACAAACACAATATAGTAAAGAAAAAGACTATGCATTGGGAGTACCTCATAAATGGACCTAGACTTCATGTAGTTACCACAGAGGCCACAAACATCAATAATTGTGCGGCATATATACACAGTAGGACTACTCAAATGTTTCTTGGATGCTTCATATGCTCTTAAAGCAGACCCCAGGTCCCTTTTCTTTCCAAATTCATGTACAAAGTTACAGAACACTACATCTGCACGAGGAACTATACATGCATATCTGTAATACATAAAAGTTAAAGTATCAAATAGAAGCCAACATAAAAATGTGACAGCAGAGATCCATTGTGCCCCAAAATTATCAAAGCTACAGGCTAGAAATTTATCTCATCAATAATAAAAACATTTACCATCCTTACAAGAACACACAGCAAGGACTAGGCAGTTAAGAAAGCAATAAAATCATACCTTATTGCCAAATTTACGTCACGTTTATTAACACAAAGCTGTACAATGCGAGATTCTTCACCGAGTTCTTTAACCGGGAACCGAAACTCTGAACCAAGAAAATCAATCCATTGGTTATTCAGAGCCAAAAGTTAAATATACAATAGGTACAATTTCGTTTTGAAACCATCTTGAACAAATATAGTTATAGCTCAAGCTAAAAACAGTACAAGCAAAGTTCACAAAATAAGAAAATACCTTCAAGAACTTCCATTAAACCAACAAACATCTCCACTTCCCCAGAATCAAGCAATCTTTGACACTCATTTTTAAGCAACTTAAACCCAGAACCATCAAACAGCTCGAATGGAGCAACCCCAATCTCGTTCAGTTTCTTCAAAACTCCAACAACACAGTCGATCCTCCCTTCGCGGACACTCTTCACAATCCCACCTGCCACCATCTCCATACTCAACATTGAAGCAAACTTCGAAGCATTCCCTTCAGAAACAACTACGCTTTCAACGATCATAACAAACTCCTCAAGTCTTCCGTCTTTGGCCAGTTTTGAGGCCATGTCGGCGTAGAAGTCGTCGCCGCAACTAAGGTCCCATCGGATGGTGGAAAGGAGAGGGGCCTGGGAGGAATGAACAGTGAGAATTGAAGATGAAGATGAAGACGAAGCCAAGGGAGAGAGTTTGGTCACTGGGTGTTTGTTGGGTTTATTGGGGTGGTTGTAGAGGCGAGTTTGGGTGGCGACAATGGAGGAGGAGGAGGAGGAGGAGGAAAAGCCGTAAACGACTCTCATTCTCGGCCAAGCGTTGGGCTTTATTGAAAGTTTTGAAGCTTGTGGGACTGTTTTGATTCTTCCATTTTTTTTTTTTTTTTTTTGTGAATGTGATCTTGGATTTGAAGTTGAAGCGGATTGAATTTCAGTGGCAGGTAGCCAATGAGTTCATGATTTTTGTTGGTGATAAGGCTATTCTTGTCAGGGGAAATTTACGCGTACTGCATTTTTTCGCTCCAATTGATAACGGTCACCGGGTCAGGAAATTGTATTCCAGTTACATCAATATTTTCTGAGATCAAAAAAATTTTTTCTGAAATAGTAATGGTAAGACCCACAGCTATTTTATACAAATAAGTATGTATGTATAAATAAATAAATCTATATATATATATATAGAGAGAGAGAGAGGAAGCTGTTAAGTTATAGTTGTTATAACTTACAGCCTGTCTAAAGTTGTATGAACAATATAATTAATGTATATTGTTCATGTAATTTTTTAACAGATTGTAAATTATAATAATTGTAACTTAACAAAATCTATATATATATATATAAAGAGAGAGATATCAATTGTTTAAAATTATCACAGCCCACGTAAAGAGATTAATTATACACATTAATTTGTATAAAATTGTTTGTAGTTCTCTTCATACTATTATATACACTTATTTGTATAAAATTTTGTGGCTATATAATTATTTTTTTAATTTTTTTGAAAAAATATATTTTATGCTTTTATTGTGTGCTTACCAAATGAAAATTAGAATAAACTGAAATTGAAATGAGTAAGAATTGGAATAACTAAATAAGTTAAAATGAGAATAAAAGATAAGAATTAAAGTAAGTCGTTTACTTAAACCATAAAAAATAAAATTGAAATAAAACTCCATTCTGATGGATTCATTTTGTCTGAAAATTAAAATTAAAATAAGTTAAATTGTTATTAATTATTAAATTATCCTTAATTAATTATTATCGAAATTATTATTTTATATTTTAATTATTGTGATGGTTATTATTTAAAAATTATTATTATTAACAATAATTAATTTTTAATAATATTATATTATTATTAATTAGTTATGAAACCTTCTATCACTGCTATAATAACAACAACAATAACAATAATCCATTTAAAAATAATAATAATCAAAATCAAAATCAAAATAATCATCAACAACAACAATAAAAGCAACTACAAATCAACAATGTTGGCATCATCACCATCACTGTATCAGAATTGTGGCCATCAAAGAAAAACTAAGATGAAGATGAAACGGAAACGGCCCAAACTAAAATGAAACCGGCAATCAATTAATGCACCATAGCCGACGATCTAGTGATGACTACGCCGGAGGTTGATTTTGGAGGTGATTAAGGTTTGATTGTAATGGCGTTGGTTGGATGGAGATGCAAGGAGTTTAGTTGGGGATTTGCTTTTTTTATTTTTTGACATTTATATTTTTCATTTAAATGAAGCACATTTTAAGATATTAAAATATTAATAGAAGTAAAATTTAAATTCCTAAGAATGGAGATTGGTCTCAATTCTTTAATAATTAATCTCTCATTTTTATCCCCAAATTAAAATGAGCTCTATTATTTTAATTCTGATTTTCACTGTTATTTTATAAAATATATGTCATTAATGATTTAAATTTTAAATTTTAATTTTTCAACCTAAGAAGTAAACATACCATTAATATAATTTTTTTTTATATTTAAAAAAAATTGAGAATGTGTTTAATATTATAACCAAATGCAGTAAGTTCTACTCTTATGAGTCTTTTGTGGAATTTACTGAGGTAGGATTGATCAAAAGTGCACAATTGCCCATATACAGAGTAAGTGATGATTGGGGACTGCTGTGCTACTTGTCCTATGGCCTTGCATTCATAAATTGACACGCGGATAGTTGTACATCATTAAATACTTGGTGAACTAAAAGGTCTTACAAAGCTGGATTATAATAATAATAAATAATATAATAAAGGTAATGTGGGGAAAAAAAATTTTTGAATCTTATTAGTTTGTTAAAAGTTTGAAGTCATTCACGTGAGACTAAGGTCAAAGATATGTTCATCAAGTCAAGACTTAGATTAAGTTCAAGACATTGGCTTTAGTTTATCTTTATTTTTAGTTTATCTTGTAAAGCTAATTTGTCACCATTAACAAATATCAGTTCAATAGTCTTTTATGAATTACATTCACCAAAATTCTTAAATCTTTTATTATATTCTAATTTGGTGATGAATGTGCTTTCAAAATACTAAAAGAAAAGCGAAAGCCAAATATATTTTATCAGAATGAATTTTTTTAAGTATATGGATTGACATGCAAAGGTTTTAAAAATTTTTAATATGTCAAAAAAGATGGAGAATTTATATGCTCGTAATGTTATTTTTGAAAATCTAAAATAGGACCTATTTTATATTGTTTCCCATTCTTTAGACACTTTTAGTAATTATAAAAAAGTTTGGGTTAAAATTATAAGTATTATGAAAAGCCCAAAGCTGCTAGCCGGAGAAAGCAGCTAACTGATTTGCTTTCCAAAGGCAAACTAGCAAGCCGATTTGGAGAAAGTGGCTAGTTGGTTTACTTAAAGCGAAGCCAATTTGATAAAAACGGCTAGCCAATTTCGCGCTAATTTTGAATTTTATGTTCCTAATAGCTAGTTTTTGCTTAAATCTATAAAAACCCATTTTATATCCGTTAAAGAGTGGTTCTTGACTATGAAAATTTGTCTATTCTCTCAACTATTAAAAAACTCTTGAGATGTCACTTTTTCTTATTCAAAGATATATACAAACTTGGGGTTAGATTTGCACATCTATCCTTGTGAGGAGTTTACTATTTGTAAAACTCATTTCTTTCAAATTGAGCGAGTGTTGGGAAATGCTTGGACGAAAATGGTACACAATATACACCTTAGATAAGTTATGAAATTTTATTAACACTTTGAAGTTAATTATAATTCTAGAAACCTCGAAATATAAGGTTTATTTTAGTGGAATCTTCAAATTCAAATAACTTTAAGATATGGACATACGTCACTTAATAAACTATATACAAATTTAGTTTGTTTATTTTCTTTCTATTATTTTCTTTTATTTTACTTGTTGATTGTGGTTATTATTAGGGGTGACAGGATAACTAGGACTCAGCCTAGGCCCAGACAAACTAAGATGATTCAAGTTAAATTAAACTCATATCGAATATATCTAATATACAGAATCTAGATATGTTTTTCTGAATTTAAACCTATTCGAGTTCGGTTATGGGTTTATTAATTCTGAATTTTTAAAATCCAAACCTAGATTATTTATTTTAAATATTATTTAATTAATTTTTTAAAGTATTATTCACAAATATAAAAGCAATAAGAAACAAAACAAAGTCTAGTTTTCCTCTAGTTCACAGTAGCAGTTTCTTCCTATTCATTCCTCAAAATTCAACAAATGAATTTAGAATCATCATTGGCCCTATTCATCATGATCCATCAACCATCAATAACACAACATCGCCAGCTGATTCATTATCATCCATCAATCGTCAAAATCACAACATCGCCACCCTAGGCTCACTTTTCTGCACGTTTCAATTTCTAGCTTATGTGTTAAAATCATATTTATGTTAAGATTTGGGTTTATGGAATCATTGGGCTTTCTTTGTAGTTTATTTAGTTTCTCATCTTTCTCATTCTCCACCATCTTCGCGAGATCGATGAAATTTTTCTATCTGCATGACTTTGTTTTTTCTGCTTCTACAACTGCTAAAGAGCCTGGAAGTGGCATGCTACAAGCTCTCAATGCATTTATCCGGGTTTATAACCCGTAATTTGCAAACCCAAAACTCTTTCGAGTTGATCCCAGACCGGACCTACAACTAATAAATTCATATTTATATTCAAGTGAGGAGTTTAAAATTGTCATTTAAATTCAGAATCGAAAAGACTAAACCCGAACTTAGACTTAGATTTTGTCAGACTCAGATTTTGTCATCCCTAATTATTATTGTTGTAGTATAGTGACAATTGTTGATGTTGGATTGTGATGTTATTGTTGGCGAAATTTTTAAACTCAAATCATTCCCCTTTTACGTTACTTAGCTAGAATCTTAGTATAGGCCGCGCCCACGAAGATGTCTCATTATTTAGATAATGAAATATTTATAGTACAATCTGGAAATATTGCTAGACTAGTTTAGTAATTTATTTTCAATAACAATATTAGTTAGAATTGACCACTAACAACATATCTCAAATTTACTCCTATTACCGACATAAAAATAAAAATTCCATTATTTTTTTGGGAAAAAGAGACAGATTTGCTAATCAACCGTTCCGTCCAATGAGAAATATTATAGGACTAGAGCAACTAATAAAATGATTTTTCTTCATTTAAAATAAAAAATAACAATAAAGTAATTTTTCTAGATTTCTTAAAAGTTGTGTGGGACTTTGTACTAACTAAGGTTTGAATTTTAGGTATTATTTAACTTTTGATTATTTACATTACTTGCTTGAATAACTCGGATGCTGTGTTTTAAACCCACAACTTAATTAGTCAACAAAACTTACTTTGTTTCTTTCAAAAAAATTATAATAACACTAATTAAGGCTCTTAATAAAATTTTTTAAATGAAAATTTTTTAAATAGCAATTTTATTAATAAAATTATTATAAAATAACTTATTTAATTTTAAAAAATTTAGTAATAAATAATTTATATAATTTTTAAAAAATATATTAAAAATAAACAACAGCACAATATTTTTTTAAAAAATTATAAAATTAAATAAAGAAAAATTCTATAATGTTCTAATGAAAATTACCACATCAATACTATAAAATTATTATCAATAATGGTAGACATAAATATTATAAATTATATATAGAACTAGTAAATGTAAAGTAAAACTAGTAAATTCATACAAGACTATTAATTATTTAAAAAATTAATATTAATTTTTTCAGAATTTTAGTGAAAATATTTATTTATTTAAAAAAATATTTTCTTTAATTAAACAAGAAAAATCATTAATCAAATAAAAAAATTATACTAAAAAAATTGGAATAAGTTTTATTAAGTTGGTTACCATATATTCTATATTTATTTTAGGATAGTTGTATACTTTGTTTTTCTCATTTTCTATATGATATCCATTTATTATATGTGTTAATTAAGTGCAGTTATTTATCTTCATGTGGATCAAATAAAAATAAAATAAAAATATTCTTATATTACTAGAAATATATATGATATATCAATAAAATTATATATAATTTTGAGTCATATGCATATTTTATGTAGTTCTAAATTTTTAACTTGTATTTAAAGACTATTTAGATTTGTTGTTGAGGAATGTAAAAAAAATATAAAATAATCTCATCTTACAACAATTATGGAAGATACTAAAATCATATATTTTTTAAATCCTATTTTGAGCATAAATTTCATTCTTAACAAAACATCCCATGTATTACATAAATAAAAAATAATATTATTTAATTTATATATATATAAGATAATAAATTGTCATAATTTAACTCAGACCTAACAAGATATTATTCGTTTGGGCTTTAACAATTTTCGCATGACTTTATTTTTTGTGCGTTCATACACCTCAATACATGTTTTGTTAATTAAGATATGAATTACCCATTATAATTTCAGTATCTCTCTCATACTTTTTGAATATAAGATTCGCCTAGGATGTTATATAAATATTATAACAAATTTTTATTTTACAATAATGAACTTTTTTTTTTAGTAACTCATATATTAATTTATTATTTCATCTTTTATTCTTAAATTTTAAATATAATATATAAACTTTATGTTTTATTTTGTAGTTAATGTTTATTCACTTGTTTTATATTATGTTTATTCACTTGTTTTATTCATATATTAATTTACTTATTTTCTTTTTATTTTATTTGTCATTAATATATTAGTTTATTAGTTTTATAGTAATTTACTTATTTTATTATTCATTTACAAGTCTTATGTTCCATATTCAAAATTTATGTTTAATTTTGAGCTTAATGTTGATTTACTAGTTTTATATTATATTTATAAATTTTTATTTTATTTACCAATAATATATTAATTTTATAATAATTTACTTATTTTACCTTTTATTTATAAGTCTTTTACTTTATTTTTAAAATTTTTATTTTATTTTATAGTTATGTCAATTTATTAGTTTTAAGTTATATTTATAAATTTTTATTTTGATTATTAATAATATATTAATATATTAATTTTATATTAACTTACTTGCTTTATTTTTTATTTATAAATCTTATGTTTAATTTTTAAAATTTTTATTTAATTTTATACTTAATATTAATTTAAAAATATTATGTTATATTTATAAATTTTTATTTTATTTTATTTATTAATAATCTATTAATTTATTACTTATATATTAATATATTTATTTTATTTTTTATTTATAAATTTTTGTTTAATTTTTAAAATTTATATTTTATTTTATATACGAATACTGTACACCACTAAAGAGAACCGGAGAAACAGGTGGACAACAAAAGCAGCAGACGCAAGAAAGCCACCATCAATACGTGCCACGTAGAAAGAGCACCAGGGATACATCGGTCAATTCACGACAAAACCCAACCCAGCTTCTCGATGGGACGCCGTCCGGTCCTAAATCAAAAAGCCTGACCGGCCAAAATCAGCCCCAAATCAAACCCTAAGCTTTTGAGATAAAATTCTTCACAAAACCCCAAAAGAAAAAACTATAATCAAACCATAATAATCAATTATATCAGGCAAATTCTTTTGTCTTGTTATTGAATTTGATGATAATAAAAGATGCCGCCGAAGCAGCAATCGAAAGCAGAATTAGCGAAGAAGCAGAAGATCGTCGAAGACAAGACCTTCGGTCTTAAGAACAAAAACAAAAGCAAAAACGTTCAGAAATATGTTCAGAGTCTCAAACAGAACGTTCAACCCAAACCGGACCAGTCTAAGGTCGCGGCCAAGGTCCGATTTTTAATTGTCATTACAAAATTCAAAATTTTTAAATTATAAAATTAATCGTTAGATTATAAAAAATTGAATATTTAATCATATATATATATATATATATATATATATATTAATTACAGAAAAAGAAAGAGGAGGAGAAGGCAAAAGAGAAAGAGCTGAATGATCTGTTCAAGATTGCTGTCAGTCAGCCTAAAGTTCCAGTTGGTAAGTATGCATATTTATTTTTTCTCTCTTTTTTTTTTTTATGGCTTGTTGAAATTTGAAGCTTTATTGGTGATTTATTGAAATTTGGCCTTTGTGTTCAGGTGTTGATCCTAAGTCTATATTGTGCGAGTTTTATAAGGCGGGGCAGTGTCAGAAAGGTTTTAAATGCAAGTTCTCACATGATTTGAATGTTCAGAGGAAAGGGGAAAAGATTGACATTTACAGTGACAAGCGTGACAAAGGTTATTGCTTAAATACTTGTAACTTGTTGGTTTTGTTTGTTATCATTTCGTTTGTAATGCATGCACTCACGTTGCTGTGGTGCTTGTTTCTAAAAGAAACAATGGAGGATTGGGATCAGGAAACTTTGGAGAAGGTTGTGGAATCAAAGAATAAGGAGTACAAGCAGAACAAACCTACGGATATTGTAAGTGTTCACTCATTAATATTATTTGTGTAATCAATTCCAATTTTGCAATGCATGTATGTCTATGTGAAGAATAGGATTGTAGCTCAGGGAAGAGAATTGTAAGTCTGTGAGTTTAGCATTTGGAAATGACCTTATTGACTCTATTTTAACTTAATCTATTGTTATATTCTGGTTGAAGGTGATGCGGTTTGATTTGTCTTACTGATCCAAAACAGTTATTACAAAAATCCTTTATGTAATAGGAAGTAATTTGTTAGTTTGTATAACCATAGAGGATATTTGTAACTAATTTAATTTGTTCCTTCTAATTTTATCATTGTTGGGTGCTGCATATAATTTCAGTCTTATTTGTGGGACCCAAATTTTTTGAATCTCTTTTCTCTTGTTTTTGTTCTGGAAATTAGGGGTATCCTTGTTTCTGTTGATTTAGGATTACAGATGTAAGTAATTTAAAACACTTCGGCAGCGTTCATGGGTTCTGATTGAAGATGACTGTTGTTTTACTGGTTTACATGCATTTGCAGGTTTGTAAATACTTTTTAGAAGCTGTGGAGAAGAAACAATATGGCTGGTTTTGGGTCTGCCCAAATGGTGGTAAAGATTGCCATTACAGGCATGCTCTTCCTCCTGGATATGTTTTAAAATCTCAAATGAAGGCTCTGTTGGAGGAAGAAGCCGAGAAAATAACCATTGAGGAGGAGATTGAGAATCAGGTGATGAAATTATCTGAAACTAAGCTGCCTTACTTCTATCAATGGAAGTATGTTTATTCTGAATACATGATAGGTTATCTAATATTTCAGCATCATTATTGTTATTATTTATTACTCACTAAAACTTGTCTGTTACTGATTTTAGCGTGCAAAAATAACGACTACGACCCCTATGACTCCTGAATTGTTCATGGAATGGAAGAAGAAGAAGATAGCTGAGAGAGAAGCTGGCTTGGCTGCAGAGAGGGCAGAGAGAGCTAAGAATGACCGTATGAGGTACATCTTCTTGTGTATTTTTGCTTTGTGCACATTTCTTTTTTAATTTTTGGGTTAGTTGTTAACATCCTGGTTTTCATTCCTCTCCAGTGGGCGTGAACTATTCCTTTCAGATTCTAGTTGGTTTGTGGATGATGCTGAGGCATATGAGAAATACCAGAGAGAGGAAGAATCTCATGTCACTGAACAGAAGGTAAATCTTCACTCTTTGCCTTTGCTTATTTCCATAAGATTTGCAAAAACTTCACGAACTCTGGATAATTTGTGCAAATATGAATTATTTCTTTGTACACCTTCAATATGCTGACCGAGATAACATCTCTTGGTGAGTGATGGCTGAGAAAAGTAAGAAAATGAGATCTTGCCATCCCTTTCTCCAGTTGAAGATAATTTATAAAGTGATGCCGATGATACCTTTTAATCACTTAAGGGTGTGTTTGACATACTGCATTGTATTGCATTAATTATATTGCAATATATCATTGTATTGAGTTAGTTGTATTGTATTATGATGTATTGCATTAGCATGTATTAAGGTGTAATGCTATATTGTGTTTGGTGCATTATGGACTATGTAATATTATTTTATATAATTATTTATATTACTATTAATGTTAAACTAATATTATTTAAATATATTGATGTTTGATTATTTATATTAAAATTATTTAAAAATAATGAATTATTGTACGATAATCAAATAATTTAATATTATATTGTGGTTTCATATATTATTTAAGATTTATTATTATTTTTATTAAATGATTAAATAATGATCGATTTATTTACTATAATAATAAATATAAAAATATAAATATAATATAATACTATTGAATAATTGATAATAAATTTATATTAATTATTATAATGTAAAAATTAAAAGAAAATAAAAGTTAATATCATATAATATTATTAGATAATATAATAGTAAGTTATCAAATTTTCTTTTATTTGTTATAATATAAAAGATAAAAAAGAAAAAAAAGGGTAATGAGGCAAATTGCTGCCTTTTGGGGGTGCCAAACACACCCTAAAAGCTTTCTTCAGTTTTAATGTTCCAATATTTCTTACTCATTGAATGGTTCATGCAATGCTAAAATGGGCACAAAATAAAAACTGAATTCCATATCAATGTTTTTAACTTACATTTTCCGTTCCTCTTTACTGAGTTTGTTGTCAACTCTGAATCTGATATTTGTAATTTCCTTCAGTTTTATTCAATTAAAATACACCTGCATAATAACTGAATAGTCTGTTTTCATACAACCCTTAAAGGCTGACCTGTGACTACTGTTTTCATACGATTCTTAAGAGGTTGACCTGCGACTAACTTTTGTGTTTGTGGCCTGAACCCAGCCAATTGTAAAGAAGTTGCATGACCTTTGACTCTAATGAAGCTGCTACGTTGTTGTGGCATTTCTGTTTATTGTTTTATTTTCACCGTTAAAGAATGTTTGAAGTCGTAAGGACAATGTTGGTGAAAGTGTGTTGAACTAAAATTTTGAGGAAGTATTAAGTTTTTGCTGTAAAAATATTACCATGGTATAACCTAGTAAGTGATCCAGGTTCTCAGATTCTGTACGACGACAATATGGACACAAGTTGATAACTTAATAAAGTGGCTGAATACTGATTGTTGTTTATTTTGCTGATTTCACTTCAGGCCAATGGCATTTCTGCCAGAGATAGACTAAGTTCCTCAGCAAAAACTGGTCAGGAAGAAGAAGTTGTTCCTGATGATGACGATGAACTAGACATGGACGAGCTAAATGAACTGGAAGTAAGTTTAGCAAAAACATCAATTCAAATTCAAGAGCCAAGCAATGGCTCCTAAGTTTGAAACCCACAGATGGTTAAGTCTACATGCATTTTAAAATGTCAACTATGCCCCTGCATGTTTCCCTGGTGACGATTGTGAAGTTGAGCTATCAGCAATGACACTGCATAGATTAGTCAAGAAGTTATCAGCTGCCCCGCTATCCCGGTATTCTTGTAAAAATTACTATCATCTCTGTTTATCATTTATCACTATTCTGTTTTTAGCATTCCTGATTCCTGGAAATTGTGTCCCATCTGAGAAAATTCTGCTTATGCAAGCAGTATCCTAGTCCACGTCAGGAATTTACTCATGGATATCAATTGTTGCTATAATAGTTTTGTTGAGCTGCCGAATAAATAAGCATATCTTTTGCCTAATGTGTCATTTAATTAGAGAAATAGGTTTTTCTAGCTGCACGTTTTCATTTGTTTGTGCTTCCAGATCATTCATCAGTTGCAATTTGATTCATTGTTTTCCCTGTGACCCAAGTGCCGCGTGACATTTTAGTTCGAAGTCAATTGATGAGACTTGCAATAATGCTAGAAAAATTGCAAACGAACGTGGGGATTGATGGGACGGTTAACGAAACGCAACACGTGTTCCATTGAAACAACAAAATGGTGATGCTCTTTATGGTGTCTTTTGTCGGCTCCGAACATTTCCTGTCAAGGGTCGACATTATACGGAGGGTACTGTGTAGTCCCATTAATTTGTGATAGCGCTCAACTGCTTGTGCCTTGCGGGGGTAGCGTTACCATATGCGCTTGCACCACAGCGCCACCGTTACAATTAGTCCAACAATCTCTTGTGAGCATACAACGCGTCATAAGCTTAACATTTTATGTAATAATAATAATAATGGAAATTAAGCAGCATATTTTATTATTATTAAGTAGACTTTAATGGAAATTAAGCAGCATATAATGGTTGGCGTTCGAGAGTCCTGTAAGTAATACTGGACAGCTTAAGTTTTGCTCTAAAATTTTATCCCGATTAAAGTTCCATGTGACATGTCTATTATCAAGTGAATGATAAATTTTCTCAAATTACAAGTTATTTAATTACATCATTTTTTTCATAAGTTTTTATGAAGATATAATGTCAATTGTTTAAAAACATTATGTTTTAGAAAATAAAAATTGAGATATTTAATATTATTCTTTTTTTTTTTAATGGTTGACTCATATGCATACAGTCATATTTATCCTTACAAATCTTGGTTATACTTATGTCAATTTTATTTGGTGGAATTCTCAACTTAATATTACATTATACGGCTTACATGATATTTTTTGGGTTTGACAAAGCATTGACATCTTACAATCATTTTTGCAGTTTATATAATAGACTTTCAGTCATAACTTGTAATTTTTTTCTCTTAAAGATATCTTCATTTTTTTAAAAAATAAAGATGTTATTGCACGAGAATTATTCTTTATATCCCAATTAATTATTAGTATTCCAACCGTAAATTATCTTAATATGACTCTAAGAAAACAAATTTAATTGCCAATAGAATAATCAAGTATAATTCATGCTGGTACATCATACTTATGAACTATGCTTTTATAGAACTATGATAGTAAATTAAGAGATAATGAAGGCGAACCAATCATCTAGGTTAAGTGTGGGAAGTATCATGTATGCCTCCGACGATACAAAAACAAAAAATTGTCCTCCTTTTGTGGGCATATGTTGTTTAAAGTTAACAAAGCTTTGAGGGCGATGGTGCTCCCATTTCTAGCACTTTCTTTGTAGAAGAAATAGAAAAAAATTAAAAGTCAATTAAAAGAAAAAAATAATTAACCAGACATGTCACGCATGTGTCAAGATTACTAGATTAAGTAATCTAACTACAAACGGTAAATTATTATTTAAAAAGAAAAAAAGAACTAGAAAGAGTAAATTAGTTTGGAATAAAGTACAATTTTTCTAATTTGATATCTAACTGCAAAAAGAAATTCGAAACAGACTATTATGATTCGTGCTTTAAAATTTATATTTGATTTGTAAAAGTAATTTGAAATAAATTACATATGTTAAAAATATACTTAAATGATAATTTTTTCCCTACTATTTCTATAGTATTGCTTAAAATTCCAAGAAATTAATACTTTATCAAACCTAAAAATTCATCATATAGACCATTTACATAGACTATTTATTATGACGTTAAGTTAAAAATTCTCTTAAATAAGATAAATCTTATTAAAATTTGTTACGTCAAGATGGAGAAGAGTCAATTATTATTAAACAAAAGAATAATGTTAGCTATCTCAATTTCTAATCTTTTTAAAATTTTTAAAACTGCCATTTTGAGTATACTACTATATATATATATAATTTTTGTTTTTAAGATTATCAATAGTGTATCCTATCAAAACATAGAAAGAAATAAGTAATAGTGTCTTACTCATATTCACATTTTATAAAGTGCTATTTTTTTTTTTCAAATAAAAGTAGAATCCAAAGTTGTTTTGAAAAACAAAAGGTAGATCATTTATCAACTCCCCTGTTTCTAATTTTTTATTGAACTTACTGATTGATTGCTTAAGATATTTATCATTTCGCAATTGATGAAGACTTGGTGTATGAATATGATTACCCAAATTGGTTTTTATCTAAAAGTTGTTCTGCTTAGAAAGCGAAGTCCACAAAAGTTTGGTAAAAAAACCAAATTACAAACACCATTCAAAATCTGAGACCCCACATGTATGTAGGGATCTTTTGCCCTATCTTTTTAGAAAATGATTCCAATTTCCTGTCCCTTAGTTAATAACTATATTATCCACGCTAACCCAAAAAAAAAAAAAAAAAAGAAAAATTGAGAGAATTGATTGAACACATCAATTACTTGGCCTTTACTCCAAAAAGAAACAGAAAAATTACGTAATTCATTAATTTTGGAAAGCTACGTGTACTTCTTCCAGCTCAGCTTCCATTTGCAAGTACTATGTCCGTACAAAGTTTATGCCAATCCATTCTTAGTGCTTGGCTTCGCTACCTCCGGTAGCTGCTCTTCAATGGCTACTGATTACTGAACCATGCGGACTCAAAACGAAAACAAGAAGACAAGGTACCCACAACTTTAATTCAAATGCTTACCCTTCTAAATTTATCAGAAATGAGAATGAAAAAGCTTTGAGAGTACACAAGTCACAAGCAAAAATCTTGCTCGAGTATCAGTAGCAGAAAGAAAGAGAAGTAGAGAGAGTCCACAAATCCATAATATAAAAAACTACAATACATAATAACATGGGAAATATTTTTGGCACAAAGCCGGCCTCTACATATCTTCTGAATTAATTATATATAAGTGCTTTATGAGCCACGTGGTAGGGAAAAGACGGCCTCCTCTACTATCACCTTCTGTTTCTTTTTCTCCCTTCTTGTTCCTGCTACTAGTTCTGAAGCTAATTCGGCTACCAATTTGATGATGCTGGATATTATTCTAACTTTGATCTGCCCTCTACGCGGTGGAAACCTTGCCTTCTCTTTAGTTATAGCCATTGACACTAGCTACGAATTCAGAAGGTTAATTTTGAGGAAGAAGAATGAAAGCACTTGGTAAAAAGAATAAGAAAGTTAAAATAAAGAGGCAATAGCGGGCATGATTTTGAGCGAACAACAGACAGATGAGCAACATTTATACATGTAGCTGAGGCTTTGTTGGGGTGTAATAAGCTTGGTGTTGAATAATATCTTGCAACTGTTTGTTTGCTAGTGCCATGGGCTAAAAGAGTTTATTTTTCTTAATTTGAAATTCTGAAAATTGGAAGTTGAAACACTTAGTTGACTCACTGCCGTAACCTTGTTACACGCATGTGGTGCAAGAGCAGATTGTAAGACAATGATTTTCTAAAACATAAGCCTAATTTGCAAGAAAACTAATGTTCTAATTAATTTCTCTTATCAACCATCATATCGTAAGAGCTCAAAATTTAACACATTCAGAATTTTGAGTTGTACAAGCAACTTTCATTTCTTTCCAATCATGTTCATCATGCGGAGTTTTACACGACATAAGCTCGACATTCATTTCTTTCAGCAGGTCGATGGACCATAACAGGATACGCAAGTGAAATTTTCTTTCTTTCTTTTTTTTTGTTTCCCCTTTTTTTTATGACTAAAAAGGAAATTCAAAGTCAAGCACAAAGTTTTCAAGTCCGTGCTTTGCATAATCAGAGACAAGCTCAGAATTTCTTTATACTGCGTCAAGTCTGAACACTCTAATGAGTAATGACATTCATTGTGCTTTAGACTCCTTATTCTCATTGTCCCCCAGTGAAAATGACTAGAAAACCTTGTGTAGCGAAGAGAGCAGACAAGCGAAATGGATGTCAACATTAGGTAAAGAGAAGCAAAATAGCGGAAGCATAATGGGAACATGGGATCAAACCATTTTTGGGTCCAAGACTCTATAATCCATGCCAGAGCACGGAAACACGGGGAAATACAAAAGTTTCAAGACTCGCCGATGGCAGCAGTGTTCCTTCCTTCAATTGGCAACCCATTTAAGCCTATTCATGGACATAGTTATCGAAAGAAAAAAGATCTTGTACCAACAAATTGGCAAGACGCGTGTACCTCTGACACCGGCCAACTCTCTCATCACCAGTGGCTGTTGCTTGCCAATCACTGGTAGTCAAGGAAGGCTGTTGGGTTGTCGCACTTGCGCGTGTAGATTGTGTTGTACGAATCAGCAGACAATAACATAAGCCAAGGAATAGAAATTTGCCAGGAATTTAAATTTTCCATGCAATACAGAGAAAACAGGCTAAGCACAAATTGGGGTACAGTACTGGCTAGAAATCAACTCTTTCAACATAAATCTTTCACAGGGTTTACTTGAATGAAATCCTCTGTAATATCAATTGCCAACCGGCGTCAACCACTTGTACGTGTGATTATGAAGCTAAGTTTATCTGTGCGAGTTGATCTGTGCAGCTTCAATAATGAATCCAAATAGAGCCTGCCTATTCCATTAAGGAGTAAGGAAACAAGTATTATCGCCACAACTCACAATGAGCAAGAGCATCGAATAATTGGGAACCCAAATGTTCTGGTCACCATGGCTTCCAATTTTTCCTACTTCGATTAGGTCTGTCAACGACAGTTGGCTTATTCATAAAAGAAAGTTTCATTTTGACCGAGTAAAATCCTAAAGTGTAAATTCATCTTTTTCCCAAAGGTTCCTGACAAATGAGAAAGGAAAAATGTTTATAGAATAATAGGCATAATTTGTGTACATATTTGTCTTCTAATCCTATAGTTATTAGATTTTTTTATTTATGTTTTAGTTAATTAATTTATTTCTTTTCAACAGAGTAATAAATTGAAGATTGGAAATAAATAGTGTTTAAAGGGACCAAATTTAAAGTGAATTGAACATTACTGAATTTGTCGATAATGGACTTAATGCGGCAGGCTACCCAATTTTCAAGTCAAAGAGACTTAATTAGATAAATCCAAGTTTTGCTAGTTCAAATTCAATTTTTAACACTTTTCAACTTATAAATACATATGAATACTTTAAAAAATATTAGGTTGATAACTCTCTAGCGTGTTATACATAGAATTCATTAGAATTTAGTAGAGATAGAAATTCTCTAAGTTATAAGACATCTCAACAGTTAGAATATAGTAGAGACAGATAAGCTTTTTATAAATAAGGATTAACACTTACCATTTTATTCAAGCGTGACACTTACCGTTTCATTCAAACGAGCTCTTTTATATACACGCTTGTGAATGAGACAGACTCTCTTTGACTTAATTACTCACTCTCTATCAATTTTTTTGGTAAGTATCTTAACCGGACTAGTGAAGAAGCTGAACACTTACTCAACAACTTTCCAATAAAAATTATTCAAGTGTAGTAGAGTTTGCTGCATAAAATGCTTATTCCTGTGATATTGAGCTAAATTCTGATCCTGATTATATTTATTGGCCCAATTTATTATGCAAACTATTGATGATAAAAGCCAAAACAAATGACTTGATTTGAAGCTTAAGTGGGGAGCACGTGAGCCGGTGGTAGCAAAATCAATTGAGTTCCCTTTGCTTTCAAGATTTTGAGTCGGTAGACAAAAGGGACGTGTCCGCTGACCTCCGTCGTAAAAGCAACGCATTATTCACGCACGGACGGGGACGCGCGGAAGGACGCAGGAAATATGGATGCGGCGGCTTTTACGTGGATTCTATTAATTTTATTGTTTTCAATCTCTCTGTTTTTTTAGTATTTTATATTAGGGTTAAAATCTTTTTACCAACAGGATCTTACATTATTGATTATTGATTGTTATCATCAATATTTAAATAAATTTATATAAAGTTTATGTAATTATTTTTATTTTGTGTATTTTAATATATTATTTATATAGAGTATTTAAAATTTTTTTAACAATTTAAATCTTTGTTATTCTATATTATTCATATGAAATGTTTAGATATCATACTATCAAGTAAAATAAAGACTTTCATAATATTAATATTTAATTATTATATAGACATAGAATAATTTTGACTAGCCACTCTAAAATTAAAAATAAATTAGTAATTAAATAAACTTTAAGTTGAATAATAGTGGATTTTAAAGTACTGTGGTAACTTCAATTTGTTGAGTTTTTGTGCTAATTTACCCAGTTTTAGTTTTGCTTACATCATTAGTTTAAAACTCTTCAAACAAAATGTACTTTCAACAAGAATAGAGTTATAATCAATTTAAATTAGATTTAGCTTTCCTAAAAATGATAGTTTTTGTTGGTTCAAACTCTTTATTACTAATCTATACTACAATAAACGTGTACGCTTGTCAATACATTAAAATTTCTAGAACATAGAACTTGTTCATTCCATATAACTATACATCACACTGTGAAGGCATCAATGTAGGACTTGGATCATGGTCAACTAATTATTCCAAGCAAATTTACAATCAATTCTATTTGGTTGACAATGGCCTGGGTTGGGCTCAGGCAATGCGAAGTTGTAGCCCGATCCTAGAAGTAAAATAAAGTGTGAGAATCCTTCCCTAGCCCAATTATTGGGTCAAGGTCGAACTCGGACTCTATTCAAACTTGACTATAATTTTTTTAATTTTTTTTTTATGTTTTTTAGAATCAAAATTATTTTTCATTCTTTGTTAATAATATTGCATTGTTATTATTCCATTTTGGCCAACCAAATTAACCAAACTAATAACAAGTAAATAAATCAAATACAAAAAAAATTAAATTAGTACAAAATAAAGATAAATACACTTTAAATACAATTATAACTACACGTATGATGTGTGTATTTTAATAACTTTTAAATGTTACATTTTTATTTTAAAAAATAATTATGACGGTCAATTGATGGATCAGGGTTTTTTTATAAGGCCTAAACCAAACCTGAATATAATAAAGCCCTAATTCCTTAAGCCCAAGCTCAACCTTTGACTCTTTAAAATTCATGCCAAAACCTTAAAAATTAGGACAACGTCAATTGATCCAAAGACTAGATTAAGTCTTTTTTTATCCCTAATTATATCTTTAAATTAATGCATCAACAAGCAACTAAGCCTGTTGGAGATAGATTGACCAATAACAGGCAATTGGAAGGGAGGAAAACAAGAAATAGTTGCATTTACGTGCAATTCACAGGTCCTCCTATATCCAATTCTTCATAACAACAATCATACATCTACGCAACAAGACCTGCTTTCTTTGAATGAAATGGCGTTGGGTTAAATCACTTGACAACTGTAAGAATCGTGTAAACTAAGAGAAATGTGACTATTATTATGGCCCCTACTAGAGTAAACTGTGGACTAGTCCATAACATTAGGTTTGACCTTTCAGTTCTCTTGATGGGATCAACCTCCTCAGAAAGTGGATACTCTGAACGCCTAGGATTCCAGCTCACATACTTGTTAGGAGAAAACTTTGAGAAGATGGATTTTTTCCCTTGCTTCTTGAAGTTTGACCATGCCTTATCCCAATCTGTGTAGAATTTATCACCTGAGACATCATCACAGAAATTAGAGGATGAGTTTTTGGGCTGAGATTAATTGTCCATGCAAAACTTTTTATTTAATAGTAATTGATTTATTGTTGCTATTGATTAAAAGTTTACTTGTGAGATCAAGACTCTGATAAAATCGATCAAGGCATAGGAAAAATGTACATGTATGAATATATCTTGATCTAGAACAATAGCTTACAAACCCAATTAAAGGTACAAAAAGGGTTTTGGAGTGATCGAGAGTTAGTAATTTCTCACTCCTAAGCTACCATAAGAATTGAGGGTGGTCCAAGTAAAATCTTGTATACTTAACCTTATTTAACCCAAGTATCTAAGTCAACACTAACATGTGATAAGGTAGTGCCGAACCTTATGCACGAGCTTGACTCTAACACCATATATAAGTTCATAGGCATAACTTAACCTAAAAACTAACTCTAAAATTGAAGGTTATCTAAGTTTGATAAATTTAACCCAAGTTCGATACTTAGATCGATGTTAGGGAAAATATTTTCCCTAACAAAAATTATTACCCACCATTCAAGTTGGTAACGGAAAGTTTGTATTCGTGTATCAGTATATGTGCAGGTTGTGTTATGCATAGAAGCCAACAATATCTTTTCAATCATCGTCCTGCCATACAATCAAGTATTATGAGTACTTAGACTTTCAAATAAAATCACTCTATGAAGATTAGAAAATAGCTAAAGCACTTGCGACACGGACCTTGAATCTTCAAAAATCACCAAATTCGACATTTCCATGGACATGACGACGGCCATTTTTCTACCAGAGGAACAAATATTACTGAGCACTTGGTATAAATATACTATGAGAACGATGTTCTAGTTCCTACAGCCCAACTTCATAGCATTTCGAAATGCCCTCTTCTAACCAATCTGAATACTAAATTTTCTTTGCATAAAGATAGTTTCCTTCTAAATACTCCTACATGTAAACACACCATTACCGTAATAAACCGAGCAAAATAAAATAACTGAAAATAAAGTATCTATGGTATTTACCCAAATCAAAAGAACCCATATTTCAAAATAACTGAAAATAAGCAATCAAGGAATAAGGAGCTGCCATTGCACCTTTGTTGTTGTCACCATTTTTTTGGGGTTCTTGAGAATCTCTTCTTGAACACAAGGGTCGAAACGGCAAGCGAGAATTTGAAGAAGAAGGAGAAAAAGGTAATTCACCATGTGATCGAGACCAGAATTTGTGAGATGTTGTGCCGACAATTCGACCCTGAATATCCATTTGCATTCCAAAAAAAAAAAAAAATTTCCAGTTTTTTAAATTAAGTTTAAATTCCAGCAATCAGCATTGCCTAACGACCAACGGCTCTCATCAGGTGTCCTCTTATCGGTTTGTGAAAATGTTGGCCTCTAAGTCTTCCACGTCATTCAGTATGACGCGTGGTTAAGTTTGCATGCTCGTGGGCTTGGAATCAGGTGCTCCGTGGGCCGCTTGGTTCCTTGTGTTAACTTGTGACACCATCTTAAGAGTTAAGACTACGGTCTACAAATATAATACGTAAGATTAATACAATGCTTCCTATTATTAAATATTAAATATTACAACCATAAAAGTTTAATAACAATGTGCCCCAAAAAAAAAATTGTAAAAAAATATTCAAAACCAAAATTTGGCAACACACTAAGCTCACAAGGCTGGATCCCGTGAGTTTATAATTATTCGATCCATTGCAAATAAATCGAGCTAATAGCAAAATTTGACAATTGACATCGCCATTTATTTAATATAAATAAATGAGTTTAGGTGATTGAATTTAATATGATTATTAAATTAGTGATGTTTATATCAATTTAATTTTTTTAGTAAAAGATTAAAGTTTTAAGTTTCTGAGCATTATCTAAATTAATAGTATGATTATCCATGTGAGAGTATATTAATCCTCAACGCAACTCATTAAATTAATTTATATTTTTTATTATTAAAATTTAAATATTAGACATAATTTTTATTTTTTATAAATAATACATATTTTTTAGTATATTATTTTGTTAAATTCTATATAGACTTGAAATTTTAATAACAAGTTGCTTCGTGTTAAATGATATAATAATTAAATAATTAAATATTTTTTAACAAATATTTTTAATTTTATTACATAATTATTAAATAAATTATATTTAAATCTTCAAGTTTAATAGAATATGAAGAGGATCCAATTATTCGTTTGATCACCGTATATTTTTTTATAAGTCGTATTTGTTGCACCCAAACATTCCTTTGTCGGTTTGTCCACGCTCGGCAGATTAGTCTCAATTAAAAGAAGTCTCACGCGCCACGTGTCGGACGATCCCTGCTTCTTGAAAAGTTTTCTTAGCGAAATGACTATGGGCCCCAGCAACCACACTCCCAGGCTGATATCAGCCGTTAGATTCTGTGGTCATATGACTCGTCATGAATTACATTGGGACCACGTCTTGTTTGGAAAACAAAAGGCAAACGCACACATATGAGAACGAAATTGGTGGCTCCCAAGATTAGTGGACTGGAAACGCTCACACGTTTCCATCACAAATCTCTCAAAGTCGTAGGGACGGTACCTTCTTTTAATTTAAGTTCGGTTTACCGATTAATTGCCAGATTTCCAATTAATCGGCGGCGCTGTCTGCGAGTGAACGGTTGATCAGCTGCGGCCCGATCTACGTTATCATCAAAAGTCCATTATACTATCGGTAGGAAAAGACAAAAACTGTGCATTATTGTTACATACATCTTTTTTGATAAGACAAATAATCGTTATATTGAGGTTTCGATAGATGAGACCAGATGACAAAACTTGTATTTTTATATTAATTAATCGAATGTTATCATAATTTTTATTAAAAAAATAGAGTTGTTGATCGAAGCGAATGATTTATTACATCAAATATAATGATAAAAGAAGCGTTAATAATCCATCGTTACGTTCGTGTGGGCCTTATTCCTCGTGCTATATATAATTCATATAATTATTTCTCAAGGTATGTTTACATACGTCATATATAGAAAAGTCTCTGTAAATTAACCATACAAAATCTATTAATTTAAAAAAGTATTAATTAATGGATAAATTAATAATTTATTATTTTAATCAACTACTTCAATACATTTTAATCAACTAAAAATTCATTTTATTTTTCTATTCTAATAAATTAAAAATGAATTAATCTATTAAGTATAAATTAAATTAACAAAAAAATTTAAAAATTTTTGTAATTCTAGAATTCAATCCTAGAACTTCTAAAAATAATAAACAAAATTAAAGATGAGATCAAAATATATTTAAATTTCAGTTAAAAAAAGAAACAATAACTGAGGTTATTAATTTATCAAGTTATTAAATTAGTAAGATAATACTTTTTTAAAAATTCTTATACAATTGTGGGTCCCACTTGTATCAAGATAATGCTTTTTATATATACTCGTATACAATTATGGGTTCCACTCATATCATAAATTAATAATTTAATAAAATTAAGAATATATAATAGAGTTATTGATTTATTAAGTATTAAATTATGAAGATTTTACTAAAGAATGAATCTTTTAGTGTATATAGCAATATCTAGAACTTACAATAGAAGTGCTAAATTTTATTGTTTAAGAAGATTTTAGATTGCAAGTTAGTACAATAATAAAATCTTGATTTTCCTTCATATTAATTAACTAGACATAAATTTAGCTTAAACTTATATGTCCTTTGTGTGTGTATGTGTGAATATAGTGCATAAAATATAGTAAATCCTATAATAGGACATAATAATTTAAGACCATTTATTTAGCCATTCATTATTTATCAAATAGCATAAGCATGATTTAATAATAAGACCAACAGTATCATTCTTACATAAATTTTTTTAACCGTGACACATTAGATTTCATATTTAATAATAGACAAGGATTTTGAGCTATTTTTGCTAGGCATTGTTAGGTAAAGAAAAATAAAAAAAATAAATTATAACAAACATAAAAGTAGCTCAACAATTGAGAGGATAATTGTTTGAGTCCCACAAGATATTGTGAAAATATAATTCTTTTCTTAATTGTAGAAAATAATTGGGTAAATGTAGTTTTTTTTTATTTTAAAATATGAGTGGAGTAAATATTTCTCGAATATTAAATAGGACAAAATCTAGATAATATTGTATAAGATTAATTTAAATAATAGTCTCATATGATTTGAAAAAACATAAAATTAACTATACTAGATTCAAATTCTTAAAATATTTTAGGATTTTTTTGGTAATGTTTTCTTTATGAGTGTTTTTTTTTCAAAAATGAAAAATACAAAACATGTTTGATTAAGCCATTTTTTAATAAATAGTAAAACAAATAGAGAATAAAATATTTTTGTTTCTTAAGTTTTGTAAAGAAAATTCAAAATGCCCAAATGATGTTCTTGAGCTGCTAGGGAACATGATAAAAAATGGTGGATGAAAAAGTTGTTGGGGCCACCACTATTATTTATTAAATTATTATTTTTTTAATTACTTTTATCAAGTCTTTTTCTTTTAGTTACTTTTATTATTTCCTTCCTTCTTAATTTTCTTTATCTTCTTCTTTGATTATAATTTTCCTTTTTTTTTTCTTCTTCGTTGATCGTGAACAGAAGGGTTGGTGAAAAAATTTTTGGGGCCACCACTATTATTTATTAAATTATTATTTTATTAATTACTTTTATCTTATCTTTTTCTTGTAGTTACTTTTACGATTTCCTTCTTAATTTTCCTTAGCTTCTTCTTTGATTTTGATTTACCTTGTTTTCTTCGACTGTGATTTCCCTTGTCTTCTTCTTCTTCTTTTTCATTGACCGTGAACTGAAGTTTCTTCTTCGTCCTCACTGCATCAAGTAACAAGATCCATGTGCTTTTTTTTTTTTTTTGGTTTAGTTTATTGTGTAAAATTTTATATGATTTTCTATTATATGAAATATAAGATGAACAACTCTTTTTTTGGGTAATTTTTACTTAATAAGAATGAATAATGGTGGCTTTTATTTTAAATTATTTTATTTAAGTTTATATGTGTTTACATTTTACATTTTACATTTTAAGCAAGTACTTTAATGTAAATATTTTTTTATATTTTTTGTATTTTGAGCATGATCACATTTTAAGCATGCACAACTTCTTAAGTTTAATATTAAACTATTGTCTATATAGACAATGACTTATGTTTATTATTTACTGTGTTGTATAATTTTATTCATAGAGAGACCTAATATGATAGATTGTTTGAAGAATTTCAAGTAAAAGATACGATATTCAAAGAACAGAATAAAAAAAAGAACATTAGTCGACATAAATTTATGTGATCAAGAGTAGGTTGAGCAAATGAATGCTACTAGAAATACGCTTGCAAGAGCATTATGGCATGGCTATACATGACATACTACATATGTTAATTTTTATTGGTTATATAGTTGAGTTTCTGATGTTATTATCATAAACAGTGCAATAGGGAATCGCCGAATCGGCGCAGTGTATATTTTGCAAGTGGACGATTAATTGAAAGGTCCGAGTTAACTCACGACCAACAAGCTCAGACTAGCGCGCCACCAGGAGCTCAGAAATCACATCATTCTCTCCTCTCTCTCTCTCTCTCTCATACACACACAACTCTGAAGTCTTGAACGTGTAGTCTTGATTTCTCTACAAGTCTATGGTTTGAAGATTAAAACTGAAAATTAAAAATTAAAAATTTATGAACTCGAATACACCATCATCAACGCACCATACGCCTCACCAACCGATGGCCACCACGTCATCAGCTGCGACAACTTCATCATCGGCCACTGATGGAGGGGCAGGCGCAGCTGGGAGCAAGAAGGTACGGAAACCGTACACCATCACCAAATCTAGAGAAAGCTGGACTGACGAAGAACACGACAAGTTCCTTGAAGCTCTTCAGCTGTAAGTTCATCTCTCTCGCCTTTTTTCTCTCATAGCCTCAGCTTTCACTTCTCTTGTTATTTTGAGTTTAGTCTCAGCTTTTTTCTCTCATGGCTAATTTTTTTTTAATTGTTTTAAAGTAACTTGTGTTGGTTTTTATGTTGCGGTTACTTGTACTGTCAACAAAATTGAAGCTTTAGGCTTCTTCAAAGTTTTGAATTGGTTGGCTTTCTTTTGTTTCTTATTGATTTAGGTTTGATCGTGACTGGAAAAAAATTGAAGATTTTGTCGGTTCAAAGACAGTCATTCAGGTTAAAAATAGTGTGATTCAGTTTTGTGGCTGAATATTTTTGAGAGTGTTTTACTTTGCTGAATATTAGCTATTGCAGATTCGGAGTCATGCTCAGAAATACTTTTTGAAGGTTCAAAAGAATGGGACAATTGCACATGTTCCCCCTCCTCGTCCCAAGCGGAAAGCTGCTCATCCTTACCCACAAAAGGCCTCAAAAAATGGTTTGTACATCTTATTTGTTAATGATGTACTCTATCTGACTTCTAAAACCATCTCCTTGCTAATACTGAGGTGCTATATCCGTGATTGTTAGTTCTATCACCTCTTCAAGCATCCATGTCTTATCCATCAGTAAATGCCCTTGCACATGGATTTGCTGCTTGGGATGATGCTTCCATGCTGGTAAATGCTGAAAAAATGATGCCATTGCGGGAGGAATGTAACAATCTTCATGCAATCGAAGGCAGGCTTATTTCATTTTTGTGTTGTTTTCTTAGTTATGTTATTAGTAGGATAGCTTGAGTAAAGGGAACTTTCCAGCACTTATTATGGCATGCTACATTACTGATTCAGCTGATATTGGATCAAAGGGGACATCGGGAATAGGTAATAGTACTGTTGGTGGCATTGGAAGCTCAACTAGAGCACAACCAAGTACAGACATGCCAAAACAGGGGAAACAAGTTCCTATCCTTCATGGTAATTGATTATTCTCCAATTCCCTTACCTAGCGTCTGGTTTAAAAAAGATGGGCTCTCTTTCATTTTTACCTTTATCTTTGCAGGTATTCCAGACTTTGCTGAAGTGTATAACTTCATAGGGAGTGTTTTTGATCCAGACACCAAGGGCCATGTACAAAAGCTCAAAGAAATGGATCCCATAAATTTTGAAACAGTGAGTTAAATTATAGATTGTTGTTAGATTCTGTGGTTCGTATAAGTTGGTTATAGATGGATTGAGATGCCCTTGTTTTGCATGCGGTTTTCTGAAGATATCTAAGATTATTATCAGATGACAGCTCAAAGTACCTAATACATTGAAGCTTAGTGGCCGGTAGTTGAAATTAAGTCAACAATATGTGGATGTAGATTACTAATAACAATTAATAGTGAATTGTATACTTCCTGAGATACTGGATAACATATGTACCATGGGCAGGTAGCATTATAGCATCATTTACTTCCTCATATGGTGTGGCAAAGAGGTTTACAGATATGTGATTATGTTGATAAAACAAGTCCCTGATTATCGGTTGGCTGAATTAATTTTCCTTTGTGCTGATGGAAATAATTTAGTATATGGATATGAATTATGGGATTGTGGTCAAGCAAATTTATCGTTGTAAATAGTACATAGCTCTAAATTCATCGATGTTGGATTTCACTGGATTAGAATCACATGGCATGCCCTCACCTGAGTAGATCTCCCAGATGTTAGAACAACCTGATTTTCTTCTGGTTTGATACCCTGTGAGGTTAGCATGGACTGGTACTTGTAAAAATAAACTAGGATGGAATGATACGGATTGATGGCCATCTTAGGACTAGAGTGGGAAAGCCATTCTTGGAATCTCTAAATATGATTGTATTCAAACTTTCTAAGACTATGTAACTTAGCTTAGGTTTGATTCATTCTGGTCCAACTTGTAGGTGAATTGACCTTCTTTAGAGCTTTGCAATAAGTGCAACATTCTACCTCTGGTCAGCTTCATGTTTATCCAAATTTGGGATTTAGCATATTTAGCATATTTCAGCTATGGCGTTATTTTGAGAACATTCTTATCATGATCAAATTTCATAAGTATATACAAACCAAATGCTGTAATGTAGGCTGTGTTTGAAGATTTTCTGAGGTTTCTATTCTCTGAATATCTACACAGGCTTAAAATCTTCATTTGCTCAAACATATAAATAAATTAAAAATAAATTTTGACATGCAGATCCCCTGTGAATGGTAGTTAATCCTCAGAAAGCACTTTATTTATAACTCCTGGTGGATTGTGCAGGTATTGTTATTGATGAGGAACCTCAGCCTTAATTTGTCCAGTCCTGATTTTGAGGCAATTGTAAGTTCTAAAATTCTTTGTTAGTCTAATTTACTTGCTTGGTTCATGCATTGGTCGTACGCATAGAATCCTGTTATTCCACATGAAGGCTATCTGGAAACGCATTTTTTATCCTCATTTGCGTCCAAATATCAACTGCAAAAGTTTTGCTTTTAACTTGCTTAACTTCTGTTAGAAAATGCACATAATCAAGTCTCTCATGCTGGCTTATGATAGAAGTTTTGGCTTTTAAGAGGAATTCGTAGTTTCTAGCCAATGCAGTCCATGTGTAATTATGAGAGATGGGATCCGTCAATATAATGCCAGTAGTCTGTCTTTCTTATGAGCATATTTATTAGATAATTTTACTTGTTAAAGGTTATGCCTGCAAACATTCGTGGTATACGAAAATGTTACATTATGCAATTCATTCACTTTGAGTGAGAGACTACACATGTTTTATTAGCAAAAGAGTAAAACCACATACATTGTTGATTTCCCATTGGCATTGCCATCTGAATCACCCGCAAACAGAAGAAGAGCCTGGGTCATTATGCTGTAGTAAACATCTTGGACTTGAGACTCTTACCAGTTAAGACTTTTAGAAATTTCATCTGATGAGCAACCTTGCTCTTCACAAGTGATGGCTCATCTAGTCAGCTCTCTTTGGTGTTTTCTGACGGTGTCTGCCATTTTTTAAAAATTTTTATTCGTTGCAAACAATTGTTCTCTAACCATGCTCAGTTGATTACATTGGCACAGAGGAATGTCTTATCATCGTATGATGCCAATTCCAGAACAGTGGGAGTTGCTGCAGGGATTGTTACCAACAATCAAACAAATGATATAGCATGTTGAATTATTTCATACTTCAAATTTGCTGATGACTTTGTTTATTAATCTATACTTCTCTTCTTTTCTTAATTTTGTTCATCTTCCACCTGTTCACTTAATTTTTTTCTTCTTCAATTTTTCTTCCTCCCTCCCACCCCCCTTGTCTAACACCAGCATAATTGATTATCGATTAAGAGTGTCTACTGGTTCTTTGCCACTCACTCAGGAGTATGTAGGGAGATATCATGGTCACCATAGCAAGGAGAGATTGTTGGATGATAATTCAGCGGGATAGTGGATTTCAATGTTTGTTTCTTAGTCTCTGCTTATTTCTAGTGAACAGATGTATATCCAGTGACCCTTTTTGTGGTAGCTATTCTATAAGCTACTGCTACGTTAGCATATTAGGGATACATGTCGCCAGAGCAATTTGAATATATTGTAATAAGCAGTATGCTTTAAGCCGTTGATTATCTGCACCTTTGGTTGCAAAAATCACATTTCCTCCATTTGTAATATTTTTCACCCACTCCCTTCTGGCTGTTTGATATCGACAGTTAAATTTGGAATGCTCAAAGTTGTGAGCTATATAGGATGCTCTTTAGATGGGATGAACTGTGGTACGGTGACGACTGATGAGTCTCTTAAATGGAATTCTTCTAGCTTGTATTTGTTCATCAACGGGGGAATAAATTAGTTGTTTTTGTCGTATTGATCAAATAAGTTACTAAATAGAAAAAAAATAGTTTAGGTGTTTGATAACTTTTGTTACTAGGATTGTTATGAGTTGTCAAAATAAGTAAGTGTTTTTTATGAATATTATTATTAAAGTAGTGTTATGACATCAGTTTAAGTTGTTTTTAACTTCAAGCTTATTAAATTTTTCAGACACGTCATTTTTTTAACACGTCATTTTTCAGACACGTCTATTTTTTTAACACACAAAATTATATAAAGTGAAAAAAAAAATTTAATGAATTTTATAATATGTTATGTAAAGTATAACAAAGTTTATAGCATAAGTCATAAATCTAAAATAAAAAATAATAGGCAGTTATGGTAATATGGATTTTATGGTTATGAAAACAACAGGTATTTTTGTCATTCTATTAAAATAATAGAGTTATAAATTTTAAAAGTGTGGCTTTGAAGAACAATTCCTAATAAAATCTTAAAAGATTTATCAAGTATTTTTTAATAAAAAATATGAATAAGTTGTTTTTAGTATTTTGATCGCAATACAAATTCCAAATTGGGGAAAGTTGCTCATTTTCCATATAAAACGCATATTCGCCAAGGAAAAAGGGAAAAATTATCATATCTAAAGAGGGAAAGACAAAACTAGGATGGGAATGATCTCACAAACAGTGATGAATATCACAAGCGTATAACCAAACACCACGACCGCTATAGAAAAAAGAGGGGGAAAAAAAAAAAAAAGAACAACTAACCTAAGCCTGCTCGCTGTGATCACGCTCTCAATGTCAATAAAACCCTAGCAACTCAACTCTCCCCTTTTCCGCATATCCCCCAAAGAAACACAAAAAAGCAATGGCCGCCGCCGCCCGTCCTCTTGTCACCGTCCAGTCTTTGGAAGGTGACATGGCCACCGACGCAAGCTCCACCGTCCCTTTGCCCGACGTCATGAAGGCCTCTATCCGACCCGACATCGTCGGGTTCGTCCACTCCAACATCTCCAAGAACAGCCGCCAGCCTTACGCCGTTTCCAAGAAGGCAGGGCACCAGACCTCCGCCGAATCATGGGGTACCGGTCGCGCCGTCTCCCGAATCCCCCGTGTTCCCGGAGGCGGTACCCACCGTGCCGGCCAGGGAGCATTCGGTAACATGTGTCGCGGTGGTCGTATGTTCGCTCCCACAAAGATCTGGCGTCGGTGGCACCGTAAGATCAACGTCAACCAGAAGCGATACGCCATCGTTTCCGCCATCGCCGCCTCCGCTGTACCCTCCCTTGTGATGGCCCGCGGTCACAAGATCGAGACTGTTCCGGAAATGCCCCTGGTTGTCAGTGATTCCGCCGAGAGTGTTGAGAAGACATCAGCTGCCCTTAAGGTTCTGAAGCAGATCGGTGCATATGCTGACGCCGAGAAGGCGAAGGACAGCCAGGGGATTCGCCCTGGAAAGGGTAAAATGAGAAATAGGCGTTACATTTCTCGCAAGGGCCCGCTTGTTGTGTACTCAACCGAGGGTGCTAAGCTTGTCAAGGCCTTTAGGAACATTCCCGGTGTTGAGGTTGTGAATGTCGAGAGATTGAACTTGTTGAAGCTGGCGCCGGGTGGCCATCTTGGGCGGTTTATTGTTTGGACTAAATCGGCCTTTGAGAAGCTTGATGAGATTTATGGTAAGTTTGAGAAGGGTTCCGAGAAGAAGAAGGGTTATGTGCTGCCTCGTGCTAAGATGGTCAACGCTGATTTAGCTAGGATTATTAATTCGGATGAGGTGCAGTCTGTTGTAAGGCCGATTAAGACGGAGGTTAAGAGAGCTCCAATGAAGAAAAATCCTCTCAAGAACTTGAATACTATGTTGCGGTTGAACCCATATGCGAAGACTGCTCGGAGGATGTCTCTTTTGGCTGAGGCACAACGGGTTAAAGCTAAGAAGGAGAAGCTCGACAAGAAAAGGAAGCCCATCACTAAGGTATAATAATGTCTTTATTCTTTTAACTAATTAATATTGTTTATTTAAATATATATGTGATTAATTGTTTCTGCCTTTAGTGATTTTTTCCTGTTGTTGTATACATTCTGTGTGTGTGTGTGTGTGTTTTTTTTTTTTTTTTTGGGGCCGGTTGTATTTGTGAGGATGATCTGCTTAATGTTGGATTCGTCTTGAAGATATTCAATGATAAAAGTATATTAAATATTGATTTCTGGCATAAGAATACCACGGATTAGCAAAAGCTGTACTCAGAGAGAGTAATGGTCTTCTTTGATGTAAAAGGTGTTACTGCCACAAGAGGGCTGTAACCATTTAATATTGCTCACATATATGCAAGTATTGGTTGCTTCTGTGCAGCCTTCAACTCATCATTAAGTTGTTGTTTTGTTTAGGTTTTATATATTTGTTATGGGGTTAGGGTTTAACTTTAACCATTTACAATTACAATTAAGATCTTTTAAAACATGTAATATAATTTGGCCAAATTATTACTATATTCGTCCATCATAATTTGTGTGTATTGGTATCAAATTTGATTTTGAGATAGCTCTATGATGCAAAAAATAATTAGAAATATGGAGCGTATTTTAAGCACAAAACTATTTTAATAAAACAGAGATTATTAGATGCAGTTAATATATCAGGTACCTTCCATGGATTGTAAGGGTACAATGTCGGATACATTTCTTATGTTAGATAGTACTCCCTTAAAGGCATTAAGTAGCTGATTTATTACTTCTACATTAAAGTTATTTATTTGTTTTGATTAATGAATCTAACGTTTACCTTTGCTTGTTCGATCCTGTCAGGAGGAGGCCTCTGCGATTAAGGCTGCAGGCAAGGCATGGTACCAGACGATGATCTCAGACAGTGATTATACTGAGTTTGAGAACTTCTCAAAATGGTTGGGTGTCTCACAGTAATCTGATTGTTGGTTTTTGACTTTTGTTTTCAAGACAATATTTTGTTTATCGTTACTGGATTTGTTGTTGAATTGTAGTCTCTTTAGCTCTTTTGAGTCATGGATGAGAATGTGTGGAAGGAAGATGAGTGGATTTGGGAAATGTGCAGACTTTTGTTTCTCCTTCCTGCATTTTTGTCTCTATCGGCTAGGTGGAAGTATTTTCTTTAATGTTATAATTGGAGTTATATGTTATAGGAGACAGATTCATTGTCTTAATGGTACTATCTTATGCATAAATTTCAATTATACTTGAATGGATTGATGCTCTTGTCTCTTGAAGTTTGATGCATTAGCTTATACTATATTGCTGTATGTTTCTTTTTTCTCCTGAATCTCTCAAGCTTTAAACTTATATTCTTCTATTCTGCAATAACAATTAGTAAACATTCATTCATTGTCTAATTGGAAATTATTCGGGAATTGCAAATGTTGTTAAATTGATTAATTGAATGTCATTCTGGTGGCTCTACGGCTAATAACAATTGTTCGGGAGTAAAAACTGTGTGTTTTCCAGGTTTTGGTTATAATAATCTAGCCATTTTGAGTAAAAGACTACGCGAGCTATTTGAGCAAGAGTATAAAAATCATATAATGGTGCAATTATTACTTGAGTTAAAATGGGTTAGAATATGAATGAATAAGAAAAAGAATACGTTGGAATGAAAATGAAAAATAGAAATTAAAATAAATTATTTATTTTATAGTAATCGAAATTAAAATGAGTTGAATTATTATTAATGTGTTTATTTTATTTTGTAATTAGATTTGAAATAAATGATATAGTAATAAATAAATAATAATTTTATTAATTTATTAATTATAATAATTAATTAATAATAACAAAATATTAATTAATTATAAGAGAGGGCAAAATGAGTATTTTTTATTTTGTTGGGGCAAATGGTTTATTTTTGAGAATGGAAGGCTTATTTCTATTATCTTGGTGGGATTTAATCTCTTATTTATTATTCCTAAATTAGGACCGACTTTATGATTTTGATTATGATTTTAATTCTCTTGACGATTTCAATTCTGATTTTAATTCTTAACTTTAGTTTGGAAAGTAAATATTGTTTATAATTTTGATTTTATATTCTAATTCTTCAATTTACAAAGTAAATACACTGTAAGGAGAAATTTAAGTTGATTTCTCCTTGGCCTCACCACCTGCATTATATACAACCGGATATCATAAAATCCTCTATAGGTTCGGAGTCTCATGGGATCCCAATTCCAAAGGGGTGAATTTGAAATAATTTTTGGGGAACGAAGTGAGGAATGAGAGAAAAATAATTCTTAAATCTTTAATAGGAAGAGGTTTAGTTTTGTATTCTCCACCTTAATTCCTATTATGTGTAAATATTTTCATAATTGTTATTTAATAATTTTTATTTTATCTATTACAATATTAGTTAATAATTTTTTTTTATTTTTACTTGATATGAGTGGACTATAACTAAAATAAAATTCTATAATACAATTTTTATTTAATCTGAACACATTATTACATTTTCTTTTCTTTTTTAATAATTGCTATCTTTGAACATTTTTTAATTTTAATATCATTTGAAGATATTTTCAAATATTTAAAATTTTTTAAAATAATTTAAATATTTTACAATATGATAATAATTTTATTCAAGTCTTTAATTTTTAATTTATTAAAATCAATATAAGATTCTCCATTCCCACCTCATTAAATTTATTAGAGAATAAAGTGAAAAATAAAAAATAAAATTTTTAATAGAACAGAGAATGAGATAAGCCTTTCCACCCCCATCCTTATATGCAATTAAGCGGAAAGCTTGAGTAAGGAACAATCCTTAGACTTACTGATAAACTTTTACTCATTTGAAAAGTTTGTGAAAGAAGGTCGAGATAGCAAATAAGTTGCAACATATGTAACTTCCATCAATCTACAAGTAATTTTTGAATAATCCTTTAGGTATTTGGCTAATAGAAGCTGCTTATGGGTCGACGTAAGTTGAGGACAATATAATTAGGGGTTTTAGAATAGAGTTCGACTACCGGCAACGCTTCAAAAGTCCTCTTGAAACCCACCTTTAGGTAAACCCAGTTATATGGTACTGACAAATATGTTACTACTATTAATACTCTTTTTTAATTTTGAAAATCTCTCTCTCCCCAGTTTTTATGAAGCATAATTTTCTTTGTTTTTGCCATGGAGTCTTCTACCACCTTCTTACATGTTGTCCTCAGTTTTCTTAGTGATAAAATATTTAAATACTAATCATTTATTCCAGTCCAATAATTTTAAATCGGAGATTACAACTGAAAAGGGAAAAAAAATTAGAGATTAAAACCAGTCTCTAGGTTTACAATATTTAACTCTTCACCTTATTTGCTATGCTTCGGGATTTAATTTTTTTTTTTTTTTAAAACAAAGGCTAAATTGAATTCACTACTACTGATTTATCTGAACAGTCGTTTCTCAAGACTCGATTTTTTTGGATGTTAGCGAGACATTGCTTGCGCAGTTGCACTGTTGCCTAATCTTACCGAGTAATTTTCTTGGTTAGATCCAAATTCAGTAATCATTGTATTAATCCGTTGACCTTAAGATTATAAATAAAAGAGTAGAATGGGAATGAAATGTGGGTATGGCTGTTTAGGTGAATCAGTCGTAAAAGTGACTCATTCTTTGACTTGACTTCTCAAATAGAATAAACTGACTTACTCTTGACTAATTCAAATAGAAATAAACTAGATTGTCGCAGCTCGCACCCCTTAAGAAACATCCTTGTCCTCGGGGATGAAGTTTGGATAGCGCTCGTGAATCAATTCGTGGACTGCCCATGTAGCCTCTGTGGGTGACAAACTTTCCAATGAACTAAAACTTCTTTTTTACCCTTTCGAATTTGATGGCCCAATAATGCTTGTGGTGTTGTGATTAGCTCTTCTTCTTGATTCAAGTAAAGAAGATCTACAAGTACTTCACTCTCTTGGCCAATCCTTGCTTTAAGCATTGAGACATGAAATACTCGATGTATCTTGGATGAAGTTGGAATCTTAAGCTAATATGCTACCTTTCCAATCCTTTTCCGGATCTAATATGGGCCATAAAATCTAGCCGAAAGCTTGAAATTTTTTCTTCTAATAAAGGATGTATGTCTTTAAGGTTGCAACTTTAAGGATACCGAATCTCCCAAGTTAAATTCCTTACCCTAGGTTTTGAATCATTGATATTTTTTTTTTGGGACCCTGACCACATTGTATACGTTCATGTACTATCTTAAGAACTTTATCTCTCCGTAGTAATTCTTTTTCCACTGCCTCCACCCGAGCTATAACAGGAATGCAACTTAGCAATCTAGGAGCGCTTCTGCCATAAACAACTTCAAAAGTATTCCATTTTATTGTTGAATGCCAGCTGGTATATTGTGCCAATATTCAGCCCACGGGAGCCAGCGCATCCAATCTTTAGTCTGTGAACTTGTGAAGCATCTTGAGTACATTTTTAAAGTTCTGTTCAAAACTTCACTTTGCCTATTAGTTCGAGGATGATAATTGGATCTAAAACTCAAAGTAAGTCCCATTTAACCGAAACACTCCCTCCAAGAGACACTGGTGAACGTTGTACCCCTGTCACATACAATTGACCTCAGAAAACCATAAAGCTTAAAGACACTTTGAAAGAACAATTTGGCTACTCGGACTACAGTATACGGATGAGTTAGCAGAATAAAGTGAGCATATTTAGATAACCTATCAACAATTACAAAGACTGTTGCTACTGTTGGGTGGTGGCCACTGAAGTCCATGGAAATATCTTCCCAAGGCAAGGGATGTAAACAATCCAGCAGGAGCCAATTGCTCTGTTTTGTGGCAATGGCAAATGTCGGAGCTGTGTATAAAAGCTTTAATCTGCTTCCTTATATTCTTCCAATAAAAGTTTGCCTTGATCCGTTTTAAAGTTTTCACATGGCTTTCGTGGGTGCTTCTATGAAATTCTTTGATAATGGCTGTAACATGTTCAGATTCTTCCAATAGATAAATATGATGCTTGTAGAAATATAGTTCCATCATTTATTTTCCGTGGCCCGAATGCTTCCCCTTGCTGGATTTTTTTTCCTCCTCATCGCAAGGCTTGTAATATTGGTTTAACAACAACATTCTTAATAACTGGGAAATAACAAGTATAACACGTTGTATTTGCCTATGACTTCGAGATAGCGCTAGCCACAACATTCTCTCTACTTTTCTTGTACTTCACTCTAATGTCATATCTGATGAATTTGTAAAACAATGTTTGTTGAGCTGTAGTTGCGATTTTTTAAGACTCTGATGATTAGTCCTGATAATTAATTGTTTATTAGAAATGACAATTTATCGGGTCAGGTTCAGCAATAATTGTGACTACTCTATACTTTAAAATAATGTCCTAAATACTACATTACTTTTTTATCAAATCAGTATTTTTCAAACAACTTGTTAGCTCTTGGGATGTCAAAAACAATTATCAAATGCTCCATGACTACCCCACTCCTTGAATAAATAAATATATCGTAAAAAAAAAAAGGTAAAAATTTTCATAATAATTCTCTAAATACCTGATTCATAAGTGCTTGGAAGGTGGGTGGAGCATTAGTAAGCCCAGACGACGTTAACAAAAATTCATAATGGCCTTTATTTGTTCGTAATGCAGTTCTCTTGACATCATTTTGGTGTATTCTGACTTAATTGCTTGAGCATAAACCTAATTTTGTAAAAAAATTGAGCTCCAGCTAATTCATCTAAGTCACGGGAATTGGCATTTGTCTTTTAACTGTAATTTAATTCAATGCTTGGTGGTCGATGCACATCCTTCATGAGCCATTGTTCTTTTTAACCAACAAGACGAGAGGAATAAGGATTGGTATTGGGGTGAATTGTACCAACAGCCAACAAATCTTTGACAATTTTCTCGATTTCATTCTGCTAAAAATGAGGATACCTGTATGGACTTACAGCAATTGGGCTCGTCCTGGTAAAAGTGAAGCTCGATGATCGTGGATTCATCGAGGAGGAAGGACAATGAGTTCATTCCAAATTTGCTGATACCCTTGTAAATGTTGTTGAACTCTTGTTAAAATAAAAACATTTTCATCCTTCACGTATTTTCCTTGCTTAATATGGATGAGAACTCCATTTTGTCTTCTTGTAGTTTTTGTTACAGGAACAGCATCACTAACCCTCTATGATAAACCAGTGTGCCACGTAAAGCTACACCTTTTGTTCTCATGCAAACTTTATTTGTAGTTTTTCAAGGTCCCATTGGATATGCCTTAAGGATCTCAGCCACTGAGTGCCGAGAACAATGTCATATCCTTTAAAAGGCGAAATAAAAAACTTCCACTAGAAAATACTAACTTTGCAATTTTAAAGGCACCTGCGAACACTTCCCCGGGCTTGCTGGTCTTTCACCTGTAGCTAACATTACATTTTTTTTTTTTTTTTGGTCGTAGGTAGTTGGTTAGAGATTTGCACGTTGAGCCCCGAACTAATGAAGTTCTGTATGTTACTGGAATCAACCATAGCTATCATAAAATATTCTTTCAGCCCTCCCAAATCCTTATTGTTGTTGTGATTGAAAACAGCCATGGCATGGAATGAAATTCCAGGTTTGTTAATTCGTTCTTTAACTTTCATCACCACGTCTTCATCTAATTCCTCTCAGCAAGCTTCAATTATAGAGTTGTCTGTAAAAATATCCTGGGCCAAATTTGTCATTTCAGCGAAAGCATAAGCGCTTTGATCTTCTTTTAGCTAATTCCTCAGATGTCATGCTTTTGACTATTCTTGAAGCCACTTGACCACCAGTCTGAAATTTTCTTAATTTATTAGTTCTGAGAACTAGGTAGTAGGTTTCTTTTGATCCTAATTACAAGCTTCAAGCAATCTAGCTAACCTAATGGCCATGGTTAAAGATGTTGGTCTGTTAGCTTGCACGTCAATTCGAATACCATCTCGAAGTCTAGTTAAAATACAACTCTCCTTCCTATCTTGTGATAAATGCCCAATTTTTGCTAACAATTTTTCAAATTGGCCTCATATTCCACCACTGTTCCGGTTTTCTATAGCTTTTAAGTAATTCACTGTAACGGACTAGAATTCTTTTGAGGAAACTTTGGGATTAGATTTCTTGATATGTAGGCAATGAGTTGTCAGCGGATTTTAAGAGCTTAACTGTAGGAATCAATAACTGTAATTAAGCTACTCTCTATTTTTAATTTCTCCTGTTGCTTGAAAAAGGAGAAGAATGGAGCTTTGATGGACAACAACGCTCCATCTCAAATAAAAGTTCTATTCATAAAATTAGTTTTGGTGGTGTTCCTCTTCTTGGTCATTACATTTGGTATCAGAGCAGCGATCTTGACCTACCAAGTGAAAATGGTGGATGGGACTAGAGCATAGGAAGCTAAATGGATGGAAGAGGCAGCTGAAGGACAATTCGGACAAACAAGCTTCTGCTATCATAGAATTGACTAGGCTGGTAACGGCAATGAACCTTAAGTATAGGCAATTGTTTGCTAAATTTATAGAACCTGGAGAATCGTCGGAAAGTGCTGGAGCAACTAGACAATCCCATGGACAGCAAACTGGTACAAATCAATTCCAAGCAAAGTTTTCAAGATTGAATTTTCCTGCTTTTGATGGTGAAAATCCAGGTGGCTGGGTTTATAAATGTGAACAATTTTTTAAGTATAATGGAGTTGAGGAGAAGGAGATGGTGAATTTGGCCACAATTCATTTGGAGGGGAAGCCTTAGAATGGTTCCAAGGGTACGGAATAGGCACTAAAAATTTGAACTGAAGGGTTTTCTCTGCTGACTTGATTACATGATGGAGGCCTGGAAAATATGAAAATCCGGGGGGGTCAACTTACCAAGCTGCAGCAAATTTCTACAGTCAGGGTATATCAAGAATAATTGGAGCTACTGATGGCAAAAACCAAGGGATTGCCGGAGGAATTTTTGTGGAATGTTTTGTCAGTGGCTTAAAGGAAGCAATAAATAACCAGGTGGTCATGTTCCAGCCTCACACATTTTCTCAGGCAATAGCACTTTTACAAGAAAGCACCATGGAGGCTATGATAAAAGAGACACGAGCATCACTCAAAACTCAATTCAATCAATCAGCAACACCCAAGCTTACTTCAAATGGACAACTACCGCCAATAAAAAAGATTTCAGCAGCTGAAATGCAGGATCGACAAGAGAAGAAACTATGTTATTATTGCGATGAAAAGTATGAACCAGGACACAAATGGAAAAACAGGTAGATTTTCCTTCTTGAAGGAGATGAAGGGGATGATACAACTGAAGAGAAAGAAGATGAAGCTGAAAAAAAGAACTTCTTGTTTCTCTTAATGCTCTAGCAGAATCCACCACTCATCAAACTCGAGGGAAATAAAATCAATCAATCAGCAACATAACTTCCTTAATCTAGTAGTTGCTAAACGAACTGGATGCACAATTCATCACACAAGCCCTTTAATGGTAACAATAGCAGATGGCAAAAAAATTACCAGCTCTGGCATTTGTCGGTAGTTACAATGAAACATATAAGGAAAGGAATTTCGGGCGGGCAGACATGAGACTTATTCCTTTAGGAGGCTGTCATATGGTGCTTGGATTACAATGACTGGCAGAACTTGGCTTAATATTGTGGGATTTCAAAAGGCTATAAATAGAGTTTAAGGTTAATGGGATACGACATGTGCTGAAAGGCGCTACTACAGGGCCAATTAAATTAGTTTCTTCGAATCATATGGGTAAGGCATTGAAGCAAAGTACTTAAGCTATGATGGCTAACTTATTTTCAATCCATGTAGATGATTTGTTTACACAAAACAAGAAAAAAAAGGAGGGATGGGAAGATGAGCTATCTGAGCTACAAGAACTATGGCAGCAGTACGAGGACATTTTTTTTAGCCTAAAAGCCTTCCTCCATCAAGAGCACATGATCATCGAATTCCTCCCGGGCCAGGAATTGTACCACATAATGTAAGGCCTTACCGATACCCTTACGTACAAAAAACAAAATAGAATTGCGAAAATGGTCAAGGAGCTTTTGGAGATAAGGAGTATTCAAACTAAATGTAAGTGCTTTTTCTTCACCGGTTTTATTAGTTAAAAAAAAAGGATAGTAGTCGGAGAATGTGTGTAGATTACTGGGCCTTTAATAGTGTAACCATCTGTTGATGCAAAAATTTGATCAAGCTGATTATGATGACTTGATTCTCCTGTTAACTTGACTGTTTGTTATATTTTACCTGAAATCACAAAAATTAATGTCAAGGATTTATTGATAAAAATCTTTCGAAGCTCAAGTTAACTGATGTCAGATCTTTTGGAAAGTGTATATTTTATATATTATCAAAAGTTCCTCGAAGAAAATCAGAATCTCTCTTTCCTTTTTATATACCTTATCACCTTTTTATATACCTTCTCACCTTATTGCACGTTCTCCTTTATTACACAACTGTTACCTTATTAAAAGTCAGTTAATGAAATTTAAGAACTTAAATTGCTGTTATCTAATTATTGTGTTGCTAATAATAACGCCGTCTCACTTTACTGCCTCGATAAAGTGTGCTCATACGTTATGAGATCAGTAATGAGTAGGTGGTTAGGGCTCGAGCTGATTCTGGTCCCGCTAACTATCAAGCTAATGTTTGTTTTTAGAGACCAGGAGTGTTCTTCTCTGGTCCTGCTAACTATCGAGCTTATGGGTTTCTTGCATTTTACACCTCAAACACTATCTAGAAGCTTCACATATGAAATTGCTACCATTCTTGCCAAGACATTTGCTTGGAGATTCTATGCTCTTTGTATTTGCTCAATCTCTACCTTGTCAAACTTCGTCATAGCTTGCTTGACAAACTTCAAATACCATTCCATTTTCTCATCCTTCATTTGAAAGTTCTTATTGAGATAAAAAATAATAAGTTGCAAATCAGTTTGGATTATGTCTTTCTTTACTCGAAGTGCTTGTGCTAGCTTTAGACTTGTGATAAATGCTTTATATTCTGTCTGATTATTCGTGGCTTTAAACTTGAAGCTTATAGCGTATGAGATCTCTTTGCCTTCTGCACTAATCATGACTATATCGGTTTCTACTCGATGCTCACCATTGAAACCATCTACCATCACTACCTATCCTACCACCTTTTCTTTCCTTGTCAGTACCAGTAGGATCTGATTGATCATCGTGTATTCTACTATAAAATCAGCTAGAGCTAGTGCCTTAATTGCCATCCGAGACTGATAACTAATGTCGAACTCACTTAATTTTATCAGCCATTTCACCAATCTTATTGAGGTTTTTGATTTATATAACACCTACTTGAGTGGTTGGTTGGTCATTATAGTCATGGGGTATGTTTGGAAATATGTCTTTAATTTTTGAGCAACAGTTACCAAGGTAAGTGTCCATTTTTCTATCTCTAGATATCTCGTCTCAATATCGAGCTATGCCTTGCTAGTGTAATACATTGGATACTGAAATCCCTCTTATTCTTTTACCAAAATCACACTGGTAACCCACTTTGAAATAGCTCGATTTAAATATAGCTAGTTTTCACTCTGCAGTATTGGTAACAATGGAGCTTTAACCAAATATTATTTTAATTACTGAAAAGCCTTATCGCACTCCGTTGTCCACTCTATTCTCTTTTCTTTTCTTTTTTTATATCTTTAAAGAAAACATGACATTTATCAGTCGTCTGCGATATAAACTGATTCAAGGCCCTTAGCTTTTCTATGGGATTTTGTATTTCTTTAAGAGTGCATGGATATTTCGTTTCAACAATTGCATGTATCTTCTCGGGTTTGCCTTAATCCTTTTATGGCTTACCATGAACCCCAAGAATTTTCTTGATAAGATTGAGCTTTATTTTGTATTGTTTAAGCAACTCAAAGTTTTCCGTTAAATTAGTCATGTGATTAGCTCAATCTTTCAATTTAGTAATCATGTTGTCTATATGAACTTCCATTGTTTTCCTAATAAGAGGCTTGGAAATTTTGTTGACCAACCTCTGGTAAGTTGCTCTTGCATTTTTAAGACTAAATAGTAATACCTTATAGCAATCTAACCTGATGTTGGTGATAAAGGCTGTGTACTCCTTGTCTTGCTCAAATATTAATATCTGATTATAACCTGAGAATGCATCTATGAAGCTGAGTAATTTATGGCCAGTTGTCGAATCCATCAGCTAATCTATCTTTTGTAAACGGAAGCTATTTTCTAGGCATGCCTTGTTTAGATCAGTAAAATCTACATACATTCTCTACTTTCCATTTGACTTCTTAACTAGCACAACATTTAAGACCCACTCTAAGTATTCGACTTCCCTTATAAAACTAGCTCCTAACAGTTTCTCAGCTTCTTACGTAATTGCCTCATACATTTCTTAATTTAAACTCTTTCACTTTTGCTTTACAGGCTAAACGTCTCTCTTGATTACAAGTCTATGATAGAAAACTGTAGGATCTATACTGGGTAAATCATTATAAGACCAGATAAAGACTTCTGCATTTGGTTACAAGCAGCTTTCCAACTTTTATTTTAATCTTAGTTCAATTTTTGACCCAATTTTGGCAATTGTTTCAAGCTGCTCATCATTCATGTTGATCATCTCAGCCTCTTATGCAGGCTCTTGTTTGCCCTTCCCTTCATTCTCCTTGAAATCCACTAAGAAGATTTGTATTGTTTTCTTTGCAGCAACTGAGTAGCAACTTTCTGCGATTCTTTAGTCTCCTTTGACAACTCCTATAATGCTATTCACCATGTATTTCAAAGCTAAATAATGATTAGATACCACTGCTTTACTTATTCTCAAGCAAGGTCTGCCCAAAATTATTTGGTATGAGTTTTCTTCATCTACCATCATAAAATCTAATATGTTTGCTCAAATAGCCTATTTTATATTATTATGGGAAATCTACCATACTTAACAGGAGTAACCTTCCTCCATTGAAACCCTTTAAAGATATGCTCGTATTTTCTAACCTTAAACTACTGATGCTAATATGATCTAAAGTTGATTTAAACAGAATATCAATTGAACTCTCAGTATCGACTAATATCTGATTAAATTTCTTACCAGTGACCTTAGTACTTATAACCAGAACATTCTTGTGTAGATATAACACCTATTCCTTGTCATCATTTGTCCATATAATAATTAGTTGTCTAGTCTTTGTCCGTTTGACAACTGGAGCATTAAAGAGGACTTCTTTACTTGTCATTGCATATCTTATATGATTTTTCCTTGACCTGTTTGAATCTCTAGCCAAGGTTGGTCTTTCAACGATGACCTTGGTTATCGGCTGCTTACTCCTGACATCCTTTACTTAATTCTTTAATTCGCTTTATAAATATATTATCGAATAAGATCCTTTAATGAACTCATCTAAGTACTAATTTCTTACCAAATCCTTAATTTAGTTCTTGAGATCTTGGCACTGTGTTGTTGTATGTTTATAGGTTCTATGGAAATTGTAAAACCTACTCTTATCTTGCTTATTGAGTGGTTTTGCTATCGGAGTTGGGGGGTATAACAAGAAACAGCCTTTTATCCCTCGATACACCTTTTCTATGGAAACCCTTAATGGGGTGTACCACTAATATGCTAAACTCTACTCTAACACTTGAATCACTTCATCTCTTTTAAAATTTCTTTGTCCTTACTCGTAAATCAAGGTAGTTGACTTGCTTGGTGCTGCATTTGTCAGATAATGCATATTTGAGGACCTATAATGAAGCTGTTTATACAATTGACCTAATTCCTTTTAATGCTCGTGACTAGAAAACTGTGGCAGCGTAGCTCTTCCATACTGAAGCTGTGGTTGCCTTGGTAAAGTTTGGTATGGATACGATTTTCCACTCCTTCCACCTCTACTTGAAGGTTGCTTATTATTCCAAATTGATCTTTCGATCTTTTAGGCCTTCTTTTATTTTTTCTTTTAATTCTTAAGCTGTTTAGTCTTCAGCCTGACTATCTTTTCTTTCTTAATCTTAACATCTTTATTTACCTACTCGAAAGTTACTGAATATGACTAAATTATTAGATTTATCATATTATAACAGAGATGTCCAATTCTCACCCCATCCTTAAGTCTCTTCAATCCCTGTGGATGGTTAAAAGCCCCTAGGTTAAGAATTGCTCAATGATATTTGTTTATAAATTCCCTTAAGGTTTTATTTTCCCTCTACTTTATCACCAACAACTATATCATGTCATTCTTTGGAGCAACCATCTCATGGAATTATCCTACAAGTCTTCTACATATTTGCTCAAAGCTCCTAATATTGCCTTTTGGTCGCTTTCGATATCATTTTTGTGCTTGTCCGTCTAAAGTCAGAGGAAACACTCTACATCTCTGGGCTTGTATCAAGCCTTGAACTCTTGTTATATTATTGAAATGCTCTACAGGTGCCAATGAGTCATTTCGTCCTGAATACTTAAGGTTTGAAAATTGAAAATCTCATGAAATCACCCTATTTATTATTTCTTTTGAGAGTGGTAATTCATTATCTAGAATTATTCTCTAATTTGACTCCTTTGGTCGCCTTTGAAGCTCATCTATGGCTTGAGCTATTTGATGTATTTCACCTTTAAGCTCCATTGTTCATCCATCACGCTGTTCCTTTTTTTTTATCTTTCCTTTGTCTAGGAATCCCAGGGTATTTTCCCAATTCTACTTCCTATATAATTGATCATCTTCTTATGTCTGGTTGCCTTTCATCTTGTTTATCTTGTCTATCGTATTGACGAGCACTTTTCCGTCCGACATGATCTAGTTCACTGCGTATAGCTCTGGTGCTTATCCTAGAAAATCTAAGATTTCTCTCATGAAGCCTTTCTATGATCCTTGTTTGTCCTTTTCTTAGCCTCTAAAAAATGATCGTTGGGACTTCTATTTGTTTCTCTATTCGTTCTAGGTGCTTATTCATCATTCTATCTCTTTCTTCATCCACTGTACCTCGGGGAACTATAGCTTTCTTAAATTCATTTCCACTTGAACTCATCTTTTACAGATAATTGCTTTTTGCCCCTGTCCCCACATATGGTGCCAAAATATTGATGTAAAAATTTAGTTGACCTAATTCTCCTATCAACCTAAATGTTTGCTATATTTTAATTGAAATAATGAAAATCAATATCAGGGATGCCAGGATTTACCAACAAAAACCCTTTAATGTTAAAGTTAGCTGATTGTTAGAATCTCTCTTTTTTTTATATACCTTTTTGCCTTATGGCACGTTTTTCTTTGTTACACAATTGTTGCCTTATTAAAAGTAAGTTAATGGAATTTAAGAACTTAACTTACTTTTACCTAATTATTGCATTGCTAATCGTAACACTTTCTTACTTTATTGTCTGGACAAAGTGTGCTTATATGTTACGAGATCAATAGTGAGCTGATGGTTAGGGCTCGAGCTAATTCTGGTTGTGCTAATTATCATGGCCAACATTTGTTCTTAGAGACCAGATCCTAGTCACTTCAAATGCTCTTCTTTTGATCATTAGCTACTTCTCGTGCTCATAGAGTTCTTACATTTCACACCCTATATAATATCAAGGATAAATACCTTATTCTCGTGATTGATAAGTGTTGTGAATAAGAAAAGAACGGAAGAGAGGAAAAACTTTTCTTACTTTCTAAAATTTATGGCCTTGCTTATATATACAAGAATTCGAAAGTAAGAATATAACTATTGCAATAATAATACCTATAAAATAGGCACTAATATAAACGTCTACCTAAAATAAGAATATACGCAACTAATGTAATCTTTAAGCTCTAAAATTATGCAGCTGATAATATTTTACAACTAACTACACTCTTCCTCAAGATGGTGCATATATATCACGAATGCCCATCTTGCAAACTAAAACATGAAAGGATTTACTTCCAAGCCCTTTAGTGAAAATATCAGCCAACTGTTTTTCTGAAGATATATGAGAAATATCCAAGATTCCACAATTTATCTTTTCCTTTATGAAATATCGATCAATCTCAATGTGCTTTGTTCTGTCATGTTGAACTGGATTATGAGCAATGCAAATAGCAGCTTGGTTATCACAGTACAAATACAGATTTTTCCCTTCTAGTAACCTTAATTCATGCATTAATTTCTGAAGCCATAGCAACTCACACACGCTTTGCGCCATAGCTCTATATTCAGCCTCTGCACTGGATCGTGCTACTGCTGTCTGTTTTTTACTCCTCTAAGTAACCAAAGTACCACCTAAAAATGTGCAATAACCAGATGTAGACCTCCTGTCATCAAGAGATCCAGCCCAATTTGCATATGTAAAGCCTTCTATATTTAGGTGACCATGTTTAAAAAGGAGTAATCCTTTGCTAGGAGCTGATTTTAAATACCTTAAGATGCGAATGACAGCATCTAGATGTGGTTCTCGAGGATCATGTATATATTGACTCACTACACTTACAGCATAGGCTATATCAGGTATAGTGTGTGGAAGATAAATCAATCTTCCAACTAATCTTTGATATTGATCAATGTCAACAGATTTACCAACCCCTCCTTGTAGCTTATGATTGGCTTTTATAGGAGAATTTGTTGGCTTGCAACCCAACATAACAGTATCTTCAAGAAGGTTTAGGATATATTTACGTTGGGAAATAAAAATACCCTTATCGGATCTAGCAACTTCAATCCCAAGAAAATATTTCAATTTACCCAAATCCTTGATCTCAAATTTTTGAGTTAAATATTTTTTCAATTTGGCCATTTCCTCCGCATTATCTTCTATTATCATTATATCATCAACATACACAATGAGTATTATGGCTTTATCATTGTGATATTTGATAAACAAGGTATGATCAGCATTGCTTTAGTGATACCTAAAGTTGACCATGGCTTTACTAAACTTGTCGAACCATGCCCTTGGTGACTGTTTCAATTCGTATAAAGCCTTCTTTAATCTATAAATCTTCTCTTTAGTTTTCTCATTATTAAATCCTGGAGAAATCTCCATATAAACCTCTTCTTTTAAACCTTCATGCAAAAATGCATTTTTGACGTCAAATTATTGTAAATCCCAATCAAGATTAGCTGCACATGACAAAAGAATTCTTATAGTATTCATTTTTGCAACTAGAGCAAATGTTTCTTGGTAATCAATACCATAGGTTTGAGTGAATCCCTTCGCCACCAATCGGGCCTTAAACCTGTCAACTGATCCATCAGCCTTGTGTTTAATTGTAAACACCCAGTTGCATCCTACTGGTTTCTTTTCTATCGAAGAGTAATAAACTCCCTTGTCCCATTTTTCATCAAGGCTTTCATCTCATCAGCCATGGCTTCTTTTTATTTTTTTTATCACGAAGAGCTTCTTGGCAACCTTGAGAATAGAATTAGAAGACAATGACGATACAAAGGCTCTATAGGATAGAGACAACGAATCATATGAAACAAAGTTAAATATAGGGTGTTTAGTTGTACAAGTTCTAACTCCTTTTTAAATAGTAATAGGAACATCAAGGTCATTAGTAATAGAATCAGAGTTAAAAGAATCAAGAGTTGAAAAAGACTCACCAGATTGACCCATAGGAACTGGATTCAGGTCAGGCACTTGATTAGGTAGAGCATGCTCAATAGCTTTATCTGCTTTATTCCTGTGAGTGTATGTTTTCAAATCCAACCTGTAAGTCTTCCACTTTGATGTGTTTCACCCTCATCACTTGCAAGAGGATTAAAAACCTATATAGGTGTACAATAAATTGATGGCGTTGCCTCTTCTTTCTTATTTTCTCATTGAAGAGGTGACTGATGTTGAGAGAAATAAGGTTCTAACTCTCGAAAAGTGACATTCATACTAACAAAGAATTTTCTAGTAGGGGGATGATACACTTATAACCATTTTGAGTTGCAGAATACCCAACAAATACGCATTTGAGTGCTCGAGGATCTAATTTTCCTATACTTCTATGGACAAAACATACACAGCCAAAGACTTTCGGTGGAGCAGTATAAGAATTAGTACCATGCAAGATTTCCAAAGGACTTTTAAAATCTAATGTTTTTAAAGGCATTCTATTAATAAGATATGCAGCTGAAAGTACTGCATCCCCCTAATAGGCTTTCGGAACCTTCATAGTAAACATTAGTGCTCGGGCTATTTCTAATAAATGCCTATTTTTCCTTTCTAAGACTTTATTTTGGGCACTGGTATTTACACAGTTAGTTTGGTGCAATATTCCATGTGAATTAAGGTACTCGCAAAAAACACCTTCTATGTATTTTATGCCATTATCAATCTTAAAAATCTTAACTTTAGCATCAAATTGTGTACAAATCATTTTGTGAAATGACTTGAAACAAGAAAAAACTTCGCTCTTTGCTCGCAATAAATACACCCATGTCATTCTAGTACAACAATCAATGAAAGTGTTAAACCGTCTATAACCAGATAAAGAAATAGTTTGAGTAAGTCCCTACACATTAGAATGAATAGTCATAAAAGGAGTAGGACTATTATTATTAATCAAAGGATAAGAATGTCTTGTATGTTTTACAAACTCACAAGCATCACAAAATAGTAAATCTGAATTGCATCTTTTGAACAAACATAGATATAACTTTTCTAAAATAGGAAAGGATGGGTGACCTAGTCTTTTATGCAACTGAATCAATTGCTGGTTAACAACCATAGAACTCCTAACATAGCTTGGGTTTTGTGAGGAACTAAATAGCGGCTGCTTTCTTCTAGCATATATAAACCATCTTGCATTCTACCATTGCCAATCGTTTTCCTTATTTTCAGTTCCTACAAGACACAATAGGTAGGATGAAATACAACTTTACAATTGAGTTCATTTGTGAGAGTACTAATTGATAAAAGATTATTTAAAAAATTAGGAATATAAAAAATGGATGACAATTTAATGGAGGGAGTACAATTAATAGAACCTATTCCAGCTATGGCAGATAAAGAACCGTCTGCAATACGAACTTTATCTTTACCTGAACATGGAGTGTAGGTAAAAAAATCATTGGAAGAGCCTGTCATATGGTCTGATGCTCCAAAATCTATAATCCATGGGTCATTATGAGTTTTAAGATTGGTAAGAAATGCAATACCTGATTTGACAAAATTGGACGAAGTAATTGTAGTTGAATTTGAATCAAGCTGAGACAAAAGATGCTTTAGGGTTTGCATCTTTTCATTAGAGAAAATTTCAGTGTTTGTTGTTTCTCCAGACACAGGTATTTCAACAGCCTCAGACAGATTTACTTGTGGCCTTGTAGATCTTGTTCGTTTACTACCACGACCCCTAGCTGGTTGGCCATGAAGTTTCCAACAACTCTCTTTAGTGTGCCTTGGTTTACCGCAATAATCACATTTTAAGTGATCCTTCTCTGATGAACCCTGGTTGCTTTGTTCATGAGCAGTATTAGCAATCAGCCCTACTCTATCCATGGCAACTGTGTGTATCATTACACTTCTTTAACTTTCCTCCTGTTGGACATAAGTATAAGCCTATCTCAAGGAAGGTAAAGGGTCCCTACCGAGTACTTGAACCCGAATATGGTCATATTCCATATTTAAACCAGCTAGAAAATCATAGACACGCTCCTTCTTTATCAGTTTTTGAAATTTGGATGCATCTTCAGAGCATGCAGCCTGAAAATCCTGATAATAGTCTAATTCTTGCCAAAGACCACTCAATTCAGCAAAGTATTGAGCTATAGTCATCTCTTCTTGTATAGTACCATGCACCTTATTTCGTAGCTCATAGATCTGAGCATCATTGCCTACCTGAGAATAGTTTTGAGATACTACACTCTAAATTTTTTGAGCAGTATTGAGTAATAAATATCCTCGAGAAATCTGCGGTTGCATGGAGTTGATAAGCCATGACATCACGAGGGAATTTTTAGATTCACATTTGTCTAGCGTTGGATCTATAGAGGCTGGTTTTGGTTTATCCCCTATAATGTAACCCTGTAAACCTCGAGCTTGGATGTACAATAAACATGACCTTGACCACGCAAGGTAATTTGTTCCATCAAGCTTCACCGGACTAATTTGCATTAAAGGATTTTCGGCCAGCGATCCAACCTTAACTCCATTATTTCCATAAGCAGCCTTAGAGTTTTCCCCTTCCGTCATCATGAATTAGAATAGAGAAATAATTATTTGTATCTGAGAACAAAGGCAGCAACCTAGTCAGCAACCTAGAACGCATGCTCTGATACCATGTTGTGAATAAGAAAAGAACGGAAGAGAGGAAAAACTTTTCTTACTTTCTGAAATTTACAGCCTTGCTTATATAGACAAGAATTCTAAAGTAGGAAGATAACTATTGCAATAATAATACCTATAAAATAGGCACTAATATAGAAGTTTACATAAAATAGGAATATACACAACTAATGTAATTTTTAAGCTCTAAAATTATGCAGCTGATAATATTTTACAGCTAACAACAATAAGTTACTTGACAAATTGTATGGAGCTACAGTTTTTTTAAAGTTAGATATGAGATCCGGTTATCATCATATTAGAGTTCACCCAGAGGATGTGCCTAGAAGGACATTTTGAACTCATGAGGGCCATTGTGAATTTCTTGTTATGCCATTTGGATTAGCCAATATGCTCCCTCCACCTTTCAAAGTCTAATGAATGAGGTTTACAACCCGTATTTACAGTAGTTTGTTTTGGTTTTCTTTGATGATATACTTGTTTACTTGTTTACAGTGGGAGCTGGAAGGATCATTTAATTCATCTCAAGCTCACACTTGAAGCACTTAAGCAAAGTCAGCTTTATGTCAAAAAATCCAAGTGTTCACTTATGAAGCAACAACTTAAATATTTGGGATATTTTATTTCTGTAAAGAGGGTTGCAACAGATCCAACTAAGGTAGAGTGCATGAAAAAATAGCCTAGAACGAAATTGTTGAAATCTTTTCGTGGATTTTTGGGTTTTATAGGCTACTACAGAAGCTTTGTTACGAATTATGGAAAAATCAATCGTCTTCTCACTGATTTACTTAAGAAAGAGAATTTTCATTGTTCTGCTGAAGCGGAGGAAGCTTTTGAGACGCTTGAGGTTGCTATGTCTTCCCCACCTGTACTAGTTATGTTTGATTTTTGTAAACAGTTTGTTATTAAGTATGATACATCAGGCGGCGGAATTGGGGTTGTCCTTATGCAAAAGGAAAGGCCTATTGCTTTTGTTAGCAAGGCATTATCAATAAAGAGATGCTCTGGCAGTAGTATTTGCTGTGCAAAAATGGTGACCGTATTTGCCGGGAAGACACTTCAAGACATGCACTGATCATTACAGCCTCACGTATTTGTTAGAAAAATGTATATCGACATCAATGCAGCACAAATGGTTAACTAAGTTAATTGGCTATGACTTTGAGATATCGTATCAAAGCGAAAAAGAGAATAAAGTAGCTGTTGATTGTCTAGGCAGTCTGATGAATCAGTTGATATTATGGCTCTCTCTTTTCCTGTGGCTGAGTGGATAGATCAACTTAAAAAATAATAGAAAGGAGATTTGAAGGTTCAGAAGCTGATTAAGGAAATCCAAAAGAATCTTTTAGCTAATAAAAAATTTTCTTGGAATCACAATTAGCTTAGATACAAAGAAGGCAATATTACAAGAAGTCTCATAACGGGCCAAACGGAAGTCACTCGAGTGTTAAAAAGACTTTGGAGAGAGTTAAAAGAGTTTTCTAGTAGAAGAAGCTAAGGAAGAATGTTTGTGCATTTGTGGCTAAATCTGATGTGTGTTAACAGAATAAGATTGAAGACATCTCCACTCTAGGACTACTTCAACCTCTACCTATTCCAGATCAAGTATGGATTGACATCTCCATGGACTTAATTGAAGGCCGACCAAAGTCTCAAGGATAGGATGTTATTTTTATGGTTGTCAGTCGGCTTAGTAAATATGCTCCCTTTATGACACTCAGCCATCCTTATATGGCTATAGAGGTAGCACAGTTATTCTTCGATAATGTTTACAAGCTACATGGCATGCCGAGAACTATAATAAGTGATAGAGACCCGATTTTTTATAGCAAATTCTGGTAAGGTTTGTTTATATTACATGGAACCCAACTTCATATAAATTCAGCCTACCAACCTCAAACCGATAGGCAAACCCAGGTTGTTAACAAATACTTAGAGCAATAATTGCGTTGTTTGACTAGAGATCAGCCAAAAGAATGGTCAAAGTGGTTATCCTTGGCTGAATAGTGGTATAATTCTTCATTTCATTTATCTACTAGAACAACTCCTTTTAAGGTTGTTTATGAAAGACCACCCCCAAATTATACCATATACTCTAGGAGAATCAAATGTTGCTACTCTTGAGGAAAGTTTAATTGCCAGAGATGCTATGATTCGAGTATTAAACGAGAATTTGAATGAAGCTCAGAACTGGATGAAGCAAGCTGCTGATAAAAATAGAACTGAACGAGAATTTGAGATAGGTGACATTTTATACCTCTACCTACAACCATTTAAACAAACAACGGTTGCTTTAAGATCAAAATAAAAGCTTTTCTCAAGGTTTTATGGTCCTTACATGGTCATACAACGAATTGGTAAGGTGGCTTATAAGCTTAAGTTGCCGTCAGATTCTCGAATTCAGCCAATTTTCCATGTATCATGCCTTAAGAAACGAATTGGAGAAGCTATAGAACCACAATCAGAATTGCCGCGAACACAAAAAGATGGACGTTTGTAGCTGGAACCAATTGCTATATAAGATCGCAGCATGGTCAAACGTTATAATCGACCAGCAACACAGCTGCTAGTACGTTGGTCCAATTTTTTTCCAAAAGATGCAACATAGGAAGGCCTATACAAGCTATAACAACGTTTCCCTAATTTCCAGCCTTGAGGACAAGGCCATTCTCGGGAAGGAAGGCTTGTAACAGGCTAGAATTCTTTTAAGGAAACTTTGGGATTAGTTTTCTTGATATATAGCCAGTGAGTCGTCAACTGATTTTAAGAGCTTAATTGTAGGAATCAGTAACTATAATTAAACTGCTCTCTATTTTTAATTTCTCCCATTGCTTTAAAAAGGAGAAGAATGGACCTCCAATGGACAACAATGCTCCATGTCAAATAAAAGTTCTATTCATAAAATTAGTTTTTATGGTGTTCTCCTTCTTGGTCGTTACATTCACTTGAATCTTATTCCTGAAATCCTTGTAACTGATATAAAGTATTTCTTACTTCACCATTTGAAACTTTAGCTAAGTATTGCTCTCTTTAAAGGTCGCAAAAAAACTCGTCTGGTTTAAACCTTGATCGCACCCTACCAATGTGGGCATGAAGTTGGGTTTGTGTTGGGCATCACTTAACAAACATAAGATCCAGTCCAAAACTCTAATTTTATTAAAAAAATTATAAAATATATATTATTTTAAATAATATTTATTTGACTCGTTTATTACACATATATAAAATTTTAAACAGTTAAGGTTTATATTTTCATGCCAAATTTCATTGAAATAAATTTAAAACTTATAAAATTATAAAAAAGTAAAAGTACACATATATAATATTAAAAAGTACAAAATCCAAGTATCTAGATTAAAACTTGGCTCCATGCGCAGCTTAAAAAACTTGGTCTGGTGTCTAAAAATTATATTTGGGCAATGACCTGACTTAAACTTGGGCTTTGCCAACCCTAGCCCTCTTGATAAAATGAAACCAATGTCACCTTGCTTGATTCTACAATGTCATAGAGGGAAAAGTACTTTTCAACTCTACACACCTGAGTGGCAGAGTTATCTTTTCCATTATAATGAGGAAAATCAAGCTTAACAGTCTTTGGAATGATGCTGCTCAATAAGCCTGTGGCCTTAAGTAGTGATGAGTATGGGGATCTTCCTCAAACTTTCTTTGAGTTTGAGTTGAATTCTCTTCCATTTCATAAGTGTTTTTGCTACAAACTTATTAATTTATTTTCTCTAGTTTTTTTATGGTATGGTATAAAAGATGCTTTTGGCCAGTAATAATCTCCTCTATATTTTTTTAATACATTTCATCCTTCTCTGATATCTCTATGCTTGAGCTCTGGTACCAAAATGTTGCACATACAATTGTTTTCTTAAGGAAAAGTAAAGATAGGAGCACAATTTGCTAACTCCCACTACTTAATAGTTAGTGAATAAACTTGTTCGATTTTTATTCATGATAAAGGATGCTTATGTACAAGTGCATTAGAACTACCATAAGTGAAACTAAGAATGAATATGTAGAAATTGGCGGAATGGCTAGAATAAACTAACTTATTCTTTCCTAATTCAAATAGAAATAAACTAGATTGTGAGTAGGAAAAAGGAGAAAAGGGGAAAGAGAAGAAGTAGAACAAAGAATGAAAAGGCTTTAGTTAGATAATTTTGTCCTTTATTATAATTGCACATGTGAGGGATTTTATAAGGTTAACTTAGAGGTACCATAGCACCACTCTTTTGTATTATAGAAACGTAAAGTATATAGAGTTGTATTGATATCACAGTGTTCTTGTTTGATGACTTGAATGCTAATGTAGGATTGGTTTGGTAATTTAGTTCTATGTTGTGCTATTATATGTAGCAATGTATATACATTCTATCTACTACAAAAAATAAGTAAATTGCCTAACATCTATTAACTAATAAAGACAAGAATACTTGGGCTAGAGATTATATAATATAAAAAGGTGCCATGGTCCTTGCAGAATTTTAAAAAATTTTAGGATTTCTAAGTACAATATGAAAAATTATTGTCAAATATCTATATTGGTCCCCACACAACTAATGTATAAAGTTTATATCTTAGATGATAAAGTAATTTCATTGTGAATCCTACTAATAATAGCATTAACTAATAAAAAACAAATAAATGAAGCCTACTAGATCCCATTAAGTCATTGATGACAATGCTGAAATAATTTAAAAAAAGAAAAAAAGAAACTAGCCAAGTGAAGGAAGCAAATAACATATCCTCAGAAATTGCAAGTGATAGAACTAAAACCCCCAAATTTTCAACAATCTCACTGCATAAAAAAAAGAACTATTAAAATTAATCAATATTTTAAAAGAAAAAATAGTAGAGAATTTAAAAGATAGTACCAATTCTCTAAATTCTAAAAATTCATAAATCTCAGTTACCAATTCACTAAATTCTAAAAATCCACCTTTATAAGCTCCAAAAATTAAGACAGATCCAGTTAATACTTAACTTTCAAAGCATGATTTGGGATTACGTCTACAAATATGGGTTGATGATGTTAATTAATGGGATGAAATTTACAAAGAATATAATATTGATTTTTTCCAACTAAGACTTTTGGAGTATCTAAAATTTGGACCAAAAAAGCATCCTCATCATTTTCAATCATCATGGTTTGATTCTTTTCTTATTTATTGGAATATTCTCCCATAAAAGACTCAGCTTTTTGTCTACCATGTTATCTCTTCAATACAAATTTGCACAACCAAAATGCACTGCTTACATTGTTGATGGATTTAATGGTTGGAGAAAGGTTAAAAATGGCAAAAATTTTGCCTTCTTTAATCACATGGTAAAAGGTCCAACTTAACTCATAAAAAAGGTTGAAAAATCATGTGAAGATTTGATGAGACAATCTCAACATCTACTATAGGTATTTAATTGTTACTTTTTTCAAGAAATTGAAAGTAATGGACTATGATTAAAAATTACAGTTGAAACAATTAGATATTTAGTTTACTTTTAGAGGCCATAATAAGAGCAAAAAAGTATTAAATTATGAATATTTTACTGAAAAACTTTGCTTTTAATAATGAAAAGCTTAAAGAAGCTTTGCTTGATAAAGCTCTAAAATATGCCTCCTATCATTATCAGATATTTAAAAGAAATTTGTACATGTATTTTCAATGAAAGTGAAAAAGGCCATGAAGAGATAAGACATGCAAAGTTTTGTTTATTTGTTGATTCAAAAGAATAGATAGCTACAGTTTAGAGATTTGTTGACAAATATGGTTTTATGCAAAAGCGATTTTTAGGTTTGTTCACGTCTTTAACACTCTGTAGTGACCTTGAAAGATAGGATAAACTCTGTCTTGTCTTATAATAATTTAAACCTTCAAAATATTTAGGGACAAGGGTATGCTAGTGCAAGTAACATAAGGGATGCGTGGAATGGTTTAGAAGCTTTAATTTTGAAAGATTGTCGATATACTTACTATATCATTGTTTAGCTTGATACGACTCAAAAATATTATTATTATTAAGTATAAAAGTGTTTAGTTATAATACAACCCGGTGAGTCTAGAGTCAAATTACAGGAAATTTAAAATCTAGTAGTCAATTTGTTAAATAAAGAAAATTAAATGTGAAAAAAGAAATTAGTAGGAATCAATGGAAAATTGTTCTAAGGCTATAGAATCAACTATTAGATTTCAAATTATAATTATAATAACTTTCTCATATTTGTATTTTTTTATTCTACCAATTTATTATTATGTCATTTAATTTTGAATTGACTCTTAATGTAGTAAATATAAGACTGAGTACTTAATGTGCTATAACTTTATTGAAGTATCAACATTATGTCAAAATATCATATTAATTTGAAATTATTTTAATTAACATAATATAAAAGAAATTGATAAGAAAATGAAATGCAACAAATAAAATAGGCTTTAAAACTTACTTAAGAGAATGATTAAATAATAATTTAAATACTTAAGTTTCACCTTTCACCTCAGCTTAGAAAATTAGCTACTCATATTAAAAAACAAAACATTCATTTTATTTGATAAAATTTAAAAGATATTACAAGAAAAATGATTACAAAAAAAAAAAATTTCTCAATTCTCTCCACTCTTTAGCTCCCCATTTCCCTCCTTCCTATTGCTTGCATCTCGTCGCATTTTATAAGTGAGGAAATGCTTCCATTTTCCTTTATTTTATTCATTTATTATAATATATTATATATATTAACATTGAATTATGTGATGGTAAGGAGGCGTGGTAGCCTCCTAACCATCGCACATGATTCCATTCTTTTTTATTTTATTATTTATTTTATTTTTTTAATATTTATTAATTACATTTCCTTTATTATGCATTTCAGATTACTCTAATAGTTTTTTTTCTTTGTTCTCATTTTTAATTCTAATTCTATCTTTTATTTTTGAAAAAAAATTATAAGATAAAAACTACATTTTGTAAATTAATTTGACATAAATATTTATTAGGGGGCATTCATATAGTTTATAAATTATGAGCATAATAATTAACATTTTAAGTAAAAATTTAATAATTTTATCTTTATTAAATATACACTTTTTAGTATTAATCATAGGTCATCGACTACAATTGAGTTTAGTTGTAGCATCTCATGAGATTATTCTTATTCATCATTTCTTCACTAAATTGACTTCTATTGTAAATATTGTTAGTACTTCTTGTAAGCGCATTGATGAACTCAAACGTACTCAAATTACTGACATTGAGTATATAATTTCCATTGATAAGCTTGAGAGTGCGAGAGGGTTAAATCAAATTAGCATTTTACAAAAGCCTGGGGTTACTCATAATATTATGGCATTGAAAATGTCAGCAATGCTACTCATTGTAATAGTATTTTTAGAGGTCTTTATGTTACTTCTTTTAACTTAATCATCTTTATCTCAATGAATAAATGAAGATACATAATATAATAAAACAATAATTGTGAGCCAAACCAACACGATTAATTAATTCCCTAATTAATCATCACTAGTGAAACATAAGAAAAGGAATGAAAATCATCTACCAAGTCATTCCCAACAAAAAGGATGCCTTTTTTCTTTTTTTTTTTTTACATGATCAATAGCGATTACTAGATTGTTCCTATAAAAAAGAATTAATTAATTTTCACAGAGCAACAAGGAAGTTTGGCCTTGCTCTTAAATCAGGGTTTTAAGTTTGTAGGGGTAATTTAGTATATTGAGAATTTTGTAGATGTTTAACGATTCATCTTGTTGGCCTGATTATTTTTTGTTGGATTAGATGATATAAAAGTTGCTTAGAACACATTTTGGCATAGATGTGGCTTCTTCATAAGATTTTATAGCTTTACAGTTTACAAAACAATAAGAGTATCGCTAAGAATATTTTTGAAGACTCATTTTTTTTTCAATTTAGAAATTTTTGGATTCATTTTTTCCCATCACCATGTAGAATTTGTTACTAACTTATTGTTATCTAATAGATTGCAGTGTCCTTACTCAATGAACCTTTTTATGCCTTTCCAAGAGGGGGCAACATCCTAATTTTTACTTCCAAAACTACCAATATGTTGAGTTTTACCATTAAAGCTATTGTAGCTACCACAAGTGGTTTCATGGCACTCATTATGCTCCCATCTCAACCTACAGATATTCCTATCGAAAACTAAAGCAAAAATTGCAACTATTGAATTTTCCTCGTATACATACACTTGTGACTATGTACTTTGGCTATTTAGGCTTGTTTTAATGGTATTTCTCTGTAATGTTTAAATTTTTAACTTTTAAGCAACTATGAGAATGAAAATGGGATGAAATTTTTAACTTTTGAATAGTTGCAACAATGAAAATGAGATGAAATATATATATTTTTTGAATGAAAGAGCCTTCAATATATTCCTTTAAGCAAAAGTAATATATCATCATTCCTTTTCCTAAATAGCAGTAGTATAACTTCAATAACATGAACAAAGGATTTGTCAAAGACCAAGTAATAGTTCCTTACAAGGCGCAAAAAATCATGTGGTAGTAGCAAGAGAAAAAAATGAAACAACACCAAAACAAGCTCAAATTCTTTTTATTCAAGCATTTTTTTTAAGTGAAAAGGCATAAAGGCTTCAACCAATATAACAAGATTAATCATATGCATCCCTTTAAGCCGAATAATGACTACAAATAAAAATGAAAAAGTAAATGTTTATGACGTTAAAATTAAGAAAAAAAACAATATTTATAATTTATGAATACCTACAAATTATTACTAGATTTACCTATTATAAGATCATCATTAGCATGTATTTGTAGGTATGTATGTACTCATAACTGGATCAATTTTAGAATTCTACAATTCACCTAAAAAAAAATATAAACATTATAGAACTAAAATCAATTAAAATTTTATAATTTAAATTGAAATTATTGAACAAATATTACTCACCTCTATGACTATGCTTTGTTGTGTGCCAAACATATCTTTATCATATAATGGTTCTGTGAAATTATTCTAAGCATAGTACAATAAAATTACTACAAATAATAAATATGATTAAAAAAATATAATAAAATAGAAACCATTGTTAAGATTTTTTATTTACTTACCTTTTTCATCTTGTTTCCATTTGAATTCTTTTGCACTGTTTTTCCCTTTATTTTTTGGACAACTTGTTCAAGCTTAGATTAATTCCTCTTGAATCAAGGACGACCTTTATTTTGGGCCATCAAAGGAGTGAGAATGGCTGAACTGCCATAAAGTTTTCCATTACTTCTTGTTTCATCAAATGAACTAATCTCAATTTGCTTTCTATTGACAAAACTTTCACTCAACATGTTTGCAAATCATTTGCTGTTGATCCCACCAAATTGCACTTTTCTTCACTAATGGAAGCCAATTTTGCCACATTATAAAATAAATTACACATCTTATCAAAGCGATGGCTCTTAGGTTACATCTTTTCTCCATCGCTTGAGAATATACTTCAATGAGACGTGAGAGATACTTTTATGAAGTAACACTACAATTGCACGTCGGCATAATATTCTTTTAAATTCAAAGAATTAGCAATTACAATTAAACTTATGAGATGCCATATTCAAGAAAATGATGAAACAATCACCACATAGAGTTTCTCTAATCTTGACGTCTTCATTCATGATCAATTCCAAGCTTACTCAATTCTCTTTATATAAAGATACTTCACAATAGACTTTTGTTGATAACTTATGTTGAAACACTTTGAATTTTACAATTGTATAAACATCTTGAAATTGCTTCTCAATGGCATAATGAGTCATACAAGAGATATATGAATAAAAAGGATTAAAATAAGCTTGATTCTCTTTTTCCACCTTATCTTTCAATTCACTCTCATATTATTCCACGAACTGTTTTAAGGTCATTTTAAAATTTACATGCTCATCTAAAAACGCATGCATGCTTTCACTATATTGAGTTGTAGACATTCCTGCACAAAAAGAATTTTTCACAAATGATGGTATGAAAGTTGGCAAGTTTGGCACTGCCCTTCTAGATGGCGGTGCCCACCATGGTTGAAGAAGGAGTGCTACCTCCTTCTTGGACTAACAAAAAACAAACATCAAGATGAATAGTGCCATTCGGCTGCTATAAATAGAGGGGTTCAACTCTTCATTTGAATCATACAAAATTCTTTTTTATTTTTCCTCTTGTATGTGAAGAGAATTTAAGAACTAAATATAATTGTTCTTTTAATTGAGAGTTTTGGGTGTATTTGGTGTATTAGTGAGAGAAAATTATTTCTAAGAGTGTGGTTGCAATAATTTTTCACATAGTAAATATTTTTTCTCTAGTTGTCTTTTGACAACAGCCGTGATTTTTCTTCATATTTAAAATTTTTCAAGTAAATCTTGTGTTGTGTGATTAATTTATTTTCTATTTAATTTTTTCTATTAATTTGTTGCTTGAAAAATTGCTTGGAGTAATCTTGGGAGGGAACTCAATTTCCTAATAGTGGTACTAGAGTATTGGTTAAAGTTTTAATGTTGAAGAACTATTCACGTATACGATACTGTTCATGTGAAATAATGGGAGCGAATCCAAATAGTTCGTGGTGAAGAGCTAAAGCTGATCTACAAAGCAAATATGTCAGAATTGAAATTTTCAAATCCGGTGAAATTTAAATGGAGAAATTTGATAGGAAAATTAACTTTGGCTTATGGCAAATTCAAGTCAAGGATGTGTTAATTCAATTTGAGTTACACAAGGCATTGAAAAGGAAGTTATCCCTTGCTTCCAGTAGTGGCTCTGGAAAAGCTAGTATAAATATGAAGATTAGGAAGAATTAGATGATAGAGCTCCAAGTGCTATATGACTGTGTCTAGCAAAGAATAGGAAAGGCTAGAAAAGTTTTATCAAATAAAGAGCATCTCCAATCAATTGTGTCTAAAGGAGTGATTTCATATGCTGTGAATGGTTAAAGGTACAAAAAATTTTTATCATCTCAGTGTTCTTAATGGTAAGGAACTATTAGAGTTAAAAGAAGATAGACAAAAGTTTTATCAAATATAAGATATGTTACCAATCAATGTATGAAAAGGTAATGGTAGATCTTTTCTTTTTACTCTCGAGAAAGAAAGAAGAATGAATGGTATTGGACTATAGATGTCTAAGCTTTGACAGTTGTAAGAAATTAAAAGAAAAATATTTCTAAGAAAATAAAAGTCTACTAGGGTTGTGGACAATTGGGGGATACCTAAAAAGAGATTGTCAAAAGAGAAAAGGAGCAGGATCTGCAAATGGCTGCCGATGATCCCTTGTAAAATGGATGAAGATGACATTCTTATGGTATACTACTAGTACCATGAAATAGGATGTATTACTACTACTGAGTCCACAAGATTTGCACACAAGGCATGGTTGACATTAATACAGGGTGTGTGGTGAAATTTATGTCGATGGCTGATGAACTTTCAGGAAAGCCAATATAGAAGTTTTAATTTCAATGAATAAGGTAATGGTAGATCTTTAAAAAGTATACTCTTTATAGTAAAGTATGATAATTCTTCATATTGAGAATTATGACTATAAGTAAAGCTAGGATAGATACTATAGAGATATGATTAGTTTTTAATCAAATCTCTAAATGGGAGAATGTGAAAGTTAGTTTGACTATAGATGTCATGGTTGAAGAAAGAATGCTTGTTGAGTGTTAGAAAAATTTAAAAGAAAAATATTTCTAAAGAAAATTTAAAATTTTGTTATTTAATTATATGGGGTTTTATTATAATTGTGTATTTTATGTATTTTAGGATATCTAAAAGAGATTGTCAAAAGAGAAATAAAAACCTTAAGTAGGATTAAAGAAAAAACAAATGGTTGCCGATTAGATACTATATACGGATCGATGTGTGGCTACCTAATGGTAAGTCGATTCTTATCATTGGCGTTGGAGACGATGATCCACGATCTTGTAAAAAAATGGATCGAAGATGACATTCTTATGGTATACATGGGATTACTATTACCATGAAATAAGATGTTTACTATCCTAAGCATTGAGTTTTTACAAGATTTGCACACAAGGCATGGTTGACATTAATATTCATTTTTAAGCTTAGGTTTGTGGTGGAATTTATGTCGATAGTTTCTTTGTATTTTAATGAACTTTTTTATCCTTAATGAAAATATGAAGCTAATTTCTTTTTGAGCTTGGGTTAGGTGGAAGTTGTACCATAAATTTCAATTTAGGATATTTCTTCCCCTCTAATATGCCGACAAATAAAATTCTTAGAATTGACAATTAATTCTAAGTGAGTATACTCTTTATAGCAGAGTATGATAATTCTTCATATTGAGAATTTATGAATATGGAATATTTAGCTAGCATGTTGAGATACTATACCCAGAGTGCTTTATTATAATAGTTTCATTTTTATTATTCTCGCCATTTTAATCAAATTTAGGACAAAATTACCATAATTTAATTAAGTTGAAAATTAAATTTGATAATTAAAATCAACCTCTTAGATATTGGTCACCATTAATCTATTCTACATGGTTGAAGAGTTCATTAAAATTTGCACAACATGCTACCTTCTTCTTGGATCAATAAAAAAAAGCTGTAAGATGAATAGTGCCATTCAACTGCTATAATAAAAGGGTTCGGCCCCTCATTTAAATCATCCAAAATTCATTTATATTTTTCACATAGTGGAAAATATATAATTGTTCTTAAATTGAGAGTTTTGAGTGTATTGGGGTATTGGTGAGACAAAATTATTTCTGAGAGTGTAGTTATCATAATTTTTTAAATAGTAAATATTTTTTCTCTGGTTGTCTTTTAACAACGGCTGTAGTTTTTCTTCAGATTTAAAATTTTTTACGTAAATCTTATGTTGTGTGGTTGATGTATTCTCTATTTAATTTTTTTGTATTAATTTATTGTTTAATAAATTACTTGGAGTAATTTTAGGAGAAAACTCAATTTCCTAACAAATAACACCCAACGTCGTCTTTCATTATATAGCCAAGCAACCACTCGTTACTACTAAGATTATATTTTTCAATAAATTTATGCCTACGTCCTTCAAATTAGCAGGGGTTAATGAGTCGTAAACAACATTTTGTAGATTAAACTCGATTGAATATTCCTTGTAACCTTTTAATTTTTAGACAATTTCTTCATTATATGCCACAAGCACCATCTATGTCATGTATTTAGAAAGACAACCTCAATTGCTTTTTGCATAGCTTTATCTTGATATGTAATTATTGCTTCCAGGGCAATACTCATCATACATGTATGCCAAGACTCAAAAAGCCATATCAAAGTTTCAGTATCCTTATTAGAGATCAACCCACAACCTAATAAAGTTGATTGTCCATGATGATTCACCCTCACAAAGGCAGCAAAAGGCATATTATATCGATTAATTAAATATGTTGTATCAAATGTAATAACATCGCCAAACTCCTTATATATAGCCCGACTCCTTGCATCAACCCATAAAACATTCTTTAATCGGCCCTCTTCATCTAAATCTATGGTATAAAAGAAATTTGAATTTGTTACCTTGCATTTTCATAAAGTAATTTTGAATTACAGTGGCATCTCCTATTTAAAGCTGTAAACGTCTCACTTTATTAACATGATTTCTACAATCTCTCTCAAAAAATGATAAATTCTTTTGTCCACCTACTTCAACTACTAAAGAATTAAAACTCTTATTTATTTTTTTCCCACCTTTATCATTTAACTCTAACTTTCTCTTTACATATGTCTTTAATATCCTATTAGTCTTTACAAATCGAGCTTTTTCTAGAGTAGTAAGTTCATAATTGTCGTCAAATATGATAGAGCGCACCTGCCAATTTCCGTCAAGTAGTATAAAAGCACCAAGCCTTACTTTGCAATCAATAATTTTCAATAGACGCATCTTAAAGGCATTTGCAGACTTTGATCTTGGTTTGCCAAAACGTGAACAACACATTGTCACAAATTTCAATTGCCCATCATTTTCCTTTCTTGAGGATCTAATAACACCTTCAATCCCTATAGCGTTTCCATATTGTTTATAAAATTCAAAAACATTGTCAAAAGAATCAAAAACCATTCCAGCCTTAGGCAACTTGATTTTTTCTTCTGGACTTATTGTATTTTCCATTTCCTTATCATTATTGTCCTAATATACATGATATAAAAATCTAAATAAAAATTATATTGATGAACATAAAAAATAATAATAATAATATAATTTACCTTGACAAGATGAGAGTCTAAAAAACTGTCTTCAATAGGTTTTGACTCTAAGTCCTACATATTTGATATTTAGTAACCAAAATTAAAGAAATCACTCGATGTCAATACATGATGAAAGTAAAAAAAATGCTAATAAACAATAAATACCAAAAAGGCCCCACTTGAAATAAGTGAATTAACTTCTATATTATTACATGATAATTATATTTTCAAAGGAAAAGTACCATAGACAATCTAAAATTTGAAAGTTTGTTATGTGAATTTTGTTCAAACAAAATTTTTCTTCGTGTTACAAAATAATCCCAAAATTTTTCTAATAATTATTGTAATAGCTACATGATTCAAACTAAAGTTCCAAATTATTTAAGTGCAAATTTGCAAAAAAAATTAATAAGCAAAACTCCTTTTTAATTCCTAGAGATGAAATCTAGTAAAGAAGCTTATTGATAAAGTCATAGTAAATATGATTTGAACTGATTTTGTTTGACTTAAAACTAAAAGGAATTGATTAATTTTCACATAGCAAAAATGGATTCAATCTCCACAAACAGAAAACTCACCTTTAATTAGAAAAAAAATTGTAAAGAATTTCCTTAATCTATCCATCAATTTTATGGACATACCAAAACAAATATGGTGGTAAAGCAAGATTGTAAGTAAAGAGCTGAAGTCATCAAAGGAACCCACAAATTCGTAAAGTTGGAGAAAGAGGAAAACAAAAATTTTTTAAAAATTTCTTTTTATTTGAATTTATAAACCAAATGGGTTTAACTCCGTTAGCTTATGTTAACTTAAACTGTCAACTCAAATTTATAAAAAATTATAAAAAATTTGTGAGGCCAAAAGAAAAATTTCTGATTCTTAATCTATCGAATAATTTATAGACATACCAAAACAAATATGGTGGTAAAGCAAGATTGTAAGTAAAGAGCATGATTTGAATTATAAATTTTTAAGTCATCAAAGGAACCCAAACAAATTTGTAAAGTCGGAGAAAGAGGAAAATAAAAAAATTTAATATTTTTTAAAAATTAACTAAATTTATTTTTTAAATAAAGTTTTAGTTTTTTAACACACTAAAAATTTATTATTTAAACCATAAAAATTAAAATGGGTTATATTTATTTATTTAACTCCGTTAGAATCAATATTATGTTAACTATTTTTTTATTAACCAATAACTCCTAAGATTAACAATATAAATTTACAATATTATCATTATTTTCAAATATACTTTTATTCATTTTGTCAAGTTAAATAAAAAATTGTATAAAAAAAGTTTTTGATAAAAAAAATAATAAAATTTATAATTATAAACATATAATTATTGATTTAAAAATTATTATGAGGCAAGAAAAAATATAAAATAAATAACAAAAATTTTGCTGATTTTAAACTATTATAAAATACCTATTAGGTTTATGAAAAATATAAAAAAAGACGACATATATTTTTTATTTTTAATACTTAATTTTTTATTTAATTTCGGCGATTTATTTAATTTATAATTGTGAATATTTTATGTATTTAAGAAACCGACATTACGATGTATTTATTATAAAAACATAGGTTAGTGGTATATATTGATTATAAGAAAGAACACAATTATATTTTCTATTTTTTACTCTGACACGACATGGCGTTTCAACTAACTGCGGATTTTTAAAAACCGAACCTATCCAGTATCCAAATCTAATGTCCGTGGAACAGAATGCCATGCTTCTTACTAGTTTCCATTCATCGATGAGGTTCAGGTAAATAACTAATACAATCTCAGTTCGGCGTCGTTTTCTTCAATTCCCTGTTAGGTGTAATCCAAGTTATTTCTTTAGATTTCGTTAAATTATCGGTTTATTTAATTTCACTCTTCAATTTCGAATCCCCTTTGTTTCTTCTGATCAAAAAGCAAAGAAAAAATGCTGCAGCACCAAATAGTGCAATCACCAGCTAGGTTAGGTTTAACAAACCCTAATTCGCCCTCTCTTCAAAACCCTAACCCTAACTCTAACCCTAGCCCGACCAAATTCCCCACTTCTGCCACTCACCACCACCTCCGCTCTGCTGGCCCGGCAACCGCCCCCGTCACCACAGGTACAACCGGCTGCACCTCCTACACCCTCCTCTCTCTCCTCCCACCTCTTCCCAGAGCCCAAACCCTTCTCCTTCAAATGGCTTCATTAGCCTCTAAACTCTTCGAAGTCTCCCCAAATCGTTCCCTTTGGATCTCCGCTTTCCGCGGCTCGCTTCCGACGTTTCTTTCGTCCCAGTCTCAGTCACAGCCTCCGCCTCCAATTGACTCGTCCCCCTCTACCATTAAGGAAATTATAGCTTGCTTTACTTCCCTTCAGACACAGCTTTTCGAAGCCGTTGCTGAGCTTCAAGAAATTCTTGATCTTCAAGAGGCTAAGCAGAAAATTGCCCGTGAAATTAAGGCTAAAGATTCTGCCATTCTTGCTTTTGCTAATAAGATTAAGGAGGCAGAGCGGATTCTTGATATTCTTGTTGATGATTATTCCGATTACAGACGCCCCAAAAGGGTGAAATCAGAGGGTGGTGATGGCAATGATGATGATTGTGGTTCTTGTTCTACGACAGTTGAGTCTCGTTTGAATTTATCAGATATTTTATCCTATGCTCATAGAATTAGTTACACGACTTTTGCACCACCAGAGTTTGGTGCTGGGCAGGGTCCTCTTCGTGGGGCTCTTCCACCTGCTCCACAAGAAGAGCAAATGCGGGCTTCCCAGTTATATACTTTTGCTGATCTTGATGTCGGTTTGCCTAAAGTTGTTGAAACCAAAGAGAAGACAATTGAGGCTATCATTGAGCCACCACCTTTACAGCCAGTGGATGCCAATCCGCTTAAGGATTTGGCTGGTTTGCTTCCCCCAAATATCACAGTTCCATCTGGTTGGAAACCAGGGATGCCTGTGGAGTTACCGAAAGATTTCCCTCTTGTGCCTCCACCTGGATGGAAGCCTGGGGATGCGGTACCATTGCCCCCATTGGATGCTCATCCTACGCCTAGAATCGAGGAACAACAGTTGCGGCCTGTGGCTCCTCAGGGACTACATAAACCCCCTGAGCCCATACAAGTTCGGCATGTTGAGTTGGATATTCTGGATCAAGATGATGACAGTAGTGATTATAGCAGTGAAGAGGGAAGCTCTGAAGATGATGGTTGACTGGTTGATGGTTCAAAGTTATTTATGGATCGGAATTCTTAGGTGGCATATCAACAAATTATAACTTATTTAGCCTTGTGAAATGTGAACAACTAAAGTTTTGCGCATGATGTACTTTTCTGGTAAGATGTGCTATCTGTAGCGATTTTGCTATTTTAGTGAGTTGCTGATCAAGTACTCTGGTCCAGTATATTGAAAATTTGTAACTCATTCTTCCTTGTGAACAAATTAAAACTCTAAAGTGAGTTGCATGTGGTCCAATTTTTTTGTACAATTTGTTATTATCACTATTGTCAGTATTGTTGCGAAGGTTCCAGTATTAAAGTGTTATGTCTGACGGATTTTGCTATTTTAGTTATTCGTTTTACCCATCACTTGCATTCCTTTTGTTTGAATCTGATTGCATTACCTTGAACTGCAACTTGCAAGTTTTATCTTATGGATAAAAGAATGATGAATAATAGGTTGAGTAATTCAAGTTGCTTGACTTAGACTGGCAATAGCAACTGTGATTTTTGTTGCTGGCTTGAATATGGTACAATTGATTTATGGGAATGGGTGTATACATACATAGATCAGAAAATTTTCTTGTTTTACACTTTGTGAAGAATGTTAACTTGGGAATTTTCTCTTGTCTTGGATATAAGCTTGTTTAGGTTTGATGAGAATTGAAAGAGAACTTAGGTAGATTTTGGGGGTTGGTTGGTCTATGAAATTCTTGAACGTTATTTTGTTTGAGTTTGATGAGGATGAAGATTCCACATTGTTAATTTCTTGAGGTAGCATTTTGGAAGGAAAAACATATTAAAATTTTAATTCAAGTATTTTTTGGAATCCTTGTTCATTATCCTGTTTGAGTGAAACTATGCTAACTTTATTATTTTGATATTAGCTGGTGGTGGTTCTTCTGGGCAGTCATCAAAACTTACTAGGATATGGGAAGTGAGTTATAGTGGAAATATTGCAGTAGTGTTGAGAGAATGCACTGTTGAACTGTTTCTGATACCAGTGTCACTGAGTGTGGGTGAACTGAGATTTTACTTCTTACTTGCTTTTCGGTAATGTCTCCAGAAGCAGGCAAGCAGCATAATGATTTGTAGTAGAAATTATAAATAGGCATGTCCTTTTGTAATGGAAAACCAGTAAGCAAACATTATATAATTGCTGCTTATACTGGAATTATCTAAATAAGGAATTTTTTAACTATTGTAACTTAAATTGCTGGAATGCGAGAGGTGCATGAAGGATCGAGTACCTTTTTCTTGAGCTTCATTTGCAGCTTCCTAAAGTTTTGAACATGTTGCTTATGCATGCCAGGGCTCAGGCATCTCTATTTGTATCATGTAGTAACAGGCATGAAGCACTTGGGAACTGAGGGCCTTACTTTTTGCAGAACAGCCTACGTAAGTTTCATGTTGTCTCTTTCTGTTGCTAATTTGAACTGGAGACTTGTCACGTCTTCTTTTTGCTCGTGGGTTGAAGAAGTAGAAATTTGGGTGTTTGTAGGAGGTGATGTCTTATTTTCTCACTTGTTACTGGTGTACAAGTTCCTGATAGCACAAGATGCTTTAGTTAATGTTTGCAAAATTAATTGTGTTTCATTTTTTTAAATGCACAGCTGCATTCAGTCTTTAACCTGTAACTTCTGTTAGCATTGATATTTACCATTTCTTGAACGTTGGAATCTTGACCCTGACTTCTATGTCAATTATTTTCAGAGTGCAGTTTCATGTATATTCAGGGACACTAATGAACAACTGGTAAAATTAAAAATTATTTGTAATGACACTTTCCTAAGGGAGTATAGGATTTGTTGTTTAGAATGCTAATTGTGAAGCCGGGATAGTTTTCTTTTCCTATTGCTAAAGGGAAATGATATAACCGGCAGAAAAGAAGAGGAAGAAACCCAATAGATCCTAAGGAAAAAGAGATAAGAAGAAACAGTTCTAAGCCAAGAGCAACAAAAATAGTGCTGGTGAACATTTGCGCATGATATCAAGGAATTTGGTGGCAACCTAGTCCGCTATATTCAATGTCTATAACCTCGTGTGTTTAAATTTATAAATTTTAGAAGTTCAAGAAAAGTTAGAACATCTTTTTAAGACAATGCTTGAGATGGAGATGAAGTGATATCTTGGCTACTTATCCCGTAATTTTCAAACAAAAGGGGCATTAGCAACGTGAATCAATCACTAGAATTTCCTAAAAATTTATTTCTTCTCCTCTGTTCTGCACCTCCTCTAGTTCTCTCTGTCACAAGTGTTTCTATTCGAATATCAGAAGGTACTTATCGTCTGGTATCAGAGCAGCTTTCCTGGCTGAAGGATATTCAAGAAATTGAAGATAAGTTTAATAATTTGGCTCAGCTATTTGCAAGGTCGCCAGCCATATTGGATCTTATATCCTGATACTTGGAACAATTTGAACCTGCTGCATTAGATCAACTTCCTGCCAATGAATTTAAAATAGCGGGCTGATAACTATACGATTAGATTTTCCATTATTTACTGGAGAAGACCCAAGCGGGTGGGGTTGCCGGGCGGAGCAATACCAACGAGTTACGGGCATTGCAAAAGCACAAATGCATCTTGTGCTATTCCATGTCACCTATGGATAGAGCGAACAACGGGAGAATTGTCACTGGCACAATTCACAAGAGCCTTACACACTTGATTTGCCACATTAGAAGAATCTGATGCTGTGGGAGGTGTGTCCAAATTTCAATAAACCAGACAATGCGTGATTATCAGTTGCAGTTTAAACCGCTTGCCAATCGAACCAAAGGGATAGCCAAGACATTCATCATTAGTTGCTTTCTCTCTGGCCTTCGTGATGAAGTATGTGATAAGAGTTCAAATGTTGAAACCATGCTCTTCTTCAAGCCTTTGAACTAGCCAAATTCAAGAAAAGTCTGCATAAATAATCGGTAAGAATCTATCTGCTCGCACAAATTTAAATCGTTCGATGCCTGTACTGGCCCCTGCCCAAGCAGCTTCTGCATCACAAGCTAATAGCTCCACGCCTTCATTAGCAGGACCAGCTCCTCCAGGATTGATATCATTTCAATGACTACCTATGAAAGAACAAGCTGAACGGTGTGCTAAAAGTCCTTTGCTTCAATTTTTTGACGAGCAATATAAGCGTAGGCATAATTGCAAGAAATTCTCAACCTTTGATTTTGGAAGCCGAGTACGAGGAACAGAGTGCTGAGGCTGAGAACGAGAAGTCGCTGCAGGTAGAAATATCCATTAATGCTATCACTGGAATTTTTTTTCATGTAATACAATACGCCTTATTGGATATTCAAAAAAAGGAAAAAAAAATGCAACGTGTTATAATTTTAGTGGATTCCGGGTCAATTTACTGCTTCTTGAATCGCTCCCTGGCTAAGCAATATGGTTGTCAAGTTGCTTCTACCAACCAATTCAGGGTCACCATGCGGATGACGGTATTGTCAATGGTTATGGTAAATATTTGAATGTTTCACTTGGTATTCAGGACTTTCTTTTGGAGCCAAATATTTGAATGTTATCATATGGGATTTACCTAAACTTACCATGCAATATAATTGTGACGGGAAATAGATTTAGTGGGCAGGTCATGGCTCTCTAGCATATTTAAGGAACCATTCAGTCTTTCTCCTAATCGTTCTCGCCACCGCCACATTCAATTAATGCCAGGGAGCTCGCCTTTAGTTGTTCATCCTTAATAGGTTATATCTTAATAGATTATATTCACACTTCCAGAAGAATGAGAGTTGAAAAAATGGTGCAAGAAACCCTAGCTGCTGGATTTATTACGTCAAGTATCGGCCTTTATTCATATCTTATGTTGTTAGTTAAGAAAAAAGGTAGTTCATGGCGTTTGTACAGTGATTACAGAGCTCTTTACAAAATTACTATAGACAAATGATAAAGAGAGAGAAAGTGTATTGAAAAAGAAGAAAGAGAGTGAGATGGGTGGAGAGAGAGCAAAATTCGCTCATCTTTCTCCAATTATTATAAGGTCATGCTTGGTTTGAAAAATGAGAGGAGAGAAAAAGAGTAGAATGGAAGTGGAGGAGAATAGTAAAATTAAATTAAATTATTTATTTTGACATAAAATTTGATAGAAAAATGAATTATAAATTTTTTTTAGACAATTTATCTTTTACCTTAAATATTAAACTATCTATATTAATAATGAAATATAATTTAATATCAACACCAAACTTTTTTAATGTCAAAAAGTCCTAAAACAATTCATGATATATACATACATACATACATACATGCAAACATACATACATACATATATATATAGGTTAATAGTGGTCCGAAAATGGTGTATGGCATTCTAGCAATGGTCCATGGAATTCCAAGGATAGTCCAACAGAGTTCTAGTGATAGTTAATTTATATTTTTATATTTCATATTAAATAAATAAATCTATTTATTATGTTAAGTTTCTCAAATCATTCATTAAATTAATTAATATAAAATTATTTATATTATTAAATTGATAAAATAAAATTATAAATAATAATTATTAGTGGTATTAAACAAGTTAAAAAGTTAAAGAGTAATTTTGAAAGCTTTGGTTTCTAACATAAGAAGAATTTAAATTTTATACTCCTTGATGTGGAATTCAAATTCAACATGATAATAGATATTAAATTCTTATATATTTTATCTAACTAAACAATGAAAATAATAATAGAATTTAAATTACTTTACTCCCCTCCATTCTCTCCTCCCTATCATGCACCACCTAAAAGATAGATTTCCAATTTTGACTACTGATGAGCCCTTAAATGAATTGCACGGTGCTATTCTTTTGATAAAATTGGATCTTCAATTAGGTTATCACCAAATTCATGCGCATGATATTGATATTGCTAAAATAGCTTTCTACACTCATGAATCATTATGGCCATTATGAATTCTTAATAATGCTTCTTGCTTTTACTAATGCACCCAACTTTCCAAAATTTGATGAATGAGGTATTACAGCCTTACCTTAAGTGGCTTGTCTTCTTCTTTTACATCCTTTTTTCTTTAAATGATGTTCTTGAATACAACTGTTTCCTTTTAGATCATGTTCAACACCTTTTTACAATTTTGCATTGCCTTAAAAATCACTAGGCTCTAAATGCTCTTTTGCTACATTTTTTGTTGAATATCTAAAGCATGTTATGTCAGCTACATGCGTGGCAGTGGATTCTAAGAAAATTGAGTGGATGATTGATTGGTCTGGGATGACAAAATCTAGATTCGGATATGCATTGTTATTTTAAGGATAAGGGAAATATTCATATGGATTCTAAGTGAATATTTCAGGTATTTGAATCCACTTGCAACAATTATATATTTTATTTCAAATTTCAAAAGTTAGAACTTTATTTTTTTTAATCAAAATGTCCTCTATGAATTCTAAAAAATTACTTCAAAATTTCATTTCTAAAACACACCTAAATTCAAGTGATTTTTACTCTTCTCTCTCAAATAATTTCTCTTACCTTCAGTATGATAGAGTTCAATTACTAGTTTGAAGTTGATCTGAATAGAAAAGTTGTGCTATTAAGACTATTCAAATCATGTGAAATAAACACCAATATAACCTACGCACCACTCAGAAGATAATGAATTTGTTTTATGGACTTGTAACTTTACAAGCCTTATTATTGTTATTATTTGCATATTGTCTAGATTTATAGTAAATTAATGTTATTCCAATTTTTTTTTAAAATTGCAATATGTGTAAATGGCGTAGTAGTATGCTTATGTATTTTAAGAAGGTTCTATCGTAAAGGCCATATATTACTTATAAAGTGTGGATCTTAAGTGAGATTGTTTATAATACTTTCAGTCTTTCTAAGTACCAAACTTGTATATTTTTACATAATAAACTACCTTGTATCACTTACTACTTTATATCACTCAATAATAGTAATTTATAACAATCTTAAAATATATTGTGAATTATTGCAATGGTAACTAATAAAAATAAGCAAGCTGGAAGTTTTGAGGCTACTCTTATGACTTCTACTATCTCTAATGTTTTTGATGCCTTTGTGGTTGTTCTTGTCAATCATTTATGATAGAAAAACCAGTAGCAAGTAGCAAAAGTTCACTTATCATTCCATGAATTTTCAGAAATTTATTTATTTTATTTGAAGGAAAAGAGTTAGTAGAAGAACATACATAAAATTAACCTTTAAAAGAGGATGTTTAAGGGCATCAGGAATGTTCATTTTTTTTCATGAAGTCATTAGAGATATACATGCCTATCCTGGTATATCAAACATTAGGGACTAAGCTGTGCTCGAGTGTATGTCCAAAGTAATTTAGCATGTAAATAAGAAAAGAATCTAAAGGTAATCTATATATATATGATATCTAGTAGGACTCTAAATACAAGCAATTGTGATGCAATTTAGAGGTTTAACGAGCCTGAGCATTAAGCTCAGAAATTTGTTATCAGATATGCATGAGGAGAAATCTGTCATTTTTAAAGAGAAAGAGTCTTATGAAATTCAAACTCATTCTTTTAACAGAATAAGTGTTTTACAAATTTTAATGAACTCGCAAGCGCACGAATCTATTGTAGAATAGATTAATGGTGACGAGTGTCGATCCCACGAGGAGGTTGATTTTAATTATATGCCGAATTAATTTTTTTTAATAGAAACAATTAAATTATGGTAATTTTATTCTAAATTGTAGTTTAAAATGGCGGGAATAATTGAAAATGTACCTGTTATAATAAGGCACTTGGGTATCCGCATCCGCATCAACATGCTTCATGGGCTAAATATTCCATATTAATACCAATTAAATCATAAGGGGAGATTCCACACCTCATGAACCACTCTCCAATAAATATGGTGCCAAGGGCTTATCGTGCCAAATAATAATAACCTTGTACTAGGGTCTTAGGTTTAACAGGGTACAGAACTAGACAAGACTATTATTATTTGTCGACGAAAAGTCAAAACAACCACAAATATTAGAGGGGAAGAGAAAGTAAATTTACCAAATTAAGCCCATGGAACATGTTGAGACTTCACCTTCAATCCAAGCTCAAAAGGAATTAGCTACTCACAGTTTAACTAAGGATAAAAAAGGAAATTTTATTAAAATACAAAGAAACTACAAGAAGGAGAAGGAATTTTAGAAATCTAAGATTAGAAATGAATTCAGGGGTATCCAATTAGGGGGGGAGAGCCCCCTTTTTATAGATACATTGAGTGAATCGTGACCATCGGATTAAAAACAATTCAGATGCTCAGGATTGCGCCACGTCGTCAGTCAACAGTCAACAGTCAATATTTGTACAGTAATGCCGCCTGAATAGTAAATAATCCCATGTAAGCGCATGTACTGTACACACGATTTTTTCTCCACTGAGATGCTGCCACGTCATCGATCTACAGTACATAAGAAATTTAGTCCAATAAGATCGTGATACATCATCGGTCAATGCCACGTCATCGGTCAACGCCACATAAGCAGTCAATTCATATAATTCGTCCAATCAGATACTGCCACGTCATAGGTAGTTGCCACATCATCGGTCCGTATACATGAACAGTGTCGTGAACAGTATCCGTGAACAGTATTCATGAATAGTACCGTACGTATGAACAGTATCGTATGTGTGAACAGTACTTTTTCCTTTAATGCTCCTCTTAAGGTTTTCGACCGTCCTGAGTCCAAATATGACGTCCGTTTTGTTGTCTGATCACTTGTTCATTGTGAAACGATCGTAATGCCCCTAAAATACATAAAATACATAGTTATAATAAAACACATATAATTAAATAATTAAATAATTAAATAAATAAAAATAGCAATGTTAGTGAGATTTAAAGTGTAAAATGATGATTTTCTCCTTTATAAATGTACACTTTCTAACACTCAACAATAAGTACCACTAGAAGGGTACAAGCTCAAAACACTAAACTCTCTTAAAATTAAACAAGAGTGACTCTATTGGAACCCATTTATTTATTTATTTATTAAACTCCTCTTGTCATGCATTTATACTTTTATCCTTTACTTTTAAATTGTATTAAATGTAAAGTTTTATCTAATCAAATCTACAAATGAAATTTCTTTAACTCTTCCTCTATTTAAGAACTCTTAAAACTTGTTATTGTTTTTTAAAATAGGTCAATTGTAAAAGTGTAAGAATTGATGTAAAGCAACTCTTATATCACTTAACAATTTATCGAATAAAAAGCAATAATAAAGTTTCTTATTCATAGACACTTAGCAATCTTTTTGGACATGAACTAAAAAACTCTTATCAAGTAAGTAGATTTAATTTCTTTAGTTTTACTTGGCTTTCACATTCAAAAGTCTCACCTAGTTAATAAAGGTATAAATTATATTTAAAGTGTTAACAAAATGCGGTCCTTGTTATTAGTCAAGGAAAATTAGTTTTGAGGAAAAATTTTTTAAAAATGTGTTTTTATTTTTGACAAAAATAATAAGAATTTAGTAGAGGTTTCTATTAATTTTCTAAAAGTTTTTTTTAAAAGCATGGTCTCTTTTGGTGAAAAGGCATTTTTGGGCTTCAGTTAGGAGCTCAAAAGTGTTTTTAACCAACATGTTTTCAAAATAAATTTAATAAACTTTGAAAAACCAATTTTTGCCAAGACAACTTTTGTAGTTTTCATAAAACTTTTGGGAATTCACTGTATATAGGTAAGAAACTGGTGACATATATTCCAATGGTTAACCCAAATGAGAAATATATCAGTCTACATTATCGGTCTAACAAGCCACATACAAGTTTTTCCCTAGCCCTGGCTTTTCCTTTTCTCTTCTTTGGTATTAGAGCATCTCTTTTGTTCTTTTCTTTAAATATTTTTATATGAGTAGCTACAAGACAGACTTCATTGACTTTATGATATATTTTTTACAATTGCTAAATTTGACAAAAATCTTGAAAAAATTTATAAAATCCATTCATTGTTTTAGAAAAAGATTATGATGATTGGATAGAAAATAACCCTTACATAGAAATTTTGGAACATGCTTTAGAAATTGTAGAAACTGAAATAGCAAGACTTAGTAGAGACCATTTAATTAGAAGAATGATTAGGAAATATAAAACTTCCAATAGACTACACATCTACTTTAACTCCTCAAATAGAAAGAAAAACAAAATTTAAACATTATGCTTTTACAAATTTGTCTTATTTGACTTTAGAAAGTTTAATTTACAATATTCTAATATAAACAAGCAAATAAAATTATTAGAAAAATACAAGAATTTAGCTTTAAAAATTAGAAGATTTATAAAATTAGTTTATGAATGTTCAAAAATTAGATTATTTAGACTTAGAAATTAGCTACCATAGAAAAAAAATTAAATTTGACAAAAGAATAAAAATTAGTTGTAGTATTGAATACTTAGAAAATCAATTTAAACATATTCCACACACTAGTCAACAAAATTTCATAATAGATATATTAATTAATTGAAAACATCACCTAGAAGTCAATATAGAGAAGCTAAAAGAACTAGTATTAGGACTAGGAAAATTCTTTGAAACTAGCAATATTGATAGGGTAAAATGAAATTTAGATTATATTACAGAATTATTAGGTGATTTTAATAATTATATTAAAAGATTCTATAGCAAGAAAGAAATAATATAATTAATTCAATTATTCAACATAAAAATACCTAATTTAGTAGAATTAGGAATTAAGAGCCTTGCAAAAATGTTAAAAGTTGAAATAGAAAATTTTAAATTTAGACAGAGAGAATTACAAATGCAAATGACTTAATAAATTAATAGTCAGTGAATAAATTTAGAAAAATAATTAATAGAATGTTTAGTAGACTTAAAATGTCAAATACCATATATTAATCTAGTTGGTTATAGCTTTAAAAAATTTAGTGAAGAAAGTCATACTATCCACCAAACACAAACAAGTACTATTATTAAATCATTAGTCAAAGTTAGTAATAAATTAAAAGACCTAGACAATAGACTTATTAAATTGGAAAATAGCTTTCAAGCCTTTAGAAAAAAATAAATAATCCGTATCAAATCCGGAACTCAATAACTCATTAGATAACTTAGATGGAGAACTAGGCAAATGAACTAATAGAGTAGAAAAGTTAGATTTAAAGGAACCAATTTTAGTACCTAAAAAAGTAGAAATAAAAGACATTTTAAGACCCAAAGTAATATTAAAAGTAATGGACTTAGTAAAAAGTAGTAGAATAGATGTAAATATGTCAGAAAGAATTGGAAAACCGCTATAACTTTCTAATAAAGGTAAGAATTATAGAAAGAACTGAAGACATAGTAGATGAATATAACCTAGATAAATTATTAGAACGAGGTTTTGAATAAATTAAAAAGAAAAGATTATATAATGAAGGTTTAATGTCAAAAATAAATAATAGTTTATAGTCTGCATAGATAAAAATAAATTATTAATAGTATATAGAAGAGAAGCATTTAATTTAATTAGTCTAGTAGAAAGAGATTATCTTTAAAAAAAAAATTAGACAAATACAAATATGGGAATAACAACAATAGGAATCCTTAGGCGGGTTAGATAAAGTTTAAACACTAATGCTCATTCGTATTTATATGATAGTAGATTTCATGACTATGAATAAGCTTAAATAATAAGTGTAGAAGTACACTTAAAAAATAAAGTTAGCACTAGTAGGTTGCACACCTAATATATAGATATAGACATAAATGAATTTTATAAACATATTAAATTAAAAAAAAATTAGACAAATATAAATATGTGAATAACAGTAATAAGAACCTTTAGATAGGTAAAGAAGGTTTAAATACTAAAGCTAATTCGTATTTATATGATAGTGGATTTTATGATTGTGAACAAGCTCAAATAGCAAGTGTAGAATTACACTTAAAAAATAAAGTTAGCAATAGTAGGTTTTATACCTAGTATACACATAGACATAAATAAATTTTGTAAACACATTAAATTAAGTGTGCAAAGCAAAGGGTATAAAATGAATGCAGAATATAGAACTCTTAGAATTAAAACATTTTTTCTAAGAAAATTATATAATAAGTATCCTAAAATTTTAGATTTGAAAGTAAGAATATAGTAGATTGTTTTAAAAGTCAATATGTAGAAATGATTATATCTAAGAAACTAAGTAGTAGTGAATTAAATGGATTAGAATAGATATTATTTAAAGTAGAACAAGATAATATGTTATAAGTACTAGAAACTAGCTATATGTATATAAATATAAATGAATTTAAAATATAAACACAATATCTAGCTTATAGCCTGGACGATAGAAATGAATTTAAAATATATAAAAATGAATTTTAGAATTGAAAGTCATTAGAAAAAAGTACAAGATAGACATAGAAGTCCAGCATTTATTGTACGTAATGAGAGTGAACAACAAATAGGTAAGAGTAGGATAGTAATTAATTATAAAAGATTAAGTGACAATGCTTTGGAAAATAACTACAAAATACCTAATAAAGATGAAGTAGTAAACTGTGTACAAAATGATAGATATTTTTCCAAGTTTGATTGCAAAAGTGATTTTTGACAAATATGACTTTATGAAAAGTCTATTCAATGGGTAGTTTTAAGTTGTTCAAAAAGACATTTTGAATTATTAGTAATGTCATTTGGATTAAAAAATGCACCATAAGTTTTTTTTAGCTTGAATGGATAAAATATTAAAATCCTTTTCAAAATTTTATATGTTTTATATGGATAATATTCTTGTTTTTAGTCATAATAAGTCTACTAATATAACTCACATAAAATTTTACATTGATTTAAGAATAATAATTAGTAATTTCTAAAAGAAAATTGAACTATTAAAAACAAAAAATAGATTTTTTAGGACTAATAATAGGTAAAGGAACTATAGAATTACAACTACATACAATTAGTAAAATATTAAAATTTCTAGATAAAATAGAAGATACTAAAGAACTACAAAATTTCTTATGATTATTAAATTATAATAGAAAATTTATACCAAACCTTAGTACATTGATAAGATCTCTATATAATAAGTTAGGAAAAAAAGGGAAAAAAAGGATTTTACTATTGAGAATATAAAACTAATACAAAAACTTAAAGGAATGGTTAGGAATCTTAAGTCATTAGCATTACCCATGGACAATTATTACAAAATTATTCAAACTGATGCAAGTAGTTTCGGAGGGGTAGGAATATTAATACAAAAACCGAACAATGATGGCTGAAAAGAGAAATAAGAAATAACAATGTCTACTAGTGGAAAATGTACAGAAACAGAAGTATAAAATCAAGTATAGAATTAGAAATTTTAGGAATAATAAGTTCCTTTAATTTATTTCATGGGAGCTGCTAAGTTACAACAGTTGTAATTTAATAAAATCATGTATCATTTTGTATATATAAATAAAATCCTTATTTCATTTATATATACAAAATGATACATTTACAATAAGAACAAATTGTAATAATATTATATAATTTTATAAAAAAAAACTATAGAAGGAAACTTTTGAGAAGAAAAATTCTTTTATTAGTAAAAAATAGATATAATTTTTAGAGATAATAATAGGTAAAGGATATAAAGCAAAAATTAAGTGTATAGTAGGGAAAGGTGATACTTTAACAGATATTCTTTCAAGATTAATTGTGCAATAATTATTTTGCATAAATTAATAAAACTTAGATAGCTAAGTTTTCTTCAAAAAAACTTAGATACTTTTCTTCAAAAAAAATAAATTTAAGTTTCAAAAGTAAATTTTAGTTATTAGACAATCAACAATGCATCTTAGATAATTTATACAGTTGTAATAACCCACAAGATAAATTACAAGTAACCAATGCAATTATGTATTAGTTTAGACATATTAATGAGAATTTAGTGAGTAATCATTTTGTATTTTTTATATTAGTTATAGGTAGATAGCTAAGCATTTATAGTCAGTGGAGAAAGATAATTGATCCAATAATCAATTATCTTTATCCATATATAGAAGTTTTTATACATTTTAGAAAGTAATAAAATTCACTAGACGAAGGAAGACTAAATTATCAGTTAGCCATTTAATTAACCTTTTAACCGTGCATCAACATCATCAAATAGACAGTTATATAATTCCTTAAACAAAGCATCATCATCATCAACATCGTTCATACAGTTTTGCAATCATCTTGAAGTCATGACATGTTGTTAGAAAATTTAGACAGTATAATTAAAATAAACAGACGTAAAATAATTGCATTAGAAGGTGCTAATGAAGACTCAATCAGACAAGTGATATCTAATGCAATTTACTCGTGATATCTAATGCAATTTACTCATGTCCAAGTAAAACTATCACTTAATTGAAATGATATCTAATACTTTATTAGCACTTTTGAACGTAATCATTTTCTATCTATTTGTTTCAATTATATTGTCTAAATTAAATGGCTAATGTGGTAATTTGGTCTTATCCTTTGTCTAGCGAATTCTCTTCCTTCATGAAATGTATAAAAGCTTCTATAGCATGGATTAGGATAATTGATTATTTAGATCAACTAACTCTCTCCACTAACTATAAAAGCTTGGTTTGTCTACCTCTAATTAATACAAAAAATGTAAAATGATTATTATCTACATGCTCATTAATTTGTCTAATTTAGTGCATAAGTTCATTGGCTACTTTTAATTTATCTTGCGGGTTTTTAAAACTCTATAAATTGTCTAAGATGCAACGTTAACTACCTAATAATTGAAATTTACTTTTAAAGATTAAATTTGTTCATGAAAGAATTTGTCAAAGTTTTATTGGACTGAAACTCATACATCGCTTAATTCATGTACAATAATTATTGAACAATTGATCTTGAAAGATATCTATTAAAGTATCATCTTTACCTACTACACACTCAAATTTCGCTTTATATCCTCTACCTATTATTGTCTCTAAAAAGTATATCCATCTTTTACTAATAAAAGAAACTTTTCTATAAAATTCTATTATTATAATATGTTCTTATTGTAAATGTGTTATTTTGTGTGTGCAAATGAAATGAGTTTAAGGAATTTATTATTCTTAAAATTTCTAATTCTATACTTGATTTTCTACTTCCTATTTCTGTAAATTTTTCACTAGTATACATTGTTATTTCTTCTCTCTTTTTTGAGCCACCTTTGTTTGGTTTTTGTATTAATAATCATGCCCATCCTAAACTACTTGCACCAGTTTGTATAATTGATAATAACTATCTATAGATAACATTAATGACTTAAGATTCGTAACTATTCATTTAAGTTCTTGTATTAATTTTATGTCTTCACTATTAAAACATTTTTGTCCATTTTTACTTAATTTATTATATAGAGGTTTTATTAATGTACTAAGATTTGGTATAAATTTTCTATTGTAATTTAATAATCTTAAGAAATTTTGTAGTTTTTAGTATTTTCTATTTTATTTGGAAATTATAATATTTGACTAACTATATACAATTGTAATTTTATAGTTCCTCTATCTATTTTTTGACCTAAAAGAATTTATTTTTTTGTTCTAATAGTTCAATTTTCTTTTTACAAATTACTATATTGTTATTCTTAAAACAATATAAAATTTTATGCTAGTGAGTTATATGCATAAGCTTATTATGACTAAAAACAATAATATCATCTATGTAAATTATAAAAAAATTTTAAAAGGGTTTTAATATTTTATCCATCTTGGCTTGAAAAACTTGTGGTATATTTTTTAATCCCATGGACATTACTAACCATCTAAAATGTCTTTTTGAACAATTAAAAGCATCCATTGAAGTGATTTTTCATGGAGACATCTTTGCCAAAAATCACTTTTACAATCAAACTTTGAAAAATATGTAGCATTTTATGTATAGTCTATTAGTTCATTTTTATTAACTATTTCATAATTGTTATCTAAGGTCTTGTCATTTAATATTTTATAATTAATTACCATCCTACTCTTACCTCTCTTTTTTTTCACTATGACTATTTGCAATAAATGCTTGACTTTTATGTCTACTTGTACTTTTTTTAATTACTTTCAATTCTAACAATTCATTTATATGCTTTTTAGATTCATTTATATCTTATGGGCTATAAGTTAGATCTTGTTTTGTATATTGTTATATCTAGATTAATAATTTATAATTTATATTTTATATACTTCTTTATTATCTTTTCTAATTGGTTTGTTGACTACTATTTCTAATTTTTCTCCTTTTTTTAATCTAATTTCTTCATGTCATTTTTCACACTCTAAAGATTCTACTTCTTTTTCTACACTCATTACATCTTCTAAGTGCTTGTCTATTTCTTGAATTTCTCATTTATGCATGTCATTTTCTAATTCTAACTTACTATTGTCTCCTATCTCTTTTGCGTTTTCTACCTTTTTTTCTATAATAAAGAGTTAAGGAATTACATATCTACATTATTTTTTAGCATAAAAGTCTTCTTTACGTATGGCAAAATGTGTGTTTTCATATTTTGGTTGAATAAATATTGATTTTTAAAAAGAATTTACTCCATTTGGAGTTATTCTTACCAACATTATTTCCTAATATAAAGTTTAATTCTAAAATAAGTTTATATCTTACTTTTTGATTTGAAATAAATGTTTTTGATAAAATATATGTTTCTCTATTTATTCTTATACATATATTATTTATACATTATGTCATTTGCATCAATTCACTATTAAACTGTCTAATATTTATTGAATTTCTTAATTTGTTCGTATTCTCTTTAGGTACTAACCTATCATATATGACACATTTATTTGCCATTGTGTCTATCATTACTTTAGTATAGATTGTTTCTTTTTTAAATAATAATTATACATATATATTTATTAACTCGCCTCCTACTCTATTTATTTGTATTGTTTTATTTTCCTATTGTTTATATTTACAATTATTATAAAATAATTTTCCTATGTTTATATCTCTATATCCTAGTTCCAATTGTTTATTACAATATGTATAATTTTGTCAAAAAATGATGTGTATGTTTCTAAAACCTTAATTTCTAAGTTTGATTCTAAACCTGAACTATTGTTAGTTTATGATTCACTATTACTAATAATACATGTTGTGGACTTAAGTGTAGTGAATCCAAAAATTGAAGCTAAAAAATGATGGTGTTTTAGGTGAGTAATCTCACTTAACAAATCACATGCATTATGTCTGCTGGTCTTTTCACCAGAAGGATCTTGTGTAAAAAGCATCTATATAAGCATGATTATATGACCAATCATATAGAAAATATAGGCCTTTACACGTGTGTCCAAAAGTTGTGTAATTTGAGTTTCAACATCAAGAAAATAAAAGGCTAGTTGTTAAAGTAAATAAAGAGCTGGAAAGAGAGCTTTCTAAAAACATTTTAGAAAGTGAGAGAGAGTCTTATTGTTCCTTGTAATCTCATATGTAAAGACTCTGCAACAATCATCTTGAATCATCAATAAAGAACTTTATGTGGTTTTTTCTATGGATGTAGATTGTGCACTTGTGCACAATTGAACCACGTTAAATTTTGTTCTCTGTTTGAGTGTGTTTGCTTCTTGATCATTTCAATCCTTTGTTCAATCTCCATTAACCTAGAACGAAGCATGAAATTAGGATTGAAGTCTCAAATTGGTTATTGGTTCTAATTGCAACTTAGCTTGATCTTGACAAGATTGTTGGGCAGTGATTTGTTGCTAGTTAGTGAACTAAGTGTTGTGCAAATTTTAATGAACTCGCAAGCGCACGAATCTATTGTAGAATAGATTAATGGTGACGAGTGTCGATCCCACGAGGAGGTTGATTTTAATTATATGCCGAATTAATTTTTTTTAATAGAAACAATTAAATTATGGTAATTTTATTCTAAATTGTAGTTTAAAATGGCGGGAATAATTGAAAATGTACCTGTTATAATAAGGCACTTGGGTATCCGCATCCGCATCAACATGCTTCATGGGCTAAATATTCCATATTAATACCAATTAAATCATAAGGGGAGATTCCACACCTCATGAACCACTCTCCAATAAGTATGGTGCCAAGGGCTTATCGTGCCAAATAATAATAACCTTGTAATAGGGTGCCGGTTTAACCAGGGCTGTAACTAGACAAGACTATTATTATTTGTCGAAGAAAAGTCAAAACAACCACAAATATTAGAGGGGAAGAGAAAGTAAATTTACCAAATTAAGCCCATGGAACATGTTGAGACTTCACCTTCAACTCAAGTTCAAAAGAAAATTAGCCACTCATATTTTAACTAAGGATAAAAAAAGAAAATTTTATTAAAATACAAAGAAACTACAAGAAGGAGAAGAAATTTCAAAAATCTAAGCTTATAAATGAATTCAGGGGTATCAAATTAGGGGGAGAGAGCCCCCTTTTTATAGATACATTGAGTGAATCGTGACTATCGGATTAAAAATGATTCGGATGCTCAGGATTGCGCCACGTCATCAGTCAACAGTCAACAGTCAACATTTGTACAGTAACGCCTCCTGAATAGTAAATAATCCCATGTAAGCGCATGTACTGTACACATGATTTTGTTCCACTGAGATGTTGCCATGTCATCGATCTACAGTACATAAGAAATTTAGTCCAATAAGATCGCGACACATCATCGGTCAACACCACATCATCGGTCAACGCCACATAAGCAGTCAATACCATATAATTCGTCCAATCAGATACTGCCACGTCATAGGTAGTTGCCACATCATCGGTCCGTATATATGAACAGTATCGTGAACAGTACCGTAAACATTATCATGAACAGTACCGTATGTATGAACAGTACCGTATATGTGAACAGTGACTTTTTTCCTTTAAAGCTCCTCTTAAGGCTTTCGACCGTCCTGAGTCCAAATATGACGTCCGTTTTGCTATCTGATCACTCGTTCATTGTGAAATGATCGTAATGCCCCTAAAATATATAAAATACATAATTATAATAAAACACATATAATTAAATAACAAAATATTTAATTAAATAAAAATATTAATGTTAGTGAAATTTAAAGTGTAAAATGACGATTTTCTCCTTTATAAATATACACTTTCTAATACTCAACACTAAGCAGTCAAGTCGCTACACATATACTATCATTATTAGATAATTCATCTATATTAAGAATTTCTTCTCTGTATAAAACCTATAATTTTATATCATAATAGTCTATTTCTAATTGATTAACCTTTTTATTTCAAGGCAATATGGTTTAATATGTCCTTCTTTACCACATAAAAATAATTTACAAGCTTTATTTCTTTTATAGATTTGTTTACGTGCTTTTCTAACTTTTTTTATTATAATATTTAAGGAATTATTTTATAGAATTTTTAAATGTTGTATTTATATGGTTGCTTATTTTGACTATAACGTTTCCTATGCTTCTTATGTTTCTTGTGTCTAAAATAACTAAAATAATTATAGTCTAAGGTTGGAACTTTTGATATGTCTATAAACATTTTCCTAAAGGGAAATTATCTATTATATATATCCTTAATTTACTTCGTTATCAAATTTTTCACAACACTTTTAGAGTATATTAGTTGTCCACCTTAAGTTGACAAAATATATTTATCATCCACCAAACAGTTATTATGATTTGAAAGTTAGCGAAACTGTAGTAAATTGATAATTTTATCCTTAAAAATTATCATTTATATACCCTTAAAATATCTTATTATCACTTATATATCCTTAAATTATCATTTATATCATGTAAAATAATCAAATTACCCCTCTAACATTATCATATTTAAACAGCAACTAATAGTTTAGTGAACGGCATATATATTTTATCAACTTACAGTAGATGATTGATACACCTTAAAAGTATTTTAGTATTTTTAATAAAAGAGTATATTTAAGGTATAAAATTGATAATTTCCCTTTCCTAAATTGTGGTTTTAACTAAAGTCTATGTTTTTCTTCTTCATAACATTCTCTAATTCTACCTCTACCAGTTATTATTTGCGTTTTTTTTAGTTTTAAACCAATTCATTACTTTATTATGTGATTTTTCTCTTATTTTTCTTGGTAATTTATCTATAAATTTTAATTAAAAAAATCCTCATTGAAAGGTTTTCTTATTTCACTACAATATTTATAAAAATAAGTAGCATATTTATCAAAATATCTTAAATTATAAATGCTAAATTTTACAAATTTCTAATTGCTTTAATTTATTTAATTACATTGTCTTTTTCATCTACTCCTAATTTTATTTTTTATTAAATCTATAAAACTAATTACTGTAATATTTATATTAAAATTGTCTAATTTTTCTATTTTATTTTTCTTCATCCTAAATATATTTCTTTTTCTCTACTTCCAAAGTTACTTGCTAAAAATATTAATTTGTAATTCAGATTTACTATTATTGCTAATGCTTCTATAGAATGTCTAAGTAAATTACCTTCTCATTGGTTAGATACTTGTTTCCATTCAATAGGCCATGTCCTTCTAATTCTAATACCAATAAATCTCTTGCTTGCGGTGTTGTTTTCCAACTATCTAATTTTGTTTTACTTTAAATACTCATTTTGCTTTTGTATATTTTTTATTACTTTATGAGATTCTTTGTTTATTTAAATAACTTTTGAAATTTGAAGGTTTTACTATTGGTTCTAATATACGCCTATTACTACTTTCACCTAATTTTGGTTTTCTATCGTCTTCTCCTACTAGTATTTGATTTACTTATTCTAAATAATATATTTCACCTATGTCTAAATTCTTCCAAATTCTTCAAATCTAATTTTTTTATAAATTTATTTTCTATGTCATCATCTATTAATTCATCATTGTTAGATAACTTTGTACATTATTTCTCATCTAAGTATTCTATAGGATCATTAAATATTAAGTCTATAATTTTATCTCTATTATTAAGTAATATTTTATATTTATTTATATTTAAATTTACTATTATACTCTGAAATACAAATAAGCAACCCAAGAGGGAGGGTGAATTGGGTTATTAAAATTTATTTTACAAATAATTCAATCTAATGCCTTAATGCAAACAAAAATTAAGTTTTACTTGATTCGTGCCATCATAAACAACTTCAAATTTGTGCCAAATTTCATAAGCACTTTCACAACTTGACACTCTATGAAATTCTTTCTTATCTAGTGCACAAAATAACGTATTCATGGCTTTGGAATTTAGAGAAGCTTTTCTCTTTTCCAATTCATTCCATTCCCATGAAGGTTTTGGAATATCTTCCCCGACTTCATTTTTAGTCAATGGCATAAATGGACCATCACAAACAACTTCCCAAATTTCGTAATCTAGGGCTTGTAAATAAATTCTCATCCTAGTTTTCCAATATGGATAGTCATTTTCGTCAAAGAATGGTGGTCTAGTTGTGGACTATCCTTCCCTAAAGGTTGAATCACTTTGGGTTGCCATAGATCTTTTACTCTAGACGGTTAAGTCCTAATAAGAGAACTACGCTCTGATACCAATTGAAATACAAATAAGCAACCCAAGAGGGGGGTGAATTGGGTTATTAAAATTTATTTTACAAATAATTCAATCTAATGCCTTAATGCAAACAAAAATTAAGTTTTACAGGAATGAAATCAAATATAATAAATTAGGCAATACTTGCAAAATAAATGAGTAAGGGAAGAGAATGCAAACACAGTAATTTTTACGTGGTTCGGCAATCCCCGCCTACGTCCACGCCTTCAAGCCAACCGAGCTTGAGGATTTCACTATTCAAGCCTCCCAAGGCTTCAAATGTTTACAATTGACTTCTAAGGTGTCAATGGACCTTTACAATCAAGAGATTATCACCCTAATCTCTTTACCCCAAGTGTTTCCCTCACTTGAACATTCTTAATACAATACAAAATAGAAATTACAGCAAAAGCACTCTCTACAAGAGTAGATTCATAAATAATGGTCAAGAATGATTTAATATATTGTGATTTGCAATATGAAAACTCAATATATGTTTTACAAACTTGTTTTTCCTTGCCAGAAACTTTTAAATGAAGTTGGAGTTGAGTTTTTATAGTTAAAACTCGAAAACTAGCCGTTATTGTCAAATTCCGATTCTTTGCTCGGCGGCTACCGCTTAATTTAACCGGCCCCGTCGTAATAAATGAAGTTCTATGTTAATTTTAAATTTTCTTCTGAGAATATTCACGAAATTACAGTTTTACCTCAAAACTTATTCAAATTATGCTATAGCCCAAAACGTTATAAAACTTTTCAAATAGACCCAAACTCAGAAATTTTAATTATTATTTAATTCTAAAAATATTATAAAATTATAGTATGGCCCAAACTAAAGAAAATATTTTCAAATAAGTCCTTTTTGAGTTTTAGCTAAATCACCATAATCTTTAAAGTTTTCAAAATTTTTCACTTAAGCCCACAATCTATTATAAGTTACAATAAAGCCCAAAAATTTTAGAATTTAGCAAATAAGTCCAACTCCGAAATTTAAAACATTTTTATTTTATCCAAAATACTTTAATCCACAAAATATTTTATCTCATAAACATAAAAGTATTTAACTTGAAAAATAATTATTTTATTAACATAAAATTGAGCTTCACAAATGCTAATCCAAGCATAAATTAAATCATACCGGCTTTACAAGAAATTATCGCAATAAATTATCCGTTGAGTCGCCGTTACCCGTTGAGTGTCTTGAACTTCATTTCACTTGATTCCACTTGATTTATTATCCTTCAAAACTAATTAACTTGTGAAATACAAAATGAAACACTTTAATGCATATGTTTGTTATCATCAAAATCATAATATTTATAACCTATTAGGCTAACAATCTCCCCCTTTTTGATGATGACAAACATCTCATGTATTTTGACATATATGCTTCCCCTTAATATATGGCGTATATAATCAGATTTAAAATGAACTCCCCCTGACAATATGATTTATAACAATTTATAAACTCCCCCTTAATATTTCAGAAAACATGCACAAGTGCGTAAGTGCGTAAAAAAAATATAATACCTGTCTCCGAAATACATGATTTCTCCCCCTTCATCATCAAAATTTAAACTAAGGCAACAATAATCAACCAAATACAGGCAATAGACATGAAATTCTAATAATAAATCAAGAAGTCATAATATAGCATTCAAATATAAAACACCCACGTATAGAACATCCAAAGACAAATTATCCAAATACAGAACATCCAAAGGCAAATCATCCAAATACAGAACATCCAAAGAGCTTATAATGATCATCCACAATCCATAAAGAAAATGTAAATGCATAAAAATGTGTGGTACTGAGGAACAAAAATAAAATATCTATGGAGATGGTGGATGTGATGAAGATGATGGTGGTGGAAACCTAAGAGCTGCAAAAAAGCTGCTGCTGGCCATCAAGAATCTGCTGCTGCTGAGCTATAAGTCGCTGGTGTTGGTCAAATAATTACTGCTGCTGCTCAAAGAGGCGCTGGTGCTCTAAAGTGGATTGAGCGGAAAAAGCTTCAAATTGAGATTGAAGTCGGCTTTGCTGTGTCGAAAGAGAATCCATTTTAGCCAACATCTGCTGCATTTGATCCTCATGGGTAGCTGAAGGAGTTTTGGAAGAACCCGCAGAAGATGGATAATGAGAGCGCTGTGGGACACTGAGATCAGGAAGTGGCTCTGGTGGAAGAACATCGTTAAAGAAACGATGATCTGTAGGAGCAAGTTCAGAAACTTTGGTGGAGTATCTCCGGTCCCTAGTCCATTTACCTTCGGCCCAAATAAATCCTAAGTTGGTAATAGCATCATCTCCTAGTTCTCTTGAGTTTAAAAAGGTTGGTTCGGTTATGGGTACTCGAAAATGTTTAAGGATGCGGGTAATGATACTACCATAAGGGAGGAACCTTTTAGCCATACAAGGTGTGCTAAGCATATGATTGAGTATAATATACCCAACATTAAGTTTTCTACCCTCCAAAATATAATCCAATAAAGCCACATCCAATTGGTTAACTTCATCTCCATGACCATATTTAGGAGTAATTACATGATAAAGAACATAATGTAGGATTCTAATTTGAAGAGGCAAAGCTTGAGATTTTAATGATGATCGACAAAATTCATCGGACAAATCACGTCGGCGACAAATTTTTTGAACAACATTTTCAAGAGAAAACCATGGATGATCTATTTTAACTTTAGCACTATAAATTTCTAATCCCTCATTTGGAGTCCCAAGAATATGATTTAACTCCGCAACATCAAATTCAATACGAACTCCCCCAACACTAGTAACAATTTTATCCGAAACTTCTATATCCATATTCGAATAAAAAACCTTAACTAAATTCTCATAATATGCTTCTTGAATAATTAAGACATTTTTCCAGCTCATGGCAATAAGAAGTTTATCAAGAGATTTACCACAAATTTCCAAATTTGCCAATTTCTTAAGATTAACAAAGTAAGGAGGAATAACCGACCTCGGCATGAAATTATCGATAAACCGTTTCTGAAGCGGGAGATGTCAAAAATGAGTTGACAAAAACTCCGTATTATCCTCATAATCTTCCTTGAGTCTCTTGGCCATTTGTTTGCTCTTGGCTTTTTCTCCACCCACCATTGTTGAACAATTTCGGATTTGAGTAAAATGGATAAGTTTGAGCTAAGAAATGTAATCCTAGAGATGAATGAGGTTTAGATATAATGTGGAATTGATTAAAGATGGGCTAGAGAAAGCTTGATAATCTAGAGAGAGAAACGACCAAAACTAGGTTTTTGGATTTCGAATTTTTTTATGGAGATGTGATAAAATGGTGTTTGGATGATGAAAAATGAAGGAGTAGTGGATGGGTAATGGTTTGGATGATTAGTTTAGCAAGAAAATGAGTGAGAATGGAAGAAATTTGAGAGATAGATGGTGAAGCACTATTCACTCGGGAGAGAGAGAAAGTGATGAACAAGAGAAGAGGGAGTTGAAAAGATGATTGGAGGATGTTTAATGGAAGTTAAATGGATGGGTAATGGATTGAATCAAAGATTTTGACATGAAAATGGTTGAGAAATGAAGAATTTTTTAAGGAAAAATGGAGGAGGAGTCACGGTTTTGAAAGAGAGAAAGACAAGTAAGGAAGAAGGCCAAAATGAGGGAGAAGAGTGGGTAAAACCCGTGACCAAGCGGCTAGCCGCTTGCTCTCGGGTTTGGGTGCCATTCCAAGCGGCTAGCCGCCTGGTTGCTGCCCAAACACACCAATATCACTTTTCGGCCATTTTTTATCAATCTCGTCATCATTTCTTGATTCCGAAACCTCTCAAGAACCATTTTAATGCATGAATCATGATCTTAAACATTTAAAACATGATTAAATCAAGCAAATGATTCATCTATCAAGCATATATCATAGAGCACACAAGCATTTGAAATGAATATTTCATAACACCTTACTTATCTATCATGCTCAAACTTCTTCAAAAACATTAGCAAACATTAAGCAAATAATTTTAATAGATCCAATAACATAATTAGAGATGTTAATGTGAAAATCTCATCATCCCAAGTTCATGCCGAATTTTTGAAAATTGTTCTTCGCAAAGGGGTTTTGTAAAAATATCAGCAAGTTGATTTTCCGTAGAGATAAATTCTAAAGCAATATCACCTTTTTGTACATGATCTCTTAAAAAATGATGTCTAATCTCTATATGCTTGGTTCTAAAGTGCTAAATGGGATTCTTTGACAGATTAATAGCACTAGTATTATCACACTTGATAGGAATTTGTTCAAGTTTAATGCCATAGTCTCTAAGTGTTTGTTTCATCCAAAGGGCTTGTGCACAATAACTACCTGCGGCAATATATTCCACCTCAGTGGTTGAGAGTGCAACCGACTTTTGTTTCTTACTAAACCATGAAATAAGAGAATGACCTAGAAAATGGCAAGTTCCACTAGTACTTTTCCTATCCACCTTATAACCAGCAAAATCGGCATCCGAGTAATAAGTTAAATCTATATGAGTTCCTCTAGGATACCAAAGGCCAAGATCCATAGTTTCACTCAAATAACGAAAAATTCTTTTAACAGCAAGCAAATGAGATTCTTTGGGACATGATTGAAATCTTGCACACAAACATACACTAAATATGATATCAGGTCTACTTGCGGTTAAGTAAAGTAAAGAGCCGATCATACCTCGATACTTTTTAATATCAACTTCTTTACCTTTTTCATCCTTGTCAAGCTTGATTGTTGTACTCATTAAAGTGCTTTTAGTATTTGATTCTTCAATTCCAAACCTCTTGAGCAGATCTTTGACATATTTAGCTTGATTGATGAAAATTCCCTCATTGTTTTGTTTGATTTGAAGTCCAAGGAAATACTTCAATTCTCCCATCATGCTCATTTCAAACTTCTTACTCATACAAGATGAAAACTCTTTGCACAATGACTCATTAGTAGAACCAAAAATAATATCATCAACATAAATTTGAACAACAAGTATGTCTTGGTTCTTATACTTAACAAAAAGTGTAGTATCGGTTTTTCCCATTGAAAAATCATTATCAAGTAAGAAATTTTTAAGCCTATCATACCATGCTCTAGGTGCTTGTTTTAAACCATATAATGCTTTTGATAACTTATAAACATGATCTGGAAATTTTTCATTTTCAAAACCAGAGGGTTGTTTCACATAAACTTCCTCCATGATATATCCATTTAGAAAGGCACTTTTGACATCCATTTGAAATAAAATGAAATCTTTATAACATGCATATGCTAGCAACATTCTAATGGATTCTAATCTAGTTACTGGTGCAAATGTCTCATCAAAATCAATTCCTTCTTCTTGGTTGTATCCTTGAGCCACTAATCTAGCTTTATTCCTTACAATCACACCGGATTCATCCATCTTATTTCTAAATACCCATTTAGTTCCTATAATGGATTGGTGTTCTGGTTTGGGAATTAATTCCCATACATTATTTCTCTCAAATTGGTTTAACTCATCTTGCATTGCCATAATCCAAGATTCATCATTTTCCGCATCCAGAAAGGATTTTGGTTCAATTTGAGAAATAAATGCAGCATGCTCACATGTATTCCTAAGTGATGATCTAGTTGTAACACCTCTAGATGGATCTCCTAAAATGGCATCTTTTGGGTGAGAAGAAACATACCTCCACTCCTTAGGGAGTGCTTGAGAAGTACCTTGACTTTGTTCTGCGCTTGTTTCTTCATGTTGCTCCACTTGATTTTCTGTATTCTTTTGGTTGTTCTTTGATGAATCTTCTTGTATATTTTCATCTGCATCATCACTAACAGCGACTTTCTCCATAGAGGAGGTATTAGACTCATCAAAAGTAACATGCATAGACTCTTCCACAACCAAAGTTCTTTTATTATATACTCTATAAGCTTTGCTTGAGTTTGAATACCCAAGAAAGATACCAACATCAGATTTTGGATCAAATTTTCCAAGATTATCTTTTGTGTTCAAAATAAAATATTTACATCCAAAAACTTTGAAATAACCAATGTTGGGTTTTCTATCTTTCCAAAGATCGTAGGGAGTTTTATTAAGATAAGATCTGATCAACACCCGATTTAAAACATAACAAGCGGTGTTGATGGCTTCGGCCCAAAAATATTTAGGTAAAGCATTTTCATTTAACATGGTCCTAGCCATTTCTTGAATAGATCTATTCTTTCTCTCAACGACTCCATTTTGTTGTGGAGTTTTAGGTGATGAAAATTGATGCTCAATGCTTAAATCATTGCAGAAATTTTCAAATGCATGATTCTCAAATTCTCTACCAAGATCACTTCTAATGCAAGTAATAGAGTATCCTTTTTCATTTTGAACCTTTTTACAGAAAACTTTAAAAGCTTCAAATGCATCATCTTTATAGCCAGGAATAGTACCCAAGTGTATCTAGAATAATCATCTACAATTACAAATGCATAATATTTTCCACTTAAGCTAGCATGTCTAGAGGGTCCAAATAAATCCATGTGAAGCAATTGAAGTGGTTTTGAAGTAGAGACATGATTCTTGTTTTTAAAAGAAGTTTTGATTTGTTTTCCAAATTGACAGGCATCACAAATTTTATCCTTTTGAAAACTAATTTTTGGAAGTCCTTTAACCAAATCATTTTTCGAAATTTTTGAGATTAAATCCATGTTTGCATGACCTAGTCTTTTATGCCATAACCATCCATCATCATGCAATGCCGAGAAACATTTATTAATGGTAGATGCACAATCTATATTAATGGTATAGACATTAATACATCTATGTCCTACAAACAAAACTTTTCCATCACATGCATTTTCAATAACACATCTAAATTTATCAAAGACTACTTTATAACCCTTATCACATAATTGACTAATACTAAATAAATTATGTTTTAAGTTTTTAACCAAGCACACATTTTCAATAAGAGTAGAAGATACATTACCGACATTGCCAATACCAATGATCTTTCCTTTTGAATTATCTCCAAAAGATACATCTCCACCATTTTCGATCTTAGTAAAACTTGAAAACCAAGCATAATTTCCTGTCATGTGTCTTGAACACCCGCTGTCCAAGTACCATTTATTCTTCTTCTTCTTTAAGCCCTGCAGAGGAAATTTTAAGTCTTAGGTACCCAAATCTTTTTGGGTCCTTGGATGTCAGCAATGGTTCCTTTTGGAACCCAAACATATTTTATACCATAATAAGTATTTCTTTTCACAGGACATCTATTTTTCATGTGACCATTTCTATTGCAATAATAACAAGTAATTTTATGATCACTTGTGGATGTAGCTCTAACAAAATAATTCTTGTAATACTTTTGCTTCAAGTTAGGCTTATACCCAAGTCCTCCTTTATCAAAAACACATTTTTGAAAGTTAATTAAATTATCCAACATTTTTTGGCCATTTGTGAATTTTATCACAATTTCATTTAACTCATTATTTTTCTTCTTGACAACTTCATTCTCCTTTATCAATTTCTCAACATGTAATTTTTCATGCTCATATGAGGTATTAAGTTTTTCATTTGAAGATGTGACTTTATCATGCAACATTTTATTTTCTAGTTCTAAACATGTAATCTTTGCATTCAATAATTCATTTTCATTTTTGAGATCTATCAATTTCTTTTTAAGACATACATTCTTTTTACCTATCTTCATTAACTCATCATATAACTCTTTAAAAGCATCATGTAATTCATCATAGGTAGGAAGATCATTTACCTCATCTAGTTCATCATTCGATTCATCTCCAATCGCCATAAGAGCTAGATTTGTCATTTCTTGATGCTCATCATTATCACTTGTTTCTTTATCAGTATCATCCCACGTGGCCACCATTGCTTTCTTCTTAAACTTATTGAGAAGAGGGCATTCCGATCTTATGTGGCCAGGCTTCTTGCACTCGTAACATTTAATTGCTTCCTTTTTCTCTTTTTGGTTCTTGAAATCTTTAAATTTTCTTCGCTCACCAGTTTTCTTGAAAAATTTTCTGAACCTCCTAGCAAGCATAGCCAATTCCTCATCATCCGGCTCACTTTCTCCATCACTTTCAAATTTTGTGACTTTGAGAGCAATGTTTTTCTTCTTCTCTTTATTGCCTCTTTCAGCTGCCAAATCTTCCTCATAAGAAATAAGAGAACCGATTAGATCATCAATAGGTAAGACATTTAAATCTTTATCTTCCTCAATGGCAGTTCTTTTTGGTCTCCAATCCTTAGGAAGTGATCTAATGATTTTCTTAACTTTCTCGCTATTTGAAAAAGTCTTTCCTAGGGCTCCTAGAGTGTTCACTATGTCCGTAAATCTAGTATACATAGAATACACACTTTCATTTTGTTCCATTTGAAACAATTCATATTGTCGAATGTATCTACTAATTTTAGACTCTTTCACTTGATTCGTGCCTTCATAAACAACTTCAAGTTTGTGCCAAATTTCATAAGCACTTTCACAACTTGACACTCTATGAAATTCTTTCTTATCTAGTGCACAAAATAACGCATTCATGGCTTTGGAATTTAGAGAAGCTTTTCTCTTTTCCAATTCATTCCATTCCCGTGAAGGTTTTGGAATATCTTCCCCGACTTCATTTTTATTCAATGGCATAAATGGACCATCACAAACAACTTCCCAAATTTCGTAATCTAGGGCTTGTAAATAAATTCTCATCCTAGTTTTCCAATATGGATAGTCATTTTCGTCAAAGAATGGTGGTCTAGTTGTGGACTGTCCTTCCCTAAAGGTTGAATCACTTTTGATTGCCATGGATCTTTTACTCTAGACGGTTAAGTCCTAATAAGAGAACCACGCTCTGATACCAAGTGAAATACAAATAAGCAACCCAAGAGGAGGGGTGAATTGAGTTATTAAAATTTATTTTACAAATAATTCAATCTAATGCCTTAATGATAACAAAAATTAAGTTTTACAGGAATTAAATCAAATATAATAAATTAGGCAATGCTTGCAAAATAAATGAGTAAGGGAAGAGAATGCAAACACAGCAATTTTTACGTGGTTCGGCAATCCCCGCCTACGTCCACGCCTCCAAGCCAACCGAGCTTGAGGATTTCACTATTCAAGCCTCCCAGGGCTTCAAATGTTTACAATTGACTTTCAAGGTGTCAATGGACCTTTACAATCAAGAGATTATCACCCTAATCTCTTTACCCCAAGTGTTTCCCTCACTTGAACACTCTTAATACAATACAAAATAGAAATTACAGTAAAAGCACTCTCTACAAGAGTAGATTCACAAATAATGGCTCAAAAATGATTTAATCTATTGTGATTTGCAATATGGAAGCTCAATATATGTTTTACAAACTTGTTTTTACTTGCCAGAAACTTTTAAATGAAGTTGGAGTTGAGTTTTTATAGTTAAAGCTCGAAAACTAGCCGTTATTGTCAAAAGTCTTTTATTGCCGCTTAATTTTGTGCCCCACTGTGCTTAATTTGAAGTTTACCGTTAAATTTAACCTAGGCAAATTCGTAAAAATGTGAAGTTACGTTAATTTTGAATTTTCTTCTGATATCATTCACGAAATTATAATTTTACCTCAAAATTTATTTAAATTATGCTATAGCCCAAAACGTTATAAAACTTTTCAAACAGACCCAAACTCAGAAATTTTAATTATTATTTAATTCCTAAAAATATTCTAAAATTATAGTGTGGCCCAAACTAAAGAAAATATTTTCAAATAAGTCCTTTTTGAGTTTTATCTAAATCACCATAATCTTTAAAGTTTTCAAAAGTTTTCACTTAAGCCTACAATCTATTATAAGTTATAATAAAGCCCAAATGTTTTAGAATTTAGTAAATAAGTCCAACTCCGAAATTTAAAACATTTTTATTTTTATCCAAAATATTTTAATCCACAAAATATTTTATCTCATAAACATAAAAGTATTTAACTTGAAAAATAATTATTTTATTAACATAAAATTGAGCTTCACAAATGCTAATCCAAGTATAAATTAAATCATACCGGCTTTACAAGAAATTATCGCAATAAATTATCCGTTGAGCCGTCGTTACCCGTTGAGTGTCTTGAACTTCATTTCACTTGATTCCACTTGATTTATTATCCTTCAAAACTAATTAACTTGTGAAATACAAAATGAAACACTTTAATGCATATGTTTGTTATCATCAAAATCATAATATTTATAACCTATTAGGCTAACATACTCATATTAATTTATATTTCTTCTTCGTTTTCTTCTAATTTTGAATTACTTCTTTATCCATAATTACTAAATTTTAGTGTAACTTAGTTTTGTCTATTTATATATGTATAGCTAGTTTTTGGTACTTTTAACATATTATCTTCTTTTAATTCAAATAATATCCATTTTAATCCATTTAATTCACTACTACTTAGTTTCTTAGGGATTATCATTTAAACGTTTGACTTTTAAAACAGTCTACTATATTTTTACTTTCAAATCTAAATTTTTTATGATATTTATTATATAATTTCCTAGAAAAAATTATTTTAGTTCTAAGTTTTTTATATTCTATATTCATTTTATATCCTTTAGTTTATACACTTAATTAGCATGTTTACAAAATCCATTTACATTTACGACTCCATTAGGTTAGGTATACAATCTATTACTACTACTTTATTTTTTAAGTTTACTTCTACACTAGTTATCTCATGGTCAAATATAAATGAGTTTTTGTGATTAAACCTTCTCTACCCTAACAAAAGATTCCTATTATTATTATTTCCATGTGTACATATGTGTAATTTTCTTTCTTAAGATAATTTCTTTCCTACTAGACTGATTAAAGTTAATTCTTCTATTCTATTTATTATTGATAATTTAGTTTCATTTGTATAGAAATCTAATCTATTATTTATTTTTGACATTCAACCTTCATTATCTAATTTTTTTTCTTTCTAATTTGTTTAAACTTCTTTCTAATAATTTATTTGGGTTCTGTTCATCTGTTACGTCTCCGATTCTTTTTATAAGTTCTTTACCTTTACTAGAAAATTATGGCGATCTTCTAATTCTTTTTGCCATTTTCACATCTATTCTACCATTTGTTACTAAATTTATTATTTTTTAATATTGCTTTGGGTCCTAAAATATCTTTTATGTCTACTTTTTTGGGTACTAAAATTGGTCCGCTTAAATTTAACTTCTTTGCTTTATTAGTTACAATGTCTAGTTCTCTATCTAAATTTTCTAGTGAGTTGTTAAGTTTTAAATTTGATACAAATTCTTTACTTTTTCTAAAGTCCTGAAGCTAATTTCTAATTTAATAAATCTATTGTCTAGGTCTTCTAATTTATTGCTAAATTTGACTAATAATTTAATAAGAGTATTTGCTTGTGCTTGCTAGATGGTATTACTGTGGAGTAAATGAATTCAAACACAAACTAGAGCTAAAACGACAGTCTATAGAGCATTCATTCTTTTTTGTTATAAAGCACGTGAGCAAGCTCATGACTTCTATAAGTGAAACAAAGCTGAGGCTTACTTTTTGCACACAATGGAATTAACAAGTTGCTCGTGCCAAGTCCCCTGTTCACTTGAGCTCGTCTAAAATCAGTTTAACGACTTAGACACGTGGAAAGCAGCTGTGCGCTCTGGGTTTTAAGTTTATTATTCATTTGTGATATAAAGTAGGTTCAACAGCTCATTTTCAAAGAGATTCGAGGGTATTCTTCAGAGTTTTTTAAAAGAGAGAAAGTTTATTCTTGTGCTCGTAATCTCATCTCTAAATACTTGCAATTTTTCTTCATTGAATCAACCAATACAAGCTCTAATGGTTTCACTCGTGGATGTTGGTCTTGGAAAAGACTGAACCATGTTATCTCTTGTTTTCTCTGTAGTGTTAGTTCTAATTCATCTTTGCCTTTCAATTTTTGATTCTACTCTTGATTGTTTAAGTCTTGTTAAATAAATATTGAATTGGTTCAGATTTGATTCTATGTTTGTGCATCTTGTATTGATCTTATTCAAGTTCTTGGGTAGAGTCTTTAGTTTGACAAGATAATTAGATCAATCAAAACTCTACAGTTATTTTCTTGACAAAATTCTTTAAATCTATAACCTATTGGATTAATATGTGGTATTTCAAGTTTTAATTATGCTAAAAATTATATTATTTGCTTTTTTGAATTCATTCACTGACTATTAATTTTATTTAGTCTAATTGTATTTGTAATTCTCTGTATGTTAATTCAATATTTCCATTTGAACTTTTAAAGTTTTACAAGATTTTTTATTTCTAATTTTACTGGATTAAGTGTTTTTATGTCTAATAACTGAATTAATACTATTATTTCTTTCTTGCTAGGTAATCTTCTAATTTGGCAATTAAAATTAGCTAATAATTCTATAACATAATCTAAATTTCTTCTTAATGTATTAATATTGCTTATCTCAAAGAATTTTCCTAGTTCTAGTACTAGTTCTTTCCCCTTTTCTATATTGACTTCTAGGTGCTATCCTAAATTAATTAATAGATCTACTATGAAATTCCGTTGACTATCACTAATGTGCAGAATATGTTTAAATTAATTTTTTGAGTGCTCAATATTGCAACTAATTTTTATTATCACTGTCAAATTTAGTTTTTGTTTTCTATGGTGGCTATTTTCTAAATCTAAATATTTTAATTTTTGAAAATTTATAAACTAATTTTTTAAAATCTTCTAATCTATTTCTTATTTTTAAAACTAGATTCTCATACTTGTTTAATAATTTTATCTGCTAGTTAATATTATAAAATTGCAAATTAAACTTTCTAAAGTTAAATATAGATAAATTTTTAAAAGCGTAATGTTTAAGACTTACTTGTCTTTCAATTGCAGAAGCTAAAGGAGATGTGTAGTTTATTGAAAACTTTGTATTTCCTAATTTTTCTTCTAATAAATTGTCTAGTTGTAAATACTAATTCTTTCTACTTTAGTTCTATAATTTCTAAAGCATATTTTAAAATTTCTATGTAACAATTATTTTTCTATCCAAGCATCAGAATCTTTTTCTAAAATAGCAAATGGATTTTATAAAATTTTTGTGAAATTTAGCAATCGTGGAAAATATTCATAAGTTAATGAAATCTACCTTGTAACTACTCATATGAAAAATACTTAAAATAAGAATAAAAAAAAGTGCTCAGATACCAAAAAAGAGAAAAGAAAAAGGTAAGGATAGGGGATACATGTTTGTTAGATCAATAGAATAAACGGATATAATTCCCATTTCGATTAACAATTAAAGTATATATCATTGGTTCCTCGCTTATATACAGTGAATTCTCAAAAATCTTGTGAAAACTATGGAAGGTGCCTTGGCAAAAATTGGCTTTTCAAAGTTTATTAACTAATTTTGAAAACATACTAGTTAAAAACACTTTTAAAATCCTGACTCACGCTTGAAAATGCTTTCTTAATACATTAACTGTTATATAGTCTAACAAAGATCGTGTTTAAAAAGAAGTTTTTAGAAAATCAATAAAAACCTCTCTTAAGTTCTTATTATCTTTTCAAAACGTGTTTTTAAAACTTTTCTCCAAAATTTTTTTCGTTGAATAATAATAAAAATTGTCTTTTGTTAATGTTTTAAATATAATTTAGACTTTTGTTAATTAGGTAAGACTTTTGAACCTAAAAGTTAAATAGGTAAAACTAAAGAAATTAAATCTACTTATTTGATAAGGGCTCTCCAGTTGATGTCTACAAGATTGTTAAGTGCCTAAAAATAAGAAATATTGCTTTCGATTTTTAAGTATATGGAGTTTGTCTTATTTCTCTTATTTGCCTCCTTTTTTTCCCCTCTCTTACTCTTAACCTTCTTTACTTAAGAGGTTTATATATATAACTAAGGAATCGATGCAATTATTGATACAATTTATGACTCTATATACAAAAAACAAGACTTTAAAATTACACTTTAGATGTGACAAAAAACAACGATTAATTAAAATGATGAAAAAAAAATTGACTGACCATTCTTGCTTTGCAGTGACTCAATGTTGGCAAATAGTGATTGTTTACTATTGTCTAAGTTGAATCATTGTCTATAATAAAAAAAAAACAAAACAAACAAGATACCTTCACAGTTTTCTACCATATAGGCTTTGTATGGTGTCATGCCGATTACTGCTTGATAACTATTATTGTAGGCAAATTCAGCCAATGCTAAATATTTGTTCCATGTTCCTTGAAAGGCGATAGCACATTCTCGTAACATATCTTCGAGCGTTTGAATCGTCCTCTCTGATTAACCATCTGTTTCGTGGTAAAATGATGTGCTAAATTTTAATCTTGTCCCTATAGCCTTGTGTAGCTTTTCCCAGAACGTCGAGGTGAATCTCGCATCTCGGTTAGAAACAATAGAGACAGGTAGACCATGTAGTCTGACTATTTCCTTTATGTATATTTCTATAAGTTAGTCTATGGTGTACGTCATCCGAATGGATAAGAAGTGGGCAGACTTTGTGAGTCGATCAAATATCACCCAGATGGCATAATACATTTTTGTAGTCCTTAGGAGGCCAACGACAAAGTCCATTGTGATTTCCTCCCACTTTTATTGAGGGATTTAATTGGGTTCCAAAAGTCCTGCTGGCTTCTGATGCTCTGCCTTGATTTGTTGACAGATGAGGTATTGAGCCACGAACTTAACCATATCCTTCTTCATCCCAGGCCATTAATAGTGTCTCTTTAAATCTTTATACTTTTTTGTTGTGCCAAAGTGAAGCGAATATGGGGCTTTATGAGCTTCAAGTAGAATTTTCTTCTTTAGATCTTCATTATCTGGTATGCATACCCTATCTCTAAATAAAATGATTCCTTTCTCTGACTTCTTGAATGACATCTCTTTCTCTAAATTGGTCTCCATCTTGAAGTTCTTTAAGTATAAATTGGCTTCCTATCCTTTCTTAATCCTATCTAATAAAGTTGAGCAAAGTGTCATGTGAGCGAGTTTTCCTGTCATGAGCTCGATCTCCATTTTGCATATCTTATTTTGTAATGGCTTAGGTAGCATCCTTAAAAATAATAAACTTGACTTTCAGCTCAGTGCATCTGCTACTACATTTGCTTTTCGAGGATGATAGTTTATTTCACAATCGCAGTCGTTGTTGTCGCATGTTGAGCTTCTTTTGTGTAAAAAAGTATTTAAGGCTCTTGTGATCCATATAAATTTTATAATGCGCTTCCATTAAATAGTGACGCTATATTTTTAATACATGCACCACCAGGGCCAACTCTAAGTTGTGTGTGGGATAATTCTTCTAGTATTTCTTTAATTGTCTGGAGGCACATACAATGACCTTTCTATTCTGCATTAGGACACATCCAATACCATTTTTGGAGACATCGTTGTATATAATGAACTTCTTAGAGCTATTAGGAATGGCTAAGATTGGGGAAGTAACCAACTGTCTTTAACTCTTCGAAACTTTTCTCACATTCTAGCGTCTACACAAATTTAGTGTTTTTCTTTGTTAATTGGGTTAATGACATTGTGATCTTAGATAAGCCTTCCATGAATCGTCAGTAATAACCTATTAATCCTAAGAAGCTTCTGACTTCTTTAATATTAGTTGGCCTAGTCCATTGGCTCACTGCTTCTACCTTGAGAGATCAACTGAGATTCCATCCTTAGATACAACCTGCCCTAGGAATGTAATACTTTCCAGCCAAAATTCGCACTTCTTGAATTTTGCATAAAGTTGCTTCTCCTTCAAAGTCTGAAGAGTGATTCTCAGATGTTCAGCATGTTCTTTCTTCGTTTGTGAATAGATCAAGATGTTGTCAATGAACAACATTATGAATTTATCCAAATAGTCTTTAAATTCTCTATTCATGAGATCCATGAAAGCTACTGGGGCATTAGTTAGACCAAATGACATGACGACAAATTCATAGTGTCCATAACATGTTCTGAATGCGGTCTTTGGAATATCATCCTCTCTGACTTTTAGCTGGTGATATCCTGACTGTAGATTAATCATTAAAAATACTACTGCTCCTTGTAGTTAATCAAACAAATCCTCGATACGCAGAAGTGGGTACTTATTCTTGATGGTGACCTTATTTAATTCTCGATAGTCTAGACACATCCGCATTGATCCATCCTTTTTCTTTACGAATAACACTAGTGCTCCATAAGGTGAATAGCTTGGACATATATAGCCTTTGTCTAATAGTTCTTGCAATTGATTCTTTAACTCTTTTAATTCCGATGGGCCCATCTTGTAGGGTGCTTTTGAGATTGGGGTTATTCTTGGAAACAAGTCAATTTTGAACTTAACTTCTCGATCTAGTGGTAGTCCGGAGAGTTCATCAGAAAAGACCTCAGGAAATTCGTTCATCACGGGGACTTTTTCCAACTTTGGCTTTTGTTCTTCAACTTTGATGACGCTTGCCAAGTATCCCTCACATCCTTCCTTTAATAGTCTAATTGCTTTTAAGGTGGAAATGAGAGGCATTTTCTTCTCCTTACACTCCCTCTTGAATATAATGATTCCTTTTGTGGTGGTTGGAATATTACCTTTTTTTTCTCACAATCTATCTTGGCATAGTACTTTGATAACCAATTCATACCAAGAATCATATTATAGTCATGCATCTTAAGGATTATTAAGTCAACACATAGTGCATGACCACTAATGTTGACTTTGCATGCTCTTACTAGTTGTCTTAGGTTTAATACTTCACCAAATAGAAGTATAACACTAAAAGGTCTACTTATTATGTCAAGGGCTCATTTAATTTTTCTAATAAATACTGGTGAGATAAATAAATGTTTAGCTCTTGAGTCTATCAACATATATATAGGAGTTTGAGAGATAGGTAGTTCACCTGATATTACCGAGGGGTTTGCCTCTACATCGGCCTTGGTAAGTGCAAATACTCGTGCATTAGTCCTTTCTCACTGAGTACTATTCTCTAGGCAGTCTTTGATGAAGTGTCATTTTTCTCACATTTGAAATATGTTCTAGTGTTAGCTCGATATTCCCCAAAGTGAGTTCTGCTATATTGATTGCGTTTGAGCCTTTGTGGGGCCTCTTTTTGGTGATTCTTTAGATGTTTGTTCTTATCTTACTCCTGAGTAGTTGGTACTCTCTTTCTCTTATTGTTTAAGAGTTGTCTTCTGTGATTAGCTACACAACTCTCTTGATTTATGCTCTTTTTATTCTTTTATTTTTCTTCCTTCTTTTCTTCATCTACCTACTCAATTACTAAGGCTCGATCTATGAGCTCATCAAAAAAAGCATCCTGAATTCCATCCACCTTTAAGTTTTTTGCTAAATCTTTATGCAATCTTTACATAAAATGATCTTTTTTCAAGTCTTCTGTGGCAACCATGTATGGGGCATAACGAGAGAGGTCGTCGAATTTTCGAATATACTCTAGTATTGTCATTTTTCCTTATTGTAAATAAACGAATTCTTTTCTTTTGGTAGACCGCACCGTCTCTGAAAAATACTTATTGTAAAAGTGTTCTTTAAATTCCTTCAATTGCATTGTTGCTTCATTACGGCATCGTCTGATAGAATCCCACCAATATTCGGCTGTGTTGTGTAAATTTTATTGAACTAGCAAGCACACGAATCTATTGTAGAATAGATTAATGGTTGCGAGTGTCGATCGCACGAGAAGGTTGATTTTAATTATGTGCAGAATTAATTTTCTAAGTAACAATTAAATTATGGTAAATTTTTCCTAAATTGTGAATTAAAATGGCAGGAGTAAATAAAAATGAAACTGTAATAATGAAGTACTTAGGTATCCGGATCTACATCAACATGCTCCATAGGCTAAATATTTCATATTAATACCAATTAAATCATAAGGGGGGATTCCACACCTCATGAACCACGCTCAAATAAATATGGTGCCAAAGGCTTATCGTGCCAAATAATAATAACCTTATACTAAGGTGTCGGTTTAACCAGGGCAGTATCTAGACAAGACTATTATTATTTGTCGACGAAAAGTCAAAACAACCACAAATATTAGAGGGGAAGAGAAAGTAAATTTACCAAATTAAGCCTATGGAACATGTTGAGACTTCACCTTCAACCCAAGCTTAAAAGGAAATTAGCCACTCATATTTTAAATAAGGATAAAAAGGAAATTTTATTAAAATACAAAGAAACTACAAGAATGAGAAGTAATTTCATAAATCTAAGCTTAAAAATGAATTCAGGGGTCTCAATTAAGGGGAGAGAGCTCCCTTTTTATAGATACATTAAGTGAATCGTGACCATTAGATTAAAAATAGTTCGGACACTCAGGATTGCGCCACGTCATCAATCAACATTCAACAGTCAACAATCAATGTTTGAATAGTAAATAATCTCATGTATGCATATGTACCGTACACACGATTTTTGCTCCACTGAGATGTTGTCACGTCATCGATCTACAATACATAAGAAATTTAGCCCAATAAGATTGTGACACATCATTAGTCAATGCCACGTCATCAGTCAATGCCACGTAAGCAGTTAATTCCACATAATTCGTCTGATCAAATACTGTCATGTCATAGGTAGTTGCCACATCATCGATCTGTATATATGAACAGTACCGTGAACAGTACCATATATGTGAACAGTAACTTTTTCTTTTAATGCTCCTCCTAAGGTTTTCGACCGTCCTGAGTCTAAATATAACATCCGTTTTACTGTTTGATCACTCGTTCATTGTAAAACGATCATGATACCCTTAAAATACATAAAATACATAATTATAATAAAACACATATAATTAAATAATAAAATACTTAAATAAATAAAAATAGCAATGTTAGTAAGACTTAAAGTGTAAAATGATGATTTTCTCCTTTATAAATATACACTTTCTAACACTCAACAGGTTGCTCCTCGTAGCATAAAGGAAACATGTGACCTTTTCTTCTTCTGGCACATTGGCTATTTCAGTTATTCTTTCTATGGTTTGCAACTATTGGTCTGCTACAATAGGATCCACACCTCTTTCAAATATAGGCAAATTTAATCTTTTAAATTCAGTCTCAGCATTATTTGTTGCTTGAGCACATTCATCTCTTCTGACTTCTCTTTCTAAGAGTTATGTGACAATGTCTATAAGTCGATCAATTGCAGAGGTTTGCTCCCTTGAAATTCTTCCCACTCTTCTGCCTCTATTACCCCTAGGACTTGACATCTTCTATAATTTTTTACTAAGCTTCCATGGGTCAAATAAATTAAATGTAAGATAATTAATTATCTTAATTCCTAATTCTTATTAAGAGCTAAGTTATGTCCTCCCCCTTGGCTAATGCATATGGACTGTCTACAGAATCGCTTTAAACCTTGGGCTCTGATACCAATTTGTAACACTCTACCTTTATAGTTATAACTAAAGTGGTTAAATCAGATGAAACATTAAATACTTATGGAAATGATTGTCAAAATAAATATTTTATAAATATAGAACATAAAAGGTTTGTTATACAAAAACTATATAAAAGGTCTATTACACCAAAAACTTTATTACAAAAGTCAAGGATTTCTTAATAACATATCACAAACCAACTCCATAAACAAACTTATTGATTTTTATGCTTGGATAGGAACACGGTTGAGCCTATTGTGTAACTCAAGGTCTGTTATATCCATATGCACTTTGCCTTGATTGAGACTTAGAGTCAGTTTTTTCCTACTCAGTTCCTGCAATGTAAGGATTACATGAGTTAATGCTCAGTAAGTAAACACTCGATGCATGTATTACTTACCATGCACATGAATAACTTTGTGAAATAAGTGCTAAATCTTTTAAATAAAATTTTGAAATGTAAAGAACAGTGTTAGAACCCTAGGTTTGTTGTATTACAAGGCTAGTATTCTATAACATGTCCTTGAGATTAATTAATTAATTCATTGGGCGTTACGTATTGCCGTCCCCAAAGGATCTCTTTTTCTTAAATTAGAAGGTTTGCCTTCTTTGTGAAATCTTACCACCTAGTAGTACAACAACTTTTTTTTTTAATTCGTTAAAATACCTCTTTATCAAATCGTCCATAAAATGCATGAGCCCAAAACAACTTATGCCATAGTACATAAATTTCTAAATATATAATAAAGCAAAACAGACAACTAATTTAAGACAACAATATCTAACATAGGCAGCAGCGCCGTTTATACAGAAATTAAGGAAATAGAATTATAATATAGGTGGCAAGGCCGACCATATAAAAAGTATTAAACATCATATTTTAAGCGGCAGTGCCGACCATAGCATGATAAAATAAAAGTATCACATATTAGACGGCATAGCCGGCCATCTAATCAAATAAGTAGTAAGTATCACATCCTAGGTGGCATGACTGGCCATACGAGGATGATATCATGATATAGGCAGCATGGCCAGCCATGTGGAGATTTAATAATAACCAATCACACCATAATAATAATTATTTAAGATAAGAGATTATTTAAAATTAAATCTAGCATAAGAGAATTATTAATCAAAACTAATTTTAATATATTGTCCTTACATTGTAGTTGAAGTGAAGTGTTACTTACTTATTTTCTTTGATTTCCCTAAACCTTCCTTCCTAAACTTGAGAATTTCTTCACTAATAATGCTTTGGCTTAGATAGAAAAAGATGAGATTTCTAGGCTTTATGGAAAATGCAAGGGCTAGGGGGTATGTATAGGATTTCCTAAGGCTCATGAGTGGTTAGGGTTTTGCCATCATATCATTTGATTAATGGTGGAGATTTATTTCTCCATAAATATTTTAGTAATTTCTAGAATGCTAAGATTTTACCACCTAACACTTAAGTAATTGTGGAAATTTATCTCTTCATAAATATCTTAGTAATTTCTATAATTTCTAATATCTCTATAACATTTCTTATTACATCATTATTTATGTCATTACTTATGTCATCATTACTTTTAATTATTAATTTATCTCTCCATAAATATCTTAGTAATTTCTAAAATTTCTAATATCTCTACAACATTTATTGTTACATCATTACTTATGTCATTACTTATGTTATCATTACTTTTTAATTATTAATTTATCTCTCTATAAATATCTTAGTAATTTCTAGAATTTTTAATATCTCTATAACATTACTTATGTCATTATATTATAATAATAATAATAATAATAATAAATGCTTAAGAAAGCTTGTTAAGTTAATTATATTATATTCAAGTAAGAAGATTGTGCCTCACAATGACTCTGATTAAGATTGACTACTTTCACTTTTGACCATTGTTAATCATCCATATCATTTTCTATGTCGTCTACTTCTTCACTTCAAATCACCTTATCATTCAACTACATGTGGAGCCAATTCTTGTTATTCTCTCTGAGCTCGCATTTTTACTTTAAATTCTTTAGTGTAGTGCCCTACCAATCTTGTATGTTTAGTTTGGTGAAAAGGGTTCTGAAAGTGGAGAAAGAGAACAGGAAGGGAGTTGAAATTTAAGAGACTAGTTAACAAGTTTCTATTAAAAAGAAAAATATAAATAAAGATTATTTAAAAAATTAAGGAGAGAGTTCAATTATGTTGAAACTATTTCATGATGATGGTATAATTATAAAACAAATATAATTTAATAATTATTTTTAAAATATATATTTATTATTATAATTTGATAATCATTATCAATACTTTACAATAGGATAACTCAACCATAGCCCTACCTCAAGGAGAATGTAAAGAAACAAGGGGCTTGAAAAATATGAAGGGCGAGGTACTAATGGCACCCCTCATTAAACAAATGACTTTCACACTTCTCAGCAATTCGGCCAATTTGGGCCAATTGAAAATCGGGACGAGTATCGTTTTTTCAGCTTATGAGATCAATCATCCTTATGACAGCTGACAAAGCTAGGATAGGAATAACCTTACATCTACCACGAAGGGGTATCAAAAACGTATAACCAAACACATCCAAAAACCTAAAAAAACCCTAGTCACTCTCACTTATTTTTTCATCTCAGACACACTCCAGTCTCGTCTTCAATAAAACCCTAGCAAACGCAACGCTGCGGCTCTGCCCCCCTACCCATATATCCCCCAACTGAAAAAAACACACACAAACCAAAACCAATGGCCGCTGCTGCCCGTCCTCTTGTCACTGTCCAGTCTTTGGAAGGTGACATGGCCACCGACGCAAGCTCCACCGTCCCTTTGCCCGACGTCATGAAGGCCTCTATCCGACCCGACATCGTGGGGTTCGTCCACTCCAACATCTCCAAGAACAGCCGCCAGCCTTACGCCGTTTCCAAGAAGGCAGGGCACCAGACCTCCGCCGAATCATGGGGTACCGGTCGCGCCGTATCCCGTATCCCCCGTGTTCCCGGAGGCGGTACCCACCGTGCCGGCCAGGGAGCCTTCGGTAATATGTGTCGCGGTGGTCGTATGTTCGCTCCCACAAAGATCTGGCGTCGGTGGCACCGTAAGATCAACGTCAACCAGAAGCGATACGCCATCGTTTCCGCCATCGCCGCCTCCGCTGTCCCCTCACTTGTGACGGCCCGCGGTCACAAGATCGAGACTGTTCCGGAAATGCCCCTGGTTGTCAGTGATTCCGCCGAGAGTGTTGAGAAGACATCAGCGGCCCTTAAGGTTCTGAAGCAGATCGGTGCATATGCTGACGCCGAGAAGGCGAAGGACAGCCAGGGGATTCGCCCTGGAAAGGGTAAAATGAGAAATAGGCGTTACATTTCTCGCAAGGGCCCGCTTGTTGTGTACTCAACCGATGGTGCTAAGCTTGTCAAGGCCTTTAGGAACATTCCCGGTGTTGAGGTTGTGAATGTCGAGAGATTGAACTTGTTGAAGCTGGCGCCGGGTGGCCATCTTGGGCGGTTTATTGTTTGGACTAAATCGGCCTTTGAGAAGCTTGATGAGATTTATGGTAAGTTTGAGAAGGGTTCCGAGAAGAAGAAGGGTTATGTGCTGCCTCGTGCTAAGATGGTCAACGCTGATTTAGCTAGGATTATTAACTCGGATGAGGTGCAGTCTGTTGTAAGGCCGATTAAGACGGAGGTTAAGAGAGCTACAATGAAGAAAAATCCTCTCAAGAACTTGAATACTATGTTGCGGTTGAACCCATATGCGAAGACTGCTCGGAGGATGTCTCTTTTGGCTGAGGCACAACGGGTTAAAGCTAAGAAGGAGAAGCTCGACAAGAAAAGGAAGCCCATCACTAAGGTAGAATAATTTCTTTTTTTAACTAATTAAAACTTGTCATTTGAATATGACTGATTAGTTGTTGCTGGTACCTGCATTGTTTGTTTTGATTTGTTTCCTAGTTTTGATTTGTTTTGATTTTGGGTTGTGTTTGTGAAAATTTTCTGCCTCTTGTCCAAATGTCGATACTGGGAATTGCCTATAGTTTGAATATGACTGATTAGTTGTTGCTGGTACCTGCATTGTTTGTTTTGATTTGTTTTGATTTTGGGTTGTGTTTGTGAAAATTTTCTGCCTCTTGTCCAAATGTCGGTACTGGGAATTGCCTATAGTTTATTTTGTCTGTGTGGAATTCAATGTATTTTCAAGGGATAAACAAAGAATATTAAAGCAACATGGATGCCAATTTAGTTGTTTTAATCTATATGTTGTGTCGGGTATGTGATTAAATATGAATATGGTTTGAGTTGTGCTGTCTAGTCCGTGGTTTCTAAATTGAAGCATTTTTAAACACTTGCCTTTTGTATTCATTCTGTTATTTGCTTTCTGCGACTCACTTCTACATCATATCATTATGTTTCTTTTGTGCTTGAATTAGATCCTAGTTTAAGAATTAGAGAATAGTGCTATATATTTTGGCAAATGAATGGCTGCTACTTATCTATGTCTTTGCAAATTATAGTTGTATATTGGTTCTATTTATTGAAGTTTATTGGTAAATTTGTGTTCCTGTCTGTTTATTGGCCCTAATCATTGCAGCATACGTTATTTAGTGTTGCTTTGATTTGTGTTACATTTTACGTTCATTTTGATGCGCTTAAAATTTTATGTTTTCTTTCTGTTACAAATTTTTTACTCAAGGAGTATGCACATGGGGAAAATAGATTCCCTAATTTTTTTCTGTTATTTTCTAGTTGTTTTTATGATGACATTAGTCTTGTTACTTTTAATGGGAATGTTATACAGTCATGAGATGACTCTAATGTTTCTGTTTCCACATTCAATCCTGTCAGGAGGAGGCAGCTGCAATCAAGGCTGCAGGCAAGGCATGGTACCAGACTATGATCTCAGACAGTGATTATACCGAGTTCGAGAACTTCTCGAAGTGGCTTGGTGTCTCACAGTAATCTGATTGCTGGTTTTTAAATTTTGATTTTTGAGACAATATTTTGTTAATCTTTGTGGATTTGCTGTTGAATTTTAGTTTCTTTTGCTGTATTGAGTCATGGATGAGAATGTTTGGCAGGAAGATAAGCAGAATTGGCAATGTTTAGACCTCTGTTTTTCCTCCCAGCCTTTTTGTCGCTATCGGCAAGGTGGAAGAACTTTCTAAAGTTAGAATTGGAGTTATATGTTTTAGGAGATGTGGATTTATTGTCTTAATGGTACTATTTATACTTAATTTAGATTGCTGCTATTATCATTTGATGTTTGATGTCATTTTCTAAAATTGGATTAATGTCCTTTTCTTTTGCCTTAAATTTATATTTCTATTCCTACCAAGTCTGCAACAGTAACTGGGGAACTTTCATTTGTGGTAACATTGGAATTTCAAATGTTAACTCTATAAATTGCAAATGTTAAATTTCAAAATTTTCGATGATAAATTATCATATATAAATTGTCTATTTAAATTGTGTTATACAAGCGAATGTCCCGTCTCATTTCTCTTGAATTTTGGTTTAAAATTTTATTTTCCGCACATTTGGTAGCTTAATTGTTTGAGAAATATTTTAAAAATCTCTTAATTTCGAATCAATTTATTCAATTTTTTTAATTATTTTAAAATATATATTTAGAAAATAATAATTATTAGTACTTAAAAATATACTAAATATAGAAGTTTTGAATTTTAAAAATTTTTAATTATTTTTAGTATAAATTAAAAAATGTATAATTAAATTGACAAACTCTAAAATTTTAAACCTTGTACCATTTATTTATTTTTTTAGCGTTTTTCAAATGTATCACAATTGAACGCCATTAATTCCTTAAAATAACAAGGTATTGTGAATTTATTAAAATAAATATAGATGATCATAAAATACATCTCTTAGCCTTTTCATCAGTAATTTTTTATTTTCCCATAATTTCCACTGTCTTATAAGAAGCTATTATCTATAATATTTCTATTAATATTATGTAGTGCTTATATAATATAAAAGGAGAACTCATCATTTTGTTTTATAAACACTTACAATAAATAAAATTATTCGATACTATATTATTCTCTCACTTTATTCTTTAATTTGTGTTACTTCTTTATTTGACGTTGTTGGCTAATACTTTCCTAATGCATTACCAACATGGAACTGCAATCAGACATTAATTCCTTTGTTTCTTATTTCTAACAATTTTAATTATTATATAACTCTATTTGTTTGTTAACGATAACATGTTATATTAGCTCTTATTACCATATATGTGTTTGCAAAAAGATTGCCTTCTTAAAACTATATATATATATTATTTTTCTCTATTTTTTGGGCTCTTGAAATATGCACAATTGTTGATATAAAATTGCAAATGAATTTTGTGAAATGAATAATATGATATGTGATGATTATAAAATTTCACTATTATTATATTCTTGGTAGTAAACGTAGACATCTCTAATATTTACTTGTTAATAACGAATCAATTATTTATCTTTGTTTATAGTTATTAGAAAATGTCGAATCGCACAAAACTTGAAAGTGTAGCATTTGATATCTTTGGCAGTAATTATGTATCGTTGGTCTTGCACAATACTATTTTTTTTTCATTATCATCGTCATGAAAAATTAAAAAAGTGAATATTTTACGATCAAAGAATCATTTGTCCTTTGAAATTGTCTTAATAAAAGAGTTAATTATCCAAAAACTATTATATTTTCAAAGGCCTGTTACGATTATATGTACTTATGATTACAAGATTTTAAATCTATCAGTCAATATAATTATGCGTTATTCAAAATTATTTCTCAATTGAAACTGTATGGAGTAGAAATTATTGATACATATTTGTTAGAAAAGAAATTTTTCACTTTTCATGCTTTGAATTTACTTCTATAGCGACAATATCGAGAGCAAATTCTTGAAAGTATTTTGAATTAATCTAAAGTCTTTTAATGGTTGAAAAAAAGAATAATCAACTTTTGTTGAAAAATTGTTGTTTGATTGGATATGAACCTTTCCCTAAAGCAAATAATCCTTCAACCAATAATCATAGTGTTAATCGAGATCGTGGTTACAAAATTAATCAAGGATGAGATGGTTTTAGCAAGGAACATCAACCGGGCCACTGGAAGTGAAATAATAGTAACGAGAAACAAGAAGAAAATCCTCTAAAGAAATTTTCAAAGGCTTATAAAAATGTCTTCAAATATGGTATGAAAAGGAATTAGTCTTACTTTTGCCGTACTCCAAAACATTTAATTGATTTTTATCAACTATCCAAAAATACAAAAGGAAAAGAAATAGGGACAAGTTCATTAATCATGAAAGTCCATTGATATAACTCATTTGGAGATTTCTTTTTTTTTTTTTTTGAAGATGCAAATGGTAAAACTGACATTTGATTGATCACAGACATTTGAAGACCAAATAAAGATGCTATACTTTGAAGCGTGTTTTAAAGTTTAGTATAAATTTAAAATAGTACTAGTGTGTTTAAGGTTTGGTTGTTTCTTTCCATTTATAGTATGTTTAAATTGACGTTGCAAAATTATTTATTATTTTTTAGTGTTTTGTAAGAGTTTAGTTGTAATTTTTCAATTTCTCTAATAAAACAATTTATTTAATGTTTCCTTTATATTATTTGAATATTTTTTAATATTTAATTGACTAATTTTATACTTGTGTGTGAAGATATAATGAATTTGAACAATTACTTGATGAACGATGAAAAATGATGTTTGGTGCATAGTGTGAAAATGCACACAATTCTGCCAAATAAAAAATATTCCTTTAATTTAATATTAGATAAGGCGGCTAATGTTAATATGATATATGACTCTACTAATCTAATCAAAGGCTTAAGAAAAGCCAATATTATGTTACTGAATGGTACAAAATTAATAAATAATGCTTTATACTCTAGCATATGTAATAGAAATCTATTTAGATTTAAGGATATTCATCAAAATGGATATCATATTGAAATATCTAATGAAGATAATTCTGAATTTTTTTTGCACTACTTCAATCATTTCATGCTAGAAGCATGTATTGAAAAACTATGTTCTCTTCCTTCAAGCTTGTGTCATACAACTATAAAAATAATAGAAATAAATTTTACAATGAATCAGGAGTTCTCTAATCCATAAAATTTTAAATTTCGGCATGATCGGCTTGGGCATCCTAAATCAATTGTTATGTCTCCTATTATTAAAAAAAAATCACATGGATGTATATTAAAGAACTAAAAGATTATTTTACCAACTAAAAATCCATGTGCTGCTTGTTCTCAAGGGAAATTAATAACTCGATTGTCTTCAATTAAAGTGACTCTTGAATCTACTAAATTATTAAAATGACTTTAAGGGAATATACATGGCCCTATACATCCATATCGTGGACTGTTTCATTATTTCATGGTCTTAGTACATGCATCAACTAAATGGTCATATATCTCTTTACCTTTTAATGGTGGTTTTGCATTTGCTAATTTCTTGCTGATAATTAGATTAAGAGCACAATTTCTTGATTTTTCTATTAAAAAATTTAGATTTGATAAATTCTAGTGGATTTATATTTAAATCTTCTAGTGATTATTACACATCTATTGGATTTCATGTTGAGCATTCTATTGTACTCACCAATACATAGAATGGTTTCGTTAAATCTTTGATTCAGTATTTACAATTCATTGCTAGACCATTAATTCATAGATCAATTTTTCTTTTTTCATGTTGGGGGCATGCAATACTACATGCTAGATTATTAATTCAAATTTGCCCAAATTCTTATCATAGATATTCACCTTGACAACTTATTTTTTGCCAATAGCCAAATATTTCTCATTTAAAAATTTTTGGATGTGTTATTTATGTTTTAGTTGCTTCTTCATAAAAAAAATAAAATGAGTTTGCAACAAAAACTTAGAGTTTATGTTGGTCCTAAATCTCTATCAATAATTAGGCATCTTAAACCTTCAACTAAGAGAGACCTTTTCATTACATGATTTGTAAATTGTCATTTTGATAAGCAAGTTTTTTTTTTTCATCGTTTAGGGTAGAAAATACAAAAATAAATGAATGACATGAAATTTCATTACATCCATCATTATTATCTCATCTTGATTCTCAAATCAATGTGAGCTTAAAGTTTAAAGGATCATTAATTTTTTAAAATAATGCAAATCAAATTTTTTATACATTTACTAATTCAAGAAAAATAGTAGAATCACATATTCTAATTGAAAATGTCCCAACACATGTTGCATCACTAAAGGACAATATGATAAAACTAATGAAAAGAAAGCACATCTGAAATGTAAAAGACCAATTCACACAAAAGACAAGATTTCCTAGCTCAAAAGCAGTTATTGCCTACTAATCAAATAACAAAACTTAATCAATTAAATAGCATTAGTCTCATTGACATGGAAGAAGAAAATTTACCAACAACTAAAGAAGTATTAGTTTTTCATAAATAAACACAAAACAACAAAGTTATGGTTGGTTCTAATGATCACTTTGCACTATATTAATTAGAGAAAATATTTACCTATAATATTTTGTGAGTCGTCTTGACTCAGTATTGATAGAGAATGTATATAAGTTATTTTAATAGATGGTCTTGCTACATTGTTAATAGAATGATTATTATCGTTTGACACAATATTTTCTTAACATCATGCTTAATAGAAGATCATTACCTCTGGCACATTGAGCGCTCAATAATATATTTATTAGAGTGAGGATTATGAAGAAAGAAAATATATCCCTCATGAATTAATTAGAACTAAAAAGGAAATATTAAACCCATAGCAAATGTTAAGTATTAATCTAAAGATTCAAGCATTTCATTTGCATTGCTTACATTTTTAATTCATTCCCGTCTTTTTATTTTAAATTTTAATATAAAAATTTTAAACATTTCCAACTAACTCACAGGTGAGGTACAACTTTCTTACTCGAATATAGCATAATTAATCTTAACCTAATAAACTCTCTTAATTATCAATAATAATAATAATAATAATAATAATAATAATAATAATAATAATAATAATATAATAACATAATAATAATATAGTAAAATATAATAATTAATTCTAAAGTAATGATGACATAAGTAATGATATAAGTGATGATGTAATAAGAGATGTTATAGAAATATTAGAAATTTTAAAAATTACTAAGATACTTATGAAGAGATAAATCTCTATCATCTATCAAGAAAAGAATTTGCACTCCTTTCATTCAGTCATTCATGTGCATAGTAACTAATACATGCATCAAGTGTTTAGTTACTGAACATTAACTCATGTAATCCTTATATTACAAGAATTAAGGAGTAGGACAAGCTAACGCCAAGTCCAAACTAAGGAGAAGTGTATATGGACAAAATAAGACCTTAGGTTATAAAATAGACTCAATTGTGTTTCTATCCAATATCAATATTATAAGTTTGTTTCGCTACAGAGTCGATTTTGAGATATATTACTAAGAAATCTTTATATTTTGTAACAGAGTTTTTATGTAACAAATCTTTTATACTTTATACTTATAAATGTTTATTTTGAAAGTAAGTATTGAATATTCCACATGTTTTTTTTTGTTCACTTTAATTACAATTATAAACATGGGGAGTTACATCACATTTACACCTAAATAATTAATTCTAAACATAATTAAATATACTCTACAATAAATTTGTGGGCTTTCGAGTATAATAAAATTTGTATAATAAGTTTTTAACACCAATACTAAGGAGGTAAGTCATTTTAATTTGTAAAGTTAATTTTCTTTGTAAATATTGTGAGAATAACTTTGTATCCCAGTTTTAAGTGTGTTTTATAGTAAATGCATAGTAGCATGATAAGGTCAGTATTGTAACTTCTCCTCTCTTTTTATTTTTATCTATTATATTTTTAATTTTTATATGTTCTTTACATGCATGGTTGAAGGTCATAGTCATCTAATCTAGAACCTATAAATCTTGAACTGAAAAAAAAAATACTTTGCACATTAAGATACGTTGCACCATAGATTAAAATTGAGTATAATATTAAAATGAATTTGCAACAAGCAAAAGCACAACAAGAAAGGTCATTTAAAAATTATTTCAGTCTATTAGCTAATTTAAGTATATCATGCATAAGATATCTAAATGTAGCTGCTAAGAATTTTTAGTTAAAATCTAATGTGTTAAATTTCTCCTATCATTCTATTACTTGAAAAATGAAGAACTATACAATCATTTGAATAATTTTCATGCCATTTGCCAAACTTTTAAATATAAAAATTTTACAAATGAAAATATTAAGCTTAGACTATTTCTAGTTTCTATAAAAAATAGAACTCATTCATAGTTTAATATATCAGCTGCTAATAGTATCACATCATCAGAACAAATAATACCTAAGTTTTTGAATAAATATTTTTCAGTACATAAAACTAATACTATGTGTAGGGAAATTTCATAATTTACTCAAAGAAAAGATGAACAATTCTTTGAAGCATGAAAGTGATTTAATACGCTACTTTAAAGTGTCCACATCATGGGTACGAGAAATAGCAGCAATGTCAATATTTCTTGGAGGGACTACTGTTACATATGTAGAAATGACTAATGGCAGTAAGTAAATGTGAGCTAATGTATAAAAATGCATCAAAGATTCAGGAGTTCTTCCAATGACATGCAAATAATTTTCAACAATGGATTCAATCATTCAGGAATGTGAGAAAAATTAAGGAACCAAATGATATCTATATTGGTGAGTCAAGATTAGAAATCAAAGAAGTCAAAAAATAGTTGAAGGACTCTCTTGTAAAATAGCATAACTAATAGCTGCTAAATCAATAAAGCTATAAACATTCTATAAATATAATGAGAAAGCATTCAAATTATAACCTTTACTCAAATACTTATAATCTTTGATGGAGAGATCATCCTAATTTTTTATGGTCTTAATGACTCTAACAAAATGAAACAAAAACTCTAGCTCCACCAATACAACCAAGTCATTAATCTCCTCAAATATTTTAACTACTATTTAGATTATACAATTAAAATAAGAGTTATTTACAACTAAAATCATGGGAAAAGGCATTGTAAAAATTCAAAAATTTGACTCATCACACCATTGACCAGCTACGAAATAAGATAAAGGCTAGTTTCAGTTCATAAGCCTAAACAATCTTAAACCTTGAGAAGATAGTGGACCAACTTACCTTTTCAGTTCAAACTTTGGCAATGACAACTAAGAAAGACAATTTTCTAAGTCATAAAGTGAGTACAAGCTTATTCCAGCATTATGAAGAAGTCAAAGTCATCATGAGCTTATGAAAAAGTAAAGAAATAGACGAAAAAGTAGAGACACTAGTGACAAAGATAACTCAAGTTGTACCCTTAGAATTCGAAGACCTATCAACAAAGGAAAAACAAGATAGTAGCCTACAAGAATATATCCTCAAAGCTCTTTTTCCTCGAAAGTTGGCCAAAGTAAATAAAAGAAGTACTAAGGTGAAATTATAGATATTTTCAAACAGATTAGTATTAACATCCTTTTGGTTGATGCTATTAAACAAGTGTCCTCTTATACCAAGTTTCTTAAAGACCATTGTATTAAGAAGATAAACATTTATCTTAAAAATGGACATTTTTAATAGAAAATATTAGTTCCATACTCCAACATAAAATTTCTCCAAAATATAAAGATTGAGGTTACCCTGCTATCTCATATAGTATAAAAAACCACACATTTAAGAATGCTTTGTTAAACTCAAAAGCTAATGTAAATCTTTTGTTTTACTCAGTTTTTGTGAAACTAAGATTGGTAATATTACACTCAACTTTAATTGTGTTGTAACTTGCAGATCGATTCATAAAAATACCTCATGATATTATAAAATATGTACTCATTCAAGTACATAAATTTTATTTTTTATTAATTTTATTGTGATTGACACTCAACTAGTATAGGATTCAAAAAAGCACATATCTATTATCCTAAGTCGACCTTTCCTGGCAACTGTTAATGCTCACATTCAATTTAAGACAACAAATATACAGTTGTTCTTTGACAATATAACTATAGAGTTGAATATCTTTAACATTACTAAACAACCTCATGATGGAGAAGATGAAGTCACTAATGTAGATGTAATTAAAGAATCAATTGATCATACTATATATTCGAACCTTATTGATGACACATTACAAGAATGGTTAACTCACTTTAAATTAATTTTTTATGAGATCAATGCCTTTCCCAATTCATGAAATTCAAAGAAACAGTGATTGACACCTTTAGGAAAAAATCTCATCTCATCATCAAAATCACCACAAAAGATTAAACTTAAATCATCACCTGATTTTTTGAAGTATACATTCTTAGGAAAAGAAAACACATGTCAGAAATCATCTTATCCTCTCTTAACATCAAATAGAATAATATAGACATCATTTATGGTTTAAAAAGAGGATTATAACTAATAGAACTTAAATAGATTCATAACTATCAAAATGCTAAGGACTATAAAAAATAGATGAAAATCTTTCATGACAAGCAAATTATGATAAAATCTTTCAAACCAAGTTAGAAAGTATTTTTATTCAATTCTCACTTGCATGATCCCTAAGTAAAATTCACTCTCAATAGTCTGGTTCATTTATGTTAGCCTAAAAGGTTATAAATATTATAATTTTGATGATAACAAACATATGCATTAAAGTATTTTATTTTATGTTTCACAAGTTCACTAGTTTTGAAGGATAATGAATCAAGTGAAATCAAACTCAAGACATTCAACAGACAACGGCGAAATCAAGAATAGAATTTCGAGCTCAACGGATAATTTATTGCGACAATTTCTTGTAAAGCCGGTATGATTTAATTTATACTTGGATTAGCATTTGTGAAGCTGAATTTTATGTTAATAAAATAATTATTTTTTAAACTAAATTAATTTTATGTTTATAAGATAAAATATTTTGTAGATTTGAGTAATTTAGGTTAAAATGAAAAATTTTTAAATTTCAGAGTTGGACTTATTTGCTAAGTTTTAAAAATTTTGGGCCATATTATAACTTATAAAAGATTAGGGGTCTAAGTGAAAAGTTTTGAGAACTTTAAAGATTATGGTGATTTAGTTAAAACTCAAAGATGACTTATTTGAAAAGATTTTTTTAATTTGGGTCATACTGTAATTTTAGAATATTTTTAGGAATTAAATAGTATTTAAAATTTCTGAGATTAGCTCTTTTAGTAAAATTTTATAACGTTTTGAGTTATAGTATAATTTAAGAAAGTTTTGAGGTAAAACTATAATTTCATGAACAGTATTACTGTAGTAAAATTCAAATTTAACGGTAACTTCATTTTTTATTACGCGAGGAGCCGTTAAATTAAGCGTTATTAATGCTTGAAAGACTTTGGAATTTGTCAATAACGGCTAGTTTTCGAGCTTTAACTATAAAAACTCAACTCTAACTTCATTTTAAGCTCTCTAGCAAGAAAAAAAAATAGTTTATAAAATATATATTGAGCTTCCATATTCCAAATCACAATAGATTAAATCATTTTTGTGCCATTATTTGTCAATCCACTCTTATAGAGAGTTTCTTGCTGTAATTTTTATTTTATATCATATTGAGAGTATTCAAGTGAGAGAAATGTTGAGTGTTAGAAAGTGTATATTTATAAAGGAGAAAATCGTCATTTTACACGTTAAATCTCACTAACATTGCTACTTTTATTTATTTAAATATTTTATTATTTAATTATATGTGTTTTATTGTAATTATGTATTTTATGTTTTTTAGGGGCACTACGATTGTTTCACAATGAACGAGTGATCAGACAGCAAAACGGACGTCATATTCGGACTCAGGACAGTCAAAAACCTTAAGAGGAGCATTAAAGGAAAAAAGTCACTGTTCACATATACTGATCTTGTTCACATATACGATCATCGTTTCACTTACATTCATGGTTCATTTATTTGTTCATGTATACGGACCGATGATGTGGCAACTACCTATGACGTGGCAGTATCTGATTGGACGAATTATGTGGTATTGACTGCTTATGTGGCGTTGACCGATGACGTGGCACCGACCGATGATGTGTCACGATCTTATTGGACTAAATTTATTATATACTGTAGATCGATGACGTGGCAGCATCTCAGTGGAGTAAAAATCGTGTGTATAGTACATGCACATACATGGGATTATTTACTATTCAGACGGTGTTACTGTGCAAATATTGACTGTTGACTATTGACTGTTGACTGATGATGTGGCGCAATCCTAAGCATCCGAACTATTTTTAATCCGATGGTCACGATTCACTCAATGTATCTATAAAAAGGGGGCTTTCCCCCCTAATTTGATACCCCTGAATTCATTTTTAAGCTTAGATTTCTGAAATTCCTTCTCCTTCTTGTAGTTTCTTTGTATTTTAATAAAATTTTCTTTTTTATCCTTAGTTAAAATATGAATAGCTAATTTCTTTTTGAGCTTGGGTTGAAGGTGAAGTCTCAACATGTCCCATGGGCTTAATTTGGTAAATTTACTTTCTATTCCCCTCTAATATTTGTGGTTGTTTTGACTTTTCGTCGATAAATAATAATAGTCTTGTGTAGATACAGCCCTGGTTAAACCGGCACCCTAGTACAAGGTTATTATTATTTGGCACGATAAGCCCTTGACACCATACTTATTGGAAAGTGGTTCATGAGGTGTGGAATCTCCCCTTATGATTTAATTGGTATTAATATGGAATATTTAGCCCATGCAACATGTTGATGCGAATCCAGATACCCAAGTGCTTTATTATAACAGTTTTATTCTTAATTATTTCCGCCATTTTAATTCATAATTTAAGATAAAATTACCATAATTTAATTGTTTCCATTAAAAGAAAATTAATTCGGCATATAATTAAAATCAACTTCCTCGTGGGATCGACACTCATCACCATTAATCTATTCTACAATAGATTCGTGCGCTTGCGAGTTCAATAAAATTTGCACAATAGGAAACACTTGGGGTAAGAGATTAGGGTGATAATCTCTTAATTGTAAAGGTCCATTGACATCTTGGAAGTCAATTGTAAACATATGAAGACTTGGGAGGCTTGGATAGTGAAATCCTTAAACTCGATTGGCTTGAAGGCGTGGATGTAGGTGGGGATTGCCGAACCACGTAAAAATTGCTGTGTTTGCATTCTCTTCCCTTACTCATTTATTTTGCAAGCATTGTCTAATTTATTATATTTGATTTAATTGTTATAAAACTTATTATTTTTATTTGCATTAAGGCATTAGATTGTATCGTTTATAAAATAACTTTTAAAAACCCAATTCACCCCCCTCTTGGGTTGCACATTTGCATTTTAATTTATTATTCATATTATTTTTTTTCATGGAACTATTAAACTTATGAATTCAAAAATGGTGCAATTCTTAAAGTTAATGGTTAAAGATATAAAGTCATTTCTTAAGTACTAATCATATAGAGAAAATAGCGCAATAGATTTAAATGACTCACAAAATCTGAAACATTTTTTGTCTATTTTCGACAACTCAACCTTTTGTTACTTTTTCTTTACTAGTTTGTTTGTTTTAATTGCTAAAGTGTGTTTGTTTGACATTTGTATTTTTTCTCTCTTCACTTGTGTTACAAATCATGAATACCTCAGTGAGATAAATCCCTTTTAATCACTTTAACAACTTCTGTGTATGAAGTATTATCTAAATCGTTTGATATAATTTTTTCGATCACATTATATTTGAGATCTACAACCACTAGAATTAATATCCCATGTTAAAGATCTGAAAAATAACTCAGAGAAATAGAAAGGGGTATATATGAAATCCAATTAAAACTTGAAGTAAACTCAATAAGAGGATAATTGTGAGCTAACATCTTACTTTTTACATTGTATGTTTTTATTTTTGTTTGCTTTACGTGTGTTGTGTTTTTCTGAGATTTATTCTTTTCTTTGGTGTGTTATCATTTGTTACTCCAGTTAAATGACAGATAGCAATACTCCATAACTATTAAAGTCAATTCCTTTAGTTTTCTATAATAACTAATATTCTTAAGCTAAGATATAGATAAGAACACAGCTCTTACAAAGCTTCATAAGTAATTTCCCTCCCTTCCTCAAAATGTACTCCTTACAATCTACAAAGTTAGGTCTAAATGTGTGCGCTTGCTTATGAAACATAACATTATTATCAACATTCACTAGTTAATTAAAGCTAAAATATGCTTATGAGGGAAATTACCTTCTAAATTTGTTGCCTATATACTTGGTTGCGGGAAAAGAAATTATAAAAGAAAATGAAGAGCAACATAACTTTTACTTTCTCATTATATATACGTTGAAATACGATGCTTTGAAAAACAGTGCACATTGAAAATAATGTCTAATGACAGAGAAGATAAGATTAAATTCATTAAAAATACCTTAAATAAGGAGTCATTGAATGATATTCTTTTTTCTCTTACAACACATCATAATGGATATGCACATAGAGCAATTTCCTAGTTATTGCCATTATTTCAAAAAGAATATGCATGATACAGTCCAGGAATCTGACTATAAACAATCTTGTTTACCAGTTTATAAAAAAACTAGATGTGAAGCATATTCTCGACCCATAGAGGACGGTCAAGTTATTTCTGAATATAAAACTAGAGAAAGATATAAGTCACAATCATACCAATTTATGTCCTTTTGATTTAATGTTTGCTTTATTGATTTTAATGGTGTGATTTCTATCTAGTCATTACTTGTTTATTTTTATTATTTATTTATTTTTAAATAATTGAGCCATGAGCTTTATTGGTGCTCCGCTTGCTAATATGTTATTTGATCTTTTAAAAGCTTACAAACTAGACCCAGATCCCAAGGCTATAACCTTAAATTCATTGACTGATGATGGTATCAGTAGTAAGAAGTACAAACTAGATTTATCTTTTTATTTGTAAATATCTTTTTGTTTCTAAACTCTATTTCTTTTTTCAAAAGACATTAAAGACAATATCATGTTCTAGTTAGGTGGGAAATAGTTAACGATTATGGAATAAATGATAGTTTTGTTACATTAGTAACTAACCATTTCTGATTTTTTAAGTTAAAGATAGGTAAATATATAGTTTAATTACTCTAAAAACACATATTAGTCTTGGTGTTTAGTTAAAAAAATGAAAATAAAAAAAATTGAATTTTTTCCTGATATTATTGACTAACCTTTTTCCTCTACCTTAGCCATCTTGAAAGATTTAACAGACCAATCTAGATACGTACACAGAACAAGTGATGGTAGTGGTAAGTTAAGATTTTTAATACCTAATCTTTCTATTTTATTCGTGAGCAACAACTAAAGCAGTAGTCATTATACCCTTAAAAGAAAAAGAAAAACAAGAAGAAAGAAAAAAAAATAAGTGACACTTTCACTTAGTAACTAGATCTCTTACCTTAGTAAGTAGAGAGTATTCATGTTAGACAATGAGAGATGATCAAAATTGTGAGAACTCTTACTTAGTAATTAAGCCTCCTACCTCAGCAACCAAAGATTGTTCACATCAAACAGTAAGATTTGATTTGTTCAATCTAGCTTTTTTTTTTTAGTAATCAGGCCTCTTGTCTTAGCAAATAGAGAATGTTCATGTAAAACGAATTAAGTTAGTTAAAGTTGCTACAGTCCTACTGTTCACAAAATTATAATTTTATCTAAAATATTCTATAATTATACTATATCTCAAAATGTAAAAATATTTACAAATAAGTCCAATTTTAGAATTTTTAAATAATACTTTTTATTCCCTAAACTTCCTGAAATTATGGTATGGTCAAAAATATTTTTGATTTTGTTAATAAATCTAAATCTATAATTAATAATTCTTATTAAAAATAAAGATTATAAAAATTTTTCATTTTAGTTCACATTTTGAAAAATAATAAATTTATATGAATACTTGATTTATGAATGTAAAACTTTAAATTAATAAAAAATAATAATCAATTGATTAAAAACTTAAGCTTTCTGAATGCGAAATCATGCATAAATTAAATCATACAAGTTTCACAAGAATTTTCACAATATTGAATCCGTTAAATTTTAAACTTCATTCTTGATGGAGCCATTGTCCATTGAGTGTCTTGAACTTGATTTCACTTGTATAAATACTATCCTTCAAGAACTTAGTAACAATGTGAAATATATTAAAAAAATTAAGACACATGTTTGTTATCATCAAAATTATATTATGTGTAGTCCTTTTAGCTAACATGATCCATGCGCTTAATTATGCAAGTTTATTTCCTTTTCTTCTCTGATTTATATGGTTGTTTTGACTTGTTGTCAAAAGACAATGCTTATTGTCTAGATTTTGCTTGATATATTGGCTTCTGAATGAAGGATCATTACTATCTGGCATAATAAGCACTTAGTACTATATTAATTAAGAAAACTATCCTCTCGTATTTTGTAGGTCTTCTTGACTTGGTGCCGACAAAGAATGCATCTAAGCTATTTAGTAGATGATCTTGCCATATTGTCGATAGAAAGATTATTATCAGCTGGCACAATGTGTTCTTGATACCACACCTAATGGAAGATTATTATCTCTAGAACACTAAGCGCTTGATGCCATATTTATTAAAGTGAGAATTGTAATGAGATGAAATACTTCCCTCATGAATTAATTGGAACTAAAAAGAAATATTAAGTTCATGATGATTGTTGAGTGTGAATCCAAAGATTTAAGGTTTCATTTGCATTGCTCACATCTTTTTATTCATTCTCACTTTTTTATTTTAAATCTTAATATAAAAAAGTAAAAAAAAATATTCACTTCCAACTAACTTACATTTATACATAGAAAATTAACTCTACACATAATTAAATCTACATCCTTATGAGATTAACACTTGTTACCACAAAATCTATTATACAATAGATTCATGTGCTTGTAAGTATAATAAAATTCTTATAACATTCTCCTATCATAGATGTAATTGCACTTCAATTTCTAGTTAATCTTACAACTTCCAAAGGGTTAGATACATGCCTTATAGATGTCGTAACTGTATCTTGATATGGTTTATTGATACAAATATGTATATGAAAATTTTCTAAGGATTTGGAATGCCAAAAGCAAACAAATATAAACATCTTAATTTATACTTTTCGAAACTACAATGGTCCTTGTATGAATTAAAATAATTTTACATGTATGTGATATAATCACTTAAGCAATTATTCATTGAAAGAATATGTAAATAAACTAATTTGTCCTTGTGTTTTTATTAAAAAATCTAAAATTAGATTTGCAATAGCTGCAATCTATGTTGATGATTTAAACCTCAATGATACCCCTAAAGAATTTTTTTAAAAAAAGTTCTTATTTGAGAAATGAATTTGGAATGAAAAGTCTTAGAAAAATAAAATTTTGTCCTGGCTTACAGATTAAATATTTATCATGTGGAATACTATTACATCACTGAACATATACTAAAAAATTTTTTAAAGCATTTTTATATGGATTGAGCCCATCCATTAAGTACTCTAATAGTGATACAATTATCTGATATGGAAAAAGATCCATTTCATTTGAAACAAGATGGTAAAACAATTCCTGATCAAGAATTATCATATTTCAGTGCGATTAGTACACACATGTATCTTGCAAATTGTACTCAATGTAATATTATTTTTTAAGTTAATTTATTAGCAAGACATTGTTCTAGATTAACTCGTAGGTATTAAAATGGTGTAAAGCACATATTTTGCTCTCTTTTCAGAATGCTCAATATAAGCTTATAATTTACCCAAATAGATCAAAATCACCACAAATTGAATATGCAAAAGGTTGATATCTCTTTAATCCACATAAAAATGATCTCAAACGGTATATTATTTATTTATCTCTAGTAATTCTACTATATCACGACGATTAATGAAACAAACAAAGGTTGTAATGTCTTCAAATCATTTGAAATTATTCATTATTCATAAAGCAAGTCGTGAATGCATAAGGCCAAGATCAATAATACAATGTAGTCTAAAAATATGTGGATTGTCATTAATTAAAAATAACCTTACAATAATATATGAGGATAATGTGGCCTGCGTTGCCTAGATTAAAAGTGACTATACAAAAGGTAATAGAATCAAACATATACCACTAAAATTCTTCTACATGTATAAGCTTTAAAAGAATCATGATAAAGATATTGAACAAATACGCTCAAGCAACAATCTTGTAGATTTATTTACAAAATCCCTACCAACTGCAACATTTAAAAAATTAGTACACAAAATTGGGATGCATCAACTCAAAGATTTTTGTTTAAATCTTGAAGCATTTACATCAGGATGTGTGGGAATATACTTATTAGGAAAAATAATTTATTTTAAAGATAATTTTACACGTGGTACTCTTTTTCCTCATTAAGTTTTTATCTCATTAGGATTTTCCTAGTAAGGTTTTAATGTGGCAACTTTACATCTTTAAAATTATTTAATGTGTATTTTTCCTTTACTAATATTTTTCTCTTGTAAGTTTTTTTTTTTTTTTGTTAAAGCTCTTAATGAGGCATTTTTCTTTTGAAATAATATACAAGAAAAAATGTTATAAATTTATTAAAATAAATATGAATGTTCATAACATACAACTATTAGTCATCTCATTAGAAACTCTTCGCTTTCCTGTAACTCCCATTATCTCATAATGAGCTATGATCTATAATGTTTCCATTAATTTCATATAGCGCTTGTGTAATTATAAAAGGAGAACTCATCTCTTTATTTTGTATACACTCGAGATGAGTGAAATCATTTTATAATATATTGCTCCCTCATTTTACTCTTTAGTTTGTGTTGCTTCTTTATTTAATGTTATTGGCTAATGGCTTTTCTAATACGGTGATATTTTTTAAAGCTATATTATAATGTTTCTTAGAATTATGCCAGCCATATGTCATGAATCTTAGCATTATAAAGACTACATTTTATAAAACTGTTTTGGAATCTAAAAGGTAGTTACTATATTGTTATGTAAATATAGAGCCATAGTGGGTTGCAGCCTTGTATGTCATTAATTAAGCACAAATTATACAAAAATGACATTGAACAATCCGTCACGTCATTGCCTTACAACCCACAATGACTCATCTTTATGACAATCCCAAAGGGCTTGAATGATAATTCTGCAACAACTTTCCCTTCGAGAGGTCAAACATAATGAACATAATGAGGGCAATAACATTGAATTTAAACTTGAACACAAATAAATCATGGCTGGAGTTTTTAAATTTGGTCTCATACACAGTTCATCTTTTTTGTCTTAGGCTTTATGGTGAAGATTTTATCTGAGTTTTCAATTTTCATGGTCTTTAGTTTCGTGGAGACTTTGTCGATGAAAGAGTTAGTTCAAGAAATAAGAAGCCATGGAGATTGATTTGCAAATCATTATTGTGCAAAATGAGTTTAGTTACAAACCTGCGTAAACTTGATTTCAACACCGGTTTAGTTTATGCGAGTTTATGATGTTTGACCACATTACAATACTATACATAATAATTACTAAACATGGTATTATAATAGTTGAACACTATGAAGGGTTCTAATACCTTTTAATAAAAAGCACCAAATATGCCTATAATGATTACTGAATGTATAATGTTTGCCTAACTATTTCATAAAAAATGACCTAATGATGATTAACAAGCAAGTGTGGTTCTGCTTGGTAGAATGTAAATCATCTCTTGTACTCTTTAATCCTCTTAGGTTTCTAATTGACTGAACGATTCAACTACCTTTCTTTTTTATAATATGTGCTTAGCAATCAAATTTTGGTTACTTGCCAAAACTGAATTAGAATATTGCTACCTTTCGAGTCTCGATGAATGATTTTGTGCTGAAAATCTTTATGTAATGAAAGTAGTCCTTATTGCAATCCTACAATGAATTTATATTCTAAATTGGATAAAAACCATCTTCCCCAATTTATTGTCATGGGAAATTTCTTGTTTCTACAATTTTATCTCCTTCCCTAATAAGCATGATTTGCATGCCTAATCAAGAAAATCATTTGATGCAGTATTTGAACAAAGCCGGGTTTCATCATTTGCCTCAGATGCACCAACTTTGCATTATATTTGTCTATAAACTGCATATTTGTAATTGTAGAATCTTAATGTATCTAAAAGCTTAAATAAACCAAAATAGGATTATTTTAAGAATTGTTATGTGATATAAAAGACAGGCCTTAGAAGCAGAGAAAAGGTCTTCATAGATCACAAGTGATACAACTAAATTTCTTTCCTTATATCACTTTCACGCATTCATCATCACAGGATTATTATGTTGCATTCATTTCAATGGACTAGCATAAATTATTTTAATTATTTTATAGTTTACGAGATTAATATATGACTAATGTCAAATTTCATTGAAATAAATTTAGAACTTATAAAATTACAAAAAGTACAAATTCTAGGTACTTGGATTAAAACTCAACTTGATGCTAGGCTTAAAAGGCTTGTCTAGGTGTCTAAAATTGCAACCTGGCCGAGTCTGGACATTGCAATGCCTGGGCCTAGATCTAGAATTTTCAAACCCTACTTGGAAGTGCAAGATCAAAGGTACAAAGTTCATATTTATTTCAATAGATTCTACATGCATCATTTCATTTTCAATTAATGGTGATTTCAAACTATTTTTAGTGCAAAAAGTCAATCTCATGTTTGGTTTATTTTATTTGAACAAGACTTGTAGTTTAGCTCAATTTTAGTAACCAATCAACTAAATAACAATTCTTAATCCTTCCTCCATACAAGGTTAAATAGGAACTAGATGAAAAACAAGTATGATTTTTTTATTGCTCCTTTCCTTTTATAACATGTCTAAGTCTCTCGCACTAAAAACAAGGAAAGTCAAGATACTTTTTATATGGGCTAAAATTACCATAGGCCATAATATGAAAATGTAAAGAGCAACCCTAATGCAACTAGCCTAGAATCCAAATGACCATATATCCTCATTACCAAAAATAACTTCTATCGTCAACAAACAATAGAACTTTGATGAGTGAATGCTAGCTTTGGAGTAAAATGGCCAAAGGGAATTATCAAATTTAAAAACATTGTTATACATAGCATGGAGCATTTCAAAGAACTAAAGAACGAGAAAATTCTTTCAAAATTTTACTTCAATAGAATCAGGAGCTACCATAAGCATAAAAGAAAAATATTTACCAAGAATAAGGCTGAGTGAAGAACATATCAAATCGACGTGGTCATAGCTTTAGACAAAGAGAGCGGAACTTTTTGGCACTTTCAAGAAGCTAGCATGAAATTAATCCATCCAATTTAAATGTTTTTTAATATTGTTAGCTTAAAGACTACACATAATGTAATTTTGATGATAACAAACATGTGTCTTAATTATTTTAATTAATATTGTATTTCATATATTCACTGAGTTCTTGAATAATAGTATTTATACAAGTAAAATCAAGTTCAAGACACTCAACGGACAATGACTTGATCAAAAACAAAGTCTGGAGTTCAACGGATTTACTATTATGACAAAATTCTTGTAAAGTCGGTATGACTTAATTTATGTTTGATTTAGCAATTTGTGAAGCTCAAGATTTTAATTAATTATTTATTTATTATTTATTAATCTAAATACTTGATCATAAATAAAATATTTTATGTAAACTAATTGATTTTCTAAATATGGACTAAAGTGAAAAAGTTTTGTAATCTTTGATTTTAATAAGTAATGTTTTAAATATGAATTTAGATTTATTTATAAAATCATAAATATTTTTAGTCATATCATAATTTCATAAACTTGTGGGAATGAGAAGTATTATTTAGAAATTCTTAAATTAGATTTGTTTTCAAGGATTTTTGACATTTTAAGCTATAGTACAATTATAAGAATATATGGGATAAAATTATAATTTTATAAATAGTGGTACTGTAACTAGTTAAAATTATTTCAAAAATAGATTTTTTTACAAAGTTTTATAAGGTTTTAGGTCATTGTATAATTATAAAAAGATTTAGGTAAAATTGTAATTTTATGAACAGTATTACTGTAGCAATATTCAAATTTAACGGTAACTTCACTATAGCAAGTGGCTAACTGCTTGAATATAGAGGTTAACCACTTCGGTGCTGGAATTTGCCTATAACGGATTTTTTTTTAGTAAAAACTATAAAAACCTAAATCAAACTCATTTCTAATCTCTTGAACAATCAAAAATAAGTTCATACATCATTGATTGAGCTTCCAACTTGTAAATCATTATAGTGCTATATTTGTTTATCCACTCTTGAAGAGAATTTTTCTTATTATAATTTTTAATCTCTTATCAAATTTGTGGTTGTATAAGTGTAGGAAATACTTCGCTGAAGGAATTAGGAAATAATCCTTAGATTGTAAGGGTTCATTGACACCTTGAAGTCAATTGTAACATAATTAAAGTCGTGAGAGACTTGGATAGTGAAATCCTCGAGTTTGGTTAGCTTGAAGGCGTGGACGTAGGTAGGGTTTGCCGAACAACATAAAAATATCTGTATTTGTTTTCTCTTCCCTGCTCTTTTATATTTTAGCATTGTTAAACTTATTATTTTTTATTTCATTAAGGCATTAGAATTAATTGTTGTGTGTATACTTAAATTAATTTTTAAAATCTCAATTCACCCTCCTTTTGGGTTACACAACTAGAATTTCAAGTATGAAAAGTACAATCAGATAAACAACATCAAAGGAATATCAATTTGGACACATTAACAAAGTTTAGTGAGAGACTATAGTCTAATGATTAATTATTTCCTTCTCACTTTAGAATTTTCATAAATGATTTTTTAGGTTGGAACTACAAATACAAGTCAATACTCAACATGCTATTAACAAGATATCACTTCATACATAAGTAAGAAGAAGGCTTGCTAAATGTACTGAAAATTGATCAAGCCTTTGAACTAAATACCCCTTGAAAATAGTCTTGGAATCTATCAGGCAATACATTTACAAAATCCTAAAAAATTAAAGAATTCTTGAAAATCATGCCAATTATTCTTGCAGAAAAAGGCTTTTATAACTATTATCGTCTGGTAAAGATATTTATTTTCTAAAAAGGAAAGAAAGCTTTATACAAGTAAATCAAATGAATTTGATCTCTAAACGCATCAAATCAAAATAATAAATGAAATAAAACTTGGGAAAGCTTTGTGGGATACTAAAATCCATGAATCAATGTAAAGATTTTGGGACAAAAATTAATTAATCAATCAAAATACAAAATCAAATTATTTATACTTGTTAGAGGATAGGCTTTAATGATTTGAGTTTCCTTTATATTGTATTCTAATGTTCTACATCATATCAAACTCAAATAAACTATTGCATTGTTCACTCATCATATCTTAATCCAAAAGGCAAGAAAAAAAAGAAGGAAGAATAAGGCATTGCTCGTATAGTCAACACACTTATATATGCAACATGCAGAATACCTATTTTGGTATTAACAATATTGAAGTAAGCTGTAAGCAACATTAGAAGTCACAACAAAAATGTCTACATCAAGTTAAAAGAGTAAAGGTCACTTTAATAATGTTAAAGCTTTTAAAATAATTTGTATTCATTGTACTATAGAAATAATTAGATATAAAAAGAATCACTTAAAGATTTTATAAATTTTATTTTTAAAAGAACCATGAATTTTAAAAACAATCATATACTGTTAATAGATTTTATCACTAAGCTATTGTGAAAATATAAATTACTGAATTAGATATAATATTATTTATTGCACATACTACCAATTGATAACTAAAATAAATTTTTAATTATTAATTTTATTTTTATTTTTATCTTAGTATAATTGGTAATAAAAATAATAATCTTTTTAAAGTTAAATATTTTAACTCATAATTAGTGAGAATTATTTTGAAATTTTATAATGTATATGATAATATATATAAAATTATACTAAGTATAAAAATAATTTTTAAAATCAGATTTTGAAAAGTTAATCTTCTTTACTTTACAAAATACATTATAGGATAGGGTGATTTTTGCCAAAAGTGATCTCTAAAAACTTTACCAAATGCCAAAATTAACTTTTGAATTTTTAAAATCAATTTTGAGCTTCCTAAAAGTAATTTTAAATGAGCTCTAAATATTTTATAATAGCTTTTAACTATAATTCAGTAAGAAGTTGATAATGATATATAGTAATTTTAATCTTTTCTTATTATGAAAAGTGCCAATGATGTTCATTTTATAGGTTTCAACAAAGGAAGTTTTTTCATCTTGATAAAGGTCCTACCATGAAAATATTAAAACCTCGAGTTAAAGAGTAAAGTTATTTGATTAAAAAATTCACTTTTTATATAACCATTGTTTTTAAAAGATAGATCCTTAGATGAATATGAATATATAAAATATCTCAATCTCGAATGTCCAAAAAGCACTAGCCTAATCTCCCTTGAAGTTTAAATAAATTGTAACTCATCTTTTGTTAAATTTGTTGACATCCGCTTTTTTTTCATAAGATTGAGAGTTCGATTATCCAAAATTATTAGAGTAAAAAAATTAACAAAGAAAAAAAGATTGAATTGATGATAAAAACTAATTTTTGTTCTTAAATACTAAAGGGAATCTGTTTTTTAGAAATTATTAATTTTCAACTATGGAAAGATCCAAATCCTTTAGGATATGTTTGGTGCACCACACTATATTGGACTAGAGTAGACCATAATGTATAAGCATGTGCTGTATTTAATATAATATTGTGTTTGATCTTGTGTGGATTGTGTTATATCTATTAATATTTTATGTAATAATTTATACTAAAGTAATATATATTTTCATTTCTTACTAAAAAAATTAAAAAAAAAAAGGTCAAAGCCACCATTGATCACCATCTGTAACAACTCATGTTTATAATTATAACTAAAGTCATTGAAAACATGTGGAATATTCAGTACTTTCGGTGTAGATATAAATTTTAAAATAAGTATTTTATAAATATAAAATATAAAAAGTTTGTTACACAAAAAGTTTATTATAAAATGTAGATATTTCTTAGTAACATATCTCAAAATCAACTCTGTAGCTAAATAAACTTATAGTCTTTATACTTCGATAAAGACACAGTTGAGTCTGTTCTGTAACCCAAGATCTGTTATATCTATATGTACTTCACCTTAATTGAGACTTGGTGTCAACTTGCCCTACTTTTTAATTTCTACAATGTAAAGACTACATGAGCTAATGCCCTGTAAGTTAACACTTTATGTATGATTACCTACTATGCACATGAATGACTAAATGAAATAAGTGCTAAATCTTTTAAATAAAACTTTGAAATATAAAGAACTATGTTAGGGCCATAGGTTTGTTATACTATAAGGATAGTACTCAACAATATGCCCTTAGGCTGAATTAATTAATCCATTAGGCATTACATATCACCGTCCCCAAAAGATCTCTTTCTCTTAACTTAAAGGGTCCTCTTTGTGAACTTTTATCACCTAATAGTACAATAACCTTTTTATCAAAATTCGTTAAAACATCTTCTATATGAAATCATCCATGAAATGCATATGTCCAATGTAACTTATGTTATAGTATGTAAATTTTCTCAATAGATAATAAAGACAAAATATGAAACTATTTTAAAACAATAATATTTAACATAGACGGCAACATCATCCATATAGAAATTAAAAAAATAAAATTATAATATAGGCAGCAGGGCCAACCATATAAGGAGTAAATAATAAACATCATATTTTAGGCAACAGAACTAACCATGACATAATAAAATAAAAGCATCACATATTAGTCGTCAAAGCTGACTATACAATCAAGTAAGTAAAAAAGTATCACATTATAGAGGTTATAGCCTCAGTAAGTAGGAAAACATCACATTATAGGCGAAATAACTGACCATATAAGGATGATTAAGATGATACCATAATATAAGTGGCATGGCCAGTCATGTAAAGATTAGATAACAATCAATTGCACCATAATAATCATAAGATATAAGATTATTTAAAATTAAACTTAGCATAAAAAAATTATGATTCAAAGTGAATTTAAGCATATTATCCTTATATTGCAATTAAAGTGAAGTGTTATTTACCTTTTTTCATTAATTCCTCTAAATCTTCCTTTCTAACTTGAGAATTTCTCTATTAATGTTGCTTTGGCTTAAAATAGAAAGAGATTGGATTTTTAAAATTTATGAAAAATGAAAGTACTATGGGGTATTTATACTATTTCTTAAGGCCTATGGATGGATAAGATTTTGTCATTATAGCAGTTGGTTAATAGTGAGATTTATCTTCCTATAAATATCTTAGTAATTTCTAAAATCCTAATATCTCTACAACATCTACTACTACTGCTGCTGCTACTACTACTATTGCTACTACTACTATTGCTACTACTACTGCTACTACTATTGCTGCTGCTGCTGCTACTAATACTACTACTGCTACTGCTGCTGCCACTACTACTATCGCTGCTGCTCTCTGCTGCTCATCTGCTACTACTGCTGCTGCTGCTACTGCTGCTGCTACTACTCGCTTACTCGCATTACTATCAGCATTATCACTCGCTGGTACTACTATCGCATTACTATCGCACTACATTACTACCGCATTACTACTACTATTCGCTGCCATCACGAATTACTATCATATTACGCATTATCACATTACTACTACTTATCATCGCATTACTACTACTACTACTACTATCGCGCTATCGCCGCTCTTTGCTACATTACTACCGCAAGCTATTATCACATTACTATCACTGCCGCTATCTGTTATTACTACTATCTATCGTTATCGCTGCTATCAAGCTACATCGCTGGCAGCTGCTATCATCTGCTGCATTACTACTACTGTTACTATTACTACTACTGTTGCTACTATCGGCCGGCTATACTCATCGCTACTATCAAGCATTACTACTACTACTATCACATTATTATTACCGATGTCCTGCGCCGCTATTACTATCGCCATCGCTACTATTACTACTGCTAATGCTACTATTACTATCGGCATCGCCTATTATTACTATCGCTCATCGCATTATTACTATCGCTGGTCGCTATTACTACTACCGCTCGCATCGCTCTATTTCGCTGCTGCTGCTACTACTACTACCGCTACTACTGCTACTGCTGCTGCTACTACTACTACCGCTACTACTGCTACTGCTACTATTGCTGCTGCTACTGCTACTACTACTCCTACTACTACTACCGCTACTACTACTACTACAGCTTCTGCTACTGTTGCTGCTATTACTATTACTACTACTGCTGCTGCTGCTGCTACTAATACCACTCAAGATTTTAATTAATTAATCATTATTTTTCATTCATCTAAAATTTTATAATCATAAATTAAGTATTTTATGGAAATTAATTATTTTTCAAAAAGTGGACTAAAATGAAAAGTTTTATAATTTTTAAGTATTATTTTCATTATGAATTTGAATTTATTTGCAAGATTAAAAAATATTTTTTGTTAATAATAATTTCATAAAATTGTAAGAATGACATATATTATCTAGAAACTCTAAAATTAAACTTGTTTGCAAAGATTTTTAACATTTTAGGCTATAGTAAAATTTTAAAAGTTTTAGGTAAAATTTTAATTTTGTGAACAGTGATAGTGGTCTTTTTACAAATAAATTCAAATCCATAATTAAAATAATACTTATTAGAAAACAAAGATGAGAGTCTTTTTACAAGCCTTAGACTATGAAATATGAAAAATAGTTTGTGATGGTTCAGTCATTCCTAGAGAAAATGCTTTAATTAAGTTAGATGGGAAAAAGGCATCTTTAAATTATAAGGTTATGAATGCTTTATTTTGTGCTTTAGATAAAAGAGAATTTCATAGAGTTTTAAATTATTCTAATGCTTAAAAAATTTTGAGAAAACTTGAAGTTGTGTATGAAGAGACTACAAATGATAAAGAATCTCATGAAGTGTCAATTTAGCACTTATGGCAATTAAAGATGAATGGATTAATGGACTTGATGAAGTGATTTTACCTATGATGAGTTTTATAATGCTTTTCAAAAATTGCATAATGATTGGATATGAATAGGTAAAAAGAATGCATCCTTTGAAAAAAAAATGCTAGAAACTTTAAATGAAAATTATGCTTTCAAAAATGCAATAATTCATTAAATAAAAAGATTAAATGATCATAGTTAAATAATAAAATATTGCATGATAAAATTATATCATTTAAAGAAAAATAAATTATTTCATATGAGTATGAAAAATCACATGTTGATGAATTAGTAAAAGAAAATAAAATGCTCAAGAAAAAAAATATTGAGTTTAATGATATCTTAAAATTTACAAATGAAGAAAGACATTAGATAACTTACCTAATTTGCAAAAATTTGTGTTTGACAAAAAAGGCATTGGTTATAAGCCAAATTTGAAATAAAAGTTTTATAAGAATTATTTTATAGAGAGTACCTTTATTAGCAATTATGTTGTATGTCACTATTACAATTAAGATTGTCACATAAAGAATAGATGTTCAGGTAAAAGAAATGCATATTATGGAATAAAATATATTTGTATTCCAAAAAGAACGATTGTTAACACTCAAATACCTAAGAGTATTTGGGTATAGAAACAAACAACTTAAATATTTTTTGTAGGTATCATAATCAAGAGATGGTGGAGTATTCCTTGTTGAAAGCTTATGAGAATAATCACTTTATCATGATTTAGGAGAAAAAGATGAGGCAAGATGATATAATTATTTTATTAATAATTCTCACCATATTAATTATGTTGAATGGATCACGATGGATAGATGATAAATTGAATTTCTGAAAGCATGCTTGTATATTTATATAATTGAGTTATCATTGTGTATAACATTGAGTACTTTATCATGATACATGGATAGTTATAGATGATGACATTATGTCAACTTATCAAGACACATTTATTTGATTTTAATAATTGTGCGATCTTTGATTTTATCTTCTTAATTATCTATCATCATATTTCATCTCATTTATTCATATTCTTTATTTGTTCATCATACTCTCTTTAAAAAATCAAGCATACACATTTATCTTACTAAAATTCTTTTTTTTTTTATGTTTCTCTTACTTATTTGGTATTTATTTGATATTTCTAAATCAATATCCATCATATAAACATTAATTGTTCATTATTTATGAATATGTGAATTCTTATACCATTTATTGTGTTGTACCATCATTCATTTTTAAAATTGACATGTATAACTTATTGTACTTATGAATTTGATTACTTATTCTTTTAGCCCATAATGATGGCTTCTTAATAGCTATATTGATTTTGATAATCCGTATATTGCTATTATGTATTTATGCTTTGCTTAAGTTCTGGTGATAAAGAATATGCTTTCATGATTATATTGTATTTAATGAAATTTGATTTTATAAGATCTATGATTGGTAAATGGATTTGTTTGAACCTTATAAATATATTAATTTAAGTGACAAATATTATGCATTTGTGATTACAGATAATTATTTTAAATTCACGTGGATATTATTCTTATCTAATAAGAATAATGGCATTGAAGTATTTAGAGTTTTCTGTAAAAAGATTCAAAATGAAAAGGTTATGCTATTACTTGTATTACAAGTGATCGTAGTAGAGAATTTGAAAATCATGTATTTAAAAATTTCTATAGTAATTTTGGTATTGAGCATCAATTTTTATCACCTACGACTCCATAACAAAATGGAGTTGTTGAGAAAAAGAGTATGTCTATTCAAGAAATGGCTAGGACTATATTGAATGAAAATACTTTACCAAAATATTTTTAAGTCGAAACTGTCAACAGCGCTTGTTATGTTTTAAATCGTGTGTTTATTATACTTATCTCAATAAGACTCCTTATGAGCTTTGAAAAAATAAAAAATATAAGATTTTGAAAAATAAAAATCTAAAATTAATTATTTTAAAGTTTTTTATGCAAATTTTTTATTTTGAACATAAAAGAAAATCTTGATAAATTTGATCAAACTTTTGATGTTGACATATTTATTGATTATTCAAACACGGACAAAGCTTATAGAGTATACAATTATAGAGATTTGAATAGACTTACAAACTCATTAATTTAAATGCTCTGCCCAGGATCTCTCTCAAGATCAATACAAGATGTTCAATCACAAAACAGAAGCCAACTCAATTCAATAGGACTCACAACTAAATAAGACAAATCATAAACAAAATCATAAGAATAGAGATAACATGGTTCAGTCTTACAAGAGACCTACATCCACGAGAGGAAACACCAGAATTCTTAGATTGATTAACAAAGAAAGATTACAAGTTTTCTTAGATAAATTTTCCAAAGTACAAGCAGTAACTCTCACTCTACAAAATTCTTTCTCTCTAGAATTCTCTCTTCTTTCTCACTCTTTCTTGCCAACTTCATGAGCCAACTTATATACCAACTGCATAACAAACTCGAAACCCAGATTTCACAGATTTCACATGTAGAATCTGTTAACGAACTTAAACTGATTCTTGAACATACACATGACTTACATGAACAATTCTGGTATTTGTTATGGATCAAACGCAAAGCTTGGTGCCGTTTCACTTAAGCAAACCACGAGCTTGCTCATGTGACTCCATATTAACTCAAACCTTACACAAAACACTATCGTTTTAGTCTGATTTTTGTTTGAGTTCACATGCTTCCTGATTCTCCACCTTAAACCAAACAGCAACTCTGATTCTTCCACCATCTTCATGTAAATCAAAGATTGCATATTCCAGCTAAGCTCAAGCACTTGCTAACTTAGCCACTGAAACCACCTTAGTAAGAACTTCTGCAAGATTATCATCTGTATGAACTTTAACCATCTTAATCACTTCCTTAAAAATCTCATTCCTTATGAAATGGAGTTTAATGTCTATGTGTTTTATTTTCCCATAATGTGCTTAGTTTTTACAGAGATGTAGAGTACTGGACCTGTCACAAGAGACAGTAACAAACTCTTGCTTGACACCAAGTTCCCTCAGTAGTCCTTTAAGCCATATTACCTTCTTAACTGACTCAGCTGCAGTTATATATTCTGTTTCTATAGTAGAGAGAGCTACTACATGCTGCAGACTTACCTTTTAGCTTACTAAAAAGCCATTTATGAAGAACATATATCCAATAAGTGACATTCTTCTGTCTATATCCTCAGCAAAGTATGAATCAATAGCTCCCCACAATCCAGTATTTTCAACACATTTTCTTCTATATAGAAGTCCAAATCCTAACATGCCTCTAATATACCTTATTATCCATTTAACTCTCTTATAATGTTCTCTGTCTGGTGAAGCCATGTAACAACCGACAACACTCACAGCATGTAAGACGTCAGGCCTTGTTAAAATAATGGCATACATTAACACCCAACAACATTTGCATATGGACTGTTGCTCATTTCCTTCCTATCTTCTTCAGTTTGTGAGCAATAGAGCTTACACAATTTGAAATAAGGAGCTAGAGGAAGATGTAGTGGTTTACAGTTCAGTATATCAAAGGTTTCTAAGACTTTTGTTAGATATTTCTCTTAAGACAAGAAAATTAATCATTTCTTCTTATTTCTAATTATTTCTACTCCTAGTATCTTTCTTACACTTCCTAGATCTTTCATGTCAAAAACATAATTGAGAAGTTGTTTAAAAGATTCAATTTCACTCTTCTCTTTATAAGTAATAAGCATATCATCTACATATAACAAAAATAGATATATATATTTGATTTCAGCATCTTATAATACGCACAAAAGTCATAATTACATCTATTGAATTCATGAGGAACCATGAACTCATCAAATTTGAGATACCATTGCCTTAGAGATTATTTAAGTCCATAAAGTGATTTCTTAAGCAAGCAGACATGATCCTTCTTTCCAGGAATTTCATACCCCTCAAGCTGGGTCATAAGAATTTGCTCTTACAACTCTCCACGTAAAAAAGCTGCCATAACATCCAGCTGTCTCAACTCTAAATCTTGATCTATCAGTAAGGCTAGCATAACCCTAATTAAAGCATGTCTTACAACTAGTGAGAACTCTTTGAAATCAATTCCCTCCCTTTGAGTGTATCCTTTAGCAACAATCCTAGCCTTGAAACTTTTAAGCTTAGTTTCTATAAGTCTATCTTTAATTTTAAAAATTCACTTGCATCCAACAATTCTTCCATTCTTAGATTTCCTTACTAGTTACCTAGTATTAGTGTTATATAAAGAGCTAATCTCATTATACATTGCTTTCTGCCATTCTTTCCCATATTGACTATTTACTACTTCATGAAAGCTTGTTATTCTTCTACATCAATCTCATGTGTAGAGTGGAGTGCAAATATAATTAAGTCAGAAAAACAATACCTATTTTGAGCTTTCATATGTCTTTTCTGTCTATCCCTCACTAACTGATAATCATGAGTTTGAATTTGAGCTAATTCATCATCTTGAAGTGTTTGTGAACCATGTGTTTCATTTCTGATGTCATTTACTTTAGCTGGTGCTTCTTATTGATTATTCTAAAAGGATGTCTCCACCTTAAACTGATAATTGATGGACTGTGTTAAGTCTTATTTTTTATCTTTATAAAATTTGTCAGCCACTTCTTTTTTATTGAATATAACATCTCTACTTATAATACATTTTGGAAGAGCTAAATCTGTACACCAGAGTTCGTACCCCTTAACTCTATCTAGATAGCCAATAAACACACTCTTCAAAGCCCTTGGAGCTAGCTTTCCTTGATTCACATGAGCATATGCTTGGCACCCAAACACTTTTAAGTGTGTATAACTAGGTTTTTATCCAGACCACATTTCATAAGGAGTTGTGAAACCAATTGCAGAGGAATGGCTCAAATTTACTAAATAACGAGTTATATTAAGGGTTTCAACCTACAAGCTCTTTAGTAATTTGGCTTGAAACATTATATATCTCACCTTATCCATGAATGTCCTGTTCATTCTCCCAGCTAAGTTATTTTGCTGAGGTGTAATTCTTACTGTCTTGTGCCTTGTTATTCCCACATTTATACAATACTTGTTAAACACTTGATATAATATTCCAACCTATTATCAGTTCTCAACTTCTTAATCTCGTTGCCTGTTTAATTTTCAATTAAAGCCTTCTACTCTTTAAACTTTTTAAACACTTGATCTTTCAGCTTAAAAGTGTATATCCAAACTCCTCTTAAATAATCATCCATAAAAGAAATAAAGTATCTAGCTCTCTCTAAAGTTCATATGTAGACCCTCACAAGTCAGAATGAATATAGTCCAGGATACGTTTTGAAGAATATATTGAAGATTTGAAGCTTATCTTAGTGGATTTCCTATGACATAATCCTTAAAAAACACCAGATCTTCAATCTTATCCCTATTTAACAGCCCTTGATTTGAAAATTCCTTTAAACCTTTAAGACCCATATAACCAAGTCTCAAGTGCCACAACTTGGTTTTATCTTCACTAGTGCTAGAAGACACAGCAATTTTCCCTGTTACAGTAGTATCCTCCTAAACATAGAGTCTATTTTTCTTAATTTCCTTTAACAGAACTTGTGTTTCTTTAATCACACTCAGAGTACCATTTTGAACTTTAACCGTACACCTTATTTGATCCATCATTCCAAGTGAGATCAGGCTCCTTTTAAGATTAGGAACGTGTCTTACTTGCCTCAATTCAATAACTCAATCATCAAGAAATTTAACTCTTACATTTTCAATTCCAACAAAATCACAAATTGTATTATTTTCCATCATCACTTTACCCCCATCACAAGCTCGATATACAATAAAATGACTCTTCAAGGGACACATGTGAAATGAACAACCAAAGCCCAGAACCCACTTACCTTCTTAATTAAAGTTTGTGGCTATCAATACATTTACTAACTCATATCCTTCACCTTCCACCACTGCTGCATCACCATTCTGAATTTTCTTTCCTTTCTGCTTAAGTTTCCGCTTAGGATAGTCTCTCTTAAAGTGTCCTTTTTTATAGCACTTAAAATACTTTAAAACCTTATTCTTATTCTTGCCCTTACCCTGCTTCTTTTTCTTATCATTATACTTTCCTTTTCCACCAGCCCCTCAGCAGATTCATTTCTAAGTTTTCCTTGTCTCTATTAGATTTTCCTTATATTCAGAGTAGCTTTTACTTCATCTAAGGTGAGAGTTTTCTTACCATACATGAGAACATTAATAAAATTCTTGTAAGATTCTGGTAAGAAGCTGATCAATAGTAAGGCCTTTCTCTTATCATTTAGGCCTTCATCAATGTGTTTATCCAATGATGAGCCTTCAACCATCTTTAATGTGAACATTCTCTTCTTGATATAAAGCCTATTTGTAAAAGATTTCTTCATGTACAGATTCTTAAACTTCTCCATCAAGGCTGCTATAGATTTTTCATTTGCAACCTCTCTGATAACAGAAACTGCAAGGTTGATAATCATAATGGCCTTAGCCTTCTTGTCTATCTCAGACAATTATTCCAGAGTCTTGGATGATGACACTGTCTTTTCTTACCTCTTCTCAATTGATTTTAATGCCTCTCTCAAACTCTAAGTAATCAAAAATGCTTCAATTTTCACCTTTCATATGTTGAAATTATTTCTTCCATGAAATTTCTCCAAATCTACTTTTTGTGTAGCCATACTTAGATCTTTTAGGAAAAGACCAAGCGCTGATATCGCGTGTAGAGATTTGAATAGACTTACAAACTTACCAATTCAAATGCTCTGCCCAGGATCTCTCTCAAGACCAATACAAGATACTTAATCACAAAATAGAAGCCAAATCAATTCAATAGCACTCACACACAGAAGATTTAACCAATAAATCTAGACTCATAAATAAATAAGACAAATCAAAAATAAAATCACAAGAACAGAGATAGTGTGACTCAGTATCACAAGAGACCTACATCCATGAGAGGAAACATTAGAGTTCTTAGATTGATTAATAAAGAAAGATTACAAGTTTTCTAAGATGAATTTTCCAAAGTATAAGTAGCAACTCTCACTTTACAAAATTCTTTCTCTCAAAAATTCTCTCTTCTTTCTCACTTTTACTTGTCAACTTCATGAGCCAACTTATATACCAACTACATAACAAACTCAAAACCCAAATTGTATAGTTTGTTTCCACGTGTAGAATCTATTAACGAACTTAAACTGATTCTTGAACACACATGTGACTTGCAAGAACAACTTTAGTATTTTTATAGATCAAACATAGAGCTTGGTGTCGTTTCACTTAAGTAAACTATGAGCTTGCTCACGTGACTCTATATCAACTCAAACTTATATAAAACACTACCATTTTAGTCTGATTTTTTATTGAAGATCGACAAATCAAATTATATTTTTGTTCCAATTTATGCCTTTTCTTTTCCCTCTGAATCAAACTTTGCCTTGCCATAGCGGTTCTGTCCCTATTATTATCAATGATACAAGTCGGATCCTAGATGTAGAAATATAGCTATAGAAATATAAGAAGGCATACCCCTTCTCTACCGAAAAAAATGATATTATCGCATGGATACAAGACAGAAAGAATTAACCAAATTTGCCCGATGTAGAGGCAATCAAGAAAGCCGCATAAGTGAATATATAACCTACATAGAAGTGGGCTAATCCAACCAATCGTGCTTGCACAATGGAAAGGGCCACTGGTTTATCTCTCCATCGAATCAAATTAGCCAAGGGTGTGCGTTCGTGAGCCCACGCTAAAGTTTCAATCAATTCTTGCCAATACCCGCACCAGGAAATTAAAAACATAAATCCAGTAGCCCAAACAAGATGTCCAAATAAGAACATCCATGCCCAAACTGATAAACTATTCATACCAAACGGGTTATCTATTAACGAACTTAAACTGATTCTTGAACACACATGTGACTTGCAAGAACAACTTTAGTATTTTTATAGATCAAACATAGAGCTTGGTGTCGTTTCACTTAAGTAAACTATGAGCTTGCTCACGTGACTCTATATCAACTCAAAACTTATACAAAACACTACCATTTTAGTCTAATTTTTTATTGAGTTCACATGCTTCATAATAATAAAAGAAATTTAGTTGTGGAGGAATCAATACGTGTTACATTTGATTAATGTAACCCTTCCTCTATAAAGAAAGTTGTTGTTGATAATGATGCAGATGGAGAGTTACACAAGGGACTTCAAAAGACAAACAAGAAGATGCATCACAAGAAAATTAAAAGGAAAGACAAGAAGAAGAAATAAGCATAGAGCTATAAAAATGTATTTCTAAAATACTCCTTAAAGAGTTAAGGTATATTTCTTCTCACTCTAAAGACTTAATTTTAAGAGGTCTCATACAATGTGTAACTACAAGATCATTATTTAAGAATACATGTAAGCATGCTACATTTATTTCTTAAATTGAATCACAATCCTTTACAGATGTGGAAATGACAAATCTTAGATTATGACAATGCAAAATGAGTTAAATCAATTTTAAAAAAATAATGTGTAGAAATTAGTTCCTAAACCAAAATATATAGCCATCATAGATACTAAATGGGTATTTAGGAATAAAATGAATGAATATAGTATAATTATAAAGAATTAGCTAGATTAGTGGCCTAAAGATATAATCAAGAAGAAAGAATTAATTTTAATGAAACATTTGAAACTGTAATTAAAATAGAATCCATTAGGTATTATTAGCATATGCATGTCAAAAAAAATTTATTTTATTTCAAATGAATATCAAAAATACTTTCTTGAATGATTATATTATGGACAAAGTTTATTTAAAACAACTCCCTAGTTTTAAAAATGAAAAATTTATAAATCATATTTATAAATTGTCAAAAGCTTTATATGGATTAAAATAAGCACCTAGAGCATGGTATGATTGGTTTAAAAATTTCTTACTAGATAATGGTTTTTCAATGGAAAAAGTAGACACCACTCTTTTTGTTAAGCATAAGAACCAAGATATACTTGTTGTTCAAATTTATATGAATGATATTATCTTTAATTCTATTAATGAGTGTTGTAAGGATTTTTCATCATGTATGAGTCAGAAATTTGAGATTAGCATGATGGGAGAGTTAAAGTATTTCCTTGCACTTTAAATCAAACAAATAATAAGGGAATCTTTATTAATCAAACTTAGTGTATTAAAGATTTGCTCAAACAATTTGGCATTAATGACTCAAAAACAAAGAACACTTCAATGAGGACAACAATCAAGCTTGACAAAGATGAAGAAGGTAAAGAAGTGATATCAAATTGTATAATGTATGATCAGCTCTTTGTTTTAATATTTAATGTATGTTTGTGTGCAATATTTCAATCACATCCCAGGGAATCTCATTTATTTGATATGAAAAGAATTTTTTATTATTTGATTGGAACTATAGATATTAGCTTTTGGTATCCTAGAGAAACTTATATAGATTTAACTTGTTATTCGAATGCTGACTTTATCAGTCATAAAGTAGATAGGAAAAGTACTAGAGGCATTTGTCATTTCTTAAGTCATGCACTTGTTTCATAATTTAGTAAAAAAATAAAATTTGCTCTCACTTTCAACCATTGAAGACGAGTATATTGCCACAATTAATTATTGTGCGTAAGCTCTTTGGATAAAATAAACACTCAGAGATTATGGCATTAATCTTCAACAAATTCCTATCAAGTGTGATAATACTAATGCTAAAAACCTATCAATGAATCATATTCAGCAATCTAAAACCAAGCACATAAAAATTAGACATAATTTTTTTAAAGATCATGCTCAAAAGGATGATATTGCATTAGAGTTTGTTTCTATGGAAAAATAACTTGATGATATTTTTACAAAATCTCTTTGCAAAGAATAATTTTCAAAACTTTGATGTGAACTTAGGATGATAAAATTTTTGCATTAACATCTTTAATCATATTATTAAGACTATTAAAATTGATGATTTGATGATTATTGATGATTTTATAAATTTTTAAGTATGATTAATAAGCGATGTGTATGAATTATTAATTTTTCAATGCTTGAATATTTGATGAATGTACAAAACATATGTATGATTGAGGAGTTAATTGTTTAAATATTTGATCTTTTGAATGTTAATTACCATAATTCATGTATTAAAATAGCTTTTCAAGCATTTTGGGATCACAAAATGGCTCCAGATTGGCCAAATGATGCCAAAAAGCAAATATAGTACAACGGGATAAAGGCCAGATAGCTAGCCATTTGGAATATGCTTCCAAACTCAAGAGCAAGCACCTAGCCGCTTGGTCACAGGTTTATCTCTCATTTCCTTCATCTTCTCCATTCTCTTTCATTTGTTTCTCTCTCTCTCTCTAAGAACATGAAAGCCATCCTTTATTCTCTCTCAAATTTTCTTTATTTCTCACTCATTTTCTTGCCAAAATCACTCATTTAAATCATTACCCAACCATTAAACTTTCATTATTCATCATTCAATCATCATTTCCTCACTTATTATGCCAAATCAAGAAATCAAAATCTAAACTTGGTCGTTTCTCTCTCCTTCATTTCAAGTCATTTTTAATCCATCTTAGCTTAAATTAAAACCACATATTGTCTTAAATCATCTCTAGGATTGATTTTCTTAGTTTAAAAACACTCGTTTCACTTAAAATTTTAGAAATCCAAAATTAGGTTTTAAGCTTGTTCTTGGTTTCAATCATGGTTGTTGGTGAAAAATCTAAGTGAAAGCATGTTGCCAAAATACACAAAGAAGATCAAAAAGATAATACAGAGTTTATATTAACCCATTTCCCGCATTCATCACTTCAGAGATCATTTGTCGATAAATTCGTGTCAAGGTCAGTTATTATTCCATATTTAGTTAATCTTCGCAAATTAGACAATTTAATTATTGGTGAGAAATCTCTTAGAGATATACTTGTTGATATGGGCAAGTAAAATACATCAATTATTAAGGAATGGTATTATGAGAATTTAGTCCGAGTATTTTATTCGAATATGGTTATTTCTCTGTAAATTTCGAATAGAATTATTAAGGGAATTCTCATTGAATTTGATGTTGTGAACTTAAATAGGATTCTTAGAACTCTAAATGAAGGATTAGAATTATACACTGCTTGAAACATAATTGATTATCCATAGTATTCTGTTGAGGATCGAATTAGAAAAATTTGTAAACAATCCAATTTATCTTTTGAATTTTGTAAATCCATCTTAAAATCTCAAGCTTTACCATTTCAAATGAGAATCCTTCATTATGCCCTTTAACATTTGATTAGTCCTAGGGTGGACATGGAGATAAAGTTATCTAATTGGATGTTGCTATTTTGGATAGTATTCTCAAGGGTAGAGTATTGAATGTTGGATATATCATTTTTGAATATATGCTCAGCACTTTAAATTTAGCCAAGAGATTACTTTCTTATAGTAACATTATCACCCGTATCCTAAAACATTTTCGAGTTCCCATAACTGAACCAATATTTTTTAGTCCTAAGGAATTAGGAGATAAAGTTATAATAAATTTGTAATTTGAGTAAGAAAATGGTCAGTCGTACAAAGATCAGCGACTCAAGCATAAAGTTATAGAACTTATTCTGATAGATCATCTTTTCTTTAAAAATGTTATGTTACCAAATGATCTTTTTTATCTCAGCGTCCCACGATGCTTTCATCTTACACCTTTCGATGGTCCCTTACATTATACTTCAACCAACCCTGAAGATTCGATGCAACAGCTGTTAACTAAAGTGCAATCACTTTCCGAGAAACAAAGCCAACTTCAGTCCCAATTTGAGGCCTTTCAAATTCAGTCAATTTCAGAGCACCAACACCTCTTTGAGTAGCTGCAATGTTTATTTAATCAACAACAACACCTCTTTGCTCACCAACAGTAGCTTTTTGACGGCCAATATCAACTCTTCGCTGCTCTTGGGTTTCCACCACTATCCTCTTCCTAATATCCTCTAGTTCTATAGTGTTATATTTTAATCATATGTCACTCTTCACTACATCTTCTCTTATCTTAATTATGGATGTTTATTATTTGATATTTGAATACTTTAAATTTATTTAATATTTTCTAGATGATATGGATATTATAACTTGTTGGTTAATTACATGACTTGATTTCTGTATGTTTCTTGATTAACTATTATCGTCTTATTGGTCTTACCATGTCTTTCAAGTATTTTATGAAAATTAATTTAAAAAATGTAGACTAAAATGGAAAGATTTGTAATTTTTTAGTATTATTTTAATTATAGATTTTGATTTATTTACAATACAAGAAACTTTTATGGTCATATCATAATTTTAAAAAATTATGGAAATGACAGGTATTATTAAAAATTATAAAATTAGAATTGTTTGTAAATATTTTTGGCATTTTGAGCTGTAGTAAAATTATAAAATTTTTTAGGTAAAATTATAAATTTTGTGAATAGTGGTACTGTAGTAATTTTAAACTATTCCAAAAATAGATCTGTTTGTAAATTTTTATAGTTTTTAGACTGTAGTATAATTATATAAAGTTTTGGATAAAATTATAATTTTATGAACAGTGATATAGTAACAATTTATCTTTAACAATAACTTTACTGTAGTAAATGGGTAGTTAGTTAAATTGAGCGACTAACCACCTAGTTATTAGAATTTTGCCTATAACAAGTAGTTTTGTGTTAAAACTATAAAAATCTAAATTAAACTCATTTTGAAGTTCTCTAACAAGCATAAACAAATTTTTACAACATATTTTAAGTTTCTAACTTGTAAATCATTATAGATTGAATCATCATTGTACTATAGTTTGTACATCTACTTTTAAAAAGAGTTTCTTTATTGTAATCTTTAGCTTTATATCAAATTTATGAGTGTATAAATCTAGGAAATAATTGGGTGAAGAGATTGAGGGATAATCTTTTGAATGTAAAAGTTTATTGATACCTTGAAAGTTAATTATAACGAACTTGAAGCCTTGGGTAGCTTGGATAGTGAAATCATTAAACTTGGTTGGCTTTGAGGCGTGTACATAGACAGGGATTGTCGAACTATGTAAAAATTTATTGTGTTTGCATTTTTTTTCCTTTTCTCTTTTATTTTTTAGTATTATTAAATTTATTATTTTCGATTTCATTGAGGCATTAAATTGAATTATTATGTGGTTTGTATAGATTAAATTTTAAAAACCCAATTCACCCTTTTGGGTTACATAACTAGCATTTCAAAAGTTAGTCAAATGTACATATCTATGCATATCCAAACACAATACAAATAAATTTGCATAACATATACCCACCTAAGCCCACATGCCAAACATGGAGAAAAGAAGCAAGCAACTACCTTCACCTACCTCCTCATTCTTCTTATACAAAACAGGCTGTGTAGAACACATCATTACCCTAAGGTAGGTTACACTATCCTTTTAATGCTGGTATTTTCCAATGTACTGGCTAGTTGAAGTTGGTGTTGTGCTCAATTGAAAAGATTGCATATGTCATTTGTCTTTCCTTTCTCTCTCTTTTCTCTTAGCAAAGTCAAAGTAGGGAGAAACTGGTTTAAATATCCAAATTTTCTTTCCTCTATATAGCTAATAGGCTTTTCCTCTAAATATCCAAGACCTTAATTGATGCTATCTTGATATTCAAATTTTAAATAATTTTTTCAATAACTAATTCTTAAAATATTTGCAAAGAAAACGGTATTAGAATGAAAATAACATAATAGAAATGTGAAAAGATAAAAAGACGATTCAAATAACTCTCACTCTTACTTATTAATATAAAACTGGATCCTTTCACTTTCTTTTAGAGGTGGGCATTTGAATTAGGGTAACCTGAATTGAACCAAATCCAAAATTTTTTTTGGGTTCGATTCATTTCGTTTCACCTATTAAATCTAAAAGGACTACAAGTTAGAAAACTTTCTTTTGAAAAAAAAATATATAAAAGCAAAATATAATCCCTAAGTTAGTATGGAAGAGAATGACACACCTTAACCATAAGCTAGCAAAACCGCACACCGCCGCCACTATATTCACCTCCATTCAAATACACTAATTTTTGCTTCAATAATTGTTTAGCTAGATCTACAGCTCTCAACTGTTCTTAAGTCGATATTTTGCCTTATTCTAACTATTGACTTCTCGTCTTTATTTAAGTATTTCAATTAAATACTTAAATAAAATAATAAATGTCTCAATGACAAAAGCCTTTTTTTTTTAAGTAAGGGCCGCTTTGGTAAGTTGTAGTTTTTAGAATAATTATTAATAACTGTATAGTAGAAATAATTATATATATTTAATAAATCTTACTAATGAATTCTTGTAAGATTGCAAATGGCTAAAATTGATATAATTTGTATAAAATTTGTTTACATACACACACATACATATAATATTTGATATTGTGTATAATAATTGCTAACCAAAATTATTTTATTTTATTATCTTAGTAAAATTGATGATGATGATGATGATGATAATAATAATAATAATCTCTTTAAGTTTAATAATTTTATTTTCTAATTGAATAAGGATAATCTTGGATTCTATAATATATGTCAAGGTATGTATGGAATTGTATTAAATATAAAATTAATTTATAAAATCAAATTTGAAAAGTTACTCTTTCTCTACTTTCTAAAATCTACTGTGAGATAGAGTAATTTTACCAAATGTAATTTAAAAAAAATTACCAAACATTAAAATTAGCTTTTAGTTTTCTAAAATTACTTTTGAGTTCTTAAAAATATTTCCAACTAGGCCCTAAGCCTTTTGACACTCTTCAATAATTGAAATCACTTAAATAACCAAAAATAAATTAATTCATTATTCATTTTAAATGAAAATCCAATTAAATACTTAAATGAAATCTACTTTTCAAAAAACTTTTACACCCATCCAATTTCATTATTTATATTTGTTGGTGCAAACTTATTAAATGGTGATTCTACGCAAGGATAGCCCCCTTGAGATCATATTTTTTCTTTGTTGGATCCAACAATGATAAATTTCTTCTTTGTGATGATTTTAATAGGCCTTTGTATTTTCTCATATGAGTCCACTTCCTTAGGGAATGAATATGTTTTTGTCTGACGATGCTCCAAACATTAAAAAAAAAAGAGAAAAAAAATTATCAAAGGCCTCTTTTGCTGGCATAAACCCTCTGATGGTTAAGTTAATTACCAAATTTTTTGAAATATAAATTTAGAGAAAGAAAATTTAGAGAAAAATTTAGCATTTTCCCTTAATTTATTTTTTTCTTATATTTTAATGAGAGTAAAAGGTATATTTAAAGGAAAAATTAATTTAACTTAAGCCCTAATTACTTAGTGACAAGTGTCATTATTCTTATGACATCTAGCGACACTTGTTTTCTTATATCCATATTGATTGACATATAAATATGTAAGCTTGTTTATGGATTAAGGGAGGAAGCAATTTAATCTTAGGGTATTTTTCCTAAGATTTTGGGATCATAGAAACCCTTGGAACTCAGGAGGTTTATCCTAAATGGTTTGTCATATGATGAACCACTAGACATTAAAATCTTTTCGGCTTTGGAGCCCTACCGCTTAAGAAATTTATCCTAAATAATTTATCTTAAGATAGGATCTTAGGGGTGTTAGAACTTTTAGGTCATAGTTCTTTATTACCTAAGAGGTTAATCCTATGTAGTTTGTCTTATGATAGGATTCTAAAAACCAAAGAACAATTTAGATTTTTAACCTTTGCCACCTAAGAGGTTTATCCTAAGTGATTTATCTATTTCTTCATGGGTTTTATAGGAATTAAATTTATTTGAGCCCTAGTTGGACCTATTTTATCTTAGATAGTTTGTCTTATAATATGATTTTAGAAACTTAAAAATCTTTTTGACCTTAGAATCTTGCCACCTAAAAGGTTTATCCTAAGTGGTTTATGAATCTCTTTATGAGATTTATAGGATTCAAATTTATTTGGACCATAACTAGATATATTCTATTTTTTGTCTAAAAAAATCTATATTTTAAATTTTAATTGGAAAATATTTATCTTTGAAAACTTATAAATTTTAGGATTATAGAGATAGAAAATATATAATAATTTAAGATTTTAAAATTTTTATGCATTTTCTATAAATAAAGAAATTTTAAAAAATTGATTTAGAGCAAAATATATAGCTGATCGATTTTGGTAAATGATTAATATTTTATAAATTAAACTAGGAGTATTTTCACTAGCATCAACAAAATGTAAGACAATTTTCACTTTAGATATATTTTATTAGAATTTTGAAATTGATTTTTTTTCTTTTTTACTATTTTAGGTTGTTTAGGTCAAAGAGATATTTTATTTCCATAACATTTTATTCTTAAATAGTAGTGTGATTTTTTTTTTTGCCTACTTTTTTTAATACTATTTAACTTCCACAATAATACAAATACTCGAATATTTTAAGGTGCATTTAGTATACGACATTATATAAGATTAAATTAGACTCGAATATATTATTAGTGTGTGATGTATATTAATATAATGTGTTTGACGCTATATGAACTGTATTATATTTGTTAATTTTTTTTGTAATAATGTAGATTAAAGTAATATTATTTTGATTTATTAATTAATAAAATAAACCAGAGCCGCCCCCGACCAGCGTCCAGCGCCAGCATTTTGTAGATTTTATTAGTTTGCCCACCCGTAGGTGTCGCGGTTTTAACAGTTGTCTCGACTGCCTGCTGTTATTTAGACAATAATCAATAATTAAAACAAATTTAATGATTGCATTAAAAAATTTTTAAAAAAATTGATGTAGCAAGACCATCCCAACCCGATGGCGAGCGGTTCTATGAGCCACCCGAGGTTGTTCAAATGTGCACATCCACCTGTGCCCTAATAAATTTACACAGTACATACCCATCTTATGCCCTTAGTGGACGCTAACTAGATATTCAAATTTAAATAATTTTTATAAAAGGTTTATTCTAACTAATTCCTAATATTCTTTAAAAAAAATGATATGAATATGAAAATAGCACAATAGGGGTTTGAGGAGGAGAGTGCTTCAAATAGGTCTCGCTCCTATTTATAAATACAAAGCCCGGGTTGTTTCACTTTCTTTTTGCAAAATTTCCTCTGAAAATGGCATCCCTTTCGATTTGAAGAACCTCCATCTCTCAATTTATTTTGGCCTGCTCAAAATTCGCTAAATCGTAAGTGTTTCACTGCCTAATCTTTGTGGTGTTTTATTTTTGCATGTGGTATCATCAGGGTTTAATAGAATTACATTTTTCCATATTCCAATAATGATACTATCAGTTCATGTTTTATTTCCATTTCAAAAATCAAAGTTTGCCATCTGGGTTTTGATGCTTAAACGATGTTTGTTAAAATGCTCCAATGAATCAGACGCCGTATTATGTAAAACTATTTAATGGGTGTTAGGGTAAGTTGAATTTGGAACCAATTCCTATTAGCTGCATTATAGTTGTGGATTTTGTTAATGTGTACCAAGGATTTGTTGATGTGATATTTTATTGGGTTTGGTCAGAGTGTACTGAAGGATATATTCAGTCTCTCATTTCTGTAAGTAGCTCAAAATCTGAGTATAAACATGCTGTGAATTGCTAGTGGGTTTTAATTGTAAAAGCAAAATCCGGGGGGAGTTACTCGTGAATATCATCCAATGTGCGTAGCTACAGGCATTGAGAGTCAAGAATCCATTTTAACGTTTGTTTGCGTCAAAGTGCAGGACAATGGGTTTTAAACTTGAAATATTTATCTGGCTTTTAAATGCCAACTTTCATGCTTATATTGAAGCTAGATCTGATATTTAAGGCTCTCGTGTTGTCTATAGGAAGAGAAGAGTAGAGGAGGAAAAAGCTTACAATGAGCTACTATATGAGTCGATTGTTTCCAAAATCTAATTCAAGTTTTTCCTTACAAAAAGGAAATGCCTTAAAATCTCAAGTTGTACGCTTAACGGAAGAAAAGTTCTTGGTCGATGCAGGGGTGGGGACTCCCAAAATTTGTATGAAAGATGAACTTACAGGAGTGCCACACCCATGCCCAAACAAGCCTGGGATCAGGTTTCTGAATAAGGTTGGATTCATGGATCTGGTGGCCAAAGAATCACTGATCAAAGAACAGATTCTGGAGAGATTTTTCATTGATCTGGTGGCTGGTGAATCAGCAATTAAAGAGCGAGCTGCTGCAAGGTTTAATGATTTGGTGGGAACCACAGATGCAGTGGCTGGTGAACCGCATCTTCTTCTCCCAAGAAGATACAGGCAAAACCGAGCTTCGATGGAACTGAACAAGATTTGGCGAAACAATAAAAAGGTCAATGGATTTATTATTGAGAGAGTAAGAGGAGGTTATTCTGTAGCGATCGCTGGTTTCATTGCTTTTCTTCCATTCCGTCCTGGGATAAAGAAGAGGCTATCCAATGATCGATTCACAATTGAGAGCATGAACTCCAAAAGGACAAAGTTTGTAGTGTTATAACAGCAGCAGAGCAACGACTTCTCAAAGTGGCTTGGTGTCTCACAGTAATCTGATTGTTGGCTTTTTTAATTTTGTTTTCAAAGACCATATTCTGTTAATTTTTTGATTTGGCATTGAATAATGTTTGGCTTGGTAGGTGGAAGAATGATCTTTAATATTGGAACTGGCGATCTATGTTTTAGAGTTGGATTTATTGTCTTAATGGTCCTATTTTATACATTATGCTTCACTTGAATTAAGATTTTTTATGCTCCAATTTCCTTCTTGGCTTATCGACTCAGATGACGTAATCCTAAATTGGAGCGCTGATGATAAGATTATAAGACCTGTATGATCGAATGGCATTTGTTGCATGTTCTTCTTTTCAATATTTAGTAAAATGGCATAGAAAAATTACACCATTGCCCATTGATCGTGTGTACAATTTGTACTAATGATTGTTTGCCATAGTATTAGTATTAGTGATGTTTGTAATTCTTTATATTTACATTAATCTTATACGGACTTAGATTTGTTAATGGAGCATAATATATAAGGGTGCCTGTATGTTGAGATGTTTGCCGTCTTGCTGAAGTTGGTCGTTTATGCTTAGATAAGTTATGCTTCTCATGGCTTGTAATCCGCTGCTGCATCTTGTTGCTTGCTTTGTGCATATTCTTCTTTTCATTTAATGTTCTTTGATATGAATGGTGCATGTAACAATTTATTAATCACGTTCAGGTTTGTTTTTCTTCATGTTTTCTTTTTTAATTTTTTTTTAAATGTATGTTTTAATTACATTAATGCAGTGAAGAGCGTGTGGCTTGATTTTCAGATCAAGTTTGTGGGGGTGGGATTGGGAGAGGGGTAGAACAAAGCATTTTTCTTTTATGGTGGATTAGATTGTATGATAAAGAGAAAAATATTTGAGATGAATTAGTAAATTATATTATGATTTGTTTTACTAATTTTTTTCATTAAACTAAGGGCATCTAAAGTGTAAATTATAATATAAATAGTTCCACCCTTCCAACAAATTTTGATCACTGTTCATTAACTTCGGTTTTGTAATTATGGGCCCTGTGAATATGAATGACCCGTAAAAGCCTTTTTTTATTTTTTGTATATAGTAAGGGTTAGTTGGGTAATATCATAATTTTTAAAATAAATATTATTAGTTGTCCACTAAAAAATAATAGTTGTAAAAAAAATTAAATGAATATTTAATTAATTTATTTTTAAAAGTATAATGGGTTTTCAAAGCAATTGTATGTGTTTGATAAATTTAATTATTGAGTTGTTGTAAAAATAAAAATAACTAAAATGGTTATAACTTGTATAAAATTTATTTTTACATTTATAGGTATGTATATATATATATTTTTTATTGTGTCTATATAATAATTGATAACTAAAATATTTTATTTTTATTTCTTCTTTTTTTGTTATCTCAATATATAATTGATAATAATAATAATAATAATAATTTCTTTAAGCTCAATAATTTTGTTTCTTAAATAAATAAGGATTATTTTTTATTTTTATAAAATACGTGATAAATATATATGAAATAGTATTAAGTATAAAATTGATTCTCAAAATAATATTTGCAAAGTTACTCTTTTTCTACTTTTCAAAATATGTTATAGGATGAGATAATTTTATTAAAAATATTTCTTAAAAAAATTTATTGAATACCATATTTTATAGCTTATTTTCAAAATCAGTTTTGGAAACTCTTTAAAAGTAATCCCAAAAAGGACTCTAAGCCATTTTACACTCTCCATAAAATTTTTTTTCAATTGAAACTACTTAAATAACGAGAGACAAATTAATTCATTTCTTATTTAAATAAAAATTTAATTAAATACTTAAATGAGATTTTCTTTGTAAAAAATTTTTACACCCATCCATTTCATAATTTGCATCTACATTTTAAATTTTAATTCAAACAATATTTAGTTTTGAAAACTTATGTAGTTTAGGATTTTGATATAAGATATTAAACTTATAAATTTTAAGATTTTAATTTTTTTATATATATTTTACAAAAAAGAAATATTCTGTTAGAGTAAAGGTACATAGCAAGTGATTGATTTTAGTACATGGTTAATATTTATAAATTAAATTAAGAATATTTTGGGTAATAAATTTTAAAAGCGCTACTGTTCAAGAGCGCCCATGCATGCTTTTGTGGTGTTATTGTTCATGCACTGTATGTTTGGTTAAGGTAAAGGTCTTTGTGGTCTCAGCCTCAGCGTGTAAGCCCAAGTTACACTATGATTTTTATGATTTCATCTTATACAAGGAGATGGATTTTTCACTTATTTCTTTGTTTTTTTTTAATTAATTGATGTCGAACTTTTACCGTTTCTGCAGATTAATTAATGGTGCATGTGTCGCATTCTTTATTATTATTATTATTATTATTATTATTTTAACAAGAGCACCCAAGTCCCCATGTGAGGCCAAGTGAATAATTGGGCCCGGTGTCTATTTCTTTACTCTAAATTAAACAAACAATAGGGGTAGGGCGGTCCGTGTTTAAATTAGGCCTCATTGCGACCCACTTTACAGGAAATTCAATAATAATCCTCGGGGAGAACAGTAAAAAGTAACCGAGAAAATTGAAGGTCCTTCCTTTACTTTTCGGTTGCTTTTCTTTTAGAACTTTGGATACATGCGTTTGATTAATTGATTTCTCCCATTGCTTGAGCATCAGATGGTGCACGCTGATAATTTTAATCCATGCTTCTATGGTTTTTGTGATCTTAAATGAAGTATAATAATGTTACGAATCTTAATATTAGTATTCCAATTATATGTGTCAGCTCGTTCAAAATCTCCAAGTTTTCAGATAAATATCAATGCTCTTCTTACCTCCGTATAAGTTATAAATAAGCGTGAGTGGAATGACCCAAATCGAATTGGTTTGAAATTCAGTTTTAGTTTGGTTTCAAGAATTTGAAGCAATTAAGTCGAGTTAATTGAAAAGAAACAAAAAAAAAAACAGAGTTGGCAATCAAACGTTCTTGAAAATAAAATAAAAATTCTATTATTATATTGAGAACCATAAAACAAAAGCATGTCGTTGAAATTTTGCTAGGTTAAATTATATATTTATATATGCTTTGAAATCATTAAAGGCTAAAATACTATTACTATTTTAATTTATTACAAAAAATGATATGGTATGAACCAATGAAAAAAAAAAACAAAAAGAGAAGATATGGCTAATATTACACTGTTATTGGAAAGTTACAAAACGGCTTAGTAACAATCAGCAACATTTTCATAGTTTCATAGTTTGTTTTCTTTACAATCATATATACTAATTCTATTTAATTTCAATTCCCTATCACTAAAAATAAAATTGAATTTCATAAATAATCTTTTTTTTATACAATTTCAATGATTTGTATTATAAGTTTACTATCACATTATTAATTATTATTTTATGCATGTGTGTATATAAAGATAAATTTTACGGAATTTCATTGATCGTAACTTGCGAGATCCATATAAAATTAAGGATTCTTTTATATGATTCAAAATTCATACAAAAATTTATAATAAATTACTTGGTGTGATATATTTAATTCAAAATACAACCTCAAACCTTGTACTCATGAATGGAACTTCCTCTCCCGTCTCGCTTTGCTTTACTGATCGACCGTAGAAATTCATGCTTTATGACAGAAAAGCAATCCCTGTCAATTTGGTAGCCTCAAGGAAAAAGGAAAAAGGCCAAAAAAAGTTATAGATGCCAACTGCCATTCCAGAGACAGTGTAGTCAAAAAATTAAATTCCCCGTAAGATTCAATGTTGAGCAATGCCATTTAGCCACAATAAAATATCAAACTATAACTGAAGTCTTAAATTAGATTTTTTTTTTTCTTGAGAATCGTACAGCTCTGGTTTTTAACTTAAAGCACTAAAGTTATTTGATAATTGTTAAATATTAACTATGCTTGAAAGTTAAATTAAATTAATCCACCATTTTTATAATAAAAATAATATAATATTTTTATTATTTTTATTAAAATTATTAACTAAAAATTATATTTATTACACACTATTAACTTTTGGCATATTATGGTTCTATCCCTTAATATTTTCCGACATATTACTTTACTAAGAAAGTTTTCTTGTAATTATTTTTTCCCATTTAATATTTTATTTTTATTTTTATCATCAAATCGTAAAAGATAACCAAATTTTTAATAAAAATTACAATAAAAGTCTATTTCACCCTTAAATTGTGTTAGCATAATTTTAATCTTCTAAATTAAAAATATAAAATTAATTATAAACAAGGAAACAATACTTTTACTAATTGATTATTTTACATATCTAAAATAATTCATTGATAAACTTATAAATATTATATATTGTGAAATTCCTAAAATACTAAATATAATTAAATTCCTAATATGCCCTCATTCCACGAGCAATTTGCAAATGGAGTTACAACTTATTGGTAAAATGATAGAATCTGAAACATAAAGTGGGGAAGCAAAAAAAAAAGGCAATTGCCAGAAAAACTTTGGTGGTCAAGTCATATGTCAAAATTCATTAAATGGTAAAATGATAATATTCAATTAATTTTTATTTTGTAATTACAATATTTTTTTATAAGAACAATAACTTAGAATATACAACAGCTCAATATCAAGTAAACGTTTAATTTAACACCGTGTATTTTTTTAAAATAATTTTAATAATATTATATACAAATATTATGCAAAGCATTCATTGAATACACAAGTTATATATGTGAATAAAAACACACATTCTGTCACTATAAATTTTAACATGAGAAGATAAAAAAAATTTTAAAATAATAAGGTGTTATATCAGACATATAATAAACAAACGATATTATAATATATGTGTATTTATTTTTAAAATAATATTATAAAAGTGATAGTTATATTAAATTTTACTATACATATATTAATTAATTATATTATCTGATTTAATTATATCATGTTATCAGATGTGTGATAGAATTAATCAAAAAAGGTAACTTACCTTTCCTTTATAGGAAAATACTAAGAGGGTAAAGAGCTGCTAACCAATAAAAGCACCCACAAAACGTCTGCCGGTTTACGGTTAAACTCAAATTAATTTATCGTTATTTTTAACGGCGCTCTGTTTAATTTCTCTGCCAAAATATCTCTACTCATTTTGTTCTGTTAGTTTCAAACTCGCTGCAATCACAAAGAAACCTGGCTTTCGATCTCTTTCTTTCTCTCTCCTTATAAGACAAACACGAAGCCAAATGTTTTAATTTGCAAACGCAACACGTACGTATTACACACCAGAGCTTTAATCTCTTTATCTATGTTAGGTTTCATAAATTCATTCATTCCCCTTTCTCTCTTCACTACTTAGAAGTGAGAATGTTGGATCTTAACTTGAGTCTGTCTACCGGTGGTGGCTCCAGCTGCAACATAGTAAGCGAGAAGAAGGTTCTGGAACTTTCCAATTCCAACTACAACCAGATGGAAACTTATAGAACGTCCTTCCATTTACATCCCTCCTCCTCCGTCACCACCACCGCCCACTCTGTCTCCTCCTGCTCCGTCGTCGGCTTCTCAGCTGTCGGTTACATTTTCAGCACTTTACAAAACTATAATAATAACCCTAATAATAATAACAATAATAATAATAATAGCGGTGACAAAACTATTCAGTTTTTTCCGGTAAATAGTGAAGCAGAAGGTGTTAATAACAAGCAGGCAGCGGCGTTGCAGCCAAGAAGACAGGTGAAAAAACTTCGTCGTGGGCCCCGTTCAAGAAGCTCCCATTATCTCGGAGTTACATTTTACCGACGAACCGGCAGATGGGAATCTCATATCTGGTTAGTGTCTGTCAAATTTTTTTATTTTTTATTTTTTAATTGCTTTGCGTTTAAAAATTTAATATATTTTGTGGTGCAGGGATTCTGGGAAGCAAGTTTACTTGGGTGACTACGATTTTTTTTTTTTTTGAACTTTTCTTTTGAAATTTATTTTTTTTATATGTAGATTTGTTATAAATCTTTTTTTTTTTTTGGGAAAAACTCTGCAGGTGGATTTGACACTGCTCCTGCTGCTGCAAGGTGCATAACAATTTATATATGTGTGTGTAGCCAGGGACTGAGAATATTGTTTATCAGATTAATTAATTTTCACCGTTTGATTTTGTGATATTCAGGGTTTACGATCTAGCTGCACTCAGGTTTCGCGGACCCGATGCAGAAATCAATTTCAGTATCGATTATTACCATGAAGATTTAAAATATGTAGGTCCAATTATATATGTTGAATGAGTAGTTAATGTAAATGATTATAGATTAATATTTACAGAAATTAATAATTTATTACACACTTTTTGTTTTTTCTTCTCAATGATTGATTTAATTACAGATGAACACTTACACGAAGGACGAGTTTGTTTTGGCTCTCCGGTCCAGGCACTAGAACACTCAACACTGCCCGCCGCAGCTTCATAAATGATAAATTGCACTAGAAGATTTCCTCCTATATGGTCATCAGATTCTAGTGATGGAGTCGTTTTTCTTTCCAATAAAGAAAACTTATCAGTGGACAGAATGTGTATCCTAAGTTAGTCATTAGGGCTAATTTCGATCATAACTTTTCTAGTTGTTTAGATATCCAAAAAATAAAAAATAAAAAATGGTTTATTTGGCGTTCTCTTATGGAGCTATTGCATTTGGATCCAATGTTAGATTGTAACCGATAATAATTTGATCTTTGCATAATGAAAGTATTATTGCTCAGCTTCAGAATTCTAAATGGGTAGATTCAACAAATAAATAAATAAATAAAGCCCCAAAAAAATTGAATATATAGCATGCATTTATTGGTCGGTCCTATATTATGAAGGCACACCATGTAAGTTCTATTCTTCTGATTTTCTGTAATCGAAAATTGGAGCAACTCTTCAATCTTGTTATTCTACCATGCAGTCTCAATCCTTCAAAACGAACACTGGTGTATGATGAATTCAAAATTCAACGCTAAATTTTGTACTTCTTTTTCCAGCAGAATTCTCGTACCAATATTACAGCCATTTTATGTGTATTTCAGTACAGTCGAACGGGACCCTCTTCTTCAATCGCTCTCTGTCTTCGGATCATTAAAACTGTGCTGAAAAGGAACCCCACTCATGACTCGGACTTGGTTGGTGAAAATCAAAAAGGCTGTCGCTGATAATCTGGGAGACCGAGACTGATTTCATGTTGTCAAAATATCTTCAACAGTTGATTCTCCCACACCCAACCCCCCTTTTTTCCTTTTTCTTTTTTTATTTTTTTTTTTTGGTTGCTTCCTGGGCACGTTGTTCCCGAGTCACACAACAAGTCAACAACTTATTGGTCAATACGTGAGCATTTTAAAATAATAGCGGTTTTTTTTCCTTTTTGGGCGCCTCAGCACATTTAGGGAAAATTTGAGTTTGTGGTGATTAAATAAGTTGTTGATGAAAAGTGGTTTTTGTTATTTGGTAAAACAAGTTAACGTGATTATTGTGAATTTGAAAAAAAATAGTATATGTAATTAATAAATTTTGTTATAAGGATCCCAAGGTGTAGATGTGCTCTTTGTAAAATATCGTTGAGTCCATTAAACTCAAATTTATTTATAATTTATTGATAAGTATTCTGAAACTCTATGCACTATAAAATTTTGTTGTGATCCATACACTCTGTTTTATTTCATTAAAACCTTTAGAGAATTAATTTATTTCTATAATTTTTAAATTCCAAAAATATCTTTCATTTAATTAAAAATATAATAATTATTAAATAAATTATAATTATAATTTTTAAATGGATTATTATTATTATTAACAAGAATAAAAATATTACAATTAATTAATCTATTAACTATAATTAATAATATTTTTTAATTAAGTTGTTAATAATAATAATAATTAATCATTAATAATAACAATAATAATAATTTTTTAATAATAATAATCACAATAATTAAAATACAAAATAATAATTATGATAAAAATTAATTAAGAATTTTATAGTAATTTATTATAATTTAATTCATTCTGATTTTGATTCTAAGACAAATTAAACACAAAATTATTATTATTAATATTATTCAAATTTTAATTATTATTAATAATTATTACTGGTTACTATTATCAATAATTTAATTAAAAATTATTATTAATTATTGTTAATATATTAATTAATTATAATAACTTTTATTATTATAATAATAATAACGACAACAACAACAAGAATAATAAAATGAAAAATATTTTCATAATTTAAAAGTTATAGGGGTCATTTTAATACTCTAAATATTTAAATAAAATAAAAAGTATAAAATTTTTATAATATATGTAATTTAAAAAATTATAATATTTATAAATAAAATAAAAATAAGAGAAAATATAAGGATTTTAGTAAAATTATTCGTAAAAAAAATAAGTTACATAAATTATAATTTAGGCAGACCTTTATTATAAAAGTGTTGTTATATTATGTAACTACCACAATAGAAAAAACTTTCCATTAATTTTTATTCATATATTAGAATTTATAATATATATATATATATGTTAAAATGGGTAAATGCTCATTTAGGTAGCATTTGCTTTTTTTTAATTTAAATAGGTCTGATTTGGCTAAAATATGAATAAGCCTAAATACATGCATTTAAATAACATTCTTTTTTTTTTCAATATCTAAATTATAAGTGTTAAGTTATTTATTTTTCAAAAAAATTAAAATATAATATTATGACATATATAACCTTGTGAATATTAATAATATTTATATTATAAGTTAAACACATGATAAGTTATAAATAAATTATTTGATTAGTAAAAAAGATCGATATCGTTTACCTTAACAAACACACACATAAACACACACACATAATGTTTTTACATTAACAGATGATACTCGTAATGTCATTTTTATTATATTGTATTGATTTTTTCTGTTAATTAAATAGTAAAAAATTATTTAATTATTTATATTAAAATTAATGTATTAAATAAAAATTTAAAATATATTAAAAAATAATAAATAAAAATAAAAAGAGATAGAACTACTATAAAACACACTCACTTAAAGCTTTATTATGTTTAAAGTTCTCACTAAAAAAATTAATAGTTGAATACACACATATAACAAAGAAAAAGGATGAGTAAAAAAATAATAAAAGGAGAATTTATATAATAGAAAACAAATTTATTTAATAGGGGTATCAATAAGAAAGAATAAGTTTCATTCAGTTGTTTTCTTATTTGGATAAAAATTAAAATATTTAATTTTTTTCTATTCAAACCTAAACATCTTATAATCAAACATATGTGATAGAAAACAAACAAATTAAAAATTCAAACTTTAGACAAAAAATCAAACAACACCTTAGTTTTTATATTTTGACTTGAGCGCTTGTTTATCCCATATATTTTTAAAAATAAGATATTGTTGCGATTAAATATATCACACTCTCACCCTTATTTTTTTATTTTTTAAATAATATTCTCACAATAATATTCTTCAGGATAGTAATGAAAAGAAAAATATTAAGTTATTAAATTAGCTTTAAAAGTAAAATAAAAATAAGTGTAAATTCTTTATTATTTTACATTTAGGATTAATCTATTTATAAATAATTATTAGTGTGAGTATTGTGAGAGTATTAAATAATGTTTAAAGTTGGCTGGTATTAATTAATTTATAAATTAATAATTAGCAATATTTTACAAGGCTACAAAAAATACCAGTTCTTTTAGAATGAGATTTATTGTTTAAGTTACAAATTAAAGTTTTCAATAGATAAAAAATTAATACCAAAAGTATTGCAGTAAGGATATTATTATAAAAGTTAAGTGAAAAAAAAAGGGACAAAAGCATAATATATTTAAGAGCAGTGATGTAATGAGATTTTTTTTAAATGCCGGGATTAAATTAGCATTTAAATAAAAAAATAGAAATTAAACAAGATTATGGTTGCAGAAATTTTTAAAAGTATAGTAATTTATTTAATCAGCTGTAGATAGAAAATAACCTCTTATTTACTTTTAAAAATTACTGTCAAACAAAGAAAATTATAAAATAAACAGCTTACAAAATTTTACCATTATCAATACTTATGAACTAGGTTGTTTTTAACGTTTCAATCTCAATCTTAGACAAGACATCTCTCTATAGGGAATCTTGACAAATAATAATGATAGAAATACATCTTGACTAATAATAATGATACCAATACAAATTTTATGTATAGCAAGTTTTTTCATATAAATTAGTTTGTCAATACATAATTTCGCGGATGATTTGACGTAAGCCTTTGTCGTAGCAGTCAATATTTGTAAATTTTAAATTATTTTTAATCGTTTTATTGAGTCAATATAGGAATAATATAGAAAAAACATTTTTGTCCTGTAGCACCTTTACTTTGGTGATTAACAAACAATGATTCGCAAATTCTGTTATGATTTTTTTTTTTTTTTTGTGGGTGCAAATTGATGTATCAATATACTTTTCGATTAAATGATCTCACACAAGCTTACTTCAGTACTTCATTTATTATGTTCAATTTTATGTTTTTTTGGATCAATAATACATTGACACATAAATTTGTTAAAAAAGAAAAAAATTGCATATATATATATATATATATATTAGTTAAAATGTTAAATGAAAAAAATGTTTAAAGTACATTTGATGATAATTTTTTTAAGACTTTGGGTAAGTAATTGAAAATCTTTTGATATTTGCAAATTGTCAAAATAAACGTGATAGATATTTTTCAAAAAAATTATGATGAGAAAAATAGACATCTTCTCATGAGAATTGATGAAGCCCTCATTTTATTAATGTTATGACCTATCTACAGAACAAAGAATAGGCCGTTAAAATATTCTTATGATTTAAATTGATTTCACTTTACAAAAACGACGGCTTCCTCGCTTCTCATTTGAAAATGACCACGAAATAAAAACTTCAATTTAATATGATATTCATGTTCTACCAAAATTTTATACATACATTTTTGTAAAAATAAAAAAGACAAATTTACAAGCATCATTAGTAACACAAAAAAAAAGAACTATAAATCAATAGCATCATTAGTAACACAAAAAAACTATAAATCAATAACATTTACAATTAATTAAATTTAAAAAATTGTTTGAGTAAAAAATAATGATATTTTTCTTTTTAAAAAAATAAAAATTAACCAGAATATTGAACTTATCTTTTAAAAAGGATTTTTAAGGAAACAGATGATGAGGGCAAATTAAACAATGGTCGCACCCCCGATCCAGAATCAAATGGGCAAACACTAACAGGCCCAAATCGAGGACATGATTTCGGACACAGGAAATTAGTTGAGATAATTCAAAATTCCAGCAGAGAATTAAAAAAAAAAGAAAAAAAATTCCAACAGCTAATCGCTTGGGAGTCGTAGAGGCGGTAATTTCGATTGGCAGATGAAAATTTTACTGAATCTTTAAATGAGTTGAGTCTTCTGTTAAGAAAAAAAATAATAATAAATTAAGTCAATTTTTTACATATTTAAATTTGATTTATTTATTGATTGAATTGGAGCATCGAAATTCGAATTCAACCTCTTTAAAAAATTATGGCCGGCCAAAATTGGTCAAATAAATATTAAATAAATTCACGGCATAAATAAATCGAGTTGACACAACTATATTTTGCTTAACGAACAAATTAGTAACCTCAAATCAATATTTGATTTGTTTATTAAATTAATTACACGGATTTAGCTCTCATTTATTAATTATATCAAAATTTGTTAAACTCAACTCCATTTATTTTTATAGTGGAATAGAATCGTATCACTGCCGCGAAACCAACGGAGGTTAGTCCTCTGGAGACGGAGCTTCACAAGACAGCAACGAAAAGAAAACACCATAACCGGAGCCTCCACTAGGATACCGCAACGGTCTAAATGAATATTAAACCGAACCGATGACTCAAATCAAACCGAATCCATTTACTATTGCCAAGCTAACGGAGGTCAGTCCTGGATAAAGGCGAAGCGTCTTCTTACTTTGACTATTTGCCAAGCTACAAAAGAGCAAATTATCACACGTCTTCTTTCTGATTAAACTCAAATTCCCCTTCCCCCCCCCCCCCCCCTTCTTTTAAATTTCTATTCTGCATTTGGGTTCATTTAAAATAAATAAATAAAATAAAATGGAAATAAGACAAAAGAACCTTTAATAGGTAAAAATTTATTTGAACCACAAAATAAAAAAATAAAATACTTCGTAGCTGCTGCCCGCTGGATGATCACTGCAAAAGCAAATGTAACACCAGATGTACGGATGGTAAATGTTGTATAGTCTTGTCGAGTCATAATCGCCAACTCGGTGTTTTAAGATTTGAGTCCACTCGCCCACCGCCACCGCCCTCCACTTCCCAGGCTCCTTCTCTTTCGCTGAACGGGAAGAGGAAAACAGACTAGAGCGGTGAAAAACACGCGCCGCGACCATTGCAATTTGCAAACTTTTTTTTTTCTTTTTTCTTTTTTTTTTCAATGTAATGTTGGGTAGTAAATGAAACTTTAAAATGCATCATAAGATTTTGCAGGCGGTGGTCTTGGTACTTTAACAATATAATGTTAGGCACAGGCAGATATTTTATAAAAAGATTTTACTCAATTAATCGATTTTACTGAGTTACAGTCAGTGGTAAGAGACTTTTGAGTTAATCATTAGGCCTTTTGTCGAGTGGTGCATCAACACGTTCGTGTCGAAGATAATAGTTCTAAGTTCCTCGGGGAAAATTTAATTGTTCTTTTTATTCTCAATTATAATTGGGTTTTTTTTTTTGGAGGGGGGGGGGGGAGCAGATATTTTTATTATATTAATGAGAATTATAATTTAAATAATGTAATAATAAATTTAATGTAAGATAGTGGTAATTTATTTGAATTATAAAAGTATTTGATTGTGAAATTAATTTGTCCCAATGGAACTCCTGAGCTACACACACACTCCATTGTTGCATGTTTTTAATTTTCCAGTCAGTTTTGTATTATAAATATGTATGCTTATGCTACTGTAAGAGTATTGTAGCCCACCGTCTACATATACCGCAAAATGATCAAATTTTATTAATTTTTTATTTGATTGTGCCGACATTGTGACTGTAAGCTATGGTACAAGTAGATTGTAATCAACTGAAAAAAAGGGGATAATTTAGATTTAAATTGTTTTTTAAATTTATTTGGAGGTAAACATCTACAAATGACCTAATGTTTTTCATTTCATTAAAAATATTGTAATTTTTTTTTCTTTTAAAGCTTTTCACCCAAAATTTACTAAGTGTATCACTTTTATATTTTACTCTTGAATGCACCAAAAAAAAAAAAATCAAATGGTTGTTATTTTAGATACTTTTACAATTTATTGATTTCTTGGATAAAGAAGAATAAGTTTCCCATGACTGATTTTATATTGTTATTTTTTATTGAAAGTAACAAACCATATTAATCAGTTTTATAGTTATATTAAGGTCATGTTTGGTTTAAAGAAAGAGAAAAAGAGGAAAAAAAATGAAATAAAAGGGAAAAGAGAAGAAATGAGTAGAGAAAAGTAGTAAAATTAAATTTTATTATTTGATTTGATATAAAATTTGATAAAAAAAAGAAATTATAATTTTTTCTTTAAATACATTTATTTTTTACCTTAAATATTAAACTATATATGTTAATATATATACATATATAAAAAATAAAATAAAATGATTGTTCGACAGCGGTCCAATGACATTTTGGCTATGGTTCAACAACCAACAGAGTTCCAACAACTTTTCAGTGGGGGTCTTGTAGAGTTTAGTAACTTTTTGGTGATGTCTCAGAGAGCTCTGACTATTTTTTTGCGATGTTAAGTGGAGATCAAGCCGATGATTTTTTAGTGATGGTTAATTTATATTTTTATATTAAATAAATAAATAAATAAGTTTATTTATTTTTTAAATTTATTAAATTATTTATTAAATATAATTATTTATAATATTAAATTAATAAAATAAAATTATAAAGAATAATTATTAATGACATTAAATAAGTTAAAAAGTTGAAGGGTAATTTTGAAAATTTTAATTTTCAATATAAGAAAAATTCAACTTTTTCGCTATTTAGTGTGGAATTTAAATTTTATAATATGATGAATATTAAATTTTAATAGACTTTAAATTCTTATATATTTTATCCAGCTAAACAATAAGAATAAAAATATAATATAAATAACTTTCTTTTCCTTCATTCTCTCTTCTCAACTAAACACCACCTTAATGAATTTTAAATAACTACAATGGACTCTATTAGTGATTTATTATTGATAAAGATATGTTATTATTTCAAAAATATACTATGCAACATGGATTTTACGAGCAGACAATTCTTGTTTTATGTTGTAAATGAACTATAAATTACTTAGAATATTTCTTTTCATGATTTTATATCTTTAAGTTGTAGTCATTATTGGTCCTGAAAGCTACAAAATATAGTTTTTTTTATCATTTAGATAAGATTAAATTATTTTTTGTATTTAGACGTAAAATAGTCATTTAATCAGTTTTTTCACTGTTTTATTAAATTATCTGATGCTATTTTTTTAAAAAAAAAGTGACGCACTTTATAAATTTTAGGTAAATAGTCGCAAAGAATGAGAAAAATTTGGTGAAATTTTATGACGTGTGAAATATAACGTGCTGTAATATTTGCCGTGTATTTTGGTCATGATGGAAGCCGAAACAGGAAGAGGGCAAAAAGAGCGAACAGTTGATTGTTGTTGCTTCTTATGTCCCATCACTTCGTTTAGAATTTTAGACCCACCGCTCTCATCTCGTCTTTCTTTCTTCATTTTTTCATGTAAACATGCCCTGCTTCTTCTTTGCTTTCTTCTTCTTACTATTATTATGATTATTATTATTACTACTTCTACTACTACTACTATTACAAGCTTCCTCTTTGTAGCACTCCCAAGTTTCATTTCCACTATTACAAGCTTCCTCTTTGTAGCACTCCCAAGTTTCATTTCCATTTGCAGCGCAAAACAAGAACAAGAAAAGCTCTAGCTAGTACAATGTTGGATCTTAACTTGAGCGTCTACTCGGGCGAATATTCCAATTCCATGAACAGGGAAAGTTCTGGAAGCTTCCATTCGTCCGTCGTCACCTCCGGCGGTGACTGCTGCTCCCCTGCTTGCTCCTCCGGAGGTTACATTTTCAGCATACTGAAAGATTCTAACAACAACAGTGGCACCAAGCAAAACGACCGCCACCATCAGTATCAAAGCGACAACCACCATCATTATCAAAACGACAATGTTTTGACTCAAAGCAGCAGCAGCAGCATTCCATTTATTCCGTTAATAATAAATGCGGAAGAAGAAGACGAAGCTAACAACAATAACGACGATGAAAGGGAAAGGGTAGCTTCACTATCACAACAACAAGAGGTTCAGATTCAGCAGCACAGCCATAGTAGACAAATGAAAAAAACTAGACGCGGGCCTAGGTCTAAAAGTTCTCAGTACAGAGGTGTTACCTTCTACAGAAGAACTGGGAGATGGGAATCTCATATTTGGTTTGTTATTTTTCTTTTTATATATATAATATATAAAAAATTCATTAAAATAGTAGTCAAAACTTTTTTGCTTTTTGTTTCTGTTGAGTATTTTTTTAAAGTTCACTTTTCTTTTTTAATATTTGTTGTTGTTGTTGTTTTTTTTTTCTTTTTTAATTTCTGCAGGGATTGTGGGAAGCAAGTCTATTTGGGTAGATGATTTTTAATTTTTATTCTTTGTACTTGTTTAATCTTATTGCCGTTTCTAACTCAAACCGACCAGTTTTATTTACTTAAGTGTATTTTTGTAAATTTGCAGGGGGATTTGACACAGCTCTTGCAGCAGCCAGGTGAATAAATATTTCTTTTCTGAATTTGTGAATCGAGATTGTTGTTTAGAGTTTCGTTATTTGATATTATAGTTGGAGCCAAGTTACGGGAATATTTTTGTTTAATTTGGTATTCTGATTCAGGGCTTATGATCGAGCAGCTATCAAGTTTAGGGGAGTTGATGCAGACATCAATTTTCACGTTGATGATTATCAAGACGATATAAAAATTGTAGGTCGCTGATATGTTGTTTACTTGCTTAATTAAGTTCATGATTGCAATTGGTTACTTACATTTTCATTTTTTCTTTTTTTTTTTTGACTTTTTGTTTTGCAGATGAGTAATTTTACAAAAGATGAATTCGTGTATTCTCTCCGCCGCCAGAACACTGCAGCAGCTAGCAGAGGAACTTCAAAATACAGAGGAGTCACGCTGCACAAATGTGGCCGGTGGGAAGCTCGCATGGGGCAGTATCTAGGCAGGAAGTGAGAAGCCCTTTTAACAATTTACACTTGATGTTCTATTTACTAATTTTGAATTAAGAACCGGAGGAATTGATTTGGTTATGATAGTTTTGGTTTCGGGTTGCTTGCTTGCTTGCAGATATGTTTACTTAGGGCTGTACAATAGCGAGGAGGAAGCTGCAAGGTATAACAGATTACAAAAACAATCTTCTTTGAGACTTGATGTCTAATTTTGCTTTTGTTTAATGAACTGTATGTTAATGCCTTGGAAATCAGGGCTTATGATAGGGCTGTTCTTAAGTGCATTGGGAGAGAAGCAGTCACAAATTTTGATCCTAACTCATATGATGAGAATTCGATGAATGGGACCAACCCTGCTGGTAGTATTTTTTGTCAGTAATTTTGATACATTTGTTGTATGAGTAATGCCAAATTTTCAGCTCTTACTTTCTTATACAGAGGGCGACAACGATGTTGATCTAAATTTAGGAATTGCTCCTCCAAGATCAGCTGATGGTCGAAAGGATGAAAACAATTGGAGCAAATTTCTATTCCAGAATGGCTGGAATAACATGCCCACTGATTTCAGGGCAAGAAAAACTGTGATTTTTTTATTGTGTTTCCTCGTGCATTTTGGTTATTTGATTTTGCATAGATGATTTGGCCACCACAAATTGTCCAAGGTGTTAAATTAACCAATTTCAATTGCTTTTTTTTTTTTTTTTGGCTCTCAGCAACTGGAGAATTCTGTTGCTGCGACAGCAAGAGTTCAGCCCCTGCTGTGTAACCCTGCTGCGCCTATTGCACCCTCTCCTCCCGGCCGGAGTGGTGGATTTTCTAGTCACTTACTAAATGTAAATCCATGACTAATTTATAAATGAATAATTTGGTATTATTTATGCTTTTGTTTCTGCCGTAGATCACACACGGTCTGATCGATATCTTTGGTGTTTACAGGAAAGAGCATTAGAGAAGGGGAATATTAATTCCTTCCCTAGTTGGACATGGCAATTTGAAGCCCCTCTTGTTGGGTCAGCTGCAGTGCCACGCTTCCCTACTGCAGCATCATCAGGATTCCCTTCAATGATTACTGCACCTTCAGCCATCTCCAATCACCTTCACTATCCGAACACAATGCTCCACGATCGTTACACTCAGTCGATCATCAACCCCAACATGCCTCATTTCTGCTGTAGAAGCTGAGTGGTAAAAAATGGTCACAATAAAGAATCTTTCTTTTACATTGAAGGGGTAAAGAAGGGAAGGAAAGCCGAGACTACTTGTTGTAATCGTTTGTCCAAGTGAAATCTTATATGTTCGAGTAATTTAAATTTGGATGAAGAATGAAAGAAGGGGCTAGAGAGTTAACATTAACATCAAGCATTTTTCTTGCAGGAAGGTCGGAAAGTACTTGCAGTACTTGGCTAAACACTTGTAATGACTAGAACTTTTGTAAAAAAATGCTTTTCAGCTAAATCTGTAGAATTCTGTGTGTTAGTTTTCTGTCAATTAGAAATTTGGCTATTTACAACCAGACAATTGATATTCGGGGAATTTACTGTCAAGTAGAAGTTTAGTTATTGACAATGAGACAATAAAATATTAGAAGATATTTATTTCATTTATATTTTAAAAGAGACAAAATTGTGTAGTATTTATATTACCATATAAGAACACAAATTAGGGTTCTACTCTTCGATCAAAGCAGCAATATTACTTATTAGAAATTATATGTTCCTTTCAATGTGCCTGCTTATTTCAATTTTGCAGTATCACAACTCAAGTTACATTACAGGCACGAAGAGATTTTGTAGTCTGACAAATATGGTTTTTGGTTTTTACAATCATGGGGTAAAATCTTGGTCGTGCTATACTAAACTAAGCAATAATGATATTTGAACGCAAAGGGCTCATTGTCAAGGATTTGAATTCTCTCGACGTGCCATTTTGGTAGTTTCCAGAAAAATTATTTCAATATAATTATCTTAGAACGTTAATAATTTAAGGAAAATTAAAATTATTAACTTCGTCTAAAAAAAAAAAAGAAGAAGAAGAAGAAGACTATGACTAGTACTTTAAATTTATCATATTCCTAATTTAAACGACGCCAGATGATTAAATTTTACTAAATTATATTAGAATCTTCTGAAGCTTTATTTATTGCAACTTATAATCTAATTAAAATATGTAAAAATAGGTACCATAAGAGTGAGCCCCGTGGATCAGTGTATGATTTTTATATTTTTTTAATTGAGCATTAAGTTGTAACAAATATAAATAATTAAATAAAATTTATTTTATTTAATTTCTGATTATTTGACCACGCGAGACAGTAAAATTCAATAACATTGACACCACGATTAGACCCAGAGAAAGTGCAATGTGGTTGAACTTTGTGGTATCATTATTGAGTTGGAAATGAAATGATGGATTCGATGAAAAATGAGCGAAAGTGTAATTTCATGAAGTAAAAAGAATAAGTTACTATTTCTGTAACTTACAACTAAATTAAAATATATAAAAATAAATAATGTAAGAAATGAGTAGAGTGAGTTAGTATATAATTTTTGTAGGCAAAAATTAAATTGCTCACGTTATTATTACGTGAGGCGTATGTTATTATCAGTAATAATTCTAAAAAATTTATTTTTATATTATTTTAATTTAATTATAAATTATAATAAATATAACCCAACAAGACTTATTTTATTTACTTTCTTATTATTTGACCTTGTGAGACAATAAAATTCGGTAACATTTATACTATAGTTAAATCCAACGAAAGTGCACTGAGGTTGGACTTTTTGGCATCATAATTGAGTCGGAAATGAAACGGTGGATTGGATGAAGATCGGGGGAGAGTAAAGAACAACATCAACAACAACAATAATAATAAGTAAAAGAAGGAGACGAGATACTCGTAAGTCACTGTAATGGTACAAAAATAATATTAATTTATGGTATTCACGGAAGATCAGGGCCACGCACATGGGGAAAAGTGAAAAAATAATTTTTTTTTCACTTTTCTTTGTCTTGTATCCTAAGAGTGCATTAAACAAATGAAAACAAAGATGTTGTCATAATCACAATTGTCTTTTGCCCTACGAGCAAACCTAGTTCTACAGCCCCGAAGGCCACGTGTACAAGTCCTGAGCCCTCCTTAATGGACCCTGGGGCCATCTCATTTGCCTTTGATCTAATTTTTTAATTTGTTTTATTCAAAAAAGAAAAAAAAATCCGCAATCCTCGGCTTTGCTGTTGTTTCAACATCAGCCCTAAACCCAGAGACAGTACAGCTCTGAGAAAAGCAGTCATTCAATTCACAGAACTCAATTATGAACGATCGTAAAAAAAAAAAAAAAGCTGATGTACTTTCATTTCATGTAATGAACAGTTTACAAAAGCTTTGATTATTCCACTCTTTGAAAAGGGGGCCTTACGGGGTCTTCTTTCTTTTTCTTTTTTTTAACTCTGCTCCCCCTCTCTCTCTCCCTCTCCCTCTTTCCAAATTTCTAGGTGTTTGGGTTTTTTGAGGCAACAGTAACACTGTCACGACCTTACGAACATTTTTATCTTTTTACTGTTTCTGGGGATTTTGATGAGTCCTTTGTGAGTGAATGAGGCAGTTTCCATGTTGGGTTTTCAACTAAACCATTATAAGAATGCATTTAATGCCCTTTTGAGTAATCGACTTATGCCTATTGTCTGTGTTTTTTAGGATGTACCTCATGCGTCTCATTTGCCTCAACTTTTTGGTCAAATGATCCTCGAGAATTTTTTGTCCCGGAAGAAAATGGAAATACCGTTTTGACAACCAATAATTAATTTACTTCTACTGATCATATGGTTAAGCATCTCAATCTAGTGGCCTTTTCTTTTAAAAAGAAAAATAATTACAATTTGATACTTATTGGGATTCTACGTGTGGAATATACACTATATAGTACGATACTCAAACATAAATTTTAGGGATGGTAATTTTTTTTTCTCTTGCGATGGAATCTTGTGTGCATATACATTATATAGTAAAATAGTCAAACATAAGTTTTAGGGATGAATTTTTTTTTTAATTTTTTGTTGGGATGAAATCTTGGTTGATCTCATCTTGATTGAGACAACATTTCATTTGGGACGGAATTAGAATATTTTAATATGTTATATTATTAAATTATTGAATATTTTAATATGACTGAAATTAGTTATTATCTAAATTTATAGTTTTTTATGTGTGAGTCTTAATATTAATATTCAATGGAAGTAAAAAGATAAGTCAAAATATTAGTAGAAATTATATTCAAACATATATATAGTCAAAATAAAATTGTTATTTAATTATTTTATTTTATATTTATTTAAAATTTTTACTATGTTGAGTTATGGTGATTCTTTAAAAAAATTAAAATTTATTTATTTACATAAAGAACTGATTGGAATAATGAGACGGGATAGAATATTTAACGAGATGAGATTATAATACACTTTTGTCTTAAAAAAATTAAGAGACAAAAAATGACATTTTTTTTTCTCACTTGCATTTTTCGGACAAAATTGAGACTGACAAATCTCATGCCATCATACTTATTGCCAGTCCTAATTAGCTTGACCATATGTTCTCACTAAACATTTATAGGTATATTTATCCTTAATTAAAGGGAGTGAATTCCAAGAGTACCACTAAGCTGTAAGTTCAATATTGTAGCTGCTCGTAAACTTTTAGCATCCATTGTAATTTTGAAGCAGTAGTCCCGTTGTCGATATTTTTTAAATTATCCTTCTTACTTTTAAAAAATTAAAATGATCTCAATATTTAGTGAAAAATTAAGTATGAGTTGATATATTTTTTTAAAAGTTTTCGTAAATTAAAGCTTTTAAAAATAAAGAGAATAATTTAAAAATAATTAATTTACGCGAAGCATAATCAGCCCTTAATAGTTAAGGGAAAACAGGACAAATGTCCTCGTTTATGAATTAGAAAAAGATTTGCTTGATTTCGGTGAGCTTAGTTAAATTTTTATCTCGTGATTGGTAATCATTGTCCGGGTCGGTCGAAGCCTTTCCGCTTTATCCCATTTAAATTAAAGAACTGAACGGTGTCTAGTAATTTAAAAAGGTCAATACTTAATATCCCTGGAAGTAGTATTTTATTAATATTTTATAGGCTTTTATTTTACACTTTACCCACCAAAGCTTTACGTTACTAACCTTTAAGCTATGCTGTAACCACGTGAATTTACACTTGTCTACTTGATTTCTAATATCTAAAAAATCATTGATGCCGTATTATCTAAATTAATGAACTATAATCCGAACCCATCCTAAATGCCCCCAGAGAATTGAGCCATATCCTTTTTGAGTGTAAGCCAACGATGTGGTTCTAGGATTATAATCAAATAATTGAACGCAATTGTTATAACATCTTTTTTCTTTCTTTATTTTTCTTTTTTTAATGCTCATGAAATACATCATCATAGGTTATTGAATCCAACAATACATACATACATACTTACATGCTTTTATTTCTATTTCTACTAATTTTAGTGAAGGTATTTTCACTTTATTAGAGTGAGGACATATATATATATTTCAATACATTAACAAATAAAAAATACAATTTTTAATGTGTTAGAATTTTTTTTTTTAACACTTAAGCGAAAAGGAGAATATCTTCGTCAGATAAAAAGTGCACATGCAGACTCTTTCAACTTAATGAACTCCATTGAAGTGGAGTGGTTAAAGTTAAAATCCACTTGATACAACATACATATTGTGGCTAGATTCAATGGTTTTTGTGCTCCCAGTTTTCCGCCTCTCCATTATTGAGTTCAGTTGAATTGATATACTGATTTTTTCTCTTTTTACACACAATCTGTAAAGGGAATTTTACTCAATTGTTTATTTGAGTTCCTGGCTTCAAAGAAATATCGTTCAATATTGATCATCATTGTTGGTTGCACTTGCATCTGCACTTGCACTTGGGCTCATGTGCTGGGTGGTGGTGGGGTAAATGGCCTGAATTGTGATGTCTTTTCTGCTTATCTTCTATTTTCATTTCTCCCTCACCATAATGATCCTAGGAAAAAAGGGTTTTGGAAAACCTAAGGAAACAAACTGTAGATCAAATATTATATTATTATTATAGCCTTTAGGTCATTGATGAGTTCTTAGCTGTGAGTTTAATGGCCCATCAGGTCATATGTCTCCATTTGTGGCCGTGACAAGATAACACATAATGCTCAGTCACTTTCATTTCATTTTCATCTGCAAATGCAATCAAAATTTAGATTGACTTGCTTCCATTATGAAAAAAAAAAAAATGAGCTCACAGTCTCTCACACACACCGGTGCCACTAGTTTATGGGATCAAACAAATAAATCTTCTTTTCTTTTGATGATCGTTTTCATGCCTGCCATTAAACACAGATCACAAAGCATTGCTTAATGAGTAAGATGATTTGCCCGATGCCCCATAAACCCACGCATTGTGTTTCTGTCAGTTGTCAAATCTGTAAAATCTCATTATGTTAGAGCGGGCTCAGCAGTAAGTGTCCGCAGACCAACATAAGTTTGCCCATTAGCAACAAAATCTTTGATGTAAGTAAATAACATGTAGGCCTAAATAATTTCTTCGCCATCAAAGCACACTACAAAGATTATGGTCTGTCCTGTTTTAGCTACAGCAGCACTGCTAATTCGCCACTCCAGTTGAAAATTTGAAATGCCCAGAAATTTTAAAGCGCACCCAAGACCCAGTGATAATTGCAATTAATAAATATTTTGTGCCTTAATTCATGTCATCAAATACGCCTACTTCATTTGCTTTTCTTCAATTTGGTCGAGTAGAATTAAAGTATCCCGTTGTGGGTGAGTTATTGGCTCGCAATTAATTAATATATTCCCATAATAAACTTTCTTTTAGACTTGATTTCATGTGTGCGGGCTTCTTCTTTTTTTATGAGTTTATTATCACATTATATTTAATTTTTATAAATAAACTAACTTATATTCTCTTTTGTAAGTAACATGCGATATTAATATTTCAATATCAATTCAAAGTATTCTAAAGTATGATCATAAACTAGATTATTTTTCTGCTCATGGAAGTTTGAACAAAATAGATTCTTTCTCCACGACGCAAATTATTTAAAATTTAGGTAGCGTTTAGCAAGGGAAATTCCAAAACCTAGCAATTATAATTCAAGCCATGATGACGATATTGAAGTGCAAAGCAAAACATAAAATCAGAAAAGCAATAGCAAACGAAAAAGACAGTTAAGTTGTTCACAGACTCCGTGGTGGTATACAGAGCTTGAATGAAAATGAGGTTTTGGGGTATCTCAGTACACAATGGGGCCGTCAGTAAAGTGAGACCGAAAAAAAAAAAAAAAAAACCACGCTGATCGTACTCTGGGCAAAGTTTTTTGCAGGCGGCATGCGATGCTATTCAATGCAATTTCATTAGCTAGCTACAGGGCACAGCTGCAGGCCTATAAGAAACCTATAAGCGCGTACGGGTGCAACGAATGGAGTGCGTGGTAGTAGCGAACGCTGTGAACTGTTCAACGAGGAGCGTGATGAAAGCGCTAAGCATCTCTCAGGCCTCAGCCCTTTTTTTCTTCTCCATGCACTGTCCATGACTCATCAACATCCATTTCACGTGGGGACTCACCGAGTCACTGACCTCACGCCACTGTTTTATTTGTCAACCTCAGCCTCAAATCAAACCTCACACTTTGCTTTTTGCTTTGGTTTTGGCCCATCTTAATTGATTTGATGCCTCGGTGTCACTGACGAACCCCCTATCCCTGCATTAGCGCATTCTCTTCTCTTTCTCTACCTTTTTTTTTTTTTTTTTTTTCTTGATAGCATTGCCATTTTGCACTCTCTTTCGCAGAGCGTGTCTTGTCTTTTCTTGATTCTACGGGGAACAACGTTTCATAATCCATGGTAACTTATTTCCTTTTTGTCCTTTTATTTTGAGGAGGATGTTAAATGAACTCAAAACCTCCCAAGAACCGATAAATTTTAGGGTGTTTGTTCGTCATCAGCGCTTTATATCTCCATTAATTAAGTAAAGGTTTCGAACTGTGGGATGACCAATTGGAAAACTAAGAGCTCTACTATTATTATTATTATTATTACTACTACTACTATAATTATCACATAAGAAAAATGTTCAGCCAATTGGGAAGTAAATATGGAATAAGACACTAAATACCTATTTATTATAATTTATTTATCGATTATAAATATTTATTTAATTACATAAATTTTTATTATAATTTTTATTATTGATTAAATATTTTTAATAAAATTTTTTAAATTTAAATAATTATTTTACTTGTAAAATAAATTAAGAATAAAAATTAAAATTTTTTAATATTAAAATATTTAAAATATAAACCAAACAAATAAAATTTTCTTTAAAATATTCTCTATTTATTTAATAATCTTATATTATTTTTTTATAAAATAATTTTAAAAAATTTATCCATTAAAATAATTTTATAAATTTTTAATAATTTCATAAATTCATAAACAATCAAATAACTAAAATTTTTTTAAACAAAAACCATACCTATAAAAATTTTATTAACAAAAATTTTATTCAAATAAACTCTTCTTTAAAAACTGTATCAAACGAGCTTGAGTAGTAGCACGGTTGATCTCTAAAATAAGGGCGGAGAGATTAATAAGGGGGTAAGAAAAAAAGACTTAACTAAGCGTCACTTTTCTTTTCAGCTCCCAAAATTTTACTTCGGTCGACGATATATTTAGGATCAAATTTTTTAATGAATGAATCAGAATGACATGGTCCGCGATTAGCGCGGGTCCTTATTGAGGTCGCACCTCTTTCACTCTTGCGCAGATGATATCATAAATATAATTTACAATAGCTTGCAACTTACTTCCCAAAAGAGGCATGAAAAATAGTTAATAGGACCATTACTGACGGGTTTTTGGGACCAAAAGCGATACATTGCCAGTCTGCCCAAGGTATATCCACCAGAAAGGTTGTCAAAACAAGTCAGTGCCGCCAAGTCAGAAGATATCATTTCATTAAACACTTGATTTCAACGCAATTTAATCTTCTTTGATCCTCGCATGATTTCTACCAAATTTACTTAACTCCTCAGTTGAGGGGCAACAACCCAGGTACAAATTCCTCTGTTCGATTGCAGCAGCAGGACAGGACCATTCATTTTCTATCAAATTTCTCTGCTCACACTGCACGCACGAATCAAAAGACAACTTAAAAAGTAGTACGAGTCATCTGCCATTCCAATTATATGCTTGTGCATGAACAAGAATAATGTGTCGGCCAAATGGTTAAAAAAACTTACATACCTGAGTCACAAGTGCATAGTTTGTCCTTTGAGACTGCCACGATTAGGCACATGTGCTACTGCTGTTTCGGTCCAGAGTCTGGGGACATCCTAATTCATCAGCTGCAAATTAAACATAACTTTTTTTCACAGTAGAAAGAGACTTAAGAAATTATGCTTCTTACCAGGTGTCACCATAAAACCAATGTCTGCAGACCTCATATTTCAACTCATTCTAGATGGGGCCAGCCGACCATGTCATCCACACTGGACACATTGCCCATTCGAGCATATAAATGATGATGAGCACGGTTGCACCAATATTACATTGCAAATCCTTTGTTGTACACATTACTGGAATTGGACATTTGACACTTTTAAATCCTCATAAGTTGGAATAAATTTGTTAAGCCCGAGCCCCCCATTTGTCATTAAGTCAGAAACACCCAGATTGTTAATGCTCTTAACCCCTTTCAAACTAACCAAATGGCCAGTTGACATGTGCCTATTCCTGTACTGTTGGGCTGTTGATTGCATAAATGAAGATAAATTATCTGGGTGGGGTTGATTAAGCAGTGTAGATGAAATTCCATAAGAATCACTTGCTGCAGAAAATCTATTCATTAGGTCATCTTGGAACCTTAGGTTTGGATATCCAGAACTTGACTGTTGCATCAGCAGCTGAAGCCTCACTTCATGGTCAAAAGGATTAAGCTGTGGAGATGGGGTTTGTCTCGTATTACAGCCAAGATTATTCAGCCTGGTTGCCTGCAATCCTTTACCAACTTCTAGTATTGCAGGATCAACGAATGGGATGTCACCATATGGGCCTCTGTTTCCAGCTGCTGAAGCAGATGGCAGCTGCAAATGACTTGCTGAAGAACGAAAGAAACCAGGTTTTATCAGAATAGGAACTAGAAGTAACCTAACAAATGTTTCATTTCCCAGCAAAAGGTGGGAAGAGAAACTAACCCGAACTGTCAAAAGGCTTGTGCATTGTTCCATGGGGAGAAAAACCTGGATGCGGTGCCCTGTTTGGGACTGCAAATCCTGGAGGGACAGAAGTCGGAGCTTTTGAAACTGTTGCAACGTGATGAAGCAAAGAACTTCAGGAAAGAGTTCGGAAAAAAAACTAAACGAGACATTGAAAACAGGATCTTATGGATAAACGATGACAAATCTAACATATGGAACACAAAACCATACATGCTACAAACCAACAAATTGTCAGTGTACCATATAAGGCTATAACATGGTTACATCCAGGCTTCATTACAACACAAGTCTGAGATCCAAGAGAGAACAAATATACATGCACTGCATAACAGGCAACTATGAGCCATATGGCAGAGAAGGCCGTCTAGTGTTCCCAATCATCAAGAAAGACAAATAGATCTCTATTGATGTTATGACTTGTTCTTCAGCCTTAACAAGAAGTTAAAAGGAACTTACTGACCATATGCAATTCTAACTAGCAGTATCCTCATCAACAAATTTAATTAGTACAGAGTTGATTTTAATTGCCTCAGACCTATTCAGAACATATAGAAGATTCTTTTTCATGTAATTATACATTATATCAAAATAGATGTGTTGAATCATAGTTTCCATGCAACACAAAGAACCTGAGGCAGTAAACTACTTACACCACAATAAGTATACAGCAGAAACTCATCCACAATCAATAAACTGGAACTGCATTCAACTTAAAATAACTTTAACAACAGGTAAAATGACACTTACCAGATGATGAAATAAAAGAATGACTGCCAAGAAAATTATCAGAGTCCATAGAGCTACTAGATGAAAAGACATTCTGATGTTTGTCTGTGAAAATGTCTTTGTTTTTCAACAAACCATTCGGGGCAGGATGTTGATCTGCTGAATGCCTGATGTTACTAAGAGAATGCTCCACATCAGATACATGATTAGAAAATTCCTCCTGCCTAGCAAATGAAAACCTGGACTGCCTGCAATCTGATTCCTTGAATAACAAGCTTGGGATTTTGAGGGAATCATGTTGTCTATTACTTTCACTCAACAATTTAGCAAAACTGTGTGGTGAGGTCAATGAATCTTCCCACATTCCCGAGTCTAAAGACAAAATCTTCGAGATGATGCTGCTTTCCCCCGCATCTTCAGCAACACTGGAGTGCAAAGGGGCAACTATGCTATCATGCTTTCCCAAGTAATTTCCAAATCCCACCTCTGAGAACATACTGGAATGCTGAACAGTTGCATCCAGATTAAAACAGCTACTAGCTTCATTGTCAATGAACCCATTAGATGTTAAGTTCTCAGATCTTGAAGGCGATGCAACTTCTTCATGTTTCAAGGGCACATTTATAAAATGTCCATCAAGATTACTTTGATTGCTGACATCACCTGCTTGCCAGGAGGGATAGCTTGAATGATTCAAATTATGTGGCATATGAGGTACAGATGAAATGGGTGGTAGATGATGTGTGTCTTTTAAGCCTTTAAATTGCAGATCATCAAAGTCTGGTGAATCCTTCATTGTTGGAGCTGCCATTGATGCTGGAAAACTTTTAGATTCAGTAAATTGGCTACTTTTTTCTTCTTGTGGACCATGACTGCCAGGCAATTTAACTGAAACGTGATCAGATATTGAACTGTTAGGTACAACAGGAATAGAGTGATGTTTCTTAAATTGACTCTCAAGGCCGATTGATGATAACCCAGAGCATAGGCCCTGAAAATCCATAACAATATGAGAACTTTCATCCTCAACAGAAACAGGGCTGAAAAATGGTTTGGTACTTTCTAAGGAGCTTGTCCCGGAGGGTGGGGTTGCAATATCTCTCTCACTGCCCTTTGAAGTTGGCTGACAAGGTATGTGCTGGTTGGATGTTGCCATGGCTGAAATTGAATCTAAAGTAGCTTCTTCATTGGTACTCAATAAAGCAATTTGACAATCACCATTGATGTACTCTTTTTCCAATTCCACTGTGTCCAACTTATGATGCACTTTGGAGGTTGCTTCAGCTTCCACTGGCTGTACAGTCTGGATCGATCTAGTGGTGCTCACGACTTCTGTTTCAGGGACTTGGGGACCATTAGATGCCTTGGGCTGATTGCTAGGAGGTCTAACTGGACCTGACAAATTTTTGTTTGTTGGCAGAGTAGCAGAAACACGCATAACCCTGGTACAGAAAATTCAGCAAAATAAGCATTCATATCACAGAATCAAATTTGGGATGCCACTGATAAAGGAAAAGAATACCATGAGGCTGCTGCAGGAAGTGAATTGGATTTTCCGGCACCAATATCTGCACAAGATCCTTTGTTCTGATTCTCAATAATCTGAGGGAAAGGGACAAGCTCTATCAAACTGTAAGAACACTGTGAAATTACATATAAAGTAACATATACTTATAAACATTCATTATAGCCTAATTTTCTATCACTTTTCGGAACAACCAGATAAAGATGACACTAGTCCCATATGTTCTGCATACCTTGTATCACCACACATTGATTTATCCAAGAAAAATGTATTATCCAGAAATCAACTGTCAAAAATGATTATTTTCTGAGAAATAGTATTGCATGCCGTCTTACATTTGAAAAATTTTTGGCAATAGGTTTGGCCGTCGATGTTATGTTGCTATCGATATACTCATCCGCTGGGGGAGGTAAAATGTTCCCAGAACGCCGATGCATATTATTTGTAGCACCAATAATTTGTTGAACTCTACTCCTTTAGAACCATAATAATTTAATTTAGAAAAAGATATCAAAGAAGAGCATATAAGCACTAGAGAAGCATACAAGTTTTCCAAAAATAAAGTGATTCGGCAGTTAAAATAAGACATGAAAAAAATTAAAATGCAATAGAGAATTAATTTATCAACCAAAAAGTAGAAGAGCATAAAACAGAAATAATGTTTCATCACTACTGCAGTAGCCAATTCTTGAAAAGAGAAATTGAAAATTAATCATCCCTTTAAAATTCATCAGTCTAAATCAGAAGTTCATCAAAATAATAATAATAGTATTAATGCAAATAAGTTTGCAGAAAAGAACTCATAAATTAAAATACATTGATATAAACATAATGTCCAGTAACCTGCCTAGATGATCTTAAAGATCATGTCGCACAGCTAGCACCTCAGTTTCAAATTGTCGTAAAATGCATGGCATCAGTTTTCTGTTGTCCACACATATAACTGGCTGAATCATTAAGCATTGGATACTGTTCTAACCTGGATTTCTTGTTTTAATAGTACTCTTTTTACTTCTTCACAAACCCATATTTATAACAGATAAAAATGTCATATGAAAATTACTCTACCAAGTTAACATATTAAGTATAAAGGTCAAAAAAGAGCAAAAGCAAGTAACTGATGGCTATTTCTGTCACTCTTTTGATCATATTAACCACTGCTTAAGTCATCTGTGAAACCCACCTTCCTTGCGTGAAACCCTCTTAAAACATGACTCATGAGCCAAATAGCAGGGAGTCATCACAACACACAGCAAGTTGCTTTCATGCACACCAGAGAGCATGCTGTGTAAAAACACACACACAGAAGTCATGAGTGAAGAGCCATGCATACCTTGTAAACGCTGAAACGATTTCATCCTTTGTAAAACTATCTTCTTGAGAGCCAAAATCATGCAAATACAAACAATCTGGAACACTGCAGGGCTGGAGTAACAATAGCATTAATCAAGTTGACACTAATGATATGCAAAAGGAAACTCCCAAAATACAACCCCCCCCCCCCCCCCCGAAAAAAAAAAAGGAACAAGAAAATAAGTTTACCATGTTTCTTATCCATGCATGGCAATACTTTGTAGTTCCAAAACATGCCCTGTAAATGAGGAAAAACAAACAACCTGACTTTTCATCTTGTAACAATAATTACAAGTCAGTCTTGGAGCAAAAGCCAACACCTGCTTACCTTAAGGGTCTACCATCCAAGACATAACTATGCACTGACTGAATACATCGAATTGCATCATCCTCTTTTGAGTAAGTAATATATCTGAAAGGACCACAGAATTATAACAAATGAGCAAATACTAATTCATAATTGCCTGCTATGATACCACAAAAAGGTGCAACATTTGGTTATGAGTCGGTGTATAAGAGAGGGAGAGAGCGAGATTAAAGATTATTTTAACCATGCATGTGATTTAGTAGGTTCCTCAAACACAAAAGACTGTAAGAAATAGCACAACTCAGTAGGTTAAACATTATATGGTTAGTCAACTTACACACAACAACTGTTGTTTGCAGAATGCTGAATAGCCCCAGTCGCAGTTCGAGATATAGACACCTTCAAAACTTTTCCATATTGGCCAAAATACTCCTTTCGCTGAAGAAGCTGGTAGAAACAAAATAAAATAATTAACCACAGGGAAGCATTGAAATAAAAGACTCTAGAGAATGAGTTTCCACCTGATCACAAAGGACTGATACAATATACATTGGTACAAAAACTACTCACATCTTCATCTGCAAGATTAAAAGGTAATCCAATTATATACACTAGATTCCGTTGAATAACTCTAGCATTAGTAAGATGCATCCTTCCTTCAGATGCTTTAGGCTTTGCTTTCTGTGATTTCTGTCTACGCTCTGAAGTCATTCTAGCTACCACTCTGTGAAGCAAAAAGTATATTGCAGCTTTAGGATTTTGTCACATAATAGTACACAATAACAAGGAAACTATGCAGAAATCATAACAACCTCTCACAGCTAGCTGCCATCCCCACAATTTTTTCTTTGTCATAAGCAGTACGACAAGCCGGGCAGCGACCCTCAGTACCATCCTTCTCAGCCATTTCCATAATGTGGTTCCAGCACCAAACACATATCTATAAACATAACAAAAAATGAGTAATTACTTAGAGAATTAAGCACACCCCTTCCCTTTGGAAAGAGGAAGAAAAAATTAACCAAAAATGCTAGAGCAATAAGCAGAAAAAGAATAAAAAAAGGCAACAGTTCTTAATGATCCTTCATATAAAGGGTAAAGACTCGCGCTCGAACCTCATAACCACAGTTGCATGGCTTCAACTGCTGATCAGTCAAATCCATCTCCTCGGTGCATAGTGGGCATGTCTTCTCTCCCTTGTCACTCATGATTGCCCTAAAAGTTCAGCATATGAGAAAGACCATATATATATATATGGTATTCATTCTTTTAACATGCAACTATATTTTTCAATCTTCACATACATGAATTTAGTTTTGCCATCAAAGAGAGCTAATATCTCAGAAAATCACAAAAATAAGTTTTATCTGTAAAACAGCAAAAACATGTTCCATAGCCATTCTCTTCTTTTGAGCAAAGTACACAAAATTTCCATGATACATTCACTGAAACTAAGTGTATATGGATTAAGCAATTGCATGAAGAAAAATCAGAACATGATGTACATACATTAAGCTGTGAAAAAGCATAGAAAAAGCAATATCACGTGTTTCCAACGCTAAAAACATAATGCTCAACAGATCACATATAATTTAAGACAAAAAAAACATGAAAATAGAAAATTTAACATCAAGTAAACCTAAAATAAATAGATAAATGTCTTTATTTAGCGAACATTTTGGCAGCAATGTCAGTACATTCAGTAGAGATTTTTAATGTTTATAAACGAAATGAGCTTCTGATATAAACTCCCATTTGCATCGCCTAAATCTCACAAGAATCCATCAATAATCTCTAAACTCACTTTTTTCCCAATTATTTTTTTTTTAAAGCTACACTCAGCAATTGACTTCTGGATAAGTGGATAGCAGTCAACTACTAGAACCATAGATCAAATCAATCTAAAATATAAAACCAAAAAAAAAAAAACTTCATCCATATAATTAAACACAAAATATATATTAAAATAAAACCAGAAAAATCGAAAATCAGAACTCATTTTCAATATCTAAATCCGAAAGAAAAATGGAAACAAGAAAGATAAATTGAGCAAGGACTCGAGTGTTTTCCTTTCATTTTCTTAGAGATTGGATGATCTAAAATGCGAATCTGATGAAAAAAAAAAGATTAATTTATTTAATTATTAATGTTTAATGGTACTGGAGAAGGAATCGAAGCAGAAGTAGCAAGAGACTTACAGTGTGAGAACCGCTAAAAAAGAAAAAAGGCAAAAGAAATCTGAGGACTGGATTACAGAATGAGAGAGGAGAGGAAAGCTTAGCGTTACGTATAAAGGCAAGTCTTCTTTTTCAAATAAAATAATAATAAAATGGATGGCTTCTGTTGTTGTTGATGGATGGATGGATGCTACTGTTGCTGTTGTTGCGACTTGCGACTTGCTTGTGAGCGTTGCGTTAGCGTTAGCTGTCACTCATCTCTTTCACTTGGTTCTGTTATCGCCCTTCAACTTGGCGATATTTGCGAAACTGAATCCTAATCGGCTCTAATCTTCCCTCCTATCCTTTTTGGGCCAAGGAGGGAAGGTGCTTTTTGGGCTTCAGCGAGCTCCTGAGGTGTTGCAGTAAGGCCCTTGAAAGTAGCCCAAAAAAGGAGTCCTTTTCTGCGTCAGTTGCGCGAGTCCTAGTGTCTTAACACATCCTCCCTCGCACTCAATCAAGTAAAGGTATTATTAAGGCCTTATTACAGTCTCGAATGTTGCTGAGTAAATTTAACGAGGAAAATTTATTTATCTAAGTCATTTTTGTCATTTTTGTAAGATCATTATCAAGATTAATCGTGTTACAAAATTCTTACTTACTATAATACCCACTTATATCCATTTTCGATTAAATTACCTTCAAAAGAGTTTGGATCGTTGCAGGTAATTACTCCATCACCCGCGTTGGTTACTTACAAGAGAAAAGAGTCATCGTCGGTGTTGGCTACATGCGATGGAGATCATCGCTCATGAAAATGGCGACGACGGAGCTCAACACCCATGTTAATGGGTTCAACCCCACGATTGGTATACTTTCATTCCTTCTCACACACTAAACAACATAAAGTGTCAATTTTGTCGAAGTATATCTACAGAATTTTCATGTTATTGTGGCATATTTAATGCAATTCTTTCTTCTCATATTGCAATGAAGCAATCTACGTGAAAAATCTAAAAAGGGATTTCGAAAAGAAGAGAATTTCATACAACAAAAGCAAAACTTCACTGTTCGCCGCATTTTCCATCTGCATGAATTTTGTCCTCCCAGATCACAAACCCAAGAAAAAATAAAAACCTGTGGAAGTTAACACGACGCACCATCGTATTTCCCATAACCCCACGTGGACCCTGATAATTGGCCGACCCACAACATTCTAGATGCAGGCCTGTCGACTGTTATTGTTTGATCGTTTGTTAAAGCTCAACGATCATCCTAACCACTAACTCAAAGAAGCAGAAAATCTAACGGCATAAAACTAACACTAGAACCTTCTCGTTCTCGTTCTGAAAGACTAAAACCAGTAACTGACTACCCCTTATATAGACACTCCGTCCAATTTCTTCCACACAACACCCGCTCTCGTATCTTCAGCTGGTGACAGTTCGGTTCTGGCGTCGTTCGACAGTAACTACTTAAACAAGCCTCAAGCTGAGCTTGTTGTTCTTCTTCTTTTTTCATCATGGGAAAGCGTTATCCAAAAGTGAGCGACGAGTATCAGAAAGCAGTGGAGAAATGCAAGAGGAAACTCAGAGGACTCATTGCTGAGAAACACTGTGCCCCTATCATTCTTCGCTTGGCGTAAGTTTATCTTTAAGCTTTCTTAATTAAGATCACTTTCAGTTACCGCCGTTGATGCATTATTAATATGCATGATGATGAGTATTAGATCAAAATCAAGACGTATGTATGTGTAAGTTTTTGGGTTTGCCTATGTGCAGATGGCACTCAGCGGGGACTTATGACGTGAGCACGAAGACAGGGGGGCCTTTTGGGACGATCAGGCACCCAGATGAGCTTGCTCATGAGGCTAACAATGGTCTTGATATTGCTGTCAGGCTTTTGGAGCCCATCAAGCAGCAGTTTCCTATCTTGTCCTATGCTGATTTCTATCAGGTAATTATTATTAATATCCAACTGTTGAGTACAGTAAACTATTTGCTTTATGATCGTTTTCTGTGGATTACTTTGGATTGGGGAATTGATCATGGTTTGTGTTTTATTTTGTTTGAAGTTGGCTGGAGTTGTTGCCGTTGAAGTTACTGGAGGGCCTGAAATTCCTTTCCACCCCGGAAGACCGGTGAGGGCTTTGTATTTTTTATTCATGTCCTCCAACTCCGAAAAGACATTATATGGACTGGATTAAATTAGAATTGATTTCTTGTTGCAAATATACAGCTTCTATACATTCCCAAAATGATGGTGTTTTTTTTTTTTCCAAATATAAAATTTTGTTGATCAGCATCTTGGGCTAGCCATCGCTTAGAAGGTGTTGTTAGAAGATCATCAATGCATAATTAAATAGATGTAAGTCACTTGCTGGAAACTCATGGCATTTGCTTGACCTAGGATGTGTGATGTGTATGTCATTCCTATTATGCATAATGTCTATTTATGTCACTGTCATTACAGTACATTATGTATATGTGTATTTATATGTTTGATTTATAAGTAACTGAATGAAAAGAATGATAATAATAAACCAAGGCCAGCTTCATTCTGTCGTCTATTTGGATTATATCGAGGCAACGGAGAAAGCAACTAATCTATCCAAATAAATTAGCTTGTTGATGGCTAAGCAATTTTAGAAGGCAGCTGCAAAGATTAAATTATTGATGCTGAACTGGTATTCCTTATATTAAGTTCTAAAATCTCATGTTGCAGGACAAATCTGATCCACCTCCAGAAGGTCGCTTGCCAAATGCCACCAAAGGTCAGTTTCAGATAATCTGCTCAAGTTTAAATCATTATAAAATCAGTACAACGTATCTTCATACAAATTGCATCACTGACTCTTTTCTTTATCATCACTGCAGGTTCCGACCATCTGAGAGATGTCTTCGGCCACATGGGTCTGAGTGATAAGGATATTGTTGTTTTATCCGGTGGTCATACATTGGTCTGTGAACTAACATACAATATTTCTTCTATATTCTTCCATGGACTGCTGCTTGTTTCTGAAAGCACAATGCACTTTAACATCTTTAGCTTGTGGAACTGACATGTAACATTGGTCTTGTGGGAATCCTTGTACAGGGTAGGTGCCACAAGGAGCGCTCTGGATTTGAAGGACCCTGGACTAACAACCCACTTATTTTTGACAACTCATATTTTAAGTGAGCAAATTTATTATTCTGTGTTCTTTCACAAGTTCTTTTTACATGGGGTGGCATTCAAATTTATGTCTCTCAGAGCAACAGACTGAATTATTTCATTATTTTGTTTTGATAGAGAATTGCTTAGTGGAGAGAAAGAAGGTCTACTTCAGCTGCCATCAGACAAGGCTCTTCTGGAGGATCCAGTCTTTCGCCCTCTTGTTGAAAAATATGCTGCAGTATCTATCTGGCCATATTTGTATATTGATTTTATTTATGGAATTGGTCGCAATGTTTAAGAAACTTACTGTGTTGTGGGACATTGTTTCAGGACGAGGATGCCTTCTTTGCGGATTACGTGGAAGCTCATTTGAAGCTCTCAGAACTCGGGTCAGTGTTCTGCAACTTCTCTTCACCTATTACCTAGTCCTTTAACCATGCGTGCTTGGACTTTTGAGTATTGACTTGTGAATTTCTATTTCCTTCTTCAGATTTGCAGATGCTGAGTAATGAATAAAATTATGAAGCAACTTAATGCTGTTATCCATGTTTTGTTCTGTGCCTTCTTAAAGACTCATGCTTTCTGGTTATATCCTTGTATCTAAATTGGTTGATGTGTTGTAATTAAAATAGCAAAAGCGGCCACATTAGTGTTTGCTTTCTGGTTATATCCTTGTATCTAAATTGGTTGATGTGTTGTAATTAAAATAGCAAAAGCGGCCACATTAGTGTTCGCTGTGGGTACTGTGAGTGTCAGAAACAAATGTTCTAGTTTTGTGACTGGAGATAATTTGCAAACTTTCTGATATATGTTTGTTTATTTACATGTTTTAGCATACTCTCTGGTTTGGTTCTCTTTCATTTTCCCAGAACATATATTTATTTACATGTTTTAGCGTACTCTCTGGTTTGGTTCTCTTTCATTTTCCCAGAACTGATTCAGGATATTGCATTTTCTCTATTTTGCCAATGATGCTTAATTTCCAAAGTGAAACACACTTCAACGGGACAACTAATATTTATTGAAACTCCACCTCAAGTAAATCCTATTAGATAATGCTGAAAAGAACCCCTGTTGCTACTAACATTCACTTTAGTTTTGCAAATGCCAGTCTTCTGAACAGTAATTCTTCACACTTTTTTCTTGTCATTCTCATGGGGTCTTGCTTATCCTCCACAATCTACTGGGTTGTGAAAAAAGCTTTGTTAATTGAAAAACATGAAGTATTTACGCTTTGTTCCGTATAATAGTTGTTGCTGCCTATCACTTTCCCTTTGTGTTTGTGCTACAGCAATCCATCATCTATCTATGTTGGCCATGATTTGTTCCTATTTCTAATGTTCTCAAACTTATAGGTATTAACTATATAATAAGACCAATGTTTTTTTGATATGTTGCAAGATTCTTCTCCCACTCTTGTCAAATACTCTGCAACTTTTTGGATTGTGTGGGTGTGTCCGTAAAAGGATGCTGCTCCTTTACATACAAATGTATGCAACAGGCGCGAAATAATGAGCATTGGATTTTGATTCGGAAATCTAACGGATGTCGATAAATGTTTGCGGCGGCCAGCCTATTGTACTGGTTATTTTTTAACATGTTGGAACGGCTGAAAAATGATGATGATGTCTGGGGCTAAAAAGCAGCAGCGAAAGATGGAGTAAGAATGAGAAAAAGATTTTAGAAGTTGGCAAGCTCATTTTGTGGAAAATGAATTGTTTTGAAAGACTTGAAATTGATTTTGAAAACTTAGATGATAATTTAAGTGTTTAGTAAATTCTTTTAAACAAATTACTGTCTTTTTAAAATTTTACTGAAAATACTTATTTTGATTATCCCTTATTTTATATACACTAAAAAATAGTATATGTATAAATTTATAAGTGCGTAAATAAGTTTATAGGCATACTAAATACAGATGATTTTTTTTAAGATTAACAGTACTTTTAAAAGTAAATTTTATTAAATATTATGTTAATTTTTTTTACAATTTATTATTTTTATTATACAGTTCACAACGTTATTTTAAAAAATTACAATATTATCAAATTAAACCTCAATATATAACTAAATCTAAATAATGTCAAGAAACCCTTTGTAAGAGATGTATTGTTAATTAAAAAAACCTATAACATTGTTTTTTTTTTAAAAGAAAATTAGATATTTCTTTATAAAAAGATAGCTTCTAAAATATTTTATAATTATTACAATCAAATATACCTTAATCCAAATGTGACAATAATATGTTGCCTATATAACATTTGAATAATCTTTTTTTTTACGCACTTTTATTTGTCAAACTCCATCAAAATAAATCAAATTCGTGCTATGTAATATCTTCCTTGAATTCTATTTCGATCAACTATATACACTAGTTTTATTGCCCATAAAGTTCTCAGCAATTATTAAGCCTTTAGCAAATTATCAATGAGGTTGTAGATTATGAGATAAGGTTGTGTCCATCATCGGAATCAGAAATTAGATAAGAATGAGTTAAATAACTTATCATTAAGGAATGGACTAAGTTACAATCTTACCCTACACATGAAGTATAATAATTAATTATTAATTATTTTATATGTGCGGCGTCAGTTAGAGACCACCGTAATTTAACCTTTTCTATCATTAATAAATATTTAACATTCAGTCTGTTCACCAGATAAATCTTGGCAAACGGGCTGATTTTTATCTGATTGTTCTCGCTACACGTATTGATTCCAGTATGTGCTTATTGTCAAATCAATTTCGATCGCTCACGGTTTTCTTCTGTAATCTAGTGAGACCCACGATTTGAATAACGCTTTAGGTTTCACGTAACTTATAGTCACTAAATGAAGGGATGACGTTAGATTAAAAGAAAAAAAAGAAATAATAGATTAATTTAATTAAAATAATTAAGATGATGGCAGTAATTTATTTAAATTATAAACTAGAGAAATCCGAATGAATGAACATTCACTTTCCGGACTATTAAGCGATGAAAAATTTTGGTCGTTGGATATAAAGTCAGAAATCGATCGGCTGTTAGATTATTAAGGGATGAAAAATATATGGGGGATTGCTGGCTAGTAAGGCCACGACGCAACCGGCCTTCTTTTTCTTCCCTGAAAGCTGCTGCTGATTTGAAAATATTCGGGTTATTGTCTGACTTTGACTTTTCATGCCGGCTTTATGATTTTGGAATAGTAGTAATAATAAGGACCCGTCTAATTTATAATTACCGTAAATTACGCGATTTTATTTTTTTATATAATTTTATTAAGTTTCTTAAATTTATTATTATTTTTGTTTTATCTCACATAGTTACTGATATAATTTTGTTCAGCCCTATTTATTTTATATTATTTATACTTAATTTATAAATATTATAAATTTTTTTATTTATATATATATTGTAAAATTTTATTAAAATTTTTATATTTTTTATTTTATTTAAATCTTTAAAGTATTAAATTAACTTCTATAATTTTTAAATTTTAAAAATACTCTTCATTTTAATTGAAATAATAAAAAATATTAAATAAATTATAATTATAATTATTATATTAAATTATTATTATTATAACAATAAATTTTTTATTTAAATTATTAATAATAATAACAACTAATAATATTATTATTATTAATTAATTTTTAATAAAAATTAATAAAATAAAAATAAATTATAAAAATATAAATGAAGAGTATTTTTAAATTTTAAAAATAATCTTATTTAAAATAAAAATATAATAATTATTAAATAATTATAATTATAATTACAATTGTTATATTAAATTATTATTATTATAAAAAATATATTATAATTAATTAATACATTAAGAATGATTAATAATAATTTTTATTTAAATTATTCATAATAATAACTAACCATATAATTATTATTACTAATTAATTTTTGATTAAAAATTCAATTCATCTTTGTACACTCTTTTTTATTTACCTATTCTTTATAAGTATTAAAATAATTTTATTATTATTATTTATATTTTATTTGTAAATATTATAAAATTTTCTATTTACTTATATTATAAAATTTCATTAAACCCTTATATTTTTTTTCATTTTATTTAAAATTTTAAAATATTAAACTAACCTTTATAATTTTTAAATTCTAAAACTACTCTTTATTTAAATTAAAAGAATAAAAATTATTAAATAGATTATAACTATAATTATAATTTTCATTATTCTATTAAATTATTATTATTATAACTGTTAAAATTTATTATAATTAATTAATAAATTAATAATAATTAATAATAATTTTTATTTAAATTATTAATAATAATTAATTTTTGAATAAAAATAATAAAAATTAAAATAATTAAAATAAAAGTAGTAATTATGATAAAAATTATAAATAAAATATCTACAAATAATAAAAATAGTAATTTTTATTTAATAATAATTTTTATTTAAATTATTAATAATAATAACGAACAATAATTACTATTACTAATTACTTTTTGGTTAAAAATTTAATTTATTTTTTTACACTCTTTTTCATTTACTAATTTTTTACAAATATCAAAATAGTTTAATTATTGTGATTTATATTTTATTTGTAAATATTATAAAATTTTCTATTTACATATATTTTTAAAATTTAAAAATACTCTTCATTTAAATTAATCTTTTATAAAAATATTCTTCATTTATACTTTAACTTTTCATGCCGGTGTTATGATTTTGGAACTGTATAATAATAATTAATTTTCCACAACGTTTAGGTTGATGAATGATGATTAATTTTCATAAAAGTTAATAATTATTTTAAGGAAGATGAATTAAATTTTATTAATTTTATCTTTTTGATGTACGTGGATGATCCCCTTTAGAGTAACAGTTCCTTGAGAAGAAATATTTATAATTGGTATTATTTTTGTCTGGTTATTGTTGGATACTGCTTTCATAATAATATACCGATCTGTTTAATTTTTTAGGTTTCCCGTTATCTTTGTGTGTCTGTGGCTCGCATGGGTATATTTATTTTCTTCATATGAGATATCTTTCCCATGAACCTTGCTCATTTCATCTTTTCAATAAATTCAAATTAAAACCATCTATTATCGACATATATAGATTTGTTTGTATTTACTTTATAATTAATAATGAATTGTACCTTGATTGGCCGATCATGGTAACATGTTGCTTGTGTAACATGGCAGCCCTTATGCTACATCTTGCCCAAGTAACAACCCGCCTTCCTGGATCATTGGATTTGAGACTTTGAAATCCAATAGATTATATCGAATTTAAGGAAAAATATATTACAGGTTGCATTATTTCAAGGTTATTTAAAAAAAAAAAGGAGGGCAACCTGAAGCAAAAGTTAAATAATAATAATAATAATAGTAATAATAATAATAATAATAATAATAATAATAATAATAATAATAATAATAATAATAATGAGCAGTTAATGAAATAGTCGCGAGTCAAATTTGAAAGGAGAAAAAAATTAAATTATAGATTATAGATCTTATTTCCATCTTAAATTTATTTGTTTTTCATGGTGTCTCAATGCGTATGCTAATTTATAATTTAGATCTATATTTAATGCTAATGCTTCCCTAAATATCTAAGAAAATTTCCTCTCCATTAAATAAATATTTATTTCTAATATTTGTATGTGTAAGATTTGAAAAGAGAGAAAATAGCAGGGATGACGATGGGAGAAAATAAAAATATTGATTCTCATATCTAATATTGACGCTATACTTAAATTCCTATACCCTCACCATTCCCATTACAATTACTTGAGGCAAGGGATGGGCCAAGGGTATTCAATGCCTAATTAGCTGACAAATTTAAAAGAGAAAATGTGTTGAGGATGAGAAAAAAATGATAGAGAAAAATTAAGTAGATTGATGTGATTTAGAGGTCAAGGAATCATGATTAAAGTAAATTTAAACCAGCACATTAATATTTAAGAAAAGAAAGTAAAGCCCAAAAATAATGAAAATAATATATAAAATAAAAATTAATATTAATTTAGTTTTATTTTTTATTTATAAGTATCATTATGCTCTTTCTTCTAAATAAATTATTTGAGATTCATTGTTAATGATTCGTTGTAAAATTTTAACTTCTATTTAAAACTCTGTCTGATATGATTTTTCAAAGAGTTTAGGTAAAACTTTTATTAATAGAGTTTAAAAATAGAGTTTTTAAGAAAAAAATTAATTAGAATTGTTATTGATAAATTTTATTAAAAAATTTTAAAAGTACTTTAATAAAGAAGCTTTTAAAATTATATATATTATAAAAAAATGAATTACATAATTGATTTTTTTGGGAAAAAAACACTTGTTAAGTTTAAAATTTAAGTTTTTAATAGTGGATATAAAATAATTTATTTAATTCTCAAAAACTCGATTCAAAATATAACTATGTAATACAAAATTTTTTGATAAATTTTTTGAATTAGTTAAGTAGTTTTTCCATTAAGTAAATAATATTAAATGTGTACTAAAGTGTTAAGACCATAAGTTGTACAGATATAATCATGAAATTATATGTTGTTAAATGAGTACTTTTAAATTTTTTTTTCTAGAAAATTGATATAATGGCTATAATTTTACTTATAAATGGAGTAATCAGAGAAAAATGAAACCCACATAATTAGAATCGTGCTTCGAGGGGCAATCATGCTTTAAGGGCATAAGAAAAGAAAAGAAAAAACTTAATTTTGAGTTGCTATAGGGAATTGTACGTTGACTTACCGTTGACAACTTGTGCAATCAGATTATACCAGTAAGTTCAATAATTTTACACGCCCATTTAGCTGCTACATGCTGTTATTATATGGGTCAATTAGTCATGTATACTGTAACATTATCAGACCCATGTAACAGTTACCCAACTACTTTTTCTTTTTTCTTTTTTTTTAAACTATTTTCTTAGGATCTTTTTATACACTTTCATTGATCAATCTTCAGTAAATAAGCCTAATTCCTGGTATAAAATGTTTTCTTCATCTTTTATTTTGATCTACTATACTATACATATTTTATTGCCATTGCTTTAAGCCAATACCAATTTTATCACTGAAACAAAACAAAATTACTAACTCAGGTAGTCCATCACCAGAAATAAAAATTGGTTACTTTTTATTACATACTATTGGGGTTTTAAATAAGGGTGGCAATATGAGTCTTAATTTGTTTATTTAATTTGATTCAATATAAATTAAATGGGTTTGTGTTTGAAAAAATTGATTTGTTGAATAAATAAATAAATAAATAAATTTGATTCGATTCTTTAATTAAATGAATTGAATGTGAGTTTGAAGATTTTGATTCATTAATAAATTTAATAAACTGGTCATAAACAAATGGAATATAAGATGATTCGTTTAAAATTTGTTTAATTATATTACTTTTTTATCCTTAAATTTATTTGAAAATTTTTAAAAATTGAATGGTAATATTATAATTTTAAGCATAACATATAAAATTTCAAAAACATTCAGGGTAGCCACTCCTAATTTTGCATTTCACACAAAAGACACAATCACACTCACTTTCCCTTCACCTTATAGTAACTACTTAGTCGCAATAGCCATCTCAATAATTTTTTTCAATTTCTCAACCAGCAATAATTATTATCTCTTGTCACAACAACAACGTAAGTTTCAATTCTTCTTTTTTTATTTTTATTTTTGCATCTAGCAAATGCTACGATTTGGCTTCGGTTTGTCTTTATTTATCTTGAATCTTGATTTGAGTTTGTTACTTTGTTAGATTATTATTATTATTATTATTATTATTATTATTATTATTATTATTATTATTATTATTATTATTATTATAATAGTGGAAACGATAACTTGTACTGTAATTGTGCTATCTATTTTGAGATTAGGTCTATTGAACAGGCACTGCCCAGATAAAAATTTATGAAAATGAATAAGAGTTGAACAAGAAAGAAAGTTCCTTTTAGATTATAAGTCATTTTTTTATGGTTTAGTGTGCTAGGTAATTCGACTTAAAAAGAAGACATAATCAAACAAAAGCAAAAACAGTTAAGCTAATGATAATGTTTTGAGATTATTTTTTTTGTGCCCTTTTCTAGATTATTTGCTAAACAAAACTTAAGCACTTTCGATTTACTATCTAAATAGTGGGTTCGAGGAATTATTGAATGGTGTAATTGCTTTATTTTTTGTTTTTTCAAATTTTCAAAAGTAATTTTTTTGTAGTAATAAATATATTTAAAAGAATAGTTCATATTCTTTAATTATCTCACTGTTAGAAATTTGAAAAAAATAATTAACTAATTAATCATTAGTGCTAGCTTTTTCATTTTTTGGTCATATTCTTCAATTATCAATATTACAACATGTTAACAATGTTTTATTTACTTTTTGGTGTAGGACTTTTATTTTCAAGGTGACAAAGACAAAATAAAGAGCATTAAAAAAATCACCTTACTTTATAATTTGAATTTTAATTATTGTTATTTGTATTATTAAGGATTTATAATTTGGTATTTAGATGATTCTATATTTAATCCTAAAATATGGTTTGGGTTATTTGTTTTTTATTGTTTAAATTTGTGACTTTTTTATATTTTATTTTGCCTAATTTTTTTATTAATAATATTTTTCTAAATGAATCGTAAACGAATCTTAATTCAATTCGATTCGTTATGGATTCATAATAGGATGAATGAATAATAAACAAATTCAGATTCGATTCGATTTGTTTATTAATTCCATTAAATGAATTAAATAAATCAAACAGAATATTCATTTAATAAACAAATCGAATTCAAATCCTGAGATTTCAATTTGTTTAATAAATAAATTAAATCTAAATTGATATAATTTTGACCCAATTTATTTACGATTTGATTTAAATTTGATTTGTTGATTCGTTTTGCCACTCTCAATTTCAAATAACAATCTATTTTAACAAATATTTACCATTCGAGACTATTTAGCATTCTTGACACAACTCAAAATTTTATTACTTCCAAGTATAAGAGTATTTAGTTATAATATAACTCGGTGAATATGGAGTTGAACCACAAGAAATTTAAAATATAGTAGTCAATTTATTAAATAAAGAAAATTAAATGTAAAAAAAGAAATTAATAAGATTCAAGTTAAAAATATGCTAAGGTAACGAGATCCACTCTTAGATATCAAATTATAGCTATAATAACTCTCTTATATTTGAATTTCATATTTATTTTACTAGTTAATTATTATGCTATTTAATTTTTAACTAATTTTATTGTGATAAATATGAGACCAAGTACCTAATGTGCTACAAATATATTGAAGTATCAACATTATTCCAAAATACTATCTAAATCTAAAGAGACTTAGTCCTATAAATTAACATGACATAAAAGAAACTGGTAAGAAAAAAATAAATAAAATAAAATAAATTTTGAGACTCACTTGAGAGAATAATTGATTTACTAATTCGAATATTTGAGCTTCATCTTTTACCTCAGTTCAGAAAATTAGCCACTTATACTGAAAAATAAGACATTCAATTTATTTAACAAACTCCTTAAATATATTATAAGAAAATTGATTACATAAAAAAAAAGAAAATAGATGAAAAGAAAGAAAGAATTTATCAACTTCTCCCTCTTGTTTTTCTCTTCTCGACTCCTCCACTGCTTGCATTTCCTTGCCTTTTATAGTCGAGCAATGCTTTTGTTTCTTTTATTATATATAAATATATTAGGTAGCAAATTGGCCATTTGACCATCACAAGCATGTTTGCTTATCTTCTTTTTTTAATTATTTTTTATTAATTACATCTCCTCAATAATATATTTTAAATTACTCCAACATTTTTTCTTTGTTCATGCTTTTAATTTCAATTCCATTTTTATTCATAAAATAATATTTATAATATAAAAAGTAATATATTGTAAATTAATTTAATATACATTTTTATTAAGAAGTATTCATATAATTTATAAGTTATGAGTTTATTAATTAATACTTTAAGTAAAAAATTAATAATTTTATTCCTATTAAATGTACATTTTTTAGTGTTAATCACACTCCAATCAGCTTATTACAGGGCTCTAACAATTTAAGCGATAAAAGTTTAGCAAAATTTCAAACCCAAATTGAAAATCTTTTTTTTCTTTGGAAAGTCATGTTTACTTCTTTTATCGTATTAATGGCAACGGTCAAAGTATAAGCATATATTTAGCCTAAAGACAATCACATCTACACTAAAAAGTTAAGTAAAATAATGTAAAATGATCGATATTCAAATCTACATTAATTAAGCTATTTTTAAGAGTGATATGTCAAACATCAAAATCTTATGGTTAATTCAAGAAAAAAAATAAACCTAAAAAATTAGTCATCTAAAAAATCATAGATTAAGAGAATAATAAAATAATATTACATACTCTTATCAAAATGAAAGAATAAAGAATTATTTAACCAAATTAATTTATTTTTATTTCTATGCATCACCACATTTTTTTTAGTTTATATTATCAACTTCTACTTCAGACTATATTTTTTTAAAATTAAGATTTTTTTATTAGGACGTAATTTAGGATAGGGAAATGGCTAACAAAGAAAGGATAATATAAAAAAAAATATGTTTAAAAAATAAAGAACTTTTAGAGATTGTAAGGTGCTTTTTGGTTGGATTTTTTTCTTCTTTTTCTTTCTTTTTATTTTTTATTACTAATTTTAGTTATTTATTTATTTTTCTTTTCATAACACCATTATTAGTAATACATAATCACCTCTATTTTCGAACATAATTGAATAGTAAAAAACATAAAACATAAGATGATGTTCTCCATTGAAGTGGGGGAAGATGATGGGTTACTAAAAAAATTCTTTTTTTTTTTTATAGGCTTAAAGGGTTTACTATAGATACTTTATTAATAAGAGTGACTTAAAAGACTCAAATAGATCAAAGATGATATTTTTATAATTTTTTAAGGCTCTAAATAATTTTTCATATTTACTACTTTAATGGACTTCAAGATGTAGCTGTATAAAAGATTTTTTTTTTATTTTTTCATTTTGAGGAAAAATATAGAGATATTGTATAATAACCTATAAAACTGTATAGGCAAATAATATTACTCTCTAAGACAGTAGGCTCAAAAACTAACTTGGACTTTTTATAACATGTTCATTCCTTCAAATAACTTAATTAGTTTAACTTGTTAGATTTCTTAATTTATATTTCAACATTCCAAATGAAAAATATGATATAACATAACTAAAGGTCAAATATAATATAAATACTAAAATTTAAAAGTCATCATATTATCCAATGTTGAAAGCTCATAGATAGTATTTTTTAAGTTGAAGAAACATAATAAATGAATAAGTTGGAACTGATTAGAGAAACTTAAAGAAGATGATAAGAGAAAAAGAAAAAAATAAATTAGAAAATAAATTCTCCTTTTTAAATAAAACACTAAAACTAAGAATATGTATTTCTAGAGACATCACACTCCATATTCAGTCATCTTAATTTAAAAATTCTTTTAAAATTATTTTTTTTAATAAAAATAAGTAAAAATATCGTCATGACTGAGACATTTTACAATTATCAACTATTTCCTTTCCCCGACTTGAAGGAAATAGTGTTCTTAATGGCTTAGAAAAAAATAACAGAGTTTAGAAGACATCACTTGAATATTACTAAAAAATATTTACAAATAAAGAATTAAATCTAATGTATACTTTTTACGATAGTTACTATTATCATCATTAGTTACCCACTCTTATGCCAAGGTCACGGGATCTAGCTTTAGTTTGTGAGCTATAAAAGATCAAGTAATTTGTTAGCAATAAGAGCACAAATAAAGAATTTTTTTGTTAAGGGTAGAATAAAATAATTTTTAATTGCATAATTAAGAAATGTTATTGAGCTCAGGAAGTAAACGTAATTAATGTCTTTAAAGTTATAGGATTTCTTGGCAAGAAATGAAGGCATCAATATGATTTTTTTCATTGTTCTTTATTGCATACATGAGAAAACTAATTATTGTCTAATTAATGAGTTAGGCAAATATCTTAAAGATTTTAAACTTTTGGAATGATATTTAACACTTGGCTTCGTCATACAATAATAGCTTCTAAGATAAGTTTTGATTACCCTTAATCATCTCCTCTATATATAAGATGCAGTTTTCTCTATGCTATAACATGACTAAGATTTATGAACGAACTCGTTAAACTTTCCATAACGAAATCTAGAAATCATACAAATATTCTTAAATTGTCTATTTAAAGTTACTGCCATTAGAACTATTTGAAGAAAAAAATTATGAGTACTTAAAAAAGAGCACCTATTTAAGATCTTGGTAATAGATACAATAATATACAACTATAAATAGGGCAATGTGTTTTTCAAATAATATGTAAAACTTATGACTTAATAATTCAAAAGTCACAAATGTTTTTAAATTGTCTATTTAAAATTACTGCCATTAGAACTATTTAAAGAAAAAAAGTATGAGTACTTGAAAAGGAGCACCTATTTAAGATCTTGGTAATAGATACAAAATATACAACTATAAATAGGGTAGTGTGTTTGTCAAATGACACGTAAAACTTATTACTTAATAATTCAAAAGTAAAAAAAAAAGTAAAAACAGAAAGTAAACAATGATTAGATATCAAATCACATAATAATAATAATAATAATAATAATAATAATAATAATAATAATAATAATAATAATAATAATAATAATAATAACATAAAAGATAAAAGAATAACAAAATAAAAAGATATTTACTGATAGTTATAATTATGACTCACATTTTTCTCTAGTTTTACATCTACTAACAGTTTGAATACTCTCTGTGGATCAGAGATAAGCTTACCATCTAATCTCTTATAAATCGACAAACAAGATCTTTCAAAGTTAGATTCCTAATATTAAAATGTTCACTTTCTTTTTGGAATAATCTTCATAAATTATTAATCTCACATTATACATATTCACTTGAATGTATCTCAAGAGATTGTCAGATATCATCAAAAAATTTTTTACTCATGCTATCCTTAACAAATTTGATTTTATCTTCACGATTTATAAAAATCATTCCTAAAATTTTAGAACGTGTTAAATTGCAAGTAAGTTTTACATAGTTAGAATATTTAAAGTCAAGCCACTTAGCTTTCTTTTTTTAGCAAATATATTTTTACCAAAATCATACATGTGAGAAACAAATAGATCATAAAACCCACTTAACAATCAAACCATTGCTTCAAGTAACCAATGAATGTCAAAAGGAATCTCGTTGATCATTAATAAACGGAAACGTTCATAACAAGTTTTATAAATCTTTTTAAGAGTATTTTGAGGGAGAGAATAAAAACACTTATGCAATTTATATTGTATTTTTTCTATGCTTTATTTTGATATTTGAATTATTGTGAGAAATTGAAAAAACCAACTTAAAATGTCACGAAGTGCCATTATTCACCATTTAGAGGAGAAAATGAACCAAAACATATAAAAAAAATCAAATCTATAAAATCAAATCAAAAGTAAATGAGAACAACAAAATAAAAACACATAATGAATATAATCAAATATGTAACTCACTTTCGTCCTTTTATTGAATTTACTTCTAATTCCAATTGGAGTTCATAAATACCACATTATATGTCCCTGAGTTGTCTTTTCAGATCTTCAATGTAGGGTACTAATTCTGATGGTCGTAAATCCTAAATAAAATGTAATTTACAAATTCAGAACAAGCTTTTTAGGTGAAATTTACATATAAAATTTCTATCAGATGTTTTAAAAAGATTCTTGTCATAAAGGTACTCATGAGATGTAAAAAAAAAATGGTGAGATAAAATACAATTGTTAAATAAACATAAAAAAATGTAATGCACTCCATGCAAAATAGAAAAGAAAAAAATCAAACAATTCAAATAGTAAAGTAGCCATAAAACAAAAAGCTTAATCAAGATTTGGTGGGCCACACAAATTAATTTTGGTATTTGCTTTGCATGATTGGTAATCTAGATATAATTTTAATCTTTGACAATTAATTTTAAATGTAATGTCAACCTTTTGATTCTCAATTTTTATGACCCCATATGGATATATATATTTTTACAACAAATAGGCTACTTCACTCTGACTTTAACTTTTTTAGAAACAAATGAAAACAAGAGCTTTTAAAGAAATGCTTTTTTACTAATTTCAAATGTTTTTTGAAAACTTCTTTTACCATGAAAAGTGGATTTCTCATATGTATTATTTTTTAATATCTCAAGTTCATTCAATTGTAATTTACGTACATTGTTAACATTATTAAGATTTGAATTAAAAACTTTAATAGTCTAAAATAATTTATGTTCAAGTTCAACTAGTAAGTGGTAAGATTTACCATACATAAGTTGATAAAGTGACATTCTTAAAGATACTTTAAATGTAGTATAGTATTCCTGTAGTACATCGATTAATGGAAGAGACCAATTTTTAGAGCTAGGGTTAACTATTTTTTAAAATTTATTTTATTTTCTTATTTATTAATTCAACTTGACCACTCATTCAAGGGTGATAAAGGATAGTAACTTTATATGTAGTCCCATATTTCTTCATTAAGAACTCAAATGGCTTGTTATAAAAATACTTACCTCGATCATTGATAATGACTAAAGGAATTCCAAATCTGATAAAAAAAATTTCTTTTAAAAATATGTCATAGCTTTGTAATCATTGCCTCGTCAAGGGATCGCTTCAATCCATTTTAAAACATAACTAACATTAACCAAAATATATATAAACTCAAATGATGGTGGAAAATGGCCTAAAAAATCAAATATTTCAATGACAAGGATTGGGTTTAACGACATCATGTTTCCCTTTGAAATAGATGCTACTATTTGATAATTCTTATACCCTTTGTAGAATGCATGTGAATCTCTAAATAATATGGGCCAATAAAATTTACAATGTAATATTTTTACAGCTATCTTTTTTGAAACAATATTGCCACCACATGCTTCAGAATGACAGAATTAAATAAATTTACTTACCTCATCGTCTGTTATGCATCTCCAATAAATTTAATCAGAACAATATTTGAATAGTTTTGGATCATCCCAATAAAAACTTTTTATTTATGCTAATAATTTTTTCTTGTCTTGGGAGCTCCAGTCAGATGACATTTCACCTGTTGCAAGGTAATTAACAATGTTAGTACATTAAAGAATTTTGTTTATAGAAAAAAAATTAAATAGGAAAAGAATCATTGATGGGTGTTATATCAATTGAAGACTCATTTATGAGTATCGAAATATGAATTGAAACAATATTTTCTACGTCTTTTTTGTCTTTGATTGTCATGTTGAATTCCTAAAGTAGCAAAATCCATTATATTAATCTTAACATGGCATCCAATTTAGACATTAAATATCTCATAACAGCATAATAAAAATAAATAATAGTGGATGAACAAATTAAATAGGAACAAGATTTATCCATTCAAATGGTACAACAAATAGTTTTTTTTTTTTCAGTTATAGTGTAATTCATTTACACACTATTTAAAATTTTACTTGCCTAATAGATGACCAAGGACTTAGTTTTATTTCTTTGTCTTAGAACAGTGCCAACAACATAACCACTGGCATCACACATTAACTCAAAAGGTAAAGGTTAATCAAGGGGTTGCATTATTGGAATTGATGTCAAAAAATTAATTATCTTTTCAAACAGTTGTTGACAACATTTCATCAATTCAAATAATGTCTTTTTTATTAGGAAATTATAGAGTGATCTAGATATTGTATTAAAGTCTTTTATAAACCGCCTATAAAATTTTGTATATTCTAAAAAGAAATGTGTTTCTCTAATTATCTTTGGCAAAGGTAATTTTGAAATGACTTCAACTTTGGCTTTGTCAATTTTAATCTCTTTTCAAGATGATTCTAGAAATAGTCATGAAATGTAATTTTTTAGAATTTAAAACTAGCATTTTTTTGTAGCTTTTCAAAATCTTTTCTATATTAAAAAAATTATTAAATACAGTTAAATCATCCATAAAAATCTTTAAAAAAATTTCAGTCCTTTCACTAAAAATGCTAAAGATGGATTTTTGAAAAGTTATGGGAGCATTACAAAGTTCAAAAAACATTCTTCTAAATGCAAATGTTCCAAATGGATATGTGAATATGGTCTTTTCTTGGTCTTCTAAAGCGATAGAAATTTGATAATAGCCAGAGTAACCATCAAGAAAACAGGAGTAGGGTGTTCTACTACTCTATTGAGAATTTAGTTTAAAAATGAAAGGGAAAAAATGGTCTTTTCTAATAGCATCATTTAATTTTTTATAATCAATATATATACGCCAACTAGGTGGAATTTATGTTGGAATTGGTTTGCCTGTTTAATTTTTTACAAGAGTTATTTTAGATTTTATGGTACTATTTTTATTGGACTTGTCTATTTACTATCAAAGATAAATAGATAATTCCTATATCTAGCAGCTTAAGGACCTCATTTTTACTATTTTTTTTATGTGAGGGTTCAATCTTATTTGTGATTGACAAATTATTTTGGCATTTTCCTTTAAATGTATTTAATGTGTGCAAATTAAAGGATTAATTTTTTTTATGTCTCTTAAAGTCCAACGAAATATATTTTTATGTCTTTTTAACACAGTTAGTAACTTACTTTCTTGATTACTTATGAGTTAGGAAGAAATTACCACTATATAAGTGTACTACTCTATAAGATAAGCATACTTTAATTCTTCTGGTAAAGACTTTAATTCGAGATATGATACTTCATCTTCTTTGGCTTTTCAAGTTGTATTATATTTTAAAAGTTTGATTAGTCATCATCACATATAGATATCTACATATAATCAAGTATAGAACATATGTTAACAATATCACATTCTAATTCTTCACTTAATTCAGCAAAATAAATTTTCACAGAGTTTCTAAAATTCTTATCCTCAATATGCTCCTTATTGATTGGCTCAATAAGATCAATCTCGTCATTATCATTATCATCATCTTCTTTGTGATAAGGTCATTTATACATGTTAAATAAATTGAGTTCTAATGTTATGTTATAGAAAGATAAATTCATTACTCCATTCCTGTAATTAATTAAAAATTAGAAGTAGATAAAATGGTCAACTCAATAATTTGCTTGCACTCATCAATAATTAGTTCTTTTTCTACGATAAAATCTACGGGATATATGAAATTATCAACTTGGACGAATACATATTTAATTACTCTTTTTGGTACTTTAATCAATCTATTGGCAAGTAAAAGAGAGGTAGAGGTTAGTTTTAACTCACTAAGATTGAGCTATTGGTACATTAAGTGAGTTAGTAAATTAACATAAACACCTAAATCAAGTAGAGTATGTCTAATTTTATGATTCTCAATTATACAAAAAATAGTCGGATAATTAGAATTCTTAAATTTTAAAGCATCATTGGTTGAGAGAATGGAACTTAAATATTTTGCTAGAAAAAACTTTCTTTTGCACCATTATGTTTCTTTTTCACAATGTACAAATCTTTTAGAAATTTAACATAAAATGGTATCTGTTTAATAATATCCAATAGAGGAATGTTAACCTTCACTTATTTAAAGACATTATAAATTTCTAGATTGTGGTTTGATTTTTTTGGCTTGATTAGTGCTTCAGGAAATAAGGGTATAGGAAAAAAGTTGGTTATCTTTTCATGGGTTAAAGGGTCAACAGACTCCTTATTTTTTATAATTGAATATTTACTAAATTCATGAGGGTTTAGAATGTGTTTTTTAAAAATATTACTACCACCACAAAGGGTTCTAACTTATTTGACGTGGCTTATGTTTTAGTTTTCTGTATTATTCATTTCAAAATATTATCAACTTTTAGGATTTGATTCAAGCTGGGAAGAAAACTTACCTTTTTCATACATGGTGAGAGCTAATATAAGTTTAGTGATAGTTTTTGTCAAATTGGTCAATGTTTACATGGTTTAGCTATTAATTGACTCTTGTTTTTCTATAAATAAATGAAATATATCTTCCAGATTTTTTCTTAAGGGCAATACATACGATGAATAACTTTGGGAGTTTTGAAAATTTTGACGTGGAGGAGTTAGTTATGACAGTTGTGCATGATTATCATTTGTCCAACTGAAATTTGAATGGTTTCTCCAACCAAAGTTGTAAGTTTGGGAGTATGGATTTGGATTTGGTTTCTTGAAATTATCGACAATATTTAACTATTTGTGTAAACTTTCTCTCAGAGCTAATTAGGAAATCACATTCACAATTAAAAATAAAATGAAAATTAAATAAGTAGATAATATAAATATACATAAACTAAAAATAAATAAATACAAAATAAAAATAAATAAACTAAGAATTAATGAAACTAAAGTAAAATATTAGACAATTGAACCAGCCATAAATATAAAATAATTAAAGACAAAAATTAAATAATATATTAACAAAATATTAACAATTTAGGTAGTTTTTTAGAACCAGACATATAATAAAACATGAAATAAAAATCACACAAATTAATGTACAAGCATATCTCAACTGAAATTAAAATGTTAGGCAGTAAAATCGACTATATAAATAAAATAAAATTAAAAAATAAATTAAAAATTTAAATAACAATGCAAGCGGTTGAACCGACCATTAAAAATAAATGAAAAAAGAAAATTGTAAAAAAATTAAAAAATGAAAAAACACATTTTTTCGTAGATTTTAAAAGTTATCAACCAATTAAATTTCAATTATTGAGCTTTAACAGTTATTTTAAAAGTTCAACTCCATAATCGTTATGTCCACAAAGTCTAAAGGTTTAAGTTCATTTAGTCTTTTAAGTTCAAATATCTAAGTTCTAATTCGATTTTAAGGGTTGATTTGCAAGGTTTTATGGGTTAAAATGAAGTTTTTCATAAATTTATGGTAATTCCATGATTATAAGAGAGAGAAGAGAGCTAATTAAGAGTTTACGAAATAAGTATTTAAAACCAAACAGAAGACTGTGGGAGGATGTAAAATGTAGAAAATATTTAACAAAATAAAAAGAAATAAAGTTGATACTAAATTTAAGATATTTCTCAATAATTGTGCTAAAAATTTAATATAATTTAAAAGTATTAGCAAGACCACTGGAAAAGGAATTTTATCCTTTATTATAATTATCAGAGGAATAGTTTTATAAAATTGATAAAAGGGTGTTAATAATTCTACTCTTCTTTTTATTTTGTAGGCTAAAAGTGAGGATGACAATGAAGGGGGGGGGGGAGAGTGGAGAGGCCTACCTCATTTCTCATTTTATTTTTTAATAAATTTAATAAAGTGGCAATGAGAACTTCTTAAGTGGAAAATAAAATTTTTTATTCCGACCTCATTCCCTATTTATTATTTTATAGTAAATATAGATACATATTTTTAATAAATTAAAAATTAAAGACTTAAAAGTAATTCAATAAAGTATTTAAATGATAGGGAGTGTTAAAAAATCATTACCATATTAAAAGGTATTTGATTATTTAAAAAAATCTCTAAATATTTGAAGCAACATCTTGAAATAGTATTAAAATTGAAAAATATTTGAAAATAACAATTCTCAAGAGAGGAAAAAAATAATGTTTTAAAATTGAATAAAAATTATATTGTTGAGTTTTTTTAGTTATACCCCATTTATATCAAGTAAAAATAAAAAATTATTAACTAATATTATAATTAATAAAATAAAAATTAAAAAATATTTATACAATAATGGGGATTGGAGAGAGGGTGAGTGGGGAATATAAAATCAAATTCTACTCCATTAAAAATTTAAGAATTATTTTCTCTCCCTTCCTCATTCTTTTTCTCAAAAATTATTTAAAATTAACCCGATTAAAGGTAGGGGCGAGGAACTCAAAACCGATGAAGAATTTCGCTATCCCTAACTAAAAGAAGTTTCTAACACGAAAATTTCAAATATACATATTATGTGATTCTCAACGTTGAAGCCAAATTTGGGCTTCGAAATGGGCTTTGATGGGCCATTTTGCAGTAGCCGAATTGCCAGGGCAATTCAGATGGACTTATGGCGAATACGAAGTCAGGTTTAGGGGCTTTGTTTGTTTGTTTTATTTAATAATTTAAGTGACTTAATTTTAATTATTTAAGTTATTATGCCTGTTTAATTTTTTAACTTAATAAAAATTTTCATAAATTAAATTTCTAAGTTATTAAGTCAATTTTCTTAGTTTTTCACTTTATCTAAAAAGTTTAAATATTTAAAAAAATTATCTAATATATTCCTATCTAATTAATTAGTTTTCATCCCTAACTAAATAAAATTTAACAATTAGTATTGTTATCAATCTCTATAACTTGTGACAAGATAATGGTAGGCTATTGTTATTTTTTTTCTTCAAATTCACTTATTTATCTTGATAACTTTTTTTTATAATATTTTTCATATAAAAACATCATAAACTACAATGAAATTGATTAACATGCACTAATTTAAAATATAAAGGATTGTACTCAATTGAAAGTAATTTATCTTATGATAATATATTATCTTGTTTAAGTTATCTGAGACGGCTATTAGTTGCCTAACATTTATAAATTGTAAGGTCACATGTGTAAAAATACTAATTTTTAGATTTTTTAAGTTAAAAAACAAACAATCTAATATTTACTTTTTCGTAATTCAGACAGAACAAGTAAATATATCATTTGAATTTAGATATTCAGTTCTATATAAAGTTCAAACTAATTTAAAACTATTTAAATTTCAGATAAAAAAAATAAACACTATCACCAAATATGTCACTGTAACTTCACGAAATGTATGAAAAATTTCAATTGCTTTAGGGATCCGACTACATTATCTCAATATTATTATATCCTACCGTTTGTATACTGTTACGGTTAGAAAATCCATTAAAATTAATAAAATATGGTTACTAACATTGCTCAGATTCTAAGTTATAGCATATTATTAGATCAAATATTAATGGATCTCATGGCTTCAAAAAGGAGAGGAGCCATTGCCACCCGCCTAAAGCTCCCACAAGAACCGTCTTTCTTAAATTTATAATTTTAACCCTAATTAAATAAATTTAATAGAACTATTGAATTATCATCATTATCTCCGTGAATGAAAAATTCTTGCTGATGTCGACTGCACAGAACTTGCATAGCTACAAAAGAGAGAATGGCTTTCTTTTTCTCACTGGCCACTGGTTTAACTTGCTTTATAATAATATATTGATGTCTTTTTCCCATGGAATGAAATAATAATAATAATAGTACGAATCCTATGTATAAGTTTATATAACTTGCTTTGTGCAGTCACTTGAAAGTAAAAAGAAGTTGAAGGAATTCTAAATTGAAAATTGATTTCATGACCGAACAAGGGCTTCAGATTAAACTGGTTGAAGAAGTTTTGTAATAAAATAATTTTGTTTATATACGGTTTATTGGGAACAAAAAAGAATACGGGGCTATTTATGGAATTAAGCTAGGTGGTGTTGGAAAGTTGAGTGATTTATATTTCCTTTTAGTGGGGTTCTTTTAGAAGGGGGTGTTCCGAGGAGTTTCGTGGGGTGCGAATAGTTTCTCTCTTCAAATATTTGTTAGAAGACATCACGAAGCCAGCTGTAAAAAGCACTATGCTTTTCTTGCAACTCAAATTTCTTTATAGGGAGAGAAAGGGCCCCAAAAAAAAAAAAAAAAGAATACAAAGTTGAATGCCCTCAAAACTTAGTCACTAAGAAAAGCCCATTTACATAAATAATTAAAGTCCAGTCAAATACGGTAAATAAAATAAGTCCGTAGAAACCTATCCGTAGCGTTGGATTCGAATAAATGTGCAAATTCAATCAAAACAAAAGAGAAAAACAAGTCCCCTTTTTGAAAAGCTAAGACAAAGCCTACCGCTTTGATTAAAAAAAATAAAAATAAAAGTCAGGCCTTAAACGCAATCCCATAAAGAATGAAAGATGTTGCTGCAAAGTTTGAAAAAGCGATCGAAAGACTTAAGTTCTAAGTGGGTCGTTTTATGCGCCAACTGTGACACTAATTTGTTTACGGGTACAATTTATGAATCATATAGTTGTTCAAAACTTGAATTAGATCTATAAAGTTGAGAATCTTGAGATGGCATTATGCGTCAAAGTGCAAATTTCAGTGCCCACTTATGACTTATTGTTGAACCAAAGTTTGGTCATTTTAGGGAATTTTGACCTCTTGCGCAAGTTTTATACATATATATATGAAAAAAAAGAAAAGAATTCCCCTTACTTTTAGCGTCGTTATTGTTGGACTAAAAACCACTTGACATGGCTTTTTCATTAACCAAACTCCACCATTTTTGGTCTTCACTGTAGAAAGTGTAAATTAAAACGACAAGTTTACCTTTAGGGCTTTTGCAAATTTTTGAAGATTTTGACTGTATATGATTGTTAATAATAAGGAATAGATTATTTAATCTTCTCGATCAACGTCGTAATACGCTTGAATCTTGTTCATATTTAATTCAACGTATATAAGAAGTAAAACATTTTATTATTATTACAAGTAATAAATCCTAGTAATAGTATCAAACTAGTACTCTTCAAGCCGTGTTTATGTAATGGAAATTCACATAATTTGTAAAAATTTTAACTTTATTTTTCCTGATTCTCTGATTGACAACTTTCAGGCAGTTATCCACTTTTCCTCTGGCATATTGCTTTTCCGTTTGAGTCAAAGCATCACACGACAAAAGTCAAACCAAATTAATTTTTTTAAAAAAAATCATAAATCGATTTCTCCACTAATTTTCATTACTAATTCCATAACACAGTAATTCATTTAATTGTCATTTTCAACAATTTATTATTTCTCTCGTTTATGTTTATTTTTCTATGAACTGAAAAATAAGGTAAATAATAAAGGGTTTCTCGAAATTTTAACTTTTAACGTAAATTTTATTTTATATTTGTAGAATACAAAAGATAAAAATAGTATATAAACTAAATTTGAATGTGAAGTGATTAGAATATGAACTAAACAAAAAGAATAAAGAAATAAACTTTCATACTAAAAAAAGGGGTTGAACTCGACTTCAAAGATTAAGGGAAAAAAAATAAAAAGTAGTGTGGTAAACTTAACTAAAGAATTGTTATTTTAAAATAAGAAAAGAAAAATAGAAAACGTCTGTAGAATTATTTTTAAAATGTAAACGTGTTGCACGTTTTCTTATCTAGAACAGTACCAATATCAAAATATCAAATATTTTAATAACAACCGAGCTCTTCTATTTTCTTTCCTCTTTTATTTTTTATTTCTTATTTTTATTCATGCTCTCAAATTCCCAATTAAGTAGGGCTACTATCGCATTTAGTTTATTATCCATTACTCGCTGTTGGCATATTATATTGTATCACAGTGTATTGATTATTTAATGCAGAGGGTATTATATTAATATTCGGTTACATTAAATGCTGCACAACATGCGATGTTATGTTCTTTATAATAATTTTTATATAAACATAATAAAATTAATATAATTTAAATTTATTAATATTTTAATTTTTTTATTATTAAGTATATAAATATAATATTATCAGATATTTTAATTTTTATTATTAACTTTATAACAAAAATAAAATAATTTTCAAATGCATTAATTTAGTAAATAATTATAATTATATTAAATATCTTTATTAACAAAAAAAATTAAAAAAATTATAATTATATTAAAATTAATATATAATAAAATATAAATTCAACTACACATATAAAATAATAAATAATAAATAAATTTATTTTTAAAATTATTTCAACATAATTAGATCATAAAAAAAAATTCGAGTGCGGAGGGTTTCATTTACTTTACCTTTGTCAAATATAAGTTACAAGTTCTCTTTAAGGGAAGGGTAAGTTACGACTTCACGTAATCGTTGTGGGCCCCACTAATAAGGGTAGTTATTACGTCGTGCCAAACACGGTCTTAGAACATTCCATCTGTAAGAAACCTTCAAAGCCTTGATGAGGCATGAAAAATGGGCCCACAATTTTGACGGTTTTTCAATGCCCACAGTTAACAGCTTTCGATCTCCTAGAACTTGGTCAATGCAACGCACGTGCGCGGCTTTCAAAACAATATTTTCTTTAATTCCGATCGCGACATGCATTGTATCATACAATTACTAAATTTTAAATTCGTTGGCAACTCCTTTTAGAGGGAATTTTATGTCAATTTTTTATGAAATTTAAAAACATTCGGATAATTTAAAGACATTTGAAATTTTGATTAAGGATCCAGAAGGACCAGAATCCGTACGATGCTATAATCCACGGCCTGACACCATTAATTGGTTAAAAAATAATTAAAGAAATTTGATATCCAATATGTGAGATATAATACTTTTAGTGTACCATAATCTCAATGGTTGATAAAGCCAACTGATATATTTTTCTACATCAATATAACATTATGGGAAAATGGAAATTAATAATTTTCAAGAAACTTCATGGTAAAATAATGAATATTTTATTTTAATTTCAATGTGCGTGAATCATAATTAAATTGATGAGAAAGTCTAGAATGAATGGTTCCTGGCAATGAAATTGATAAATAGACAACTCGATTTTTTTTTTTTATGTACTAGAATAAAATCTCTTTATAGTAATAATTTTGGGACTAAACTAAATTTAACACTACAAAGAGATTATTATTTAGTGGAAGTGTAATTACAAAATTACTATTTTAACTTAGTTATTCTTAATGTAAATGATATAGAGGTATATGCATTACATCAGTAATTAATAAATAGACCATATTAAATCCAATATAGAGACGCTGACCAAAGAGATTAACATACTTTCAAAAAAAAATTAGCATATGTGTTTAGGATTATTGAAAATATCTAAAATTATTTTAAAAGTGTAAACACTTTTATTTTCTTAATAATTTTTCTCTTAATGTAAGTTTTATAAATATCGTAGATTGTACAACACGAGCAATGTAATCATCAACCATCGTAAGCGATACGTTTTGATCTTCCTCCATGAAATGAACCATGCCACCCAAAGTTAATAAACAATCTCGATTGACCGTAAATATTTGAGTTGGGCAGTGCAAAATGAAAGAATGAAGTACATGTTTTGTAATATAAATATAATAATTACTATATAAAAACAAGTTGCTTAAGATGAGATTTAAAAAAAGATAATTTATTAGGATGTAGAGTTTTATTATTATTCATAACTTATCTAAATTATGATTAAAATTTATTATAGCTACATGAAAATTATTCCCATTCGGAGAGAATTTCTTTTTTTTTTTTTTTTTGGTTTTTAACACTCTATATACATGCTGCGTGAGATTCTCCTCATTTATATTGAAGGCAAAATTTACGTAATTTTTTAAAATAATTTTGGCCATAACTATTCTCATTTCGTCAGTCTATGTCAGATTCTGTTTACGGTTTTTTTTTAAATAATAAAAAAAAGAGATTCTATTTTACTTAACCTGCTCTCAGTGGGAGAGAACTTTTGTCCTGTAACCCCTTCAATTTTGAAATATTGTATAGTCACTGTTGTTTTGTGATTTGTTTTTCATTTTTAGTCAGGATGTTAGCAGGGTGATATAATTTGAAATTCCTGGATTTTTAGGGTCATTTGGATGGTTGCACTCTCAATTCCTTATATTTTAGGGGAATCAGTTTGCTCAAAATTAAGATATTATTGTTTCTAATCTACAGCTGTCAATAGAATTAAATTACTAATAGTCAATTATAAGTAGGTTGGTTATTAGTAAAAACCATTAGGGGCTAAAAAAAAAAAAAGATATTCATCAAAGATTTCACTTCTTGTGTTATTAAAATTACATAAAATTATAGACATATTAATCTAGTTTGGCCACTTTGAATTAGTAGACTAAAAGATTATATTATTGAAAGTGAGTTAAATAAGTTGTCTTATGAAATGAAATAATAGTCTAATTAGGTTAACTAAAATAATTAAAAATATCATATTTCAATAAAATAAAATCATCAAAGATCAAAGTATTATAGATTGAATTTTATTAATTTTTTTGACTATCAGACTGTGTTCAAGTTGTGAGTTATAATATTTTAAGGATGCTATATTTTAAATTAAATATTGTGCATCATCAATTAAAAAGATAAATATATAGTAAAAATTTATTTATAATTATAATATTATGATAACTTGTTAAAATCTATAGATGAAACAAATTAGAACTTTTCTAGCAACATCATATTTAATGTTCCCTTAAAACAATTTAACCTTTACTTAATCTATATATCATCTATGTACTTTCTAACAAAATTATTCAAAATTGAAAATATGACCACACACTTTCGCTTGAAACAAACAAAAAACTAAAAGATTTTCTCAATTTTTAGTCTTTCATCTTTTTGAGCAACAAAAAGAAAAGTAGTGATGGATTCTTAAATTATTTTATCTCAGATTTTATTTATATAATATTTTATTTATTGAATGATTGATAAGATTTAAATAAATTTTATATTATTTAATATATTTTTTAGAATAAAAAACCAGAGAAAAAATTCATTTCATCGATTGTTCAACAAAACAATTATGAAATGCTTCTACTTTTTATCTTCACTTTTTTTCTTTTTGTCGGGTTTTGCTTTTATATTCGAGTAGCTGATAAGATATTCCACAGCAGATAATTTGGGACGTTACATTCAATTGAATTGTATCATTCAAGTTCAACAACAAAATAATGTGCCAAAAAATTGGTCTTACGTGTAAAAGTGCGCTAATATCTACGACAAGGAGAATATCAGGTCTAGACCTCTAAATATAAGAAAATACAAGGGCTTGGATAGAGAAAATAATACTGACAAAAGTAGGAAGAAGTGCTACCACCACCTCTACAAGCGCGTGCAACAACTTGAAATTGACAAGCTTTCTCTTCATTTGAAAAGTAACTTATACAAGCACGCCCTTGAGGTTCGTTAAAGAAGACTCGATCAAAAGACCAAGATAATCGATATTTTATTTTATTTTCATTTTTATTTAAATATTAACTATAAATGATTAACAGGGGTGTTTCTGTCCTTTTAGTATAAATATGTCAAATATGTCAATTTAGGAGTTATATTTGGTCGATTATATAATTAATGGAATGGAGGGTTTTGCAGTGGCTCCTCCAAATTTTGGGAGTAATTTAATAAATGAAAATATTATAAATTCCGTGTCTTTATTATCTGATTTTGATATGGCTTTATTCATTTCTTGATTGTATTATTGGAATTAGTATTAAGGTCTCAGGGTGTTTGTTCCTCAAGAAAATAAGGATCTAAACACAATAATTATGAAAAAAAATAAGATTAATCTGGATTAAAAAATTGAGAGTTTAATGTAAATCGATTTAAAGAGTAAAATTTATTTTATCCAAATACATGAGAGAAATGTTAATAATTATAGAAATTATATTTCATGAGTAATTTTATAGGATCAAATAATTTGGAAAAGATAGATTTGGTTATTTAGAAATATATGCACCTCTTTTTAGGTATAGAGATTCAAACTACATCATAGTAGAGTTATCTAAACAAGTTTTAATAAATTTATGATTATAAATATTTAGTCAACATATAAAAGGAAAACCTTAATATCTTATCTCAAATACATGGCTACCATCCAAATTCTGTTAATAAAAGAAAAAAAAAGGTCTAAAAATATTAAAATAATATTATCGATTTTATTCAACATCTTGTCATCTCTAAGATTTTTTTTAATAAGAGAAAGAGCTTGCATTTAAAAAAAAGGAAAAAAAGACTTGTTTTTGTTGAATTACAATGTAATTTTAAGCCAAAAACGATATATAGTCACAAATTGTTATGCAAACTTATTTGGTATTAACTTATTAGTTAAATAAAAATATAAAATAATAAAAATAAATCATGTGGATTAAGAGATATTAAATTCAGTCAATTCAATCATGCCATATCAATTTACATAAAAATTTATAACCATGTTCTTACTTTATAATGTAACTAGGCTCTGACTACATTAGATCAATTCTAACACGGAGCTAACTAATATCAATCGTGCAATTATATGCACTCAATTTGATTGTCATGATTACACATAGTCTATAGACAAGAAGCTATAGTTTGTATCCTTTTGAAGTTTTTTCTTTTAAACAAAAAAAGAAAATCTCAAAATTCAAATCTTCAAATTTTAAAAAAGTAATTTAAAAACCAATCTCTAAGTCTGTCAAAAAATATTTCCTCTTAAATCTCTTCATCTCTTTTTCACTAAATCCCTCGATATGGCAATCTTTGTAGCCTTCTCCAATGAAATCTTTGACTTTTTTTTTTTTTAGTGGTTGTAGCCTTTTCCTCCTTATGGGTTGAGGATGGCTGTCTTGTTTTGACTTCTTCTATATTTTAGTGTGAGAATGATTGTTCTATTTCAACATTCTCCTCCTTTGGGTTTGACAATGGCAGTTGTGTATCCATTCATACTTTGGTCTATGGATGGTGATAATGTACCTGTGATGGTGGTAATATTAGTTTGTTATATTTCTAGTACATAACCCTTCAACTTTTAAATTTAGAGTTTATATTTTTTATATTTGTGAAGTTTATGGGTTGAGGATGGCTGTTTTATTTTGACTTCTTCCACATTTTAGTGTCAGAATGATTGTTCTATTTCAACATTCTCCTCCTTTGGGTTTGACCATGGCAGTTGTGTATCCATTCATACTTTGATCTATGATGGTGATAATGTACTTGTGATGGTGGTAATGTTAATTTGTTATATTTTCTAGTACATAACCCTTCAACTTTTAAATCTAGAGTTTATTTTTTTTATATTTGTAAAGTTAGAGGATTTTGATCAATTTATACAGTAAATTTATTTTGCTACTAGTAGGAAAGTTTAATTATAACAGTGCAGATCCATGAAATCCCAAATGGAGGCTGAATTATATATGCACTATGAATGAAAGTTTTTACTTCCGGTGTACAAGCGTTTCTTCCTGTTCTTCAATAAAATTTTATGGGTCAATCCAATTGATCATTGTAATAAAATTCTGTAACTGAAATGGATCCTTGTATTTTGATATTTGTTATGTGAACTGATGATGTATTGCAAGTAGTTGTATTGTTGTTATTTGTTTAATGAAATATTATATTTTCTTGTAACAAAAAAACTGAAAAATTTTAGCTTTAAATCAAACAAAATGAAGGGAAATGAAAAAACCAACAAATTTTGATAAGAAAATGGATCTTTTACATGATATATAACTAAAAGTTCGAATAACCAAGGTGAAAATTGATAATAATAAAAAAAAATGACAGCATAAAAAGCATAACAAGCAAGAGCTTGTTAACGAAAGAAGCTGAGAGTCGGTTGCATCGTGAATGATGATATTGTTGTTGTTATTGTTATTGTTATTATTGTTTGTGCAGTGAAAGCATGTGCAGAGCGAGACAAAGCAAAAATTCGGTCATATTTATCCTCTCGATAAACAACTCAATAATATTGTATGCTTTATATCTATCAATTACGAGTGATCGTGAGAGTCACATTAAGTGTACGTACGTAATTGCAAAGTTAACATTAACTGGCGCTGTGTTGGAGTCGATCTAAAACTTAAAAATCGGGGGCCATGTAATTAATATAGTAAAAAATTATGCACTAAAAAAGTAAAAATAATACAATTCACAGAACACACTTTTTTCAACATTATCGCAGTGAGCGTGTACGCACTCGCTCCTCGTCGAGCGTGAACAACGGTGCTCAGGTGAGAACGCGAAGCTAATAATCAATGTGGAATATGATGGACGTGTGTTGTGGTCTTGAGATTAATTAAAGATCGAAGGAATCGTTGCAAAAACAAAAAACAAACAGAGCACAACACAACAAAAGCTCTCCAGAGAGAGAGAGAGAGAGAGCAGATCAGAACGTGATGTGAAATCGCAGACTCGCTATGGCTCAAACACTCATAAAGCTAAAGTGGTGGGATCCACTCCACAGTTCACTCGCACTTCCCACTAACAAAACTTATCCTCTGATTCATCATGGAGCTGTGAATCTCTGACTCTTCTCTGCCCTCCGATCAAGTTTTGATCAACTCCCCGGTCCCAGCTTCGCCATCACAGCATTTTGTGGGCCCTTCTCTTCAGTAGTCGGAGTCTCACTCCCCAATAAGAAAGTTGGTTTTAATACATAACAATTAACCCACACTCTTTTATCTCTTTACTTAACGAAAACTCCATTAATTTATATGAAATAAACTCATTTTCATCTCTGCAAATCATCAACGTTATGCGAGAATATTACGAATATTATTAATAACATAATTTGTTCAGTGGGCAGTGGCTGACTGGCTGGCTGGTGGCTACTTTATCTCTGTACAAAGAGTTGCTCCGTTTCTTTTTGCTTGCGGCATTTTTTTTTTTTTTTTGGTTTCAATATTATCACTTCGCAGAAGAAATGGAGAGAAGAAGAAGGATTCTTCTGTCGTTTTCATTAGCATCTGCTCTTATTCTTCCTCTCTTGGACTCCTCCTCTGCTCAGATGCCTGGTGGGTATCTCCTTATCTCTCTCCGTTTTAAATGCTTGCCTGTTCATACTCATGCTCATGTTGAGTGTTCTCAAGTTTTTCAGGTGCTTAACAGAAGAAATATTTTCTTTTATGCCGTCATCATAAAGTCCTTTCCTTTTTTTTTCCCCCTTATTATGTGGGAAATTTGCCTCCTTTTGTTTTGGAAGGGATGACTGGTTTTATTTGTGTTTAATGATACTGTTCTAGTGTTGATATATCTGTGTTTGCTATTGGCAATTGATATTGATAGTAACACCACGACAAGGACTAATCTTGTTGGTCCATTTTGATTAATCTTTTTTGACAAGAAACATGGAGGGTTTTAATAATTTTTATTTGGTTTTGACTTTATCTTGCTCTAGCTACTGACTGGTATGTGCAATTAGAAGAACGAATGAAAGGAGCCAAAACAAACACAGAAATATGATACTCTTAGATTCTTAATGTTTGCTGCTGCTGCATGAATTGATTTAACCTTCTCTTAGACAAAGCTTATTTAAATTTTATCAGAAGCATGACCCTTGAAATTTTTATTTAGGTATTTTAGTTCATAATTACATGGTTTCAGGCTTTTTAATCATTCAGTAGAATGGCAAGCATTGCTGATGGAATTTTAATTCCATTCCCATTCCTTTCCAATTGTTTCTTGCTCGTGAAGATACGATTTCATTAGGCTTGAGACGAAGGCAGGGCAAAATCTTGCAGCCGCAACATGTGTGTTGAAATTTGTATATTCCTTAAAACTTTTCTGATGTTAGATGATCCTTATGACCCATCTAAGTTCTTTCAATCGAGCTTGATTGATGCTTGAAGAGGCATTACAACATGAAAGGTTAAGAAAGTAATTCATATTTTGGAAAGTGGCTGAAATCTTTTAACTAATTTGTTTGAATCATTGACTAATAACTGAAAGATGATGCCTTTCATATATTTATCGGTTAATGCATTTTTAGCTATTTTATCCATTTTTTTTCTTTTTTTGCCTACATCGTTCATGGAGATGTAATCTGCACTCTCTAACGTCAAATTTAGAATAAGGAAGGTGTTCACTAGGTTGTGTTGTTCTAGGAATTAAGTTTCTAAGGATGTAAATGTTCTCTTTTAATTCTCACTTCTTGTAAAGCATTATTCAATTTTACACTGGTGTGGTCTCTTTTAATTCTCACTTCTCGTACAGCATTTTTCAATTTTACGCTGGTGGTGTGTGTAATCCAGGAATTTGGTTGGCAAAGTCTGCTTACACATTGCATATTTGATGCAGGCTTTGTGAGTTTGGACTGCGGGGGTAACAAAAATTTCACTGATGAAATTGGACTTCAGTGGATTGCTGATGATCATCTTATTTATGGAGAAATAAGTAATATATCCATTGCAAATGAGACTAGGAAGCAATATATGACACTCAGACATTTTCCTGCTGATTCTAGGAAGTATTGTTACAAGCTCGATGTCATAACAAGGACAAGGTATCTCATACGAGCAACATTCTTGTACGGTAATTTTGACAACAATAATGTTTATCCTAAATTTGACATTTCCCTTGGACCTACTCATTGGTCTACTATTGTCATTTCGGATGCTGCTACTATAGAGGTGCGAGAACTAATATTTTTGGCTTCAAGTCCTAAAATTGACGTGTGTTTATCAAATGCTACAACTGGGCAGCCATTCATTTCTACCCTTGAGCTCCGGCAATTCAATGGTTCAGTTTATCTCACACCATTTGAAGACCGCTATTACCTCAGTGTGTCTGCAAGAATTAATTTTGGTGCAGATAGTGAAGCTCCAATAAGGTATGCTAATTTGACCTGGTTAAGAATAATGCACTGTCTGAATTCTGATCCTTTGAATCTGCTTTTATCTGAATGCTTGATTAAATTATGGGCCATTAAATGTAGAAATCAACTAATAGAGAGAACAGATAATGTTATTTAAGCTGCTGTTTATCTGAGAACAACTTTTATGATTTTAAAAAGTTCAACTAAGAAAGCTGTCATATTTTGTAAACTCCTGTCATAGCAAGTGAATTTTGTCCATGAAAAGGGAGAATAAACAAAGTTATGTCTTGTGTATTTCAGGTATCCTGATGACCCATTTGATAGAATATGGGAATCTGACTCTTTGAAGAAAGCAAATTATCTTGTTGATGTTGCTGCTGGCACAGAGAAAGTGTCAACCAAATTGCCAGTTGACATTAGAAGTGACGAGTTACCACCTGAAAAGGTGATGCAGACTGCTGTGGTTGGTACAAACGGATCATTAACTTACAGGTTAAATTTGGATGGTTTTCCTGGTTTTGGTTGGGCTGTCACCTACTTTGCAGAAATTGAAGATCTGGATCCGGATGAGTCGAGAAAATTTAGGCTAGTGCTCCCTGGTCAGCCTGATGTAAGCAAAGCTATTGTGAATATCCAAGAAAATGCTCAAGGAAAATATCGAGTCTATGAGCCAGGATTTACAAACCTATCCCTACCCTTTGTATTATCGTTTAGATTTGGGAAAACTTCTGATTCTTCCAGGGGCCCACTCTTGAATGCTATGGAGATAAACAAGTATCTGGAGCATAATGATGGCTCCATGGATGGTAAGTGTAGTTTGTCTCCTTTGAGTGACATTAGGTTGTTGGAATGTTCTCCTTATTCTGAAGTCGTAGTGTTTATAATTGTGTTTTTAGCTACAAGTGCTACTATTTTTTAATATATCTATATATATATTTAAAAAAATAAGAAAATGCTATTGTTAGGCAAACATCTTCTGGTCAGCCCTTTTCTTTTCCCTACATTTTTTTTAATCTTGCCATGAATTATAATTTAATGGTGAACCTTAGAAGCTCCGATTACACCACCTCTCATCATAGGTTTGTTTGAGTTGTAGGAGTAGCTATTGCAAGTATAATTTCACTTTACTCGTCAGCTGATTGGGCTCAAGAAGGTGGCGACCCATGCTTGCCAGTTCCGTGGTCGTGGTTGCAGTGTAACTCAGATCCACAACCAAGTATAACTGTAATGTAAATATTTCTTCCTTCGGATGTTTCATGTTATGTGTTTTACAGGCTTATGGTGTTATACTCTACTACCATATCTCAAAGAAATATTACAAAGTCACAATTTTTTCTTTTTCTTTTTTTTTTTTTTGGGCGTTGTTCAGCCACTTGTCTAGCAAGAATTTGACTGGGAATATCCCTTCAGACTTGACAAAATTGAGCAGCTTAGTTGAATTGTAAGTTTTGAAATTCAGACTAAATTACAAATTTGAATATTTTCTTTATAAACATTGGGCCCCTTGTGTTATTATAATCCATTGTCTATTGGTCACAGGTGGCTTGATGGGAATTTACTGACTGGTCCGATACCTGATTTTAGCGGTTGCCCAGATTTGAGGATAATGTAAAATCCTGATGACTTATTCTCTAATAATGATACTTATGAAATTATTAGCTAATTATTAACTAAGATCTTCCCTGATACAGTCATCTCGAAGACAATCAGTTGACAGGACCACTGCCTTCCTCTTTGATGAACCTACCAAATTTGAGGGAATTGTAAGTTATCAGAACCTGGATATTAGCCATTTACTATTTGAAGGACATTGTAATGTTTTGCTGAAAGTTTTAACGGCTTTTATTTTTTTATTAGAAGGTGATGGCACAATAATTTTCTTAAAATGATTTTTACTGTTTGATCATTTTCATTCCTTGCTTTTATTTATAAATAAAAGGATGTTTTCCATGTTGCATCCAAGGAAACAATTGCATATACTTGATGCATTTGCTGGTTGCAGGTACGTGCAAAATAATATGTTGTCGGGAACAGTACCATCTGGTCTTCTCAGTAAAAACGCGGTTTTGAAGTGAGTATGGTTTCAAATTGAGAAGCTAAAATTGATTAGATGATTGTTAAAATTTAGTATGAAATTGTTGGCATGCTTCTTTTCCGCTCGGCAAACAAATATGGACACACTCAAGACGGATTGAACCCCAGTCCATTGTCAGTGAGTCAGCATACCTGTAAACCTTAATCAACGGAAACTACTAAATTGCTCTACTTTAGTTCTACTTTTGCACCTTTCAGTTTTTATGGATACTGTGTCTCAGTTCTCGTTGGAAATGCAATCGCAAGTTTTTGAATCGTTTAGAAATGGATATACATTCAATATTGATAACGCTAATATTGCATGGTTTCAGCTACTGAAATATATGGATGGCGACAAGCCAACGAAAATAATTATGGAGGCTGTGATGAACTCATTGTTATCTTGAAATAGCTCAGTTTAACAGATAAACTTTGTTTTCACATTTCGGCACATTGCAATAACAGGTTGCTGTCTGTTTAAGTGTTTATCACCTACTGTGCGTTAGATCTGGTGTAATCCGTCATATGTGCAATTATTCACCTTTTGGCCTGTCCAATACTGTCTTTTTTGAACTCTCTCATCATCACTCACTTTCCAATGTAAATCCAGTCATCCTAAATCTTTTGCTTTTGCTTTTTGTTCCACAACAGCTATGCTGGAAACATTAATCTTCATGAAGGGGGAAGAGGAGCTAAGCACCTTAATATTATCATTGGTTCATCAGTTGGAGCTTCTGTGCTGCTATTGGCTACTGTTGTCTCTTGCCTATTCATGCACAAAGGGAAGAAAAACAATTATGATAAAGGTATCATTTGGATCAAGTTTGAAGTTCATGTCTGATCCATTGGATATCTCAGCTGGCTTAACATGTTTAATATTTTCTAATTTTATTAGAACAACATCGGCATTCTCTGCCAGTACAAAGGCCAGTTTCTTCCTTGAATGATGCTCCAGCAGATGCTGCGCATTGCTTTACATTCTCTGATGTTGAAGATGCTACAAAAATGTTTGAGAAGAAAATTGGCTCTGGGGGATTTGGAGTTGTTTATTATGGAAAACTCAAAGATGGAAAGGAAATTGCAGTCAAAGTTCTGACCAGCAATTCCTATCAGGGAAAGCGAGAATTTACTAATGAGGTAACTTTTCACATTATCAACCCATCCTGTAGTCTAAATTTTGCTATCCATATTGATGCTCAGCTTTTTTTTTTCTTATTACTGGCGATGATTATTGTAGTTGACTATCTGCATTTTTCTAATAAACTAAGACTAGAAGTTTCTCATGTTAAGACATGAGAAATTTAAATACGCTGCACATTAATTGAAGGAAATAAATTGCCCTGATATAACTGCTACTACTGGAAATCTTTTTGACAAATTAGATTCTTTTGCTTTTTACTCAAAGAATAGTTGTCTTAGATGATTTAATATCAAGCTAGTGATTAGAAACTGAAATCTTGTGAATTGGCCGATTGTTCTATTGGATGCAGGTGACCCTTCTTTCGAGGATACATCACAGGAATCTAGTGCAGTTTCTTGGATATTGTCAAGAAGAAGGGAGAAGTATGCTTGTTTATGAGTTCATGCATAACGGAACACTGAAGGAACATCTCTATGGTGAGTTCACGTATTTGCATTAAAATGATACAAGTTTTAAGAATTAACCGTGCACTAATTTTGGTAGGCACACTGACACATGAGCAAAGAATTAATTGGATCAAACGCCTTGAAATTGCTGAAGATGCTGCAAAAGGTTTGTGAAGCCAAAAAAAAAAAAAGCTTTTATTTCTTTCTTATTTTTACACTGTTTATATGTATGTATATGGAGATCATTCTAACTACTAACAACCAACTATTAATTCCTCTAATCATTATCTACTAATACTCAACTAGCAATTACATCTAGTTAATGGTTGTTTTTTAACGATTTCCAACAATTTGTTGTGACACAAGCAACAAAATTCTTCTCTACTGAGAAATCTGACTTGTTACAGAATAATAGTATTGAATATTGTCTTTTTTGTGCCCATTCAGGAATTGAGTACCTTCACACGGGCTGTGTTCCAGCCATTATCCATAGAGATTTAAAAAGCAGCAATATTCTTCTTGACAAGCACATGAGAGCAAAGGTTTCAGATTTTGGTCTATCAAAATTTGCAGTAGATGGAGCCTCTCATGTGTCAAGCATAGTAAGGGGTACTGTAGGATATCTAGATCCTGAGTAAGGCCCTTTTTTTTTCCACTTACATTCTGCTTGAGATCCCATTAAATGTCAATAATTATTGAGATTTCCTCATATCTACTGCCTGTGCTGTGTCATATAATTAATGTAAATGCATTTTGTTTTAGGATTGTTACCATTTTGACAGAATTCATACTTATGACTGGAGAAACAAACAAGTACATTTTGTTTGGAGGTCATTAGCATTTTGACAAAATTCATACTTATGGCCTGAGAAACAAACAAGTAGTTGGGGATTGCTAGTAAATTGTGGAGTTGGTTCTAAGGCTTCTGATTAAATAGAAACTTAAAACATTTTAGTCCCAGCAATTTCTGTTTGTGGTCATTATTACACCCTCCGTCGTTGATAATGGTTGTTGCAAATACAAGGAGAGTGTTGGACTCTGAATTGGGTAGATAGTCATATACTGTATGGATAACATGATTGGCCCCTTTATATTAATAATGTTTTCTTCTCATGATATGCAGGTACTACATCTCCCAGCAGTTAACAGACAAGAGTGACGTTTATAGTTTTGGGGTCATTCTTCTTGAGCTGATATCTGGTCAGGAAGCTATATCCAATGAAAAGTTTGGTGCTAATTGTCGCAACATAGTCCAATGGGTAAAGTCCAGCCAGTTAATTTGAGAAGCCTGAGTTATAGAAATTTCTTGACTACAAAATTTTATCTTCTTGAAGTTTGAAGCTGAATAATTAACTATGGAAAAGCATCTGAATGTTAGTTTTGCTGATAGACGTGTGGACAGAGTATTAGGAAAAAGACCTTTTTGCTAGTCCTCTGATGTTGCTGTTAAGAGTTCTCAACTCTTTTTCCTTTGGCTAAAAACTTTGTTGTTTTTCCATGTTTGCTATCCCATGTTAATTATCTTCAGTCATTGTATCACAGGCAAAGCTACACATCGAGAGTGGTGACATTCAAGGAATCATTGATCCATCTCTACTAGATGAATACGACATCCAGTCAATGTGGAAGATAGCGGAAAAAGCTTTGATGTGTGTTCTACCGCACGGACATATGAGACCATCAATATCAGAAGTTCTCAAGGACATCCAAGATGCTATCATGATTGAAAGGGAAGCTGCAGCGGCTAGAGACGGTAACTCAGATGATATGTCTAGGAATTCCCTTCGTTCTTCTCTCAACATGGGTTCCTTTGGTGGTGCTGAGAACTTCCTTTCATTAGATGAGTCCATCGTTCGACCAAGTGCTCGATAGTATCTAGTCCTTGTTTCTATTCCCAATCTCTGGTCTTATTCTTTGTTGTAGCTAGCATAAAATAGCTAAAATCTATCTCCTCGTCACATCTAAGTTGAGATCCACCATGTCCTTTTTTTTGGGGTTTGGTATTAGATCCACCATGTCTGCATGTCATGAACTTGTAAATTTATCGGGCTTGCTAGTTATTTGGTCTTCATTTTTCGGTATCAATCCTCCGTATGTGTTGGCTTAGGTAGAACTTCATTGTTAAAGCGCGTTAAGATACTTCGTGGAAAACTGTTTTGTTCATAAGTGTGTACTTGCATCATTGAAGTACTCAATTTCCTGTTATTCCTAACAATTTTTTCCTTATTGATTGTAATTTTTTGTGGCACGTTGAAAACTTATCATCAACAATGAAAAGTTTGTGGCAGCTGCACCGTATGACTGATGCACGATAGCAAGATCCTAAAGAACGCACCCAAAGGACACTCGTTACGCAACGATTAACAACTACTCTTAGGCCATGTTCGGTTGCGAGAAAAGAGAGAGGAGAGGAAAGGAAAAAAGATGAGGGAAAGGGAAAGGAGAAGCAAATAGTGGGAAGTTCGATTTCCTTTGTTTGATTTAAAATAGAATTAACAAGGAAAAGAATTTTATAATTTTTTTTGGATGAATTTACCCTTCTATTAGATTTTTTATATTTGTTATTAAATTAATTTAAAAACTCTAGATATGTTTAACTATTAAAAAATTAACTTCAAAATTAATATTTAATTCTGAACATTCTTGTTACATTTATAATACTTTTATTAAAAATTCTTTTATCAATTATTATTTAACTGTTTGTATTAAAAGTGTTTTTTAAAATATTATTATTATTATTATTAATGCAGCCCATAATATTACTTAAAAAGAAAAAAAAAGAAAAAAAAGTGAATGAGGATCAGGGTTATTTGATTTAGATGTTCATGAACGGTAAACATGGAGATTAATAAATAAACAACAGTAAAATTGAGAAATCAATCTTTTAATTGGGTGAAATCCAGATTTCCACACTCATTGTGGAGGAAAGTGAATTCCTCAACTCACGGAAATTGGAGAAAAGTCAGAATTTGATTTCCGGTCGAACTTTGGCAACTGAACAGTGACAAACTAGCAGGAACCCGAAACCCTCTCCTCTCCAGCCTTCTTTGCTGCCCACCGACATGGCCTTAAAGATCACGTGTTCTTGTAGCTTTAGCAAAGGGGTTGACGGTGCAACGACGATGGTAAGCCATCGTGATTAAATGACCTTGTTTCGTCGTCCCCCCTCCCCTCTTTTTTTTTTTTTTCTTTTATCTCTCAATCAATGTCCGTCGTTCGATTTGGGCCTGTCGTTGTGGCTCCCACTGACTATGTTTCGTCGAGATGAAGAGGGGTCAAGTGCCAGGCTTCAACACGTGATGGTTGACCAGACAGCGGAGTTGTGTCATTTCAGGACATCAATCATGTGGAGTTTACAACCGAAAGATGGGCTTTACAGGTCCATCATTTCTGCTTGTCGATATATTTTAATATTGGGAGTTTATTATTGTAAGTTGTATGGCACTCATAAATTTTTTAGAACATGAAGGTTGCCAAAATGCCAACAGGCCATTTGGCCTATTTGTCTTTTGGCATATATAATTGGTCCGTCATGTAACATTTTTGAGAATTCAGGTTTTTTTTTTTTTTTTAGGGGGGGGGGGGCGGGTAAAAATGATTCTTGCAATTCAGTGTAGACGGAACAAGGAAATGAAACACTTTGTATTTGCAATTGAGAAATTAGGAATTGCATATGGTGCTAAAATCTAAGACTCAATCGAGAATTATACATGCCTTTCTGAATCGGGAATTAGTGCTGATTATCCTTTGCTCACATTTTCATAATTTCTTATGTTTATAATAATATTTTTATTTAATAGCTACTAGTCCTATATTTTTGGTAGACCAACATAAAAGTCAATTCACAATAGAATTTAAGTGAAAAATTAAGATTCACGAGATCCTAACATCTAGGGTTTTGAGATTTAAATTACCCTTTGACAACCAACACAGGGAACCTAAACCAATAGAAAAAGGAAAAAGAAAAAAATGCTAAGCTTGAAATTAAGATTAGTATCAAATGTTAGAATTTAGAGGCCTGATGGAGGAGCCCTATGACCTAAGATTTAGGGATCAAATATTAAGATGAGTTTAATATCCAAAAAAAATTTGTGTAATATCTATTGTAGCAAGAATGTGAAAAATATATATAAAAAAAGGTGGGTGGTGACTACAAGGTGAAGTAAAAAAGGATAAGCAGAACCATAAAGAAATCAACAAATGATAACTAGAACTATGAACTAAAAATTAGAATCAGAATTAGGAACTAAAGACCAGAACTAAGAGTTAAGAACTAGAAACCATAACTAAAAACTAAGAGCTAGAAACCAAAACTAAAAATTAAGAACCACGATGAAGAACTACAAACTAGAATCCATGAACCACAAGTTTAATGCACTACAAATAAGATATTAGACTATGGATTGTAAATTAAAGAAAAGAACAAAAAAAAAAAAGAACAATTTATGAAAGAATTGTTCCTTTGCATTGTTAATTACATTATTGATGCAGGTACATATTTATAGTATATAATTGATAATATAAAAGGAAGAATTCATGACTAATGCATTTCAATTTCATGAAACACATGATATGCCAAATCTAAGTACACACGTTATGCTTCTAATGGGGGTATAAGACATAGGCCTCTAATATTGCCAATAATCTTGGTTGAGTCAATTCCAATACTCGCCAATAAATTAGAGCATAGATGCTATAAATGCCCAACTTGCCTCTAAGATGATGAAACAGTTCCTATTTAAGGCTTTCGTAAAAATATCAACAATTTGATGAGTAGATGAAACATGTGTCGTTTTGATCAATTTTATTTGGTATGCTTATTCCTTTCATGGAGCATTAGATTGGCACAATATGAAGAGCAGCTTTATTATCACAATAGAGCTACATAGATTGTGGATGTGAAACTCTAAGATCAACTAAATGAAAATTCGTTGAAGCAAAATTAATTCACAAGTAAGAGAAGTTATAGTCCTATACTCTGCTTTTGCAGTGGATTGACCTATAGTTGGTTGTTTTTTGCTTTTCATGAAATAGGAATTTTTCTTAGAAAGATACAATAGCTTATGATAGATCTTCGAGTTGTTGGACAACTTCCATAATCTAAATTACAGTAAGCCTCAATTTGAAAAAAAACTGTTAGAGGATATTAAGATCCGTTTACTAGGAGAAGATTTTTAAATTGTTAAAATTTTGTAAGCAACATCTAAATGAGATTTATGGAGATTAAAGATAAATTGACTAAGCTTTTGAACTGAATGCACCAAATCTAATCTAATAATAGTGAGATAAAAGAGGAGACCCATTAGTGTTTTGAAAAAACTTGGATCTTCTAAGATAACACCCTCATTTGAATCTAGTTTTAAATTTTGCACCTTTGGAAAATTGGTTGCATTAGCACCAAGGAAGCTTGTATCATTCAGAATCTTTAAGGTATATTTTCATTAAGATAAAAAAAAACTCTTTTACTAGATCTAGTAGCTTCAATTTCTAAAAAGTACTTCATTTTAAGATTTTTAATATGAAAATGGTTATGAAAGAAATCTTTAAAAGTTTTTATGGTGAGGCCATTATTACCAGTGATTATAATACCATCGACATACACTAAGAACATAGTAATGGATGACCTTATTGTAGATGTAAATAATGAATAATCATAATGAGATTGTTTAAATCCAGCAGGATAAAGGGTGAAAGAAAGTTTTTCAAACAATTATAAAAAGCTTGTTTGAGACCATATAAGGAATTTTGAAGTCAAAAAACTAAATGCTTCCCTTGTTGACAAAATCCTAAAAGAGGTTTCATGTAAATCTCTCTATGAAGATGTCCATGAAGAAAAGCATTATGAATATCAAATTGATATAAAGGCTAATTTTTTATTGCTACAACAACAAGAATACATTGATAGTTTTTAGTTTAGCCAATGGAGAAAATAAATAATCATATTGAGACTGTGTAAATCTAGCAAGATTAAAGGCGGAAGAAAGTTTTCAAACCAATTATAAGAAGCTTGTTTGAGACCATACAAGAAATTTCAAGGTTGATAAACTAAATACTTATCTTGTTGACAAAATCTTAGAGGAGATTTCATGTAGACCATTTTATGAAGATTTCCATGAAGAAAATCATTAAGAACATCAAGTTGATATAAAGGCCATTTTCTTATAGTTGCAACAATAAGAACACATCGATGGTTGTAGTTTAACTATAGGGAAAAATGTTTTAAGATAGTCCAAACCTTCTTTTAGAGTAAACGCTTTAGCTACAAGGTGAGTCATGCACATCGTTCAATAGACCCATTTGACCAAAACTTAATTTTGTACATCCATTTATGGTTAATAGGCACCGTTCTAGGAAGGAAGTTGTGTAAGGGATTAAGTCTTGCTCCTATTGAGAGCTTGAATTTCAATAACCATATTTTTTTTACCCTTTTGGGTGCCTAATTACTTGAGTATAAGATATTAGCTAAACTTTTATAGAAATAACAACTATAAAAGTAAAACAATTAGAAGAAAATATATTGTAAGATATAAATTTATAAAAATTATAAGTGATAGCTTTACACTTAGAAATATATATAGATATAGTTGGTAAAGGATAGTAAAGTAATAGATTAAAGTAAGTGACCAATGAATAATGATAATTTTAAAGGTATGAAGGTGGTTGATAAGATCAAGTGGAATGATGAAGTGTAATCACTATTCGAGTCAGATGGTGGTGGCTGATTTTCTTGATCAGGTGTGATAATTACAAATTTTTGTGATCTTTAAGTGGTGATTGATTTTGATCATTTAGTGGTTGTTGATTATTGGACTCAATTAGTGTCTTATTGATGACTTCATTCATGGATATGCGCAAAACAATTTAGGTTTGATTCTTCTTAAGTTGTTTTTCTTAAAAAAGGAATATTGTTTCTTGAAAAGTGGCATCACAATTAGTGAATATGATATATGTTTTCAAGATTATATATGTGATATCACTATTACATAAAAGGGTACTAAATAAAGATGCTTTTAATTGCTCGAGGGGCAAACTTATGTTTTTTGGAAGATAAATTTTGAGCATAACATAAGAATCCAAAGACACACAAATTATTATAAGATGGCTTAGAATTAGGTAAAAGTTCATGAGGAGTTTAACTTGAAAGCAAGGGGATAGGCATATGATTTATAAGATATGTTGTCATTAGAACATATTATTATGAAAATTTTATTATACTTACAAACGCACGAATCCATTATAATAAATATTTATAATGTTAGTGTTGATATCACGAGGAAATAGATTTTCTTATATGTAGGATTAATTTTCTAAGTGTGTATGTAAATTGGATTGAGATAATTTTCAAGTAATATTAAGATTTAAAATAAAAAATGGTGAGAATAAATTAATGATAAAAATAATGCAAATAAAACATTTGAGTCTCCGGATTCACAATCAAAATTTCACCATGAACTTAATATTTTATTTTAATCCTAAGTTAATTTATGAGATAATATTTCCAATCCTTATAAGGCTTATTCTAATAAACATGGTATCAAACACGCAATGTGCTAGAGGGTAATGATCTTCTGCTAAGTGTGGTGTCAAATACACATTGTGTTAGATGATAATAATTCCTTTATCCACAACATAACAAGACTGTTTACTAAATAACTTAGATGTACTCTCTATTAATAATGAGTCAACGTGACCCACAAGTATTAGAGGAGAGTCTCTTTTTAATAAATATGGTGTTAAGGGCTCACTGTAGCAGACAATAACAATATTTCACAAGGGAGTCAGTATACTGTACAAAATTTAGATAAGATACACTATCTATTGACAATGAGTCAAAATAACCCCATAAATTAAAGAGAAAAAAATCTTACCAAATTAAGTCTCATGGATTATGTTAAGGCTTCGCCTCAAACTCAAGTTAGAAATTAAATTAGTCACTTATATTTGAATATAGGGATAAAATAATAATTTTATTAAATCGATCTTAAATTTAAATTCAGAATTGTTAAATTAGGGGATAGAGACTTCTATTTATAGAATATAATCAGTGAACTATAGTTATCAGATGAAAATAATTAAAATCCTTAAGATTGCATCATGTGGTAAGATTTGATTAATTATAATGCATTATTAGGTTCAATAATATGCTGCCACATCATCGATCAATGTAACATTAATATTTTTGGGTCCATTAGGAGACAATCACGTTGGCTGATCAATGCCCTTGTTAATTGGATCCTACCAAAATCTCAAAATTATTTTGAGCTAAAAATACTATCCTTTTATCATTTGAATCCTTATTAAATACAAAATGACCAAAATACCTTTATAATGGATAAAATGCTCAAATTATAACAAAACATGCACAATTAAATTTTAAAGGACTTAAATACATAAAAATAGAAATGTTAGTGAGGTTTAGGATACCAAATGATAATTTTACTTTTTATAAATATATATTCTCTAACATTTAACACACATTTACCCTAAATTTTGAGAGGTAAGTAAGTTTGAAAGTGAAGAGCATGAGCAACTTTGAAAATGTGACTATACTTGCATTTAGCAACATCATTTTGCTACGATCTAGCTATACAAGTATATTGATGGATCATGCCATGTTCACTAAAAAAATGAAACGTAAATATAAATTTAAGTTTGCTATCACTATAAATTTTCTTAATAGAACATTAAAATTGAGTTTTAATAGTGGCAGAGAAGTTTTTTAAATGAATTGAAGTTTTTGATTTATGTCTCATCAAATAAAGCCAAGTGGAACTTGAATAATTATCTATAACAGTTAAGAAATAATGAGCACTAGATAAAGAAAAAACTGAATAATCACCCCAAATGTTAACATAAATTAAATCAAAAGTTTTATTACATTGATTATTTTTATTTGAAAAATGTAAGGTAATGTACTTAGAAAATAGGCATGTATGGCATACTAAATCATGAGTAAAAGAAAAGTTATTAATATTCTTAGTCAAATAAAAAGGTTGAGATGTAGATAGATGACCTAAGTATTAGGGCCATAGATTAAATACAAGATGTTATTGAGTAAGCAAAAAAAAAAAAAAAAAGGAAAAAAAGTAGGATAATGAATAAAGTCCATTATACTTTTTACCCAGTCTATCATCTGTTTTGACACAAAAGACCTCAAAAATATAGAAGTGAAAATAATAATAATAATAATAATAACAACAACAATTTAAAGATTTAGTAATTTATATCAACAAATAAAAATTAAATGAAAAATTAAGTAACAAAGAACTTTATTAAGCTTGATTTTTCTAATAGATTGATATTCTCGATATGAGAGATTTGTTTTGTGAAAAACTACCATTAAGGAAACAAATAGTTTTATGAGAAGAGATAAATGTAACATGGGATAATAAATGTTTGGATGAAGTAATATGATTAGATGCACCAGTATCAATAATCCAAGATAAAGATGTAAAATTGGAATGATAAAGATATCCATGAGATTTATTGCTGGCGCAATAGATTTAAAGTTGAAAATCGATATTAATTGCTGATATTGCTTTATTATTTGGTGAGGGATTTCAACCTTATTTTGTAATAGTAGAAGCTGTAGCGTTGTTTATTAAAGGGTCATTGGTTTTGGTGGAAGCTACATAAGTTTCCTTTAGTGGATAATCATGAAGTTTGTAGCATTTTGCTTTAACATGCTCCAGTATATCATAACATTCACACTTTGGTCACTGCTTTCCTTTATAATAATTATTTTATGGATAAATTTTGTCTTGATTGAATTCATCCTTGGCTATAGCTAGTGATGCTGATTCAAGAAATGGATTGGCATTAATAGAAAGCTCTCTTTACTTTTTTTCTTGCATGAATATGGAATGAAGCCTTTTTATATGAATCCATAGCAAGAGCTTGACTTTGAAGAGCAACATAAAATTCATTTAACTTTATCAAGAATTGATAAAAACATTATTCTCGTTGATAGTCTTGAATTGTTTTTTTAACAGATCTATAAGAACAATTGGGAATAGAAGTATAAGATGCAAGTTCATCACATAGTGTCTTTAATCTTGTATAGTAAATAGCTATAGATGTCTACTCTTACAGAAGAGTGCATTTGCATATTTGATTTGAAATGCTCTAGCAAGGTTTCCTTAAGTAAAATGGTTATAGAGATCATCCTAAACTTTTTTACATGTATCAATATAAACAACACTATTAGCAATATCAAAAGATATAAATAGCTAGGATAATACAGTATCATTATAACACTCGCACTTTGTAGCCTAAAAGCCCTCTGGTTTTAGGATGGTTCCATTGATAAGTCTTATTTTATTTTTGCTAACAAAGCCATTTAGATAGCTCGATGGCAAGTGGGATAGTTATCACTAATAATAGATTGAGATACTATAATAATACATAAATTATCAAAGGGATGATAATAATATAAAGAGGTATGATTTTAACTGACCAAACTAGGAGATGTACTCAGATCTATTCCAAGGCTAGATGTAATATACACATGATGAGGAGTGTATAAGAAAAGAGAAGAAAAAAAATCAAGAGAAAAAAGTAGAGCTTTGATGCCATATAGATTAAAAAAACAAAGGAAAAAGAAGAACAATTCATGAATTGCTTCTGTGCACTGTGAATCATTATTTGTGCAGGTACATTTTAAAGTATATAATTGATAATATAAAAGGAAGAATAAATTACTTATGCATTTTGATATAGTAATTTCATCAAGCATGTGAAGAATCTTGGAACATTAGGAAATTCAAAGTCTATAAAGATGACATTTTGTTGGAAAACACTAACCTTAGAACAAATTAGCCAAAATATTGGCATGATTCTAGGAATATTCTAGTTGTAAAAATTTGTATATTTTTAGAAAGTTGACTTATTTTAATTAGCTGTAATATTAGCTTTCTTTTTAATTTTTTTTCTATATCATTAACTATAAGGCGTAAACTCTATTTTGATAATGAATGAGAAACATACAACTCTATTTCCTTTCAACGTGCTCTATGGTATTAGAGCTAAGAAGATTTTCTTTCTTTCTTTCTTTAACCTAATAGCTAAACTCTCCCTCTTTCTTTTTCACCATGTTAGAAATTCTCAAATCCTTTCCCTACTATTACTTTTAAACTAGTTACTTCTAAATTAGTTAAAATGAAGAATTCGTATACTACTAAGTCTTTTTATATTTAGATTACCATCATCTGTCTTAATAAAGGAATTTTTTTTTCAATGGTATCAATTAGTTAAAATGTATATCTAAAGGAAGGGGAAGATTAGATATCTCACAAGTGAAATCAAAGCTTCTGCCAAAACAAAACCAGCTTTTGTAACTTGAAATGTAAAGAATTTCATGGTAATGGTTTGGCTAGTCAATTCTAAAAAGGAAAACATGGACATATACTATATGTATTCTCCTTTTACTAAAGACCTTTAAGATAATGTTTATCAAATTATTTTGACCTTGGCAACTAGTCATAGATCTATAAGTTACGGCTGGAGAAATTCAACAAGGTAGAGATAGTGTCTCTAAATATTATGGCAAGATTTAAACTTGGTTGGTAATTACTATAAATGAAAAGTGCTAATGATTATAATCACCACTGAAAAATGGTGGAAAATAATAGAATTTATAAGTTTTTAGCAGGCTTAATATTGAACTCGATGAAGTAAGAGGTAGAATAATTGAAAGGTAGTTTTTGTCACTAATTGAAGAGGTATTTTCTAAAGTGAGATAAGAGAAAAGTCACCAAAATGTTATGCTAGGTGCACTTTTTGAGGACTTGGCATTGACCACTACTGATGCTCATACTGCTCACTCATGTAATACCAGCAAAATACTGAAAATAAACTTTGAGTTTGATGTGACTATTGCAATAAATCATATCACACTCGAGGTATTTGCTAGAAACTTTATGAGAAACTAGCAAAAATGAAGGGCAACAAATTGAATAATTAAAGCAGTTTTAGAACTCTTTTAGCCAATAAAGGAAAAATGAACTTTTTTTTAATCAAAAAGTTGTTTGATTAGCTTATACAACTGCTAAAGCCTACTCTACCATTTGGTATTCCTAGTAGTTCTCATGCACAATCAGGTAGTACTTCATATGCCTTAATCACTACCTTAGTTTTCATACCTTGAATCATTGATTCAAGGTATGAAAACTATATAACCAATCTTTCTCATTTATTTAAATCATATCTTCCATGTTCTAGTAATAGAAAGACTAGGATTACAGATTAGAGTTTTTCACTGATTGCAAGAACAAATCAATTATAATTTAAGAAAATAAAAATCAGTCCTTCGTCTCCCTAAGCTTTCTTGTAATCCTTTATTTGTTGACATTATGAAATGATTGTAATTGCTACATCACACTTTTTACTCTCACTATGAATTTTAAAACTAGAGTATGGTGATTATGATTAGTAATGATAGGATGATTGAAGGTCTTTACTATTTCAATGACAAATTACTCTATAATAAGCAAGCTTAGAGCTTGAGTTGTGGTATTAGTTCTGTTTCTATTCATGAGCAAATTATCCTATGGCATCACATATTAAGGAATCCTAGTTTTCCTTATTTAGGATGTTTATTTCCTAGTTCATTTAAGAATTTGGATTATAATTGCTTTGAATGTGATGTTTGCCATTTATCAAAAGGTCATTGAGTTTAGTAAAGGCCTTATTATGCATCAAAACCATTTTATTTGATCCATAGTGATCTTTAGGGTCCCTGAAAAATTACTACTTTAACTGAAAAAAATGGTTTGTTATTTTCATTAATGACCATACTCGACTTTACTAGATTTATCTAATAAGTAAGAAGTTTGAAGCTGAAAAATTATTTAAAGACTTATATGCTATGATTGAAAATCAATTTCAAACAAATATAAGCATTCTTTAAATTGATAATGGAACTAAATATTTCAATAAATATTTAGAACTTCTTTTACAAGAAAAGAGGCATTGTACACCAATCCACTTGTCATTTTAATCCTCAACAAAATAGAATTTTTAAGAGGAAAAATCGACACTTACTTGAAGTTACGTGGGCAATAATGTTTCTTATGCATCTTCTAAGGTATTTATAGGGAAACACTATTTTAACAATATGTTATTTTGATTAATAGAATGTCGACATATTTTTTAAAATATATAACATCTTTACAAAGTTTCAAAAAGTTGTTTCTAAAAAATATCCTCATTTCTTATGTGCCATTAAGGGTGTTTTTGGTCGTGTTTTTTTTGTTTATATACCAAGTCACTTGCACTTTAAACTTGATTCTAGGGTTGGAAATTCATTTTTCTATGTTGTCCTTCTAAAAAAAAGGGTAAAAGTGTCTAAATCTAAAGACAAAAAAAGTTTTCATGAATACAGATGTCACTTTTTAGGAAACAAAACTTTTCTTTAAGCAAACTAATCTCAGAGGGAGATAAGGAGCAATAAAGATCAATTTTGGCAAATAACTGTACCCATGCCTAATATTTTCTTTCCAAAATTTAATTTAATTCTTAAAACAAACCAAGAATCATAAGTTTTAACTAATGAAAATGAAGAACCTCAATTTATTAGTGCCAGGTATAAGTGATTAACAAATATGAGGAGAAATATTACGAAAAATCCTAATATTTCTTCTTAGCTTTATATTTTTAATAGGAAATGTTCTCATTAGAAGAGTAAGGATCGTACAACTATCTTGTATAAGTTCAACCATTATTTGTAGAATCAAGTCACTTGGGCACTCAAAATTCTTTAGGTATTCTTTCTAATACCCTTTATCCAACTATTATGCTTCCTGTTAATCATGATATACCAATAGCTATTGGAAAAGGTATTAAAACCTATACTAAACATCCTATTATAAAATATTTGTTATAGCATAGGCTTTTCAATAGTCATAGGGCTTTTACCTCAAATATATCTATTTGTACTAAGAAATGTTCAAGAAGTTCTACATCACCTATATTAGAAATTATAGTTCTAAAAGGAATGAGTACTCTACCAAGAAATGACACTTAAGAGGTTATTGACTTTCCAACTGAAAAGAATAGTATAGGCTATAAATGAGTGTTTGCTATCAAATGTAAAGCTAATAATAATGTATAGAGATATAAGCTAGACCTGTGGCTTATCAAGGAACATTTGCACCAGTTGCAAAAATAAACTCAATTAAAGTTCTTCTCTCTCTAATAGTTAACTTCAATTGGTCATTACACTAGTTGGATGTGAAGAATGTCTTTCTAAATGGAGATTTAGAAGAAAATGTATTTGTTGAGTACTAGAAAATGTATATTTATAAAGGAGAAAATTATCATATTTTCACTTCAAGTTCTACTAACTTCTTTATTTTTATGTATTCAAGTTTTTTGTGAATTTAATTATGTGTGTTTCATTATAATTAAGTATTTTACGTATTTTAGGGGAATCATGGTTATTTCACAATAAACGAGATATCGGATGATAAAACAGATAACAAATTTGAACTCAGAATGATCAAAAGCCTTAGAAGAAACATAAAAGTAAAAATGTCACTGTTCACATATACGTCACTATTCACATGTGTGGCACTGTTCATGATACTGTTCATATATATTGTATAATGAGTAGTATTGACCGATGACGTGACATTGACTGATGATGTGGTAGCATTTGATTGAAAGAATGATGTGGCATTGACTGATGACGTGACGTGACTTGACTAATGATCTGTCACAATCTTATTGGATAAAAATATTTATGCACTGTTGACCGATGATGTGGCAGTATGTTAGTGGATAAAAAAAACATGAGTACGGTACATGCATATGCATAGGATAATAGCCCTGATGATGTGTTCAAACCAATCAGAATTTGCCATGTGGCGCAATCTTGTGCTTCTAAATTGTTTTAATTCGATGACCACGATTTACTCACTGTATCTATAAAAGGAGAATGTTCCCCCTTAATTTGACACCCCTGAGTTCATTTTTTAGCTTCATTTTCTGAAACTCCTTCTCTATCTTATAGTTTCTTTATATTTTAATAAAATTTCTTTTTTATCCCTAGTTAAAATATGAGTAGCTAATTTTCTTTCAAGCTTGGGTCGAAGGTGAAGTCTCAATATGTTCTGAAATTCTAACTAGACTACCCAAAAGGGGGGTGAATTGGGTTTTTAATAATTATGGAAATAAATCGCTCGATCACTCTCAAACAAATTTGAAATAATTGAATAAATAAATAGACAGTGTTAAATAAATTAAGAGATAGGGAAGAGAAAACAAACACAATAGTTTTTACGTGGTTCGGCTATCCCTACCTACGTCCACGCCTCTAAGCACTCCGGACTTGAGGATTCCACTATGCAAGAGATTATTCCCAATCTCTTAACCCAAATGTATTCCCACACTTGCAGTCACTCAATACAAAGAAATATAGATTGATTTATCTCTCACACAATCTTTTAAGGTTACTAGTTAAAGCGTAATGTATGAATAAATGAAGTACAAATCTATTTAAAGCTTTCTGTAGTAGGTAAACTCGTATATAAGCTCAGTAGTTGTGTTGTCGTCAGTCCTTGATTTGAAATTGATTTATAGTTGGAGCTGAAAACTAGCCGTTATTCTTTCATCCGACAGAAAACGGTTTGCCGTTAGTTGTTAACGGTTAGCCGTTTTCTTTGGTCAATGTTACCGTTGAGCATATTTTCAAATAAACGGTTGACCGTTAAGCATTATCCTTTCGTTGTTAACTTCCAGAAACCTGCACAACAAAAACACTTGATCCGTTTTCTCTAAACGGTTAAAGGTTAACAAAAAATGTCAATTCTGAAACTTATCGGTTAACCGTTAGGTGTTAACGGTTTGCCGTTAAAATCCAGAATCCTTATAATTCAAAGCTCTGTAATCGGTTCCTTTTACTATTAAAGTATTTTAAAGAATTGACGATATCGGTTAGCCGTTATAAATTAACGGTTTGCCGATTACTTCCAGTATCTCACAAATTACTTTTCGGTTAAGTCTTAAGCTGTTAACCTTTTAACTTTAAAAGATCTTAAAGAGTTCACGATATCGGTTAGCCATTATATGTAAATGGTTCACCGATTTCTTCCAGTATCTCATAAAATGCCTATCGATTAAGGCTTAAACTGTTAACCTTTTACAGAGCTAAGACAGCTTCACTAATGGTTAACCGTTTAATATAATTGGTTAGCCGTTTATATTCAGAATTGCATTTAACTTACAAATTGTTCTAGTTCTTCTAAAAATTATTAAATACGTACCTAGTTTTGACTCTTAAAAGAATATTTAAAATTTTTGTAAGTCTTAAAACATATTTATTAACTTAAATTCATTGTTTGTTATCATCAAAATCAATTACCAAAATATGTATATATTAACATGTTTCATGTGCTTAATTGGTAAATTTATTTTATTTTTCCCTCTATTTTCTGTGGATGTTTTGACTTTTCATTGACAAATATTAATAACACAGTTATTACTGTTTGATACGATAAGCCTTTAGCACCATATCAATTAGAGCGTGGTTCATGAGGAGTGGATTTCCCCCTCTTGATTTAATTGGTATTAATAGGGAATATTGAGCCCTAGAGCACGTTGATACAGATCCAGATACCTAAGTGCTTTATTATAACAGTTGTATTTTTAATTATTCCCGCCATTTTAATTAACAATTTAGGATAAAATCTACCATAATTTAATTACTCACTTAGAAAATTAATTCAACACACAATTAAAATTTACCTCCTCGTAGGATCGACACTCGTCACCATTAATATATTTTACAATAGATTCGTGCACTCGCGAGTTTAATAAAATTTGCACAACAGTATTAATGGAATTATTACTAAGATTTAAGGAAAAGTTGGGTTGAAATAAAATGTATTACTTAAAAAAAAATCCCTTTATGGACTTAAGGATTCTTTTAGAGCTTAGTTTGAGTGCTTTAGAAAGGTTTTAAAAAACCAAGGTCATTTTCAAAGCCAAGCCAAACCAATCACATTATATTCTTTTTATAGTTTAAAAAAGAGAAGATTCCTATCTTAATTGTTTATGTGGATGATATAACCTGACTGGAGATGATCGTATTGAACTTAAAAGATTAAAAGAAGTATTTACAAATGAGTTTGAGATCAAAGATCCTGGATTTATGAGATCAAAAGGGGGCATTTTTGTTTCTCAAAGAAACTATATTCTGGACCTTTTTAAAGAAACATGTTCGCTAGATTACAAGGTAGTTGGGACACCATAGAATCAAATTCGAACCTTAAACAAGTCAAGCCTAAAGAAGGTAATAGAAAAGATGAGTATTAATGTCTTGTAGGGAGACTAATCTATCTTTCAAATGCTTGCCCTCAGCCTTTGCCTTTTCAGTTGGCATTATACGTTAGTCTTCGCATATTCTTAGTCTAAAATATTTTGATGTAGCTTATAGGATCTTGAGGTATTTAAAGGAAACTCCAAGAAAAGGCCTATTATTTAAAAGACATAGACATCTTTAATTGAAGTTTACATCAATGCAAATTGGGCTAGAAGTATCACTGATAAAAGATCAATTTCTAGTTATTGTACATTTGTGTTCTGAGATTAAATTAAGAAGGCAAATATAGAGTAGTAGAGTTTGTCAAGTTTAGGACTTACAAGCTCAAAGACAGGAACGAAGTTGTGCTTTCACATCCTTGGAATGCAAAACATTTGAGGATTTACTATCAATAATAAAGCATCATTGGTTGGTTTTCGTTTATAAAAGTTTTAGAAAAGTTTGTCATATTTTCAATTAATAAGGCTTTCTTTAAGTAATCAAGAAGATTATAGGAGTGATAATTTATCTAATAATAAAGTATATCATTAACTTACTTTAGAATTCCATGCTACTGCTTAATATTTTTCTTTACTTGAAAGAGGGCAATCATAGTGCAAAATGTGCATAAAAAGAAAAGTCAACAAAGGTGTGCATAAGGTCATGCTTCCTCAAGAACCAAAAGCATGCTCCTAAGAATGGGTAGTAGAACCTCTAATCTTAAATAATAGAGAGTAGCAACCATTCTTCCCAAGAAGCAGAAATTATACTCCCAAGAGAGAGAGCAGTAAGAAAAATTAATCTTATTCCTTGCCTTCCTAAGAAAAAGAAAAAGTAACAAAAGCAAAGGAATTTCTTTTATGAGAACATAAACCATGCCCTTCAAAAGCAACAGGCTACAACTATGTTTTCTAGGAAGTAGGAATCATGCTTCTAATAGTAGGAACAATTATAAAAAATTAATAGTATTCCTTACCTTTGTGAAAAAAAAAGGAGAAAAGTAAAAGAATGTATGTTACTTTTATGAAAATCCACAGCAACTATACAGCAAGGATCAATAAGTAATTAATACCAAATATATTAATAAAGACTGTAAGAGCACACTTAGTTCGCAACTTGATTACTACAACAATCTTATTGTAAGAGCAAAAAAAAAAAAAAAAAGACAACAACTTAAAAATAGGGAGATAATAAAAGAGGCAGTATCTTAGACATAGTTGATAATGAGCCTCATAATTTTCTAGAAAACTATAATCAAGTTAAGGGTAGCGGCTGTTGTGCAAATTTTAATGAACTCGCAAGCGCACGAATCTATTGTAGAATAGATTAATGGTGACGAGTGTCGATCCCACGAGGAGGTTAATTTTAATTATATGCTGAATTAATTTTCTTTTAATGAGAACAATTAAATTATGGTAACTTTATTCTAAATCGTGAATTAAAATGACGGGAATAATTGAGAATAAAACTTATTATAATAAAGCACTTGGGTATTCGGATCTGCATCAACATGCTCCATGGGCTAAATATTCCATATTAATACCAATTAAATCATAAGGGGGGATTCCACACCTCATGAACCACTCTCCAATAAGTATGGTGCCAAGGGCTTATCGTGCCAAATAATAATAACCTTGTACTAGGGTGCTTAGGTTTAACTTAATCGTATCTAGACAAGATTATTATTATTTTTCGACGAAAAGTCAAAACAACCACAAATATTAGAGGGGAAGAGAAAGTAAATTTACCAAATTAAGCCCATGGAACATGTTGAGACTTCACCTTCAACCCAAGCTCAAAAAGAAATTGGCTACTCATATTTTAACTAGGGATAAAAAGGGAATTTTATTAAAATACAAAGAAACTACAAGAAGGAGAAGGAATTTCAGAAATCTAAGCTTAAAAATGAATTCAGGGGGTGCCAAATTAGGGGGGGAGAGCCCCCTTTTTATAGATACATTGAGTGAATCGTGACCATCGGATTAAAAACAATTCGGATGCTCAGGATTACGCCACGTCATCAGTCAATAGTCAACAGTCAACAGTCAACATTTGTACAGTAATGCCGCCTGAATAGTAAATAATCCCATGTAAGCGCATGTACTGTACACCCGATTTCTACTCCAATGAGATGCTGCCACGTCATCGATTTACAGTACATAAGAAATTTAGTCCAATAAGATCGTGACACATCATCGGTCAACGCCACGTCATCGGTCAATGCCACATAAGCAGTCAATCCACATAATTTGTCCAATCAGATACTGTCACGTCGTAGGTAGTTGCCACATCATCGGTTCGTATAAATGAACAGTGTCGTGAAAACGATGTCGTGAACGATCTCAGAATCGACGTATGAAACGAGAGTATGTGTGAAGCGATGACTTTTTCCTTTAATGCTCTTCTTAAGGTTTTCGACCGTCCGAGTCCAAATATGACGTCCGTTTTTTTTTTCTCTGATCACTCGTTTATTGTGAAACGATTATGATACCCCTAAAATACATAAAATACATAATTATAATAAAACACATATAATTAAATAACAAAATACTTAAATAAATAAAAGTAGCAATGTTAGTGAGATTTAAAGTGTAAAATGACGATTTTCTCCTTTATAAATATACACTTTCTAACACTCAATACACCCCCCAACCAGTTTATTGCTAGTCGCTAGCAAATAAAGCGAAGATAAAATTCAAAACTTTTTTTTTTAAACACACGTGTTTATTCAATCAGATTAATGATAACAATCAAATAAAAGTTTAAGCATTATCTCTAGTCTAAAGGAATATTACACCCACATCAACCATCCATATGTATCAGTCCAGCAGATTTTGTTGTAGCAATAGTAATCAAGCTACTTTCAAGAATGACATATCCAACCCCAAAATCTCACCGGTTGTAGTGACACTCTCACAAAGAAATTAATCCCAATAAAATTTTGTCACTACAATGAATGGTAAATTGAGAGAAAATAATAAAGAAATATCACACACTCTCACCAAGATGAAAAATATGCCCATAACTTAGAAATAATACGATCTCAAATAAAGTATTAGTCAACCTAATGTATTCATCATTTTTATTTTATTTTATTTTTATTTTATATGCATCACTACATCTTAATTACCTATATAACTAGCTTTTATGTTAGACTATAGTTCCCTAAAATCAGGAAGGACTTTTATTAGGACGTAACGTAGGCTAGAGACATGGCTAAGAAAGGAAAATAGGGAAACAAAATATATATGTTTGAGAGAAAAAAAAAATTCAAGAACTTTTTACAGGATATATTTTGCTTATTTATTACTATTGTACATCTTTTTTTTTCTTTTTTTTCTTTTTTTTATATGACACAACTTCACTGAACAAAATAATTATTTATATTTTTTTTTCTCAAACATGAATAGGTGGATGGAACTTGTATGATATCGGATAATACTCCGAATTGGAGTGGGTTAGGATGATAAGTTAATAAAGGAAATGTTTTTTTTTTAAATAAAAGGCTCAAAAGGGCTAACTATGAATATTAAATAATAGGGATGGCTAGAAAGGCTCAAACGGGTCAAAAATAGCCTTCCATCATCTTTTAGGACTCTAAATAATCTTCCATATCTACTAATTAAGTGGACATTTAGATGCAGTAACACACACTTTTTTTTTTAAAAGGGTTGACTCAAAGAAAATGTAGAGATCATGTATGAAATAATAAACTACTAAGCTACATGAAGAATGGGCAAAAAGGGTTACTCTCCAAGAAAAATTAATAGGCTTAAAAACTCACTTGGAATTTATTATGACATGTGTATTCTTTCAAGCAACTCATATTTGTACCCAACATCAATATGTAGAATAGTAAACATGGTGTAACATCACTCAAGACCAAAGATAATACAAATACTAAAATTTAAAAGTCATCATATCATCCAATATCCAAACTCACAAATTTTTTTTTAATTGAAATTATTTCCCCCCAACCTATTCTAAACATAAAAAGAAAACATACATGCAAAAAAATTAAAGAAAAATGAATATATTATTATTATTATTATTATTTTTTTTTTTTACAAAAGAAGATGCGTTTCTAGAGTTACTACACTCTATATTCAGCCATCTTCGACTTTAAAAACTTGAAAACATATATTTATAAAGGAGAAAAATGAAAGGTTAGAAACACACACAAATATATATATATATATATATATATTTTTTTTTTGTTTTGTTTTTGTTTTGTTTTTTTTAACTAAGAAGATGCGTTTCTAGAGTCAGTATACTCTATATTCAGCCATCTTCTATTCAAAAAGTTAATCATGATTAGTTCAACATTCCACAATTGTCCACTATTCCCTCCCCCCAACCAGAACGAAACATTGTCCTCAATGTTTGAAAGGAAAGAAGTAGAGTTTAGAAGACATCACCTGGGTGCTGCAATACAGAAGAAAATATTTACAAGCGGAGAGTTAAATCTAATTTGTACTTCTTACTGCCGCTACTGTTACCATCATTATTTGAACACTCCAACACAATAGCCTTGGGATCTGGCTCTGGTTGATAAGCTTGTAACAGATCAAGTAGCGCATTAGCAGTGTGTGCGCAAATAAAGATGTTTTTCACTGAGGAAGGAATAAAATAATTCTTTATTGCATGGTTAAGAAATGCGAGAAAACCATCATAAAAGTTATTGACATTTAACAAACCAATGGGTTTCTGATGAATGTTCAGATGGGACCAAGATGCTAATGTCATTAGTGCCTCAAGAGTTGTAAGATCGTCTGGAAGGAAAATAAAAGCATCGGCATGATTTAACATTTCAGTTATTCGTTCTTGCATACCTGAGACGACTAACTCCTCTCCAGTTGGTGAATGAGACAAACAACCCAAAGGTTTTAGGATTTGAGGGGTGATGCCTAACACTTGACTCCCTCTGACAAAAGCAGCTTCTGATACCATTTTAGATAACCCTCGGTCACCTCCTCCATACACCAAATGCAATTTTTTCTCTGCTATTCTTAGACCAAGATCTATGGCTGCCTCCATGAACTCTTTATGTTTGCCATAATGGAGCCCAGAAAGCACACAAATGTTCTTGAATTGTTTACTAGAAGAAGCTGCCATTAAGATATTGCTCAAAAACAACTTGTGAGTGCTCAGTAAAAATAATTCACATTTAAAGACCTTGGTGACAGTTGATTACAGCTGTGTATGGGACATTATGTCAATTAACGTGTAAGGCACATAGCTCAAAAGTCAAAAAGAAAATAGTAAAAAGAAAAAGTAAACGAAATTATTAAACAACAATAATGCAAATAGTAAAATAATAGTGAAATAAAAGAACAGAGAGGTAAAAGGATATTTACAGATAGTTGTGATTGTGGCTCACATCTTCTTCTGGTTTTACGTCCAGAAACGGCTTGAAAGCCCTCTATGGGTCGAGGATAGGCTTCCCATCCAGTTTTCTTACAAACTGGCAAACAGGGTCTTTTATATTCAGATTCCCGAGACTATAGTTTGCACATTCTTTCTAGAATAATGGCCATAACTGAAGTATTGCATGTTGGACGTATCCACTAGGATGCGTTTCAAGAGACAAAAGGACATCATCCAATGACTCCTTATTCAAGCCATCACTAATGAATTGAATCTTATCTTCTCTGTTATCAGACACCATTCCTAAAGAACATGATTTTTTATTGCATATCATTCTGGCACATTTATGACAAGCAACAGAAAGTCTTCGAGCTCGTCGTTTTCTCGCATAATTTCCTTTACCACAACCAGGCATGTATGCAATAAATCTGGGAGGTAACTCACCTGCTAAGCGAACTTTTGCCTCGATTAACCAACAGATGTCAGCAGAGATGTTATTCTTCATAAGCAATCGCATGCGTTCGGACCGGGCTTTATAAATTAAAAGTAGGGCATTCTGAGGAAGCAAAGGGAATTGTTTGTGAAGCTTTTCTAAAATCTCATTTCTGTCCATACCTTCGTCTCAGAATATCAGTTATTGTGGGAAAACTGAAGTAACCGACTTGATTGTCACGGAGTACTGTTATCCGCCACTTGACCGGGGTTACAAACTTTAAACACACAAAGCAAATTCAAGCTCCAATTGGATGTTGTAGACGCCTCTCTCAATTTCTCGGAGTTGGCTTTCTAAATCCTCAACATAGGCTACTAACTCTGGTGGTTGTAGCTGCCAGATACGATGTGTTTTACAAAATCGTATCTGACCTCTGAGATGAGATTGTATACGTCGAAACTGTCTAAGAATGTTTAAGAGGAACTGTCTCATGATTAAATGGATAAGAAAAACTTAACGGTTAAACAAACACAAAAAAAATAATTTCAATCAGCAAAAGAATGAATAAAAGAAAGAAAATAAATAAAATAAATAATCAAATCACCGAAAAGTAAAACCCCAATTTAAAATAGGTGGGTCACTCAAATTTATTTCGCTGTCCTCTCCATGTGGTTGGTATTCTAGATATGGCTTTAATCTTTGACCATTAACTTTGAAAGTGACACCATTCATTGGATCCTTAATTTCAATTGCCCATGTGAAAAAATTATGAATAATAAATGGGCGGACCATCGAGAGCGTAACTTACCTGGGAATAAGTGTAAGCGAGAATTGAATAAAAGTACTTTCTGACCTGGAGTGAAAGATTTTCGCATAATTTGCTTGTCGTGAAAGACTTTCATTCGTTGCTTGTAAATTTTGGCATTCTCGTACGCATCATTTCGAATTTCTTCAAGTTCTGCCAACTGTAATCTTCTTTCTGAGCCAGCTTGCTGTATGTCAAAATTGAATTTCTTGATGGCCTAGTACGCACGATGCTCGAGTTCCACAGGTAGGTGGCATACTTTTCCATACACTAGCCTGTAAGGTGACATCCCAATCGGAGTCTTGAAAGCCGTTCTATATGCCCATAATGCATCATCAAGCCGCAACGACCAATCTTTTCTGTCGGGCCTCACTGTTTTTTCTAAAATGTGCTTTATTTCTCGATTGGAGATCTCAACTTGGCCGCTGGTCTGTGGATGATATGGGGTCGCCACTTTATGAGTGATGGAGTACTTTGTCAAAAGTGCTTTGAAAAATTTATTGCAAAAGTGGACACCACCATCACTAATTATTACTCAAGGGAATCCAAAGCAGGAAACAATATTGCTTTTCAAAAATCCTATTACCACTTTATGATCATTGTTCCTACATGGAATAGCTTCTACCCATTTCGAAACATAATCAATAGCGACCAATATGTATTGATGGCCAAAAGATGTGAGAAAGGGTCCCATGAAATCGATACCCCATACGTCAAAAATTTCAACCACCAGAATTGGATTTAGTGGCACCATATTCTTTCATGTAATGCTGCCCATTCTTTGACACCTATCACATGAAGAACAAAAGGTGTAAGCATCTCGAAATATAGTTGGCCAATAGAAACCACATTGTAAAATTTTAGTAGCTGTTTTCTTAGCACTGAAGTGGCCTCCACAAGCTTGTTCATGGCAGAAAGAAAGGATATTCTGAAATTCATTCTCTGGGACACATCGTCTAATAATTTGGTCTGCACAGTATTTAAATAGATAAGGATCATCCTAAAAGAAATTCTTTATTTCTGCAAAGAATTTGGCCTTGTCCTGTTTAGTCCAATGCTCTGGAAGTTGACCTGTAACAAGATAATTAACTATATCAGCATACCATAGTACTACTTCCACACTCATTAATTGTTCATCTGGAAATGACTCATTCAAAGGTAAATGTTCTTTTGTTGTGTCAAAATGGAGACGGGAAAGATGATCAACCACAACATTTTTTGTTCCTTTCTTGTCTTTGAATTCTAAGTTAAATTCCTGCAAGAGTAGCACCCAACGAATTAGTCTAGCTTTTGCATCCTTCTTTGTGAGAAGATATTTAAGAGCAGCATGATCTGTAAATATAATTATTTTACAACCAATGAGATAAGATCGAAATTTTTCTAATGCAAACACAACTGCTAGCATTTCTTTTTCAGTGGTTGAATAATTCAACTGTGCATCATTCAATGTCATACTAGCATAGTAAATCACATGAGGAATTCAATCAACTCGTTGTCCTAATACTGCGTGTGATGCATAGTCAGATGCATCACACATAAGCTCAAATGGTAAGTTCCAATTTGGGGGCTGAATGATGGGTGATGATGTCAACAACTGCTTTAGTTTTTCAAATGCCACAAGACATGAATCATCAAAGACAAAAGGTACATCCTTAGCAAGTAAATTGCATAAGGATCTAGAAACTTTGCTAAAATCTTTAATGAAACGTCTATAAAAACAAAGATGCCCAAGGAAAGATCTTACTTTCGACTGTTTTAGGTGGAGGAAGATTGGAAATGAGATCCACCTTGGCTTTATCAACCTCAATACCTTTGCTTGAAATGATGTGACCGAGAACAATACCTTGTTTAACCATAAAATGACATTTCTCCCAATTCAAGACTAAATTCTTCTCGATACATCTCTGCAGAACTAGTGTTAGATGATGTAAACATTGATCAAACGAATCTCTAAAAACAGAAAAGTCATCCATAAAAACCTCAAGGAATCGTTCAACCATATCAGAAAAAATGCTCAACATGCATCGTTGAAATGTAGCAGGTGGATTACATAATCCAAATGGCATTCTCCTATATGCAAAAGTGCCAAAAGGACAAGTGAAGGTGGTCTTCTCTTGATCTTTTGGTGCTATGGAAATCTGATTATATCCTGAATAACCATCTAGAAAGCAATAAAACTCATGACCCGCTAATCTATCAAGCATTTGATCGATAAATGGTAAAGGAAAATGGTCTTTACGTGTGACAGAATTCAACTTTCTGTAATCAATGCATACACACCATCCTGTAGTTACTCTAGTGGGTACTAATTCATTATCAGCATTGATGACTACTGTAACTCCTGACTTTTTAGGAACAACTTGCACAGGACTGACCCACGAACTATCAGAAATAGGGTAAATGATACCTGCATCTAATAGCTTAAGGACTTCAGTGCGAACAACCTCTTTCATGTTAGGATTTAACCGACATTGCATTTCCCTAGTAGGTTTAGCATTTTCATCAAGATGAATATAATGCATGCAATCTACTGGGTTTATACCTTTTATGTCTACTATGGTCCATCCTAATGCTCCTTTATGTTCTTTTAAAACATCCAACAACTTACCTTTTTGTTCGTCATTGAGGGAAGAAGAGATGATTACTGGTAAAGTGCTTTCTTCTCCCAAGAATGCGTATTCCAAAGTGTTGGGTAATGGCTTGAGTTCGAGATTTGGTGGTGATTCTGATGATGGGCTGAGTTTCTTTTCTGACAGCACTAGTTGTTCAACTCTTGATTTCCATTTATTAGTGTCCATGGATGGTGCTGAGTCAAGTAAAGCATTGACTTCATCAACTGAACTGTCAATATCAAAATTTAAACCAAAGTGAGTTAAACAAGTTTGCAAAGGGTCATCACTAAGGTTTGAAAGAAAATTGTTATCAACTAGTGTTTCTATTAAATCCACATTAACAATTCCATCATCTGCACTGTGAGGTTGTTTAGCAATATTAAAGATATTGAGTTCCATGGTCATATTGCCAAAAAACAACTGCATATTTTCGGTTCTGCATTGAATATGTGCATCGGCAGTTGCCAAGAAAGGTCGGCCCAGAATAATGGGAATGTGCTTTTTGAATCTGACCTTTGGTTGAGTGTCAATTACAATGAAATCAACAGGAAAATAAAACTTGTCTACCTGGATAAGCACGTCCTCCATAATACCACGAGGTATTTTTATGGACCGATCTGTAAGCTGTAACACCACTGGAGTTGGATGTAATTCGCCCAGTCCAAGTTTCACAAAAACAGAATAAGGCAACAAATTTACACTAGCTCCTAAATCCAACAAAGCATTCTCAATTGTGTGGTTCCCTATACTATATGAGATAGTGGGGGAGCCTGGATCTTTACATTTTAGAGGCATTTTATGTTGGAGTATAGAACTAATATTTTCTGTTAGAAAGGCCTTTTTCTGAACATGAATATTTCTCTTTTTAGTACAAAGGTCTTTAAGAAACTTGGCTTATGATGGCACTTGTTTTATAGCTTCAAGTAAAGGGATGTTAACACTTACCTGTTTGAAGATTTCAAGAATCTCACCTGTGGATTTTTCTTTCTTCCCTTGAGCTAACCTCTGAGGAAATGGAGCTTTAGGAACATATTCTCGTGAGTTGGTTTCCTCTTTCTCCTCTGATGATGATTCCTCCGAGTTCACAGGTACAATTTGAGTTGATTTTGGCATCTCCACTTTGTTGTCAACTTCTTTTCCTTTTCGCAAGGTCATCACTGCTTTGACCTCTCCATGCTACTGTGGTGAACTAGAACTTGCTTCATTTACTGCTTTAGGAATGGGCACTGGTTGACTTGGGAATTTGCCTTTTTCAACGGTCATGGCCAATGTTTGAACTGAAGAGGCAAGTTGTCCTACCATTTTCTCAAGGCTTGAAACAGATTGAGCTTGTGAGTTGAAGCTCGCTCTCATCTCATTTCGTAATTCATCAATGGTGCGGTTCTGCTGCTCGATCTTAGAGTTAGTAAAATTTCTGAAATTTTGGGATGTCTCCTCCCATGGTTTGGGTTGAGAATGGTTCGGATTCTGATTGTATGGTCTGAATGGTGGTTGAGAGGCTTGAGACATTTGAGGAACTGGTTGCATTGCTGGAGGTGGAACTGATGGTCCATTTTGTTGGAATCCTTGAGACCATGAAAAATTGGGGTGATCTCTCCATCCAGGGTTATATGTGTTAGAGTAAGGGTTGTAACTTGATGATTTTCTCATGATACCTATGGCATTGGCTTGATCTGAATATAAGTTATGGTCATGTGGCTCTGTTGATTTAGCAGTTGTCAAAGATGCTATTTATCGAGTAAGACCTTCAACCATCTCTTTGACTTCTTTAATTCCTGAGCTTGACTCGCCAATATTAACCTCATTCACTCCCTTAATTCTCCTGGTATTTCTGAGTGATCGACTCTGTTGTTGAGAATTATCCGATTGCCGTTGGAAGAATTCCTAAATCTCTGATGCGCTTTTGGACATTAACTCTCCTCCACTGGTTGCCATTAGCCATTCTTGCATATGTGGCAATAATCCCTCCAAAAAATATTGGCATTGGTGCCATTTCTCGTACCCATGATGTGGACACTTCAAAAGTAGCCCATTAAATCGCTCCCATGCTTCGAAAAACTGCTCGTCATCTCTTTAGGTAAACTCTGAAATTTCCCTGCGAATAGCATTGGTTTTATGAACTGGGAAATACTTATTTAAAAATTTAGTTACCATTTGTTCCCATGATATAATGCTATTAGCAGGCATTGTATTAAACCATGAACGAGCTCTATCTTTCAATGAAAATGAGAATAATCTAAGTTTAACATCATTATCTGAAAAATTCTCATATTTAAAAGTTTGACAAATAGCATGAAAATCATTCAGATGATTATATGGGTCCTCATTTTCTAGGCCATAGAATGTAGGGAGACAGTTTAGCACACTAGATTTTAATTCAAAACTCCTAGCAGCTACATTTGGGTACCTTATGCATGATGTGCTCAAATTAGCTAAAGGACTAAAATAATCCTTAAATGACCTCTCTTGTGGTTCTGGTTGCTGATGTTGCAATTCCATTTCAAATTTCTTTTGAAAAATAGTATGTTTGTGCGTGCGAAGTGTTTTTTCTAAATTAAGGTCTAAAGGTTCAAGATTAGGTGATAATGACCTTCGACCATGCATGTAAAGAATAAAATAAATGAAAATAAAACAAATAAAAATAAAGAGGAGAGAGAAATTACAATACTAACCTTGTGACGTTGTTATAACCGTATCTTATAAACTTGTCTGTTTCAAGTGCTAAAAAGAAAATACAAGAAATAGATTAACTAAAAATAAAATAAGAAGATAAATTATAACGAAAAATGAAAAATTAAATTACAGAAATATAAAGAAGAGAAAAAGAAACAAAATTAAATTATAGGAAAAAAAATTTAATTCTATAGAATAATAAATTAACAGAATAAATAAAAATTACAAAGAAAAATAACTCAGAAATTAAATTATAGAAATTTAAAGAAATTACAAAGAAATTAAATTATTGAAATTTAAATTACCAAAATTAAATTACAGATTCACTTTTTTTTATATTTTGTAATTTTTTAATTTTTTATAATTTTTAAGGAAATCAAAAAAATTACTTAAAAAAATTAATTCTATGAATTAATTCTACGAATAAATTAAAATAAATTACAAGATAAACAAAACAAATTATAAAGAAAAGTAAAGCAAAAATTAAAGTACAGAAAGTTAAAGAAATCACACAATAAAATTAAATTGCAAAAATTTAAATTACAGAATTTAAATTACAGAAAAATTACAGAAATTAAATTACAAAAATTAAATTACAAAAATTTAAATTACAAAAATTAAATTATAGAATTATTTTGCTATAAGGAAAAATACAAGAAAACAAAAAAAAATTAATTCAACAAATTATAATAACTTACCTCCCCGGCAACGGCGCCAAAAACTTGTTGTGCAAATTTTAATGAACTCGCAAGCGCACGAATCTATTGTAGAATAGATTAATGGTGACGAGTGTCGATCCCACGAGGAGGTTGATTTTAATTATATGCCGAATTAATTTTCTTTTAATGAGAACAATTAAATTATGGTAACTTTATTCTAAATCGTGAATTAAAATGACGGGAATAATTGAGAATAAAATTTGTTATAATAAAGCACTTGGGTATTCGGATCTGCATCAACATGCTCCATGGGCTAAATATTCCATATTAATACCAATTAAATCATAAGGGGGGATTCCACACCTCATGAACCACTCTCCAATAAGTATGGTGCCAAGGGCTTATCGTGCCAAATAATAATAACCTTGTACTAGGGTGCCGATTTAACCAGAGCTGTATCTAGACAAGACTATTATTATTTTTCGACGAAAAGTCAAAACAACTACAAATATTAGAGGGGAAGAGAAAGTAAATTTACCAAATTAAGCCCATGGAACATGTTGAGACTTCACCTTCAACCCAAGCTCAAAAAGAAATTAGCTACTCATATTTTAACTAGGGATAAAAAGGAAATTTTATTAAAATACAAAGAAACTACAAGAAGGAGAAGGAATTTCAGAAATCTAAGCTTAGAAATGAATTCAGGGGGTGCCAAATTAGGGGGGAGAGCCCCCTTTTTATAGATACATTGAGTGAATCGTGACCATCGGATTAAAAACAATTCGGATGCTCAGGATTGCGCCACGTCATCAGTCAATAGTCAACAGTCAACAGTCAACATTTGTACAGTAATGCCGCCTGAATAGTAAATAATCCCATGTAAGCGCATGTACTGTACACCCGATTTCTACTCCAATGAGATGCTGCCACGTCATCGATTTACAGTACATAAGAAATTTAGTCCAATAAGATCGTGACACATCATCGGTCAACGCCACGTCATCGGTCAATTCCACATAAGCAGTCAATCCACATAATTTGTCCAATCAGATACTGTCACGTCGTAGGTAGTTGCCACATCATCGGTTCGTATACATGAACAGTGTCGTGAACAGTGTCGTGAACAGTACCGTACGTATGAACAGTACCGTATGTGTGAACAATAACTTTTTCCTTTAATGCTCTTCTTAAGGTTTTCGACCGTCCTGAGTCCAAATATGACGTCCGTTTTGCTGTCTGATCACTCGTTTATTGTGAAACGATTATGATACCCCTAAAATACATAAAATACACAATTATAATAAAACACATATAATTAAATAACAAAATACTTAAATAAATAAAAGTAGCAATGTTAGTGAGATTTAAAGTGTAAAATGACGATTTTCTCCTTTATAAATATACACTTTCTAACACTCAACAGCAGCTTTTAATCATAACCTTAACTTTGGCACTACCTTTTCGAAGTTATTAATCAAGGATATTTTCAAAATCAATAGAAATTTTAAACTCTTGAGTGGTTCAAGCCTTCATACTTGGAATTTAAAGGTTCAGTTAGTGAAGAGAGTTAGACAATTCTTGAACTTGGGATTAGGACTAAGCTAATTCTTCCTTTGCAATATTAAGTTGCAACTTTAATTGGGTTACAAGAGCTTTGTCTTCGCTTAAACACTTTTCTAGCTCATTAATCTTTTTCCTAAAAGTTTGGCATGACTTAAGTAAAGCATTTTTCTCTAATTTTAGGGACTTTATCTTTTCGTCTGGTATTTAAATAACACAACTAAACTATAGGAAGATGAAAGCAATTAGGATCCAACTTTATACCATTGATGGTAAAACAAAAGCAGTATTATTACTACATGATAAATGTTAACAAGCATGGCATCAATAGAATTAGAGCTTTTAATTTGTCTCACGTTATCAACAGAGATATATTGAGGCCAAGATTGAACAAAAGAGTTTAGATATGCCTAAGAAGGATCTTCCCAAGTAAAGTTCTATAAACCATCAAACAAGGGCAGAATTCCTTAGTTACAGCTTGTTAGAAGAGGCATAAATATAGGAGCATTTGTGGAAGCAGATATAGAACTAAAGCCTACAAATTGTAGACATGAACTCTCATGAGCGAAAGTTTAAAATAAAATTTTCCATTGCAATCTTGAAACAGTTGCAAATGTTTTGTGTGACCTTTGAGTGGGTGCATTAGTGAAAATAAATTAGAGTGGAAGCCAACAGACTAAGAAAACGAAGTTTCATGGGTGTAAAATGGAAACAAATTTTCTAACTACAACTCTAGAGCAGTTTGAGGAGTTTATTACAACCCTTAAATAGTTGCAATATCTTGGGAGAATAATCCGATAGACTGAAAGACTAGCTTATTTGTAAGCTTTCTACTAATTGTTGAAGCTAGCTATTTGTTTACTTTCTTCTTTTTTCATATGGCATTGTCTTTAAGATCCGTAACTAAAAAAAAAAAGATGGAAAGATAAAAGAAAAACAAAATATTACAACTTTTCTATAGCATAAAAGTATTATATTAAGTACAAACTCACTCGATGATGGAATATTGTTAGAATCATAAGGAATCAAGCTAAAAGTGATTAGAAAGCCTATTTTAGAATGATAGTTCTAAGACTTCAAGTTTTATGATCTTTGAAAACTTTATTGATTTGTTTTTACTCAATAGGATTAATAGAGGTGTACTCTATGAAATTGTTAAAAACAAAAAGAGAGAAAAGGAAAGAAAAAGAGAGTAAATACACTAATAAAGAAAAAATAAATTTATAAAAATTTCTCATGAAGCTACCTTGAGTAGAAAAGCAGGTCAAAACCCAATACCCAAGATATAAATCAAGAGAATTTCTTAACTTTTAGTCCCTAAGAACAAAATAATCAATAAAGGTATACAGCAAGAGTGATTCTCCCAAGAATAGAGAGTAAAATCATGTTTTCTCAAGAACGAGGAGCAGGAGTCATGCTTTATAGAGAGTAAGATCCATGGTCCCAAATAAATAGGAAGTAGAAATTATGGTTCTTAAAATGTAAATGATAGTAGAAAGTCATGGATGCTAACTCGTGGGGGTCATTGACTTAATTTTAGATGATGAACTACACATAATAAGTTAAGACTAAATAGAGAATCTATTATTAAACTAAGCTCAGCAAGAAAACAATCAATAATGAAAGGATATGTTTTCATTCAAAAGCTAATTAAATAAAGTTTGATACGAATACAACCTATTAAAAAATAAAAATATTTTATAACTTAAATATAAAAGAATAAATAAGAATGAGAAAGAGTTTAAATGACAAAAGGTACTTATCTTGGAAGGTTATAAAAGTAAAGATCTCTTATAATTCGGAGATGAGCACAAAAAAATAATAAAGAAAGAGAAAGTTGCATTATAATCTCAATCTTAATAAAAATTTATTTTCTCTATTTATGGATATAAGTCAAAGGCTAATTCAAGTTAATTTTTTGTGTCTTTTTATAACACTTCCAATTAAATTAATTTATTGGTTGACAAAAATTTATGTCAACAAATACTATTAATAAAAATAACAAAACTGTTAATGATGATGTCATGTCTATAATTAGAGATACACATGATGAAAATAAATTTCATAGGAAGTGTTTTCCCAACCGTTTTCAAAATGGCAAATTGAAAACAACACCGTGGCAGGCAGAACACGTGGTCAAATCCGATTGCCCTGGCTCCGAATCTAGAAACAGGAAAGGCATAAAACCCGGAAAATTAAGAAAGAATAAAAAACAAAGCAAAAGAGAAAAAAAATAAACCAACGGTGTTGATAAACTCCATTGTTACATCTGAGTCGTCTCCTTTCTGGTGTCTTCTCCAGCGTCCGATCCCCCATCTTTCTTCTCCAATCCTCTCCATCTAAAGCATCTCCCTCTCTCGCGCCCTTTTACAAATCCCCTCTCTTCCTACTGTCACCACCTCATCAGGTCCGTTAACTAACTCACTCTCTCTTAACCAACTACCTATGCCCTCCTCCCTCTCTCCTCTCTCTCTTCACATATCTCTCGCGATTTCTCTATTAGGCTTTCGATTATCGGTTTTGGCTTTAGTTCTGATGATGATGAAAATGATTGTTTATTTATTTTGTCAAGCTAGGGTTTTCTTTTCTTTGAGATGGCGGCCGAGGCACCGGCGAGTCCAGGAGGCGGCAGCCACGAGAGCGGCGAGCAGAGTCCGAGATCCAACGTCCGCGAACAAGACAGGTACCTTCCGATCGCTAATATCAGCCGGATCATGAAGAAGGCGCTCCCTGCAAACGGCAAAATCGCTAAGGACGCTAAAGAGACTGTCCAGGAGTGCGTCTCTGAGTTCATCAGCTTTATCACCAGCGAGTATGACGTCTTATTTTTGTTCTTTTGTTTTCGCTTGTTTTTTTTTTTTTCCTTTCTTCTGTGGTTGATTTACTTTTGCGGTCTTCCGTTTTGTAGGGCGAGTGATAAGTGTCAGAGAGAGAAGAGAAAGACGATTAACGGTGATGATTTGCTTTGGGCTATGGCAACGTTAGGCTTTGAGGATTATATTGATCCGCTGAAAATTTACCTAACCAGATACAGAGAGGTGATTTACGTTACTTTTTTATTCTTGTCAGTTTTGTTTGTATTAGTCGGTTTGTTTACTTGCTATCGAAAATGGAGAGCATTTAGAATACTGATGGCTATTAAATTTATAAGGTTCTAGATTTTGTTTGGAGTTTTGTTTTTGATGTTTATTTCTTGATATATTTTAACTAATGTAGTTTTTTTTCCCCCTCCCTTTTTCTTTTTTCTTTTGTGTTGATACTGAGATTGCAATGCTGTGCAGATGGAGGTAACTTATTTTTTTCCCTCTAAAATTATATCTCTTTTTTACCACAATTTCCTGTTTTAAACTTTCTATTTATATTAGATTATGCTAATTACGGCAATTGTTAGGGTGACACCAAGGGTAATGCAAAGGGTGGAGATGCATCTGCTAAGAAAGATGGTCAACCAAACCCAAACACTCAGGTAGAATCTGTTTTACCTTAGTATACTTTTTTTAATTTCTGATAAACATGCGCGCATCAATTTTTGTATTCTTTAGAATTAAAGTTAACTGACCTGTTCAGATTTTGTTAATTTGTTTCTTTTGTCAAATTTTGACAGCTTGCTCATCAAGGCTCCTTCCCGCAAGGTGTTAACTACGGGAATTCTCAAGTAATCTCTCTCTCTCTCTCTCTCTCTCTCTCATCTCTATAAATATTCATGCACTGCATGAACACTCTCAAATAAATAGCCATAGCAAGCAAATTTTGCTGTATCACTTGCTATCAAGTTTTGAAGTTAAGTGGGACATTCTTATGATATTGTGAGTGATGATACTGAACCAAAAAATAATCTATAGTATTTACAATAGAGTTGAAGCTGCTGCAAATACAGTAATGCCAGCTGGGATCCAAAAGTAAAAAGTCACCTAGTGTCTATGCATGATCTGGCTAGGCACAATCTAGACTAGGCTGATAATACCTGTTGGGTTGCATTAATATTTGCCTCAATGACACTAGCTAAGGAGTCAAATATAGTAATAGTGAATGTGATCTTTATATTTAAGAAAATTTTTTTTGAATTAAATATGATTGAGAATCATATAAAAGGTAATAACAAACTTATTGATCACAATTTCTAAGTTGGTGTTTGTTAATGGGGTCCATCTTTGTTTACCGTATTCCGCTCTTGCTTCTACTTGTATGTATAATTAACATGTGTAGTACATATGATTTTGACACATTTTCTGGATTGCGATTTGGGAAGTTTGTAGTTTAGCCAATATTCGTGTTATTAGTAAATGGGTTCAACTTATTTTTTATTTTTATTATTCAGATTAGAATGGTTGAATAATATGATGTGTTGTTTCTGAATTGCTTCTAGGGTCAAAGTATATTAGGTGATACAGTAAATTTTTGTGACATTTCACACTGTGCTTGCATTATTTGTGATTGAGTAAGGTTGAAATGTGCTTTAAGATGATTTTACCCTGCTTTGTTTTCTTAAATCCAGGGAAGCATATACAATTACCAACTAGGAGATTTCAGTAGCATATGATACAGATACTTCTTGACATGTTATGAAGAACCACTGACCAGTCATGATCAATACTGTTCAGTTTGCGGTTACAGAAAAGCATCAGTCCTATTTGTCTGGGATTTGATGAAAAATATTGTTTATTTCCGACTTTATGTTAGTTCGTTAATGTTATTTATTTTTGCATTAAAGTAACATTGTATAGCGGATATTCAGCTATTGCTGGTTATATATATGTTCTTCAATTATTAATCTATCCATTCTTTTTATTGTCTTTTTTTATTCGAGGTATCATTGAACGGTATTTTCTTCTTCCTTGGTTTTTGGTTCCTGGTCAAAGGAGAAAAGGTGCACCCCCCCCCCCCCCGACCCCCTACCCACCCTAACAACACCCCCATATGAGCAATTTGGCTTTGTTTCATTTCCTCTTGTTTGACTCAGATTTGTGCCCCATGGCCAGTAACAAAATTTGCAATTCAGTAATGAAGTAACTGAAAGACCCGTTCGTAAGAGAACTGTTGCATATTTCCTTGAAGTATTCGGCTTAGGGTTTGAACTTTGTGATTCCTTTTGAGTGAAGTTTGGAAAGAGGATGAAAAGGGAAGGGGGGAAAAGGAAGAGAGAGAAGGTTTTCGTGAGTGTTTTTTTTTTTTTTTGGTTTGGGGGGGGGGGGGGGTTATTAAGTTTCCTAGTTGTCTTCATCCAGGGGGACGTAAGTTTCTGATTTGTCTTCATCCAGGTGCCAAGTTCCTTATTTATGTCATTACTGAGATATTAAAAGCTTGATGTTCATCTGTTAAACCAGGGTATGTTGGTGGGATTGGGAATCATGGGTCTAGTTACAGATTTTGCTGACATTCTGTTTGTTGATTATTTGGATTTGAGACTCTTTATCAACTTGTAAAGGTCTGAAACTTTAAAAAGAAATAATGAGATATACAAGTTTTAGTTATCCGTTAATTCTACGAGACTTTTAGGCACTTCAATAAATTTGGGGGCGATGTATCATAGGTTTTTCTTCTGTGTCAAGTATTTTCTTTTACACAAATTTTTATATTTATTTTAATTCCATTGAAATGTCCATTGTTATTGCGGCCTTCATATCTTTCTTGTTGTGTTCACACGTTTTTTGTTGAAACATCATATTCTTATCGAGTTTATGCTGGAAGTTCTTATCAACTGGAATCATATACCCCTATCTATTTTGTTAATTGGACATCCTCTAATTTTTGTTCACCTTTGAGCCACTGGCAGATGGTCTTTTATAATTTTTGTTTTCATTCCAAAGAATCTCTCTTCCTTGATGCTTTATTCCAACTTAAATCTTGAAGTTGCATTGAAACCTTAGCTCTGTGACATAAGAGGGACAGGCTCAGTCTTAGTTTTTTATTCTATTTTCTATTTATAACTCTCACCCGTTGAAGTTAAACACAGGATCTGAGCTTAGGATGACTGCTTCTGACTGCTGGAGCTCAGTCTTAGTTTAAGTGGCCTATATTAAAAGATAACTAAAGAAGTGAAGTGGAATGAAACCCACTTCAGTCTTTGACCAAGAAATCTCATTCAACCTCCAAAATTACCACTTATTCAACTCTTCCCAAATTTGCTTCCTTCTATTCAATCATATCCAGATTGATGGAGCTGCTCTAACAATGATGGAAAAGTGTAAAATACAAATATACATAGCTGAGCAGCAATGCTTGACAATGGATGGGTAGATAGGTCAATTTTAGCGTATTTATATCTGTTGTCAATGAACTGCATCATGTGATATCAACGTTAAGTCATGTGGTTTTGCAGAGTATCTTGTAACTAATTCCAGAATTCAGTAGATTGTAACTGACGTTGTGTCAATATCTGAAAAATAAATCTGTGCTCTTGTTCATTGAATGTTTACTGAAAAACAAAATTGGGGGACGATAAAATCTTTGGAAGTCATATACAGTTTGTTACTTTGAATGTTTTGCATTTCATTATGTGACAATTTTTTCGTCTGTGAGAATTCAAAGCCTCATGAAAGCTTTTTCTTATACTATTTTCCATAAAAATGTAATATTTATATGGAATTTGATACATATCCCAACCTAAAAAAAGTTGCTTTTAGCTTTTGAGTGCATTAAGAAGCATCATATGCAAACCACAGAGTATCTAAGAAGTGTCTGATCTAAATATTGAGATGGTACCGATGTGGCTTCCTTGTACAGATTTTTTGTTTATTTGTATCGAGGAAAATTTGTGTGGATTAGTGGTGTTGCTAAATTTAGAGCAGTTAACCATATTTTACAAAATGCACGCAATTTCATGTATATTACATTATTGTTTTTTGACTATTTGTGAGTCAGTGTTTTAATGATGTGTCTGCAGTACATCAATGGATCATCAATATTAACACAATGAACTGCTTCTGCAACATAATCATGTGCCTTAATGGAGAACTATATTGCATTCTATACTAAATGTGAACTCTCTTAAGATAACCGTGCATCTAGAAGTCATTGGTGGCATTTTTACCTTGTTTCTATATTTACTTTTTGTTACAGGCACCTTTCTATCACACCTGACAAGTCACATCTTTTGCTTTAGTACATATGATATAATTGTTTGATAATTTGTTTTATTGCAAAATACATGTTGGATGGTGAATTTATCATTTCGTGTTGTGGAGTTGTTTCATGCATTGTCTCTGTTGGGTGCTTTAGTACTTGGTTCATAGGCCATTTTACCTCAATGGTGCACAACGTAGTTAAATGCTGCATTTATTATGTTATTAGTCTATTAGAGAGCTTTTATCCGATCTTTATTCGGACCTAAAATTCACATCCTTATCTCTGCCAGTGTGAGCTGTGCAGAAATTAATTTACAATTTTACTCGGAGACTTCTCCCATTTTCTAGGAAATGACTCAGGATAAAGTATGAATTTCCATATTACATGTGCAGCACCCAGATTTTAGGTCAATATGGAGTTCATTGAATAACTGTGACCTGAGCATGGAAGAGGACTGTTAGACCATCATGGCATGTTAGCCTTTGGTTTTGTGATGTAACAACTTCCTTTCTTGCACAAAACCATGCCAATTTAACAGTTGCTTCACACAATCCCCTCGCAATTTTGTCATTTCCCAACATTATCTTGTAATCATGAGCTCACCATGCAGTGGTTGCTATTTCCTTTATCTCACTACTAGCACTATGAACTTTTCCACCATAATTACCAGTGCCATCTTGCCTTCTCCAGCACATTTACTCCTGCCTTCAGTACAGTTAAGAGCCTATTTGGTATTGTTGTCTGGCAGTTTTGACGCTGAAGTGTTTGGTAAACACTTGCAACATGGAAATTACGGTGATTTTATTCTCCAGTTTGATAACAAAAGAACTTGTGTTTTCCTAATTTTTTTCAAGATCATTAATGATAGAAATCATAGTTATTAATACCATCAACTTATATTTTACAACAAGAACTCCCACTTCTGGGAGGCTATGGCTTTTAAGGTTTTAATTGCTATACCAAATGATGCCTAGTAAGGTCCTCACTATTCTAACCTCCTCCATGTGTGATACTTTCCAAAGCCCCAGTTACCATCATATTTCCAGTCCAAGACTTGAATGTAGAGTTTCTCCAATCATGCATAAAGAAAGACCAAGTTGTTGTCAGTGTTGACATCATGGAAGAAGATTGCTGGTGGTCCTGGAAGAGAAACACGGTTTTTTTTTTTTTTCCCCCCTTTTCCCTTTGGTTTTGTTGGGAAAGGGGATGGGGTGAGTGTGGATTTATTTATTGATTCATAAACAATACCTCAATAATGAAGAATGAGATGAATCTCGATTGGACACCTTTAATGTTGCAGTCTCGATACATCTGTTTACCTTTGCCAAAATTGAGAAGGATTTTAAGAAATTGTCAAATTGGAGTTTCCATGTGAAATGATTTTGAGAAAGCAATCTCAATTTCCTGTACCATAGTTAAAACAAATTTTCGAGAATTTTAGAGTATGTCTGTGGGTGGATGTGGGGTATTTTTTGTGTTGGTGGTTCATGTTTTGGCCTCTCCTCATTAGTGCGACCTTTTACAATTGGGGTTTATTGTTATTTGTTGTCTTAGTAATTAAGTTTAATTTGTTTTGATAAATTCAGTTGATGCAAACATTACTTGCTATTTCAGCCTCAGCTACATGAATCCATCCTTTGTTTGGTTCTGATGATCTCTGTATTGGTGATTTTAATTGTTTGCAGTCAGAGGCACAACATATGATGGTTCCGATGCAAGGCACAGAGTAATCTTCTCCTCTGCAAAAATGAATCACATTTAGTCCAATGAAATTGAAGATCTTGTTTGGTGCCCAAAGTACGTATTGTAGCAAACCATTTACCTAATGTGAGCCGTGTCTTTACTTCTAGTTCAGTCAATTTGTTGTCTTCATTTATTTATCTTGCTAGTTCTGTACATTTTCTTTCTGAATAGAATGATTGTTTGAATTTTATTTTTATTTTTATTTTTTATTTTTTATTTTTATTTTGTAATGTTGGGACTATTTATTTCTGTAATTGAGGGACAGTCGATGGAAGGGAATTGATTTTTATTATCACCTGATTAGGAAGCATTTTACGATGTTAGTCTGATTTTCGGGAGTTCGTTAGTGAAATATTGGTTTTATTTGTCTCATTTTCTCAAGGCTTGCGTTGGGTTTGGTCATGGAAGGGGCGGTCAGTCAATACGGGTGACGGAAATTTAAGAATGATAGAACAATGAACATTTAGGATACCGTCTTCCTACCAATGGGTTGTTTTCTTGAGGAGTCTTGGTTAGTGGGTGTTCTGCTTCCGCATCAAAACATTGGTCATGCATTTGGATTTTTTCCATGCCGACTTTTCTAAGTCAAGAATATTTTTTGCTTATCTGCCGCATCTGTCGTAAGAGGTTTCCTTCACTCGGAGGTCATGGAAAGTGATACAATTCTTTCGGGCCCTTTCCTACTTTGTTCAATTTCATTAATCAAGCAGCAGCCAATGTAAAGGAGGATCGGAATTATAAAATGTACATATTGCCATTTTCATGAATCTCTTGCTGTTTCGTTACACGACGCCATTTGTTAGGTTATCGATTTGTGTGTTTGTCAATTTGATTCCCTCTCCCGCAAAAACAACCGATCAAAGTTGCAGTATTACAACTCGTGGCCCCCGCGAGAACTCACATTAAAAAGGCCAAGCGGTGAAAGATAATTTAATCTCTCTGATTTCATTCTCCGGCACAATTTATTTTTAAATTTATCTTTATTAAAAAATTTTAATTTAAAAAAATAAAAGCAATTCCAAAAGCCTAGTCGTCGTCCATTACGTTTTTTTTTTAATCACCTCCAAGTGTCATTTTTTATCATTTATTCTAGTCTTAGTCGCTTTATTGTTAGATTATTTTTATTATTTATCGTTCATTTCAATTAATTTATAATTTTTATTATTTATCGTTCATTTCAATTAACTTATAACTTCTGGATTCATAAAATTATGCTGTCCCTTTTTATTTGATATGATTTTGACTTCAATATTATCATGTTAATCTCGTATGAAATCAATTCAAGTAAATGAAGGGGTTTGGCCTACGGCTATTGGAACGGAGACTTAAGAGTAATTGATGACTAAGGACTATTGGCGTAGTAGCTTCAAGTGGTCATTGTGATTGTGTAAGGCGGATTGGCTTATGGAATTGTATTTCTTTTCAAATGATTTTTTTTTATTATTTTATAAGATGACTGTGAAATAAATGAGATTAATTATAAGAGTAGGGGTTATTGAGAAAAATTGAGGGTTAATCTCTTAGAGTTAAATACGTTAGCCAAGTTGAATTAGAGTCAATTTGATGTAGTTTTTGAAATAATTATTGTTAAGTGTTATAAAACTAACTAATTATAAAAAGAATTAATTAAACATTAATAAAATTTAAGATTTTGCTAACTTACAATTCGTGTATATTATAGTTCTTTAAGAATTGAGTGGATTCTATCACTTATAGAACTTTTTATACTATTATTGAAGGGATTATAAGTTACATGAGTTATAAGTTAGTAGCTCGTTAAAATTTATTCTTAATGTCGTATGGATTTTAAACATAACTGTATATATTTAGTTAATTTTATTTTAAATTTTGTAAAAATATAAATTACTAAAATAAATATAAAATTAAATAAAATTTATTTAAACATTTATAAACTTATCTAATTTTTTTATTGTGTATATATTTATATAATAATTAATAATTAAATTAAATATCTTTATTTTATTTTTTTTATTTTTTATTTTATTATCTTAATATAATTAATAAAAAATTAATTTTAATTATATATCTATAAAATAAAATAAATTTATATTTTTTTAATTAACTCACGTATTTATTAAAGCTTGAATGAATGAATATTGGAGCTTGAGTACAGGATTTGAACGCTACGAAAGCCTGTTACGTACCGCATAAGTTAAACCTTATCTTCAAGTTCTAACATATTTACCATCATTACGAAGTAAAATAGAAAAATTTATCAATTGGACGGTTCAAAACTCCAGATGACATCGCACTTGTTCTAAAAGAAAACGTTTCCCTTCTCAAGATTATCTTCATCTAAGAAAAAAATTTTAGAAACAAGAAAGTCATTTTCCTTTGGGCCCACATCTCGACCGAGATGAAAACGGAATCATGACTGGTCATCACGACATAGTGACAAACGCCTTCTCATCAGAAGCTGTGTCATCATTCCTGAATACACCCGCGAAGCACATAAGCCTTAACCCCCCGCCCCCACCCCCTGAAGTAGAAGCATTAAATTATATAAATCCGCTTTAGTAACAAACGGCCTCCCATGCATGTATCCCTACCGTGTAAACAGTACACCCTGTTGTCATATCATCATCATCATCATTAATCACAATCGCATACGCCAACTTAATTTTAACCAAATCAAATCGGTGACGATCCTCTCGCGAAATAGAAGACACAGAGAAGCGGAAGATAGATGAGATAGATTTATAGAGAGATCATCGTCAAAAGTAAACGAAACTGTAACAATAACACTTCCATAAGGGGAAAAGAAAAGGAAAAAACATAAAATCAAAATTAAGAGCCCTAGTTTTATCACCATTGAATTTCAGGTTTTCGGTTCTCTCGAAGGCCGATAAACTCAACAACAACAGCTAGGTACATTAAGAAAAGCTTCCTAATTTTTAAATGTGATCGTCGGTTCTCGCGATTATTTTATTTGAATTTTTTTTTTTTGGTTTTGTTTATCGCTTGCTGCACTTTAGTTTCACTTACAGAATTCACTGTTATTTATTTTGGAGAGTGATTGTTTTGTGTTTGTTTCTTGATTAAATGATTTTTAAGTGCTTTCTGTTCTAACTAATCCGGTTGTTCCTGCTTTTTTTTTTGGTTCCACTTCCTTTGTTTACGCTGTTGTTCTTGTAAAAAGGACCCGAACATGCAACAGATGTAAAGTATTTACTAAATATTTATATAGAAAAACTTCAAGGTCTATGGTTTTCATGATTATGTAGGCTTTGGTGTTTTGAGTAATTGAGTTACTCTGTTTTTACTGTATTATGTTGTTTGTGATCTAAGTGCTACTGATTCTTTTTGGCTTGAGTCTATGAATTCCTGAAAATGGCTACTCTTTTACATGGAAGATGCTGACTTTACAGGGGTGAATATTTTATGGGAATAGGGTGGTGATTAAACAAAGAGATTGATTTGGTGACGGATGGGAAATCGTGGACAAAAGCGCATGGAAATGGCTGTTGATTTGCCGGATGATAAAAGAGCTTGTAGTTCATTGGACTTTCGGCCTAGCACATCTAACTCATCGGTCCAAACTCACTTGAATTCCACAAACTCCACTCCTGAAACCCATCATAATGATATGGATACTTCTTCTTCTGCTTCAGCTTCAAGCCGATCAGAAGAAGAACCTGAAAAAGATGCAGGTTATGGTTCTTGTGATTCTGATGATGCAGAACCAAGACACAGAGGTCTCAGGGAGTTACAGAGGAGAAGATCCTCTGGTGATCATGGGAAATTGAGGAGTATTTTGGGGTGTTTGAGCGAAGATACTGATCCTTCTAGGCAGATAACTTCACTGACTGAGCTTTGTGAAGTGTTGTCATTTGCCATGGAGGATTCACTTTCTAGCATGATGGCAGACTCTTTGTCGCCGGTTCTAGTAAAGCTGGCTGGGCATGAGACTAATGCAGATATAATGTTATTGGCTGTTAGAGCTATAACATATTTATGTGATATATTTCCTCGATCAGCGGCTTTGCTTGTTCGACATGATGCAGTTCCTGCTCTTTGTCAAAGATTACAAGCAATTGAGTACTTGGATGTAGCTGAGCAGGTGTTCTTTGTTTTGTAGTAAATTTGTCAGCTTTTGTTTCATCTTATTATTAAGACAAGTCAATTTATTGAGGCTGTAACTTTCTATTTATGTAGTGTTTGCAAGCATTGGAGAAAATTTCTCGGGATCAACCTCATGCTTGCTTACAGGGTGGGGCTATTATGGCTGCTTTAACTTATATTGATTTCTTCTCAACTAGTGTACAGGTAAATGAACGTCCAGCTATTTGAGAATAAATAGATGTTAGTTTTAGCTTGCATTGCCTTATGATTTGGATAATATCTGTAGTCAGTTTCAATTTTTTTGAGATAAGGCTTTTAACTTTTCCTTTTATCTGCAATAGAGAGTTGCGCTTTCCACTGTAGCCAACATATGTAAGAAACTTCCTTCAGAATCTCCGTCTCATTTAATGGAGGCTGTTCCCATACTGAGCAATCTTCTTCAGTATGAGGATCGACAGGTGGGTATTGATTGGCGTTTTGCTCTCTGAGATTATTGCTTCTGTAGATTTATCTATTCAAATTTTTATTAACCTATTAACACAAACCTCTGTTCGAATTTTTCTTCAGCTGGTTGAGAGTGTAGCCATTTGTTTGATAAAAATAGCAGAGCAATTAAGTCAATCTTCCCAGATGCTGGATGAGCTCTGTAGGCATGGGCTAATTAATCAGACCACGCATCTTTTAAACTTGAATAGCCGAACTACTCTATCCCAGCCGATTTACTATGTATGCAAAATTTTCTTAGTTGTTTTGTAAGATAAAACTTTCTTGTTCACTTTGGATTTCCTACCCTAGAATTATTGACACCTCTTAGTTTTGGTTGGCAGGGTTTGATTGGGTTACTTGTCAAAATTTCTTCTGGTTCTATTGTAGCTTTCAAGACATTATACGAGCTTAATATTGGCAGCATATTGAAGGATATTTTATCAACTTATGATATCTCACATGGAATGTCTTCTTCTCCACATATGGTTGATGGTCATTGCAATCAGGTTACATTGTAGACCTTTCAATATGTTTGCTCTAATGGCATGTTTTTCTGGTTGATTGTTTTTTCCCCTTTTTTTCTTGTTTTTGTTTTTGTGTTTTTTTCGGGGGGGGGGGGGGGGGTGGTTTCTTTATGTGCTTGATATGCATTTTTACTGACATGGGTCATTGTAATATGACCGCTTCTATCAGTTGGAATTACCAATTTTTTGAAATTCAGTAGCAAAAGAAGAAAAAATTAATTGGGAAAGGATAGTGTAGGTCTAATGATGTACTAGGCAATTTCAATATTCGCATTCAATTTGCACTGCCTGCATCTGGAGGGTACAATTTGTTAGGGGGTTTTCAAGTTCATCCTTAGTTTAGCATTCATATAACGGGGTTTGCTACTCAGTAATTTTTCCCTTCTAAGTTTCTATGAATTTAGACTGATCATGCTAGTAAATTCAATTATTTTAATACCCTTAAATAGGATCAGAGTTGATGTTGATCTGTTTCTTCCCAGGTACATGAAGTTTTGAAGTTGCTGAATGAGCTTCTTCCTACTTCAGTTGGAGATCAGTGTGTGCGACTATTGTCGGATAAGCAATCATTTTTAGTTGATCGTCCTGATCTTCTTCAAAACTTTGGAATGGATATACTTCCCATGTTGATCCAGGTTGGTTTTCTGATATTTACAGCTCAGCGCCTGTTGCATTTCTCTTCCATTATAATATATGCTTTGCCCCCTTGCAGGTGGTTAATTCTGGTGCAAACATATTTGTTTGCTACGGATGCCTATCGGTAATCAACAAATTAGTTTATTTGAGCAAATCTGACATGCTTCTTGAATTGCTTAAGAGTGCCAACATTCCGAGGTGAACTTGGCTTTCTTGTCATCTCTGTAGGAATATTGAGTATGTTTCAACTTTTGCTAATGAAGTTCTCTGGTTATCTTTGCAGTTTTTTGGCTGGAGTGTTTACTCGAAAGGACCATCATGTGCTCATATTAGCCCTAGAGATTGCTGATATGATCCTGCAAAAGCTTTCTGATACTTTCTTAAACTCTTTTGTAAAAGAGGGTGTCTTTTTTGCCATTGATGCACTGTTGATGCCAGAAAAATGTTCGCAGTTGTTTCCAGCATTTAGTGGTGTCCAGCTTTGCCCTAGCTCAAGTCAGAAGTCTGCTGGAAGGGAGGTTCTGAGATGCTTATGTTATGCTTTTGATACTGGTCTGTCTTCTTCAGCTTCAGAAAAACAAACTTGCAAGCTTGATAAAGATTCTGTTTGTAATCTTGCAAAGAGCATTATAACCAAATACTTCTCACCAGAATTATTTGGCTCTGATAAAGGACTGACTGATATTCTTCAGGTCCTTAGAAGTTTTTCTGCTGCTTTGACTGATTTGATGAATGTGTGCACTAATAATGAAGCTCATGCTCAGGATGAAGAGAAATTTTATTGTATTTTACATCAGATTATGGAAAAGCTTAATGGAAGAGAACCAGTTTCCACTTTTGAGTTCATTGAGAGTGGAATTGTCAAATCATTGGTTATGTACCTAACAAATGGACTGTATGTGAGAGACAATGTGGAACTTCATAATTCGCCTACTGATTTATTTGTGGTAGAAAAACGATTTGAGGTGCTTGCAAGACTATTTTTGCCCTCTTCAGACAATCTCTCTGAGGACTCACCGGTGTCAGTTCTGATACAGAAATTACAAAGTGCATTGTCGTCTTTAGAAAATTTCCCTGTTATTTTGAGTCATTCATTCAAGCAGAGAAGTTCATATGCTACTGTTCCATATGGACACTGCATATCACATCCTTGTCTCAGAGTTCGTTTTGTGAGGGGAGATGGGGAGACATGCTTATCTGATTTGTCTGAAGATCTTTTGACTGTCGATCCTTTTTCTTCCTTGGAAGCTATTGAAGGATATCTGTGGCCTAAAGTTACTATCAAAGAATCCAAAGATGTAGAATCAGATTGCCTGATGGATCAAAATAACGGTCAACCTCTTAATTTGTCATCAAATGCCAAATCCATTCTAGGGGAAAGTTCAGAATCTATGGAACATGAGAGCATTTCTGCTGGTTTAACTACTGTGAAGCATGATAGCATATCGTCTAGCTCTGGTGTTCCTAAGATGCAGGTAGTTCATGGTGCTCAGTTTACAACTTAAAGATTTGTTATTTGCAACTTTCTGCATTGTCTATCTTGGAGAGCTTTGAGATTTTTTTTTTTTTTTTTCCGGTGCAACACTTGTTATAATTTATGAACTATATTTTTACTGGAGTACAAACTTAGCATATAATATTTTGGATCTGGTCAAGTTGTGTTTCAGTTATTTGCAGCCTGGCTAAGCTGCCATTCGTATGTTTTGTACAAGCTGCTGATCTACATTGTTGTTTTAGATATTCACATTGTTCTCTTCTCCTTCGCAAGTCGTGAGTGCTATTCTTTTTTAAATCAGATTGAAATCCTTACCTGGCTTGTATTGCTATTATGTTTTATTTTTCAGGATTGTAAGATCAAACTTACATTTGACCTAGATGGCCAAAAGCTGCAGCAGACATTAACATTGTATCAGGCAATTCTTCAAAAGCAAATAAAAACAGATGGTGAAGTTATTGCTGGGCCAAAATTGTGGAGTCAAGTGTACACAATAGTTTATAGAAGAGCCATGGAATCTAAATGCAGTGATCCTAAAAAATGTCTCCATTTGCGTCCAATGTCCACCGTATCAGATAGAGATGAGGCACGCTTGCATTGCGCTTCATTTTTCACCAGCTTGTTTGCTTGTCAACTGGCCTTTGACTTGGATAAGTCAAGTCCTATTTATGATATATTGTTCCTACTTAAAAGTTTGGAAGGTGTGAACAGGTTAACATGTCATTTGATATCTCATGAGAGAATATGTGCATATGCTGAAGGCAGATTTGATAACTTGGATGACTTGAAGGTAGCAGTTCACTCATTGCGACAGAATGATTTTGTGAATAGTAAGTTGACAGAAAAACTAGAACAGCAGATGCGCGACAGTGCGGCTGTTTCAACTGGTGGTGTGCCATCATGGTGTAATCAGTTAATGGCTTCATGCCCATTCTTGTTTAGTTTCGAAGCAAGGTGCAAGTATTTTCAGTTAGCAGCATTTGCTCCTCGACAGGTTCAGCCTCATCCATTATATCGCAGTAACTCAAGTACCCCTACTGATAGGCGATCAGCTGCTGTTGGCTTGCCCCGGAAGAAGTTTTTAGTTTGCCGGAACCGGATTCTGGAGTCTGCCACACAAATGATGGATCAGCATGCTCATAATAGAGCACTTCTTGAAGTGGAATATGATGAAGAAGTTGGTTCTGGTCTTGGTCCTACATTAGAGTTCTATACTCTTGTCAGTCATGAGTTTCAGAAGTCTGGTTTGGGCATGTGGAGAGATGATCATAGTTCAGTAACTGTCAGGAAAAGCTTGGAAATTGAGAATTTTGACATTGTAAAGTCTCCTTTTGGTCTATTTCCCCGTCCATGGTCATCTGCTGTAGATACATCATATGGGATACAGTTCTCTGATGTATTAAAAAAGTTTGTTCTTTTGGGTCAAGTTGTAGCAAAGGCTCTTCAAGATGGAAGGGTCTTGGATCTGCCTTTCTCCAAAGCCTTTTATAACCTTATTCTTGGAAAGGTACTTTTTCTGTCTCAGATTTAGAGTAATACTTATGCCAACTTGTGCTGAAAGTTTGATTTTTTATGCTAGTTGAATTACTACTTAAGCGAACTTGTTTGCTACAGGAACTTAGTTTGTATGACATCCACTCATTTGACCCTGAGCTTGGTAGGACTCTGCTGGAGTTTCAGGCCATTGCTAATAGGAAAAAACATTTGGGATCAACTTCTCAAAAAAGCTCAATGTTTGGCCTTGAATCATGCTTTCGGAACACCCAAGTTGAGGATCTCTGTCTCAATTTTACACTCCCTGGGTATCCTGATTATGTTCTTACTTTTGGGTCTGATCATAAAATGGTAGGGAATCACTTACTGTAACTATGTCTGTTTTCCCTTAGCTCTGTTAGTTAATATATTGAAACACAAATGAATTTATTGATTATCAACTTTGCAGCTGAATATAGATAACTTGGAGGATTACACAGAACTTGTGGTGGATGCTACAATACAAACTGGAATATTCAGGCAAATGGAAGCTTTCAAATCTGGTTTTTGTCAAGTATGTGACATCTGACACTGCTTCAACATTGATTATCCTGGTTGCATTCTACTACTTTCTTCTTTCAATGTGTTGTGACCCTAATAGAAAGTGTGGACATGTTTAGCAATTTCCTGGGAAAATGCTAGGGTTTCACTAGTAAAAAAAGTAACCATGATGGTAGTTGACAGTATGTGTGTGTGTGTTGTATTGTGCTTATAAGTTATAATTTCCTTATTGTTCTTCAACTTTGTGATCATGAAAATATGGTTCGATAGCTTGTGCAAGTGACATAGACCAAAGAAATGGCACCTATCTTTTATGACAACATTCCTGTTCATGAGTTGGTTTGATTTGGATAACGTATTTGTTTTTCAGCCTTCACAAACTGTACATATCACTTAACGAGTATTTATTTGGGTGGAATGCTGTGGAAGAAAATATGAGAGAATATCATTAAGTGAGTGAGCTTAATTGAGGGTTCTGTTCTTTCTGCAAAAGTGGAGGGATAATTCTTCCATTCAAGGTTTTCCTTGATGGATTTATTATCTAGAACAGGATTTGGTTTTGATATGTGAATATATTGCTTTGAAGATAGTCATAAGTTTTCTTTGATTGAAATGGCATGTCGGTATTATCATTGTGTTACTTTTAGTCGAGACTTATATCTATAACAATTTCTCGACGAGCGTTCTGTTTTGTGATTGATATTGTATTAATTTTATTTTTAACTTGATTCTTCAGGTTTTCCCTATTGAACATCTTAAGATTTTCACTGAAGAGGAGCTTGAGCGTTTATTCTGTGGAGAACGTGACTTTTTGGCTGTACGTATTTCTATAATTTAGTTTGTACGTCCACGTGGAAGCATACAGACTTCTGGTACTAAGTTGTAGTATTGTTTTCTAGCAGTTTAATGAGCTTTTGGAGCATATCAAGTTTGATCATGGATACACAGCTAGCAGTCCTCCCATTTTGAACGTGAGTGATGCTTATTTTCTCCTTTTTGGTGTTTTTGTTTTAACTTTTCATCTTATGATATTTCAGTCTTCTCTTACACTTCTGAATGTCAGTTATTAGAAATCATACGGGAGTTTGACTACGAACAGAGACGAGCTTTTCTGCAGTTTGTGACCGGTGCACCTAGGCTTCCTCCTGGAGGTTTGGCATCACTAAATCCAAAATTGACAATAGTCCGAAAGGTCTGAGCCAGCAAATGCCTCTTTTTCCTCTGTTTGAACTTACTTTTAGCTATCACTGTCATTCATTTTTTCTTTTTCTTTTTCTAAATTTCTGCAGCATTGTAGCAACTGTGCCGATGCAGATTTACCCAGTGTGATGACATGTGCCAATTATCTTAAGCTACCACCTTATTCATCAAAAGTAACGTTTCTTTCCTTTGTACATGGATTTGACTTGTCTAAGGTCTTCCTCTACATGGGATTTCTCCAGTGGGTAAAATCTCTGCCAATTCTAATGATTTTTTCCTTTTTTTTTTTTCCAGGAGATGATGAAAGAGAAACTCTTGTATGCTATAACTGAGGGACAGGGCTCATTCCACCTGTCATAGCCATTCACATTTGGCAGGTGCACAAAATGTGAATTTGTAATTAATAGAAATAGGAGCTGGTGTAGATAACAAGGAAATGGTAATAGCAGTGGTTATTTTTAATGGTTGCTAAGGGAGCTGATTGTCGCTAAGCAAAAGGAAGCTCTTAACTAACTCATTTTGTGTGGGATTCTGTATATAAGTGAAAGTTCAGAAGTTGTTTTGGTGGTTCAAGTCGGGATATGCTGTAGAGGAAGAAACAGTGGGATATCAGATAGATGGGGATGAAGTTCTTTCTTACATTTCATGTACAAATCTCTGTACAGACATCTTTCACATATAATTTAGTGTTCTGTTTTTTAGTTGCCGTGCGCTGCAGCTACTCTTTTGTTTAATGGTTATTTAAATAGACTTTTCGTATTCATTATTTCCTACGTGTTTGCTCTCTGTTTATACAATTCTGTTTTCGTTTTACCTGAACACTTGTGGGAATATCATGTTTGTCTAGCGTGGTTTGGAAAAAAGAAAAAAAAAATGGACCTAAGAGGGTTGAGGCATCAACCCAAAGGAAATTAGAATGATTGGTGTGAATGGAAGTGAAATTGGATTAGATATACGTTAACCCTGCAGCTGCAAACATGTGGTTCTTGCATATTTCACATACAAATTCTGGGTGTAAACTAGACAATTGTGTAATATTGAATTATCCAAGGACTTGGTAATATTGAAAACTACAGTGCCAGTGGGATCTTTATTCATTTAGCTGAATCTCAGAACAGAGCGGGCAAGAGGACAGTGTCCACTCGACGTAGTACGTTCCCCTCCACAAACCAAATTGATTAAAATATAAACAAAAATAAAAAAGAAATAGAAAACAATTAAGCTTTCTCTCACCCCTGCGGCCGTTACAAATGGCTCAGCCATGAACGCAATTCTTCCATCGCATCCTTTCCCCACGAGCCTAACCCACCAAGCTCTCGCACTCTACTGCGTCTCGCCACCATCACCAACGCCACCTTATCCTCCCACGCGCCCATTCCGCGTGCAAGCCGCCACCGACCGCCCTCTCACCAGCACTAACCCATCAGCAAATTCAATAAACAACACAAATGATGACCAAAAAATATTACTAACACTTCTCCGCCAAGGGAAAACTGAAGAAGCTTGGGTTAAATACACCCAATCCACTTACCTTCCGAACCCCACTTGCCTTAGCCGCTTAGTTTCTCAACTCTCTTACCAAAACACTACCTTGAGCCTCTCACGCGCCCAGTCCATCGTTACGCGCCTACGCCATGACCGCCAGCTGCACCGTCTTGACTGCAACTCCCTCGGCCTCCTCGCCGTATCCGCCGCCAAGTCCGGTCACACCCTCTACGCCACTTCCGTTATCAAGTCCATGCTCCGCTCTGGGTACCTCCCGCATGTCAAGGCCTGGAGCGCTGTCGTCAGCCGCCTCGCCGCCTCCGGCGATGACGGTCCGGTCGAGTCCGTTAAACTCTTTGACGCCGTCGTAAAGCGGGTCCGGAGATTCTCGGACCCGGGTATTGTTGCTGACTCGAAACCCGACACAGCAGCTTACAATGCTGTGTTAAATGCTTGTGCTAATTTGGGTAAGCCTAAAAAGTTCTTGCAACTATTTGATCAAATGCATGAGTTTGGTGCTAAGCCTGATGCGTTGACTTATAACGTTATGATTAAGCTGTGTGCTAGAGCTGGTAGGAAACATTTGCTTGTGTTTGTATTGGAGAGGATTATTGAAGTAGGAATCCCTTTGTGTATGACTACGTTCCAGTCTCTTGTTGCGGCGTATGTTGGGTTTGGTGATTTAGCAATAGCTGAGAGTATTGCCCAAGCGATGAGGGAAGGAAGGAGAGATTTATGCAAGATTATTCGGGAACTGGATTTGGAAGATTATTCGAGTGAAAATGAGGGAGATGATGATAATGATGATGAAGTGTTTGAGAAGTTGCTTCCAAATTCAATTACTCCCAGTGGTGAGCCTCCATTGTTACCTAAAACTTTTGCTCCTAATTCGAGGATTTACACGACTCTAATGAAGGGTTACATGAATGAAGGTCGTGTGAGTGATACGGTTAGAATGTTGGGGGCGATGAGGCGACAGGAGGACAATGCTAGTCATCCTGATCATGTTACGTACACAACTGTTGTTTCTGCTCTTGTGAAGGCAAGATCAATGGATAGGGCTCGTCAAGTGCTAGCTGAAATGACTAGAATTGGTGTGCCCGCAAATCGTGTTACTTACAATATTCTGCTCAAGGGTTATTGCCAGCAGTTGCAGATTGACAAAGCAAAAGACTTACTTCGAGAAATGGCTGATGATGCAAAGATTGAGCCTGATGTGGTTTCATATAATATTTTGATTGATGGATGCATACTGATTGATGATAGTGCTGGAGCTCTTACATTCTTCAATGAAATGCGTGCTAGGGGAATTGCTCCCACCAAGATCAGTTATACTACTTTGATGAAAGCTTTTGCATTGTCAAGTCAACCGAAGTTGGCTAATAAGGTGTTTGATGAGATGCTTAGAGATCCGAGAGTGAAAGTTGATATAGTTGCTTGGAATATGTTGGTTGAAGGATATTGTAGAATGGGATTGGTTGAAGAAGCAAAGAGAATAATTGAGAGAATGAAGGAGAATGGCTTTTACCCTAATGTGGCTACATACGGCAGCCTTGCAAACGGGATTTCATTGGCTAGAAAACCAGGAGAAGCACTCTTACTCTGGAAAGAAATAAAGGAAAGGTGTGAGGTGAAAAAGGAAGGTGATAATACAGATTCTGATTTGCCCCCACAACTGAAACCAGATGAAGGACTATTGGATACTCTGGCTGATATATGTGTGAGGGCTGCCTTCTTTAGGAAAGCTTTAGAAATTGTAGCATGTATGGAAGAGCACGGGATACCAGCAAATAAAACGAAGTATAAAAAGATCTATGTGGAAATGCATTCCCGGATTTTTACAAGCAAGCATGCCTCACAAGCCAGGCAAGACAGAAGGAGAGAGAGGAAGAGAGCAGCTGAGGCTTTCAAGTTTTGGTTGGGTCTGCCCAATTCTTACTATGGAAGTGAATGGCGGCTGGAACCGATGGATGGAGATGAATACATTACAGGTGATTCTCAGTGAACTGTAACCAAGGATATTTCTATGAACTGAATTACTTAGATTGCATTTCCTGTGTTGGAAACCAAGTTTTTATAAGTTGTAAACTCTGAGGTGAATGTGCAAAGAACTAGTCACTTTGAAATGGGACTCAGAAGCTAGTATGTTTGTAATCCTGTAGGTATTTTGCAGGAGAGCAGAAATGACTGTCTTTGGACAATAGGACTAAATTTTCATTGACTCGAAAATTATGTACTCATTTTTTGTCTCAGATCAATAATATAAATTTACAGGAACATCTTTTATCGCCCGAGTATTTTGCTTCATCCAATCTTGCTATGAGCACACTCGACACTGCTTAAAAATATTTACAGTTGAAAAATACGCCGGGGCAGAGAAATAGGGAGCACATCCATGTTTTTTGGAAGAGGATTAGCTTTTTGGGAAATTCCAAAGCGAACAATTTCAACGAAATCGTTCATTTTTTTTTTCCCCATTATGTTAACTCTATATATTCTACTAGCTGTGGTGCGTATGGAATGTACAGAAATGATTAAAACAGAGCTTCTGTTATTCATATTAAGAACTACTCTACAAGGAATGTTTTTTATACAGTGTTGACGATTTAATGACAAACATTTTAGCCGAAGCATTATAATGAAACTTTAGAAGACATATCGAAAGAATTTGAAAAAAATAAAAATAACCTGCCCTCTAATGCCGCTCAACTTTAGCATCTTAATCTGGAAGATAGTTGATACCGTGAATAAGATGACGACAGCATCTGCAAGAGAAAGCATGATCTCCGGTGAATATAATAGGATATTTACCCACCCAGTGTGCATTTAACAATGAACGAACTTAATAATTAGCAGTTTGAAGGTAAGATAAACGATGCATCGTTGAGCAACATATACATGAACATTAAGGCTCAACCAATCGTCTGAGCTTTCGAAGATTTCACCTCCACCCTTGGAGGACGACCGATCCACGAAAAAGACCAAATTCCGTTCAAAGGGAGACAGCACATAGCAAATGTCCTTCAAAGATAAATTAATGGAGGACCATTCGTTGGTGAGGACGACGATTTGGATTTGGACACTGCTGATGTTTTCGTGGCAACGAATGGAACTTTGCCATCTACCTCTTTCTCCCACAAGGCTCATGCACAGCTCATTAAACCTTGGCAGTCTACCGTCGTTGTTAAGCTCCCGGAAGACAAATTGGGTTACAAAGTGTTGTGCAACCGCCTAGATTCTCTTTGGGGCAAGATTCAATCAAGGATTTACTGTCATAGATCTGGAAAATGGTTATTTTCTTGTCAAGTTTAGAACGGTTGACGATGCGCAATTCAGTTTAAACTCAAGGGGCCCTGGAAGATTTTGTCCCGTTCAAGTTTGGTCGCCTCAATTCGATAGCTCGAATGGAAAAATCGACTATATTGTTGCTTGGCTTTGACTTCCGGGAATGCCTCTCCATTACTATCGTGAGAGAATTCTCAGATTGCTTGGTCAAGTTATAGGAAATGTGTTCAAAATAGATTTTACTGCTGAATTGGCTCCAAGGGGTCACTTTGCTAGAATTGCCGTAGAGATCAACTTGAACAAACTCCTTGTATCGGTATTATAATCTGTGAGCATTATTTTACGAACTGCCGCAGAAGGTGGCGAGCGAAGTGGTCATAAATGTTGATGAGGAGGGAAAGGGTGATGACGGGGATACAGCGGTGATGAAAGGTCAACCGGAAAAGACTACAGAGGCTCCGCAAATGTCCTTGCAAATGACCATTTTTTATAAGGTAAAACTTACGTTACTGTTACTGTTTATCAGAGACAGCAACTCACGCAATACTGTATTATCTCTAACGTACGTTATCGTAAATAATAATGTAACATGATTTTTTTTAATAATTATATATATATATATATATATATATATGTGTGTGTGTGTGTGTGTGTGTGTGTGTGTGTGTGTGTGTGTGTGTGTGTGTGTGTGTGTGTGTGTGTGTGTGTGTGTGTGTGTGTGTGTGTGTGTGTGTGTGTGTGTGACAGAGAAAAATATACAAATAATTATCATAAAAATATTAGAATACTGCAAAATATTTGAAAAAAAATAATTTACAAGAAAAAAAACTATTAGACTACTACATTCAAATAATTTGGTTAAATACCAACATGGAGTAGGGTAATTGTTCCTAGTTAATTTATTATGTTTTTTATTTTGCTTATACTTTCACACTTATGGTAAATACTCCACTGTTTTTTTTTTTAATAAGTCCTACTACTATCATTACATTCCAATAATTTGACTTAGATTCCAGGTCAAGATTCCATAATTTCTATTACTATTCAATGAATTCCTAATTTTGGTAAAACTTTTTGTATTATTGGTTATAATTTAAATTTGGAATCTAATCCATTTCATTCGATTGTTGCATTGTTAATTGTCATGCGTAAGAAGAAACTATATTTAGTTAGATTTGTTCCTATATTTCAGTAACCTTTATTCTTTTATGGCTTTATTGTTTCCCCTAATAGCTTAAGGAACTTTACGTTGAGTATTCCAACTAAATAGATAATATTACAGTACTATGGATTGGTTACCGAGTATGCTTTATAGATTCTTTTTTTTTTGTCTATTTTTTTTATTTATTCCTACATTTCATTATCCTTTTTCATCTTGCATTTGGTTTTAATATTTCATATAATATTTCTACTAGTTTTGTACTAAATATTACGACTAACTAGATAACATTTAAATATTTCTACTATTGTACTAAATATTACGACTAACTAGATAACATTTAAATACTATGAGTTAGCTATGAAATATGGCTTATAGATATTGTTCCCTTTGATTTGTTCCTGCAATTCATTAAAATTTCTTAATTTATGAGTCTAATGTTTCACCTAATAATTTCACTAGCTTTATGTTAATATTATGACTAATTAAGTGATATTCCAGCCACATCTGATTTTTAAATTTTTTTTGCTAGGTTTGTTTCTATATTTCATTACACTTACTTGTTTTGTGGATGTCTAATATTTCATCTAATAGTTTCATTATCTTGTATTGAGTATTCTAACTAACTAGGTAACATTTTAAAATTATGGGTTAGATTTTACTATAATTCATTGAAGTTTCTAAATTAATGATTTTGGTATTTTACCTAATAGTTTTACTAGTTTTGTGTTAAGTATTCTCACTATGATTTCCAATTTTATGGGCTAAAAAACACATGTATTCTACAACTTTTATTTATTTTTTTTATTTTGGTTTGGTTTACATTTCATTAACTTGCTCGTTCTATGATTCTAATACTTCATCTAATAGTATTTTGATATTATTGGACTAGTTATGTGTTTAAGTATTTTGACTAACTAGATAAAATTCTAATATTATAAGTTAGATACCAAATATGCTTTATAGAATTTTTTTATTTGATTTATTCATGTAGTTCATTAAAATTTCTCAATTTATGATTTTGTTGTTTCATCTATTAGTTCTACTAATTTGTGTTAAGTGTTTCGACTAACTTGATACTAGTCCAATATTATGTGTTATATATCACATACGCTTTATAGGTTTTTTTCTTCTTTTAAAAATTAAACTTTCTCATTTTATGGTCCTAACACTTCACCTAATAGTTTTACTAGTTTTGTGTTGAGTATTCTGAATAAAGTGACATTTGCTTTTTTGTTTAAAATTTAAATAGACATGAATTAATTTAAATTTTGAATAAAACTCAATGTTTGAATCTAAATGATGAATTTATATTTTTTTATCTAAATCACTAAAATAAATATTATGTTATTTACTTTTTAACTTAAAATCTGAAAACTAGTATTTTTAAATTTGTGCCCTAGCAAATTATAAATGTGAAACAAATAATAAGCATATCAAAGAATATAAATAAAAAAATATATTATCATAATATAAATCATATTCAGTTCAATACAATCTTTTGTTATTCTAAATTAGTATGCGTTAATCAATTTCATTGTAGTTTATTATATTTTATATGAAAAGTACTTATAAAAATTATGAAGATAAATAATAATAATTTACAAAAAATAAAGAGATAAAAATAATAATAGCCTCCCACTATATTGTTACAAGTTATGGAGAAAGGTAATATTGTTAATTATTAAATATGAAATGTAAATGTGCAACTCAAGAGGGGAGGCGCATTGGGTTTCTAATAGTTATTCTAAATAAAATTTTAAACGATTCAATCTAACGCCTTAATACAAACAAAAATAATAAATCTTACAATAATTAAATCAAATATAATAAATTAGACAATGCTTGCAAAATAAATGAGTAAGGGAAGAGAATGCAAACACAGCGAGTTCTACGTGGTTCGGCAATCCTCGCCTACGACCATGCCTCCAAGCCAACAGACCTTGAGGATTTCACTATCTAAGCCTCCCAAGGCTTCAGATGTTTACAATTGACTTCTAAAGTATCAATGAACCTTTACAATTAAGAGATTATCACCCTAATCCTTTTACTCCAAGTGTTTTCTTCACTTGAACACTCTCAATATGATATGAAATGAAAATTGCAATAAGAAACTCTCTATAAGAATGGATTCACAAATAATAGCACAAAAATGATTTAATATATGATGATTTGCAATATGAAAGCTCAATATATATTTTATCAACTTGTTTTTACTTGCTTGAGAGATTAAAATGAAGTTGGAGTTGAATTTTTATAATTAAAGCTCGAAAATTAGTCGTTATTGACAAATTCCAATGCTTAAGCGGCTAGCTGCTTAATTTAATTGACTCCCCTCTCGTAACAGTGAACTTACCATTAAATTTAAATTGTGCTACAGTAATACTGTTCATAAAATTAAGTTTTACTCTGAAACTTTATCAAATTATACTATGACCCAACACGTCATAAAATTTTACAAAAACTCTAATTTTAAAAATTTTAAATATTATTTAATTCTTATTACTTTTTGAAATTATAGTATGACCCAAACTAAAGAAAATTTTTTCAAATAAGTCATTTTTAAATTTTAACTAAATCACCATAATCTTTAAAGTTCTCAAAAATTTTCACTTAGACCCCCAATCTTTTATAAGTTACAATATAGCATAAAATTTTTAAAACTTAGCAAATAAGTCCAACTCTAAAATTTAAAACATTTTCATTTTAACCCAAATTACTAAAATCCACAAAATATTTATCTCATAAACATAAAATTAATTTAGTTTGAAAAATAATTATTTTATTAACATAAAATTGAGCTTCACAAATGCTAATCCAAGCATAAATTAAATCATACCGGCTTTACAAGAAATTGTTGTAATAAATTATCTGTTGAGCTCAAAATTCTATTCTTGATTTCGCCGTTGTCCGTTGAGTGCCTTGAGCTTGATTTCACTTGATTCATTTTCCTTCAAAACTAGTGAACTTGTGAAATACAAAATAAAACACTTTAATACATATGTTTGTTATTATCAAAAATATAATATTTATAACTTTTTAGGCTAACAAAATATTATTTAGGAAAGGATGAAATTTAAGTAATTAATAGAGATATTTTGAAGAATATCTTTTAATGATATTATTAAAACTTTTTAGGTTAAGTAAAAAGATTAAAAAGAAAATGGCTTAATAACTTAATGATTGAAAATTTTCATCAAGTTGAAAAACAAACAGACTTAACACCTATTTAGTATGACTTATTTAATGCTTATAAGTGCTTATTTAATTTCGTAAGTTTATCATAATTTTTGTTGTTGTTTAATTATTTTTCTTTTATTAGAAAAAACTCAAATTTTGGGCTTTTAGAAGTAGATGTTGAAATTTTTTTAAAAAATTTTAAAATATCTAAAATGTTTTCTGCTTATTTGATAATCTTTTTTTTTTCATATCATAACTTTTAAAAACTTATCTATAAAGGAAATTTCATTAATTTTTAATAAAAGTTCTTATTAGGGATAGACCAAATTGGTTTCGGGTTCAGGTTTGGGTCAACCTGATGAGGTCTCGGGTTGGATAAAGATTAATCCAAATGCAATTTAATTTTTTTACTTGATCCGATCCAATCCTATATATATTTGGATAATTTTAGGTTGGGTTGAAAAATCAGGTTGAAATTGGGAGGATCGGGTTTAGTTAAAAATGAATTGGATTGAGTTTGGGTTAGTTTAAATTAGGTCTATTTAGATCGAGTAATTGGCTCAATTTGGGTCAATTTAAATGAAATCATTTTAATGCAATTTTAAGCCTTCCCCCCCTTATTTTTATGGTTTTTAGGTTGATTTTAAGATATTTTTCTTAATTATAGCCCTTTTTACTAATTTTAAACCCCACAAAAAAGAAAATGCTATGAAATCAAATTAATAAAATTAAAATGTTAGAATAGTATATTACATTTGCCTATTGCCTTGGAGGGTAGGAACAGAATTATTATTTACTCAACCAACAAAATTTAAACTCAATAAAAGTTAAAATTAATACAAACTTAGAAAGTTTAAAGTTGATAATCTATTAATCTCCATTCAAAACACAATTTCTAAATTCTAGTTTTTGAAAGTTTGAAATATAAAGTCACAAAATTTAAATATAATTAAATTATTTCAAAATATAAATCACAAAGTTCAAACATAAACACTAAATAAGCTTCCTTATTCCTCTACCGCTTCACGCAAGCACTTCTAACTTCACATTTGTGTACTACAAGTTGAAGCACCAATCTCCTAGAGAAGAATTGAAGAAATGTAGAATAATTAGTTTCTTTAAGCAGCGTTACAAAATGAATAAACTTAATTCATACAAAAAATTGAGCAACTAAACAAAATTCATATCTTTGCACATCAAACACAAACACAGGCACAAATAAATAAATAAATAAATCCAATTAGTATCTTTGATTGAGCTAAGGGGTGTTATAATATTTCTAATTTTTATTATATTATTATAAATTTATAATTACAAATAAATATAATATATTTAACAAACCCTTCAATACACACACACACACACTAGATTATATATATTAAAAAAAATTAAGTCAATCATGCTTATTTTATGGCCTTCATCATCAAATCAAGTTAATAATAATATAAACTATATTATTCTATCAACTTTAATTTGTCTAACTAAAACAATTACAAATTTACAATGTTACAAGTTACAAACCTACAATTGAACTTAAAAATTTTGAAATATAACAACTATAATTATAACAACCTAATAATATAATATCAAGTTATGAATAATAATATATATTAAAAGTTACCTTTCAAATATCCGTAACATCAATGTTAACGCTCACTGTTTCCACTATTGAAGCTTGCGATCTTATAAATTCTTTAAAATGAAAAAAAAAATTGTAACTCAAGTACATATAAATATTATATATAAAATTATAATGTATTTTAAATGTATTATATCTATAATATACTATTAAAATATTACTTTCTTATAACTTCATATGAAAAATTTACTTCTTAATATCTTTCTAAAGGTTATAAACGAGATTGATAAAAAGTTTAAATTGCAGCCAATTTTCAGTACACATCAATGTCTCAACTATAGTTAGGGTTAAAAAACTCCTATACTAATCAATAATATAACACTCAGCACTAAAGTAGACTTAGATGCTATTATTGAAATAAGAATAACGAGGATATCCCTTATAATTTTCTCTAAAATTGAATTCTTCAGTCCATTCGCCTTCCACCAAAGTAAAATATTATGTTTCAAATTATTGGAATCTTTAACTGGGTCTTTTAAATACTTTCCACCTCATATACTACTCTTTTGCCCTCATTTTAAACAAATATCTTCTTAGCGTATCTAAGGAAAGGGCAAGTAACTAGAAAAATTCATCACTTTCATCATCAAGAATATCCACCAAATTAATCTTAGCTATAATACATTGAAAAAAACTTGTACCACCATAATTACCACTAAGACCAATGTGGAATTAGGGGAGAATGCACTATATACACCATAAAACTCATTTAATAAGTCCTTCATTGCTTTAGTTATTTTTCAACTTTCAAAGTATTATTACTAAAAATGGTTTAAAAAATATGTTTAGTAAAATTAATTTTTGCTCGTGAATAAACAATAGATGCAATAATCTATTTTTGTTTACCTTTCCTATGGACTTCCAATACTTATTAAAATTTTTCCTCATACTATAAGTCATAAATGACACCTAAGGATCCGTACTTTCTTAAAGTGTAATCAATGAAGTCAATTAAGTCAAATAGTATTATAATAAAAGATTAGAAGTCATACTCAAAGAGGCAGAAAATAACAATATGATATCATAAAATACCTTCAAAAACTTTACAATTCGTTCAATATTTTTCCAATCCTTAGATCTAGGCAGGCCCACCCTTCTAACATTATTTCATTTCTTGGCAAAATATACCTCATAAAATTTATTCACTTCTACTATTTTATCAAATGTCGCTTGAAATTTCATCACAATCATCAATATTAAATAAGTAGAATTCCATTTGGTAGGCCAATTTAAAACAATAATTTATTTTGGACCATTCACCTACTTAATATTTGTTTAAATGTTCGCAGCCTCGTAATAAAGGATCTCACGTACTTCACAGCATTTTGAATAACGGCAACACTAGCATGCAACTCATCCAATTTTGAAACAATAATCAAATTTAAAATATGTGCACAACAACTGACATACATATATTATCCCACCAACATAAATGCATCATCATTTTTCAAAGCATGCAATTGCATAGTGACATAATCAATGGTAATATCATTTATAGTGATATTATTAGTAGTTATTGTAAACAATTTCTCTATCCTTCAGTCTTGTAAGTAAGCTATAATTTTTTTACCAATCGACTTTCCTCTATAATGTTCAATTACACTAAAACTAATAATCCTTTTATTCAAGCACCAATTACTATCAATAAAATGAGCTATAATCATTATGTAACTCATGTTTTGAACGGAAGTCTCTATATCAATTGTAAGGGACACCAGTTACTTGTTGTTTCAAATTAAACTTTTTAACATTAGCTTTTCCTCCAAAAATAACTCCACAATATCTCGACCAATAGTTTTTCGAGATGACATAACAAACTATGGAATAGCTATACTATAACAATGCTTAAACACTTTGTTATTTACAAAACTCAATGGCAACTCACCCATAATAATTATTTTAGTTACTGTCTTTCTATATGCATATTGACTTCATCCTATAGCCAAAACCAGATTACTTGCATTTTCTTCGCTACCATCAGTTGTCAAATTTTATTGACTTCCATCTTGTTGTTCCCTAAATGTCTTTTATACTTCACATGTCTTTATATGCTTTATCATACTTGTAGTCCCATCATGTTTTGGATGACATTGATATTATCTAGTACAATAGTTACACTTGCATTTGTTTGGATTATATTCGAGTAAAGTGAAATGATTCCACGTTTTTTATCTTTTCTTCATTGGCAGTATTTTTCACTTTCTCTTTTTGTTTCTTTTTTGAGTTTCTTCCATTTGTACACTTTGTCCAAGCATTTAAATATACAAAAACAATAATCAATAACCATTAATTTAAAAATCAAAACACAAAAATATTATTAACATAATCTAATTAGTAATTTCAATTCGAATATTTATTAATTTAATTTTTTGATACTTGTTTAATTCAGCATTTCCATCGTAATATTTTTATATAATCAAGTGCATAAGTCTATAATGACATATATATAAATTCAAAATTGTTCATACTCCATAAAGAAAAAGTAAGAAATTAATTACAAATTAATTAATTAATAATATCCAATTATCTATTTCCCATAATAATAGAATATTATTTGCCTATCAATGTCTTAATTCTTATTATAAACCCTTTAATTCAACCCCAAATTACTTGAACTTAACGACTTAACAAATGATTAACATATAATAAATTATTAATTGAATTAGTTAATTTTTTTAAAGTTGAAGTCATTGCCCAAGTGCACATAATCACATAACAATATTATAATTATAAAATGTATGTGGCATAGTACTTAATTTTAATATTTAATCTACCTAATGTCCTAATCTATTCATAAGAAAAAATCAGTTATTAATTGTTATTCACAATATTAACAATTATCAGTTAACATTATTGCAATTATTAATAATTAACAAAAAAATTTAGTTATTAACAGCTAATAAAAATCTACTAATAAAAATCTATTCATAAAAAAAATCATAAATACACCAATTTTCTTGATTTTATTACTAACATCTAAAAATAGATAATTACAACTTGTAATTTACAACAATAATCAAATACTAAAGTTTAAATGTTAATTTTCTATATAATAAGTAATAACCATATATATTATATAGTTATATACCATCCAACCTTCAAAATACAAAATGCAAAGGGGAGAAACTTGGGTTGTGGGGACTGTTGTGCCTTGAAGCAGCAGATCGGTGGCCACAACAATAGTAGATAGGACGATGCTTAGTAGTAGCTTGCGGATGGCAGGATGGGCAGCAACAAATTGTGGGAATTGGTTGGACTTGCAGCACGACAGCAGTAGATCACAGGCAACAAGATTGGAGTGTGAAGAGAGGATTTTCTTCCTTCTTGAGGGTGACTTGGGTTGGTTGAGTGTGGCTGTGTGTGAGTTTGTGTTAGTGATATGTGCGTATGCTATGTCGTGTGCCGCGTGCATGTGTTTAGGCATTTAGGTTTTATTATTTTTTTATGCAACCGGATCTGGTACTATTCACAACCCAATCTGATCTGAACTTGAAATTTTTTGGATCTACTCAGGTCGGTACTTTGCCCACTTCTAACTCTTATTGACAATTAAATAGCTAAATTTTTTTAGATAAATATTTTATTTATAAAAGCTCTAATTAAGGATATTATACTTGAAAAACTATACCAAACTGAGTCTTGATAACTTAACAAATTGAAATTAAAGTGGTACTTGGTATTTTGCTTGAAATTTAAATAAACATGAATTAGCATGAATTCTGAATAAAACTCAGTCTTTGAATTTAAATGATGTGTTTTTTTAATCTGAATTGCTGAAAATTAATATAAGTTTTTTGTTTTTTAATTTAAAAAATTAAAACTACTGCTTTTAAATTTATACCCTTACTAATTACAAAATGTCATACAAATGATAAATATCTTAAAGAACTTAAATAAGATAATATGTTATCATAAATAAATCAAGTTCAATTGAATACAACCCTTTATATTGTAAATTAGTATATGTTAATAAAATTTATTATAGTTCTTGATGTTTTTATATGAAAAATATTTATAAAAAGTTATGAAACAAATAATGCTAATTAAAGAAAATAAAAAGATAAAAGTAATAGTAGTCTATCACTATATTATTACAAGTTAAAGATGGGTAATAATGCTAATTATTAACTTTAATTTAGGTAAAGATAAAAATTAATTAATTAGATAGGAGTATTTTGGAGAATATCTTTTAATGATATCATTCAAACTTTTTAAATTAAGTAAAAAAACTAAAAAAAAAAGCTTAATAACTTTATAATTGAAAATTTTTATTGAAATTAAGTTAACTGAATCATTAAATCAAAAAAGCAAAGAGCCCTTAAGTCAATTAAGTCAGTTAAAAGAACAAGCATCCCTTAAGTAGGTAATATTTCAGTATTATGGATTAATACTAAATATTCTTTACATATTTCTTTTTTGTTCTTTTTTGTTTGGTTTGATTGTATGTGTAATTCATTGAAAATTTTCATTTTATGGTTAGGATATTTCACCAAATAGTTTTAGTGTTAAGTATTTCGACTGACTATGTAATACTCTAATACTATGGATTAGATATTAAATAAACTTTATAGTTTTTTAAAATTAAATTAGACCTATTTTTCGTTCATATCAACAACCACAACAACAATAACAATAACAACAATAACAACAATAACAACAACTAAAAGAATAAGAATAATAAGAATAATAATAATATTTTAATTAAGCACAATAATGAAATTATAAACTAAGTAAAATGAAATGGGAACTTGATTCACAAGTCTATAGGAATTAAGTTTCCATTCTTTGATCCTAAAAATATATTATTCCCACACGCTTCATTTCTATTCCTACTTCTATTTTAATTTGTAAACACCATTAATCATTCTTATTTTAAAATTTAATTCCTCAATTCCAAAAATAAACATGCTACTAATTCATTTATTTTATGCCTGAGACACCCAAGGATGATAGTTGGTAGGAGCCTTATTTGGTGTGGAAAAATAGGTAATTATAAAATAAAAATTAATATAGTATATAATAAATATGACTTCTAAATAGTAATTTTAACATAAACAATAAAAATATCATAAATTTTCATTATAAAAATAATAAATTAAATTAACTCAGTTTTCAAACCACAATAATTAATGTTTAATGAATACTTTAGAGATATAACTCTTAAATTATAATTGGCTCACAACAATATCAAAGGTGGCCATTATTGCTCCAAATATATTGTTGAAAGATATTGTAGAAATGGAATTAGATTAACATTGAAGAAACAAATACAATAATGAGAGGTCACTCTGCTCATAACCGAGTGATGGACTGTTATCGGCAGTAGTTCAAGTCGTCACAAAAAAAATTATGGAAACTTAATTTTTTTCTCAATTATAACATATAATTGAATAAAAATAATTATTTTCTTTACCAAAAATTATGAGTGGAGAACATTCCTTAAATATTAGTGAAGGTTAAAATCGAAATAAAATTTTATAAGAATTTATGTATTAATCTTGATAATAATTTAATTTATAAATATCAATTATAATATCATATAATATGAGTTTTAATATTAAATAATAATATCGTATAATAAAAAAAATAAAATAAAATAATGGTAGAAGGAAAGAGAATGGCTTTCGCCCTAACGCGTCTAGTGCCCGTATAAGGAATTGCAAACGGGATTTCATTGGCCAGAAAACCAGGAGTACTTTTACTTTGGAAAGAAATCGAGGAAAGGTATGAGGTATTAATACAGAATCCGATTCGCCCCACCTCTGAGACCAGATTAAGGGCCATTGGATAGTGGCTGACATACGTGTGAGGGCTGCCTTCTTTGGGAAAGCTTTAGAAATTGTAGCTTGCATGGAAGAGCATGAAATACTGCCAAATAAAACAAATATAAAAAGATCTATATGGAAATATGCATTCACAAATGTTTACAAGAAAGCATGCCTCACAGGCCAAGCACGACAGAAGGAAAGAGAGAGAGAATGCAGCTGAGGCTTTCAAGGTTTGCTTGGGCTGCCCGACTAACCATTGAAAATATAAAATTCGGAGGAATAGCTATTACCACCAAAGTGTTTTGCTTCGTTCAATTCTGACTCTTTTTATATGCATGTGACATAGATCATCTCTTGCAAATATTTACAGTTGAAAAATACAGGAGGGCTCAAAACAAGTCAGCAAATCCATGTTTTGGCAGAGGGTGAATTACACTAATCATAAGTCGAAAGCATTGTATTGAAACTTCTGGAGACAGCTAGAGAGGATAAACAAAAAGTTAAACTGCCTTCTTATGCCTCTCGACTTTAGCATCTTGATCTAGAAGATGGTTGACTCCGTGAGTAAGATGATGACAGCACCTGCAATAGAAAGCATGATCTATGGTGAATATTAAAAATTAGTAAGTTAGAAATTAAGGTAAAAGATCCATTCTCAAGCAATACATACATGAATGTAAGTAATCTGGGATATAACTAAGCTAAAAGATCAGGTGGCCAAAGGTGCCAGAAAGATGGATTCCCATCTTCAGTTGGCTATAATATTTCCATATAAAGTGAATCCAAAAAACAAAAAAAAAGGTAAAAGGAAAAAAGATACAGTTGAGGAAAATGCTACCATGGAGGAAATACATCTCATATTGGCTTAAATATATTTTCTTTATTTATTGATATTTGTAATCATTTTCCATTCTTTGATGGAATGTCTAGTTATTTGCTAGGAGCTGCAGAGACAACAATATTACAATACCTGATAAGTCTTTGGCCCTTTCTTTAGTAGAAAACCAGCTGTGTTTAAGTTATCCACAAATATATCGATATCAGGAACTCTTAGGCCAATCCTATCAGCCAAACTGTATATTTCCTGCAGTAAAACAAGTAACTACATGAATGACTTCATATTGATGGGTTAAAACTTATTTCTAGAAATGCCAGATAAAGAATGGTTGCATACAGAAATAGAAAAGCTGTCTTTCTGCTGCAAGTCTGATTGCTTATTGAGGGCACTTAAAAACCGTTTTGCTTCTTTCTGTTGACTCATTCCCCCACTTCGACCAAAATCCACAGAACCATGCTCGTCGACGTACTTATCATACAAGGATTCTCTCATGATTTCGACCACCTCCTGCAAAATACATGCTCAAATAAAATAATAGAATAGTCAAAAGCTTTACTTTTTTTTGGGCACTTAATGAAATTCTAGGTATGGTTAATTATTCAGCTGAAGACTTCAAATAAGTACTTGTTATCTGCAGATTTCAAGTAAGATTGTACTTGTCAAATTCAAACATGTTCTAGGATTGCATCACACCTAAAAATGCAGAACACAACCAGTTTATTTGACCTGAAGAATGATCTAGTGGATGATGGAGCTCATCTTATCATAAGTGACATTACCACATGGCATTGTCTGGTTAATCCACAGCCTAAACACTATTTACAAAGAGTCACAAAATTCTGCATTGTGTACAGGTGCTTATCCTATCGTGGGCACTTATGGTCACTAGATCATCTTCTATTTTAAGCTAACCATTTTTTTCCCCTCAATTTTACCTAAATTTCAAGTTATATCTAATTTGTTTTAAGAAAGTTTTGGTTAAATTTGATACAGAAGATTCTGTGATCATTTCTCAAATCATTATTAGAGATCCTAGCATTTTATAGTTTACAAAGTACGTCAGTGTCCCCTGTAAGTTTGGTAAAAGGCTAATTTAGATTTCAATCCACAGATTTAAATTTTTATGAGAAGTACATTCGGATGACCATTCAGCTAGAACAAAAGTTGCTAGACCATTTTCTAGTCAGATAACTTACTAAAGCATCTTGATCTGTTATTTCTTCTCTCAAATCCAGCCTTGCCCGGGCTTCTGCCAGTCTCACCAAACTCTCAAGCTGCCTTGCTGTTATTGGTGTACCATCAGCTGATGTATTATGATCTCTCAGTTTTAAGTAAAACTTCTGTAATATTTCAGCTGCTGGTTTGGTCATCCTGAGACATATGTAGATTATTTAAACTATTACTTGTGAAGATATTTCTATGCATTTCAGGATAGAGAATACATGTAGAGGTTTCATTAAGAAATCACCTTGGGAATACAAAAGTTCTTGCATAAGCAATATATTTGCGAAGAAGTGGAGCAGGTAATGGATGAAAATCACCATCCTTCTTTGGGTCAAGTCTCAACTTTGAAACGAGAGAACCACTTTTTACACTTAAATCTAAACCACCGGTATTGTGATAGGCTGCATTTCACAAAGAAATAAGGTATATCTTGTAAATGTAACAATTCCAAGCCAATTTGGAGTAATTCAATGTCTAGAATATTTAGAAAGTTGAAAACACAATACCCATCCTGGGTTTTTTGGCAGCTGATGAATGTTCTCGATATCCAGAATGAAGCTGCAAGAAAGACACCCAATCAATATTACACTGTGAATGCCAAATATTACAAAACATTTGTGTGTGCTACCTGAGACCCCCATATATATATATATATAGAGTAATTTTTCAATAAGGGATCCGGATAAGTTAAAAGACAAGAAAATCACACACTCCAATGCCGCATATTTTGTCTTGTAGTTTATTGAAATATTTATTTTTTTATGTGCGTGCGAGTGTGTAATGGCAAAATAGCTAAACTTTAGACAGACTTCCTAGCCACTCAGTAATATGTACCAGTATAAAGTTTCCAGACTGAAGCACTTACTGACATGATGTGCTCTGAAACTCTCTTATCCAGTAATTCGTCAGGCTTATCAAGTAAAATGAAAACCAAATCGAATCGCGAGAGAAGAGCTGCACTCATTTTCAAATTTTCATTCACTGTTTTTGCACGGCTGCAATTAAGAAATTCAATATTGCTAATTATAACCTTTATATAAAATACCACGTAATTTAAAGGAAACCCTATGACTATTCTTCTGCTACATAGCATGAGTTTCAATAGGGGTTATGGATAGAGACTACTCAGAATAGAGCTCTTTCATTAAAGTCATTACAGAGAAACATTACCGGACATAGTGAACTGGAGAATATGAATAATACATTGAAACATCAGAATAACAAAGAATAAGAATGGTTATATTTTGAGTTTCAAGTAACCCACCAAAGGAAAAATAATTTGCAGTGATATAAAAATGTATTATCGTAGTTTTAGGCAAAACACTCTAAATACTTCCATTTTCACATAAAAAATTCATCCATGAAAAATAAAAACTGAATAATAGTACTAAAAGATTACTTATAATGACCACCAACAGGGTTTGCTGCTGCCAAGACTGAAGTTCGTGCTGATAAACTTGCTACAAGTCCAGCTTTTGCTACGGAGACGCACTGTTGTTCCATGGCTTCCAATAGGGCCTGAAGTAATTGCATGAAGGCAACAAAATTAAATTCTAGCCTCAATACTTGGAGATATAAATAAAAAATGAAAATCTGTAAGGAAAAACCTGGTGTTCAGCAGACATTTTATCAAACTCATCAATACAGCATAATCCACTATCAGCAAGTACCATGGCACCTATTCAAAACTTAATTGTCACAAACATGGGTAAACATTCAAATTGAATATTTTTATGATATTAGCTACAAAGACATTATGATTTCCTCTCCAAGACCATGTTTTAGTGACAGAGAGTTCATCCATTAAGAAGTTCAAACCATCACATGAGCCTCCTAAGCCAAGTGAATTAGTGTTCTCACCAGTTAATTACAACCTTTGACCACAAAAAGTCCAAAAGCACAACACTTACATAAATTTTTCCAGTCCTTTTACAAAGCTATCTAAAAACCACTGATATCAAAAGACTTCTAATAACAACGGAATTCAGGTATCTAATTTTTACCCTACATTAATTCTAGGAATAATAAACTAGAAAATTTTGAAGGATGGGAAAGGGAACACATTTCATAATAGTCTTGTGCTCCATTTTGCTTACAATTGTTGAATCCACTATGTTATTTTGCCAGGTAGATTTAAAGTGAAAAAACAAGTTAGCCAAAACATTACACAAGTTAAAAAACAAGCATGAAGTAAATGTCTACCAGCCTCAAATGCATAATCATTTGTCACTGAATCCTTCACTATAGCAACAGTGAGACCAGCCTTGGTCGTGGCATTACCGCACACATAGATGCCACGAGGAGACACAGCAGCTGCGGCTTGTAGTAATTGGCTCTTACCTAGACCAGGATCACCTAGCACAACGAAGACCAACAATGAACAAGTTTGTCTTCTCCACCATGTCAGAAACATGCTTATGTCGACTTTTGATGTAAAATTTTTATTATACCAATTTATAAGTGAGGCAAAATAGAAATCCAATTTTAATTTTTTAACAAAGGCAGCAGAGAAAATGAAGCATACCAACAACAATGACATGGATGTCTCCTCTGACAGGAACCTTGTTCTGATCCATTGAATGTTTCCGCACACCACCAAAAAGTGCTAAAGTTATTCCAGCTGTAAGTATTCAATAAACTTGCATAAACATACCATTCTAATAGTCAACTCTTGATACCTTGCTAGCAGTTTCAAAGTGCAAGCAGCAAAAGTAGGTAGTATACAATTAAACATATGGCTCACATCATGCTACTTGGCATCACAATCATTCCAAGAATAATGGCAGATGTCACCAGGCGAAGTAATGATGAGAACAAGTAAATGAGAGTCACCAGGCAAAGTAATGATGAGAACAACTAAATTTCATATCTAAACTCGAATCATTCTCCAAAATGTTGTTATTTTTGCTCATTTTAGCAATAATGCCCCTTCCCCAAAAGCTTGGACAAGGAGTTTTTGTTGGAGAATTTCACGCTAGAAAGCAACACATTATATGATTCCCAAAGAGGCAGAACATCATATTCGTAGTCAAAAGATAAGTGCAAGTTATAGAATGATAGGTAGATAAGTAAAACCAGTACCAGAAAATAAGTTATAACGTCTACCTTTAACAAGTTCATGTCCATATATAGATGGACATATAGATTGAACTATTTGCCGGAAGATATCAGAACCAGATTCCTCTGAGAATTTTACAATAAATTCCAAATCCCTAGGAGAAAATGAGAATAAATCAGCCTGATCTGAAGATCTAGCATTGCAATTAGAACCTTGCAAATCCTCAGTATCAGACTGTGACTTGGAATTTTTAATGGAAACAGCTTCCAGAAACAAGTAGTAGAATCCTTGACTTTTGCTTTTTGATTTACCTGAAAAATGATCAAATTTCACTCACAATGGTAGTTATGGGGAATAACTATAAGATATGCTATCCGTGTATATAAACTATTTTAGCTATAGGTACATATTGTTTAAAATATTACTGCATTTGGTAGAGTATGTACTTTGCCAGTAAGTATCCTAAGAAATCTTGAAATTGAGAACCCCAACTGAAATCACATTAATCATGTAGTGAGATGATCATTGCGTGACTTATTATTCTTCGTTACATAATGAAATATTAATAACATTGCAGAAGCATCACTCTAACATGGCATAATACAGGCCTGTAGCATAAAAGTTTCATGAATTTGTAGCATGATTCTACATGACATCCCTTCCAGGTGAATCATGCTGCCTAAGATTATCGCACTGATTACAGTACTTTATCAATGACCTTATCCAGCTGCCTAGGAAGTTAAAATGCATGTAAAAGAGATACATAAATAGAGGTCATGTGAGGATTTATGAAAATATGAATATTACATGCGGATATTGGCTATAATAAATTTTCAGGGCAGGACGAAGACGTGAACAATGTTTACAAATCAGAAAAACATCTTCACTATACCTCCACCAATGTCCATGTAATTGTTAATTACTCTTATGATTCCAGTAACAGTTACAACATCTCCAGGGATACATGCATCAACAAGATCTTCACACAGTTCACATTCCACTGTACGTGGCACTCGGCCTTCTTCATGGTCCTGAGATTTTAGCAACTCCTGCAACCTGGGGAGGTACATAAAGAAAACAAGTTAAAACAATTAAACCCGAGAAGTTATGATGGAGAATGGCTATGCACTTTAAATAAACTCACAAAACAACTGAATCCAAAGTTTGAATTAAGGTGCTTACCTTAGTTTCTGAAAATCTATTTTCCTAGCAGAAGAACGAATTGGAGTAAATGTTTTGCTCTTGCACCCATGTAATGTGCAAACTAATGGCGGTGAGAATTTTCCCTCGGGAAATATACGCGGAATTTCAGATTTGCACTTTGAGCATTCAAAATTCATCTGTACAACCAAAGGCCTGACTGTGCCAGCTTTTACTACTGTACCACGCATGGATACTAGCTTGTCTGAAATTTCAACAATAATTTGTGACCTACAACCTTCTCTTAACATAACAAAAGTTCACAGAATTCAAATTTTAATTTACCGATATATGCTGCTTTCAAATTCTTCAAAGCTATCATAGATTCAGGATAATTGTATGGACGGATGTTTATCTTCATGCCATCCTCCAACTTGTTCTTGCATTGTGTTAACAGAACCTGCTCCAACATGCAAGTAACTAATAATTGTTTGGAAGTGATTTGGTAACCAAAAAAGAACTTTCAAACAAATAAATAAACGATTTTTGTGATTTTCTGATTGTGTTTCATTGAGATAATACACATAAGTAATTTTCAGAATTTACGTATAATGCTCTTAAAATTTATTTTGAATAATTATTTGATAGTTACAGATTCTAAAATAAATGTACAATGCACTTGAAGTACATTTGCGAGAAGCACTTGAAAAGTACTTCTAAAAAAGCGCTTCAAAAGCAAATGCATCCTAAATATTCTCGCCCCACTAAAACTCAATCTGAAAAAAATAGAACCGTTCTGGTAATAAAGCTTGTACCTTGTGCACTGCAGCACTCATACATGAGAGAGTTATTCGAGGTTTCTCTTCTAAAGTTTCAAAAAACAACTCAACATCACATATTTTTCGAAATTTCTGAAAATCAAGTGACAAAATTAACACGCTTCCATCATCCTTCACCTGATCCGCATCAATTAACACAGCTAATTAATCAACAACAAAATTGACAATAAAATAAAAATAGCTATTGATGATGTGTTGACCTGCAAAGCCAGATCTAGGCCTGGAGAAACAGAGAAGAAGCGAATGAGATCAATGGTGAGGATCAACTTATCCTCGTCTATCGAGAGCTCGTTGTCGGCAAAGTATATGGCCAAGATGTTTTCGATTTCACTTGTATCGGCCGTGAAATTCAAGCAATCTCCATTAGTTATGTACATCCCGATCGAATGTTGACTTACCGAGTTGCCGGTTGCAAGGTGTTTGTTAAATTGTTCAAATTTTGCTTTTCGTTGTTTTGGCGGGAAAAATAAATGGAAAACAAGAGGCGTGTTCTGGAAGATGGAGGGAGTTGTTCTCTAATCATGCGCGTAAGCGAGCGGGCCGGCCTTCGACCGGTTCCGGTTTGGTCGGTTTTTTAACTCTGGAAACAGAGTTTAACCTTGAGTTTGCCATGATTGCCGCTGGCTGTCGCTCTATGTTGTTAAGCTTGCCCTTGATTCCATTGAATTTGCTGATAAAAAATTTAGCTTTGATTCACGGCTTCAACATCTTCTATACTAGCAAAGCAACGAGAAAATGAGATCTTTGCTGCAGTTAACCGAAACACTAAATGAAAAAATAATAAGGGTTTGATTGTTAAATGTTTGAAATTTGAAATTTTATTAATTTCAGATTATTTTTTAAATCTTTTTTATTTTTATAATTTATGACTATTTAATATTTATATTTGAATTAAAAATAGATCTTTGTGATTTTTATTTTAATAAAAAAAGTTCACGTAGAAAGTAATATTATATCCAAAATTTATCTCTATTAAATATATTTATTTCTTAAACTATAATACACAATCTCTTTTTTTTTAACTTATAAGGATATAAATATCAAATAATTATATTTAAGATATTTTTTATTTATAAAAACTCTTAAGACATTACTTAGGACCAGTTCGATAATGCTATATAATTTTTAAAATAATTATTTTTAATTATACTATAAAAATAATTAGCAGTGAAGAAAATTAGTTAAACATTTAGTAGAATTTATTTCTTAAAGTTTTATGAATTTTAAAAGTGTCTGTATGTGTTTAGTAAATCTTACTATTAAATTATTGTAATAATATAAATGATTGAATTAAATATAATATTAAATAAAATTTATTTAATATTATATTTACATATATATGTGTACACACACACATATAATTTTTTTATTATGTGTATATAATAATTGATAACTAATTTTTTTTTTTGATATCTCAATAGAACTGGTAATAATAATAATATTTTTAAAGTTAATAATTTTATTTCCTTATTAATAAAGATAATCTTGAATTTTTATAATATATATGAGGATATATATGAAATTATATTGAACATAAAGGTAATTTTCAAAATCAGATTTTAAAAACTACTTTTTCCCTACTTTTCAAAATTTGTTATATAATAAAGTAATTTTACTAAAGTGATTTCCAAAAAAAATTACAAACACCAAAATTATCTCTTAGCTATTCAAAATCACTTTTGAATATTGTAAAAGCAATCCCAAATGGACTCTTATATTCAAATGTTAAAAAAAAAACATAAAAGCAACCACGTCATCATATACTTGTATTTAAATCCATTCAAATTTCAACTAAATTCATACCAATCCAAATTTTAAGTAAAAAACAAATGCTGCATAACTCTCATTAGGCTAAAGTTATTTAAATATTTAAGTGAATGTATGAATTTCTTTTGTGTTAGTCGCAAAATTACTTGCACTACTTTGAATTAAAATGACATTAGTTAAATTTATTCTTGTTTAAAAGTACTGCAATATTAGGTGTGTCAAAACTCAAAAGGAAGCTCATTAACGTAATATTGATAATGTAATAAGGGGATGAATCAAAATTATTCATAAATATTAATCATCTAATAATCATGTCAAACATTAAAAAAAATTGATGATTTATGATAGTTGATCCATACTACATATTAAAAAAAAAAAGGTAATACTATATATTAAAAAAAAAGATAAGTCTTATGTTACATTTGGTGTAACAAACAACCAATGTATATGGGTCATTAGATTTGATATTTTTTAATCTAAGGGATGAAAATAATTCTAACCTAAAACTAGGTATGGGTGAAATGGTTATTTATAATAAATTTTATTTTTAGTCACATATGTACTTTTTTTAAATAAGTAAATATCCTCCATAATAATTAAAAAATATAATAATTATTAAATGGGTTATAATTATATTTGTAATAAAATAATAATTATAATTATATTATAATTAATTGATCTATTAATAAAAATTAATAATAATAATTCAAAAATTAATTATTGTTAATAATTAATTCGTGAACAATACTTCTGAATAAATTATAAATAATATAAAGTGACCTGAATATAGAGTGGTTTATTTGAATTGTAGGAATCATAATTAGAATGAATTACTTACCATTTATATGTTAACTTTGCCTTAGAATCAAAATCAAAATGAGTTAAATTGTAATAAATTATTATAAAATTCTTAATTAATTTTGTCACAATTATTATTTTATATTTTAAATATTATTATTATTCAAAAATTAATTATTAACAATAATAAATTTTAATTATTATTATTGATAATTTAACCAAAAACTTGTCATTAATTATTGTTAATAGATTAATTAATTAATTATGATACTTTTTATTTTTGCTATTACCACTAATGATAATAATCAATTTAAAAATTATAATTATAATTATAATTACGATCCATTTAATAATTATTATATTTTAATTAAATAAATGGTATTTAAAATAGAGTATAAAGAGAAAATAAAATTTATAATATAAAAATATTTTATAATATTTATGCATAAATTATAAATAACACAAAATATAAGAGGTTTAATGATATTTCACAAGTCAATTGTAACTAACATAACTCAATGAGACCCTTAAAAAAATAAATCCATTATATTGTTAATGTCAAATCATAATATAAGAACATTGGGAAACTGTTAACTTACAGTTTGCTATAAGTTACAGTACTCACAGAGGTATATAGGGTCCATTATAACAGTTGTGAATCCGATATATCTTTGTGAGTGTTGTATCTTGTTAGCCTAATAGGTTATAAATATTATGATTTTGATGATAACAAACATATGCATTAAAGTGTTTCATTTTGTATTTCACAAGTTCATTAGTTTTGAAGGATAATAAATCAAGTGAAATCAAGTTCAAGACACTCAACGGAAGAAGCAATTTCAACGAATAATTTATCGACAATTTTCAGTAAAAAGCGGGGTATGATTTAATTTATCTTGGACAAGATTTGTGAAGCTCAATTTTATGTTAATAAAATAATTATTTTTCAAGTTAAATACTTTTATGTTTATGAGATAAAATATTTTGTGGATTAAAGTATTTTGGATAAAAATAAAAATGTTTTAAATTTCGGAGTTGGACTTATTTGCTAAATTCTAAAACATTTGGGCTTTATTGTAACTTATAATAGATTGTGGGCTTAAGTGAAAAGTTTTGAAAACTTTAAAAATTATGGTGATTTAGTTAAAATTCAAAAAGGACTTATTTGAAAAGATTTTCTTTAGTTTGGTCCACACTATAATTTCAGAATGTTTTTAGGAATTAAATAATAATTAAAATTTCTGAGATTGGGTCTGTTTGAAAAGTTTTATAACGTTTTCAGTCATAACATAATTTAAATAAGTTTTGAGGTAAAACTGTAATTTCGTGAACAGTGTTACTGTAGTAAAATTGAAAATTAACGGTAACTTCATTTATTTAATGCGGGGATCCGGTTAAATTAAAGGCTCGCTTTGGCCGCATTGAAAGATTTGGAATTTGATAACGGCTAGTTTTGAGCTTTAACTATTAAAACTCAACTCCAACTTCATTTCAAAAGTTTAAATGACAAGAAAAAAACATGTTTGTAAAACATTTATTGAGCTTCCATATTGCATATCACATTAGATTAAATCATTCTTGAGCCATTATTTGTGAATATACTCTTGTGAGAGTCTTTTCTTTGTAATTTCTATTTTGTATTGTATTAAGAGTGTTCAAGTGAGGGAAACACTTGGGGTAAAGAGATTAGGGTGATAATCTCTTGATTGTAAAGGTCCATTGACACCTTAGAAGTCAATTATAAACATTTGAAGCCTTAGGAGGCTTGGATAGTGAAATTCTCAAGCTCGGTTGGCTTAGAGGCGTGGACGTAGGCGGGAATTGCCGAACCACGTAAAAATTGCTGTGTTTGGATTATCTTCCCTTACTCATTTATTTTGCAAGCATTGCCTAATTTATTATATTTGGTTTAATTCCTGTAAAACTTAATTTTTGTTTGCATTAAAGCATTAGATTGAATTATTTGTAAAATAAATTTTAATAACCCAATTCACCCCCCTCTTGGGTTGCTTATTTGTATTTTATATCTTACAGCAAGTTATAAAAATAGTATTTCCCAAAAACATTATACTTCTCCTATAATTTGTGCATCATCGCCTCTTTGGACAAAAATCTTCAGCTGCTATAAATGGCATCTAATTCTTTCTCTTTGTAAAAAATAATAGTACGCTTCCATTCTTTTTCAAATGATGAGATTTATTATTTAAATAAGTAGTTATCTCTTTTTATGATCAATAAGGCATTGACATGTTGTGGATGGCATTTTTTGCTCTCGATCATTCAAGGCGATGAGCTAAATAATAATAATAATAATAATAATAATAATAATAATAATAATAATAATAATAATAATAATAATAATAATAATAATAATAAATATTTACATTATTAGTGGATTGAATTCTTTATGTAGTTTTTTAAGGAGCCCAATACATTTCAATGAGTATTTATTTTTTTATTTGAATAAAGAATTATGAGGAGTGAGAATGATAAGATTAAAAGTGTGAAGTCAGATTACTTATGCTAAAATAGAAGTATAAAATAAGAATCTCATTATGTATTCATTTTATCTTGAATTTAGAGAGAATTATTTTAAATTATAATTTTTAATTATAAAGTAAAAAAATATATTTCTAAAATAAACTCTTTATTTTATTATTAATTTTAATAAAATAAGTTCATAATAATTATTAATATTTTTAATTATGTAAATCACAAAAAATTTCATTGATTTTAAGTTTAACTATGTAAATTAGAAAGTATTGATAAGAGCAATACAAGTGAAACATTATTATTGATAAAATAGTACAAAATTAATATTATTTTAGAATAAACTATTTATTATTATTAATTATTAATATCAGATAATTATAATACTATTGAAATTAAATACATAAAATACTATTAAGTTTTCACATAAAGATATTATATGGTAATATTATTTGTTCTCTATGATTGTAATAATATTATTTTTAAGTAATTGTAACTTAGAATGAATATAAATTAATAAATGCAGTATTATTAAATAATATGAAACTATTATATTAAATAAGATTATATTAATATTTTTAAATAATTATACATTATTTTATTTTAATAAATATAATTGTATTATATTTAGTAGTTTGTTTTAATAATATAATTATGTCATATTTAAGGCTAAGGATAAAAAAGAAAATTATCGCTCCTGCCTCTCTCATGGATGTGGAAATCTCACTCCTTACTCTAATTGTGGGTAGAACCTATGGAGTGGGATCCCCACTTTCACTCTTAAATATGTAAACTTTGAAGTAAGAGAACTTTCACATTTCTTGCTCCCACTCTAGTAATTTAATTAATCTTACTCAATTTTATTCTAAAGATTTATCTTCAACGGAGCTCCTCAGGCTTAATTTGGTACCTCTATTATAGATATACAATTTAATGTCAAATTTGTTGAGATTCGAAACTAAATAAGGTTGGTGCCACCACCATGAGTCATGGGGGCCAATTGCCATGGTTTGGCTTGGGGCCTTGTGCTGAGCCTTGACAATAATTGGACGTACTTATAGTGAGAGAGGAAATAAGGTAAGGATAATGTGTTGGCTGGGGCACAGCAGTAGAGCGCATGCTACGGCATGGGAGCAAGCAATGTTGGGCAACGCGTGCAAAAGTGTGCATGGGTGGCATACACAGCAACTCATTAGACTAAAGCACAGTTATGATGTGCAATTTCTTTACTTGAATATAATATAATTAACCATGAGTTAACAAACTCTCTTAAAAATTAAAATAATAATAACAACAACAACAACAACAACCATCATTATCATCATCATCATCATCATCAAATAATTAATTATAAAGTATTGATGACATAAGTAATAACATAAGTGATGATGTAATTGGAAATGTTATAGAAATATTTTAGAATTTTAAAAATTACTAAGATATTTATGAAAACATAAATCTCCACCATTAATCAAGTGCTATGATGGAAAAACACTAATTTGTAGAAATTATCAATATATTTATAGAAAGCTAAATCTTCACTATTAATTAAGTATTATGATTACAAAACTTTAACCATCCATTGGTCTTAGGAAATCGAATAAATACCTCTCTAACCCTTTCATTTTCCATAAGTCATAGAAATCCAATTCATTTTTATTCTAAGTCAAAGTATCAATAATAAAGACATTCTTAAGTTAGGGAGGTTTCGAAGAATCAAGGAAAAGATGTAAGTAGCACTTCACTTTAACTGCAATGTAAGAACAATATTCTTTTATGCTTAAATTTAGCTTTAAATAATAGTTCTTGTCATGCTAGATTTATTTTTAATAGTCCTTTAATTTGTAATGATTATTACAATGTGATTGGTTATTATCTAACCTCTATATGGGCTGCTATATCGTTTATATTATAGTACTTTTTTAATCATTCTCATATGGTCGGCTATGTCGCCTATAATATGATATTTTATTACTTACTCTTTGCACGGTCAGTTATCTCATCTAATAGATGATACTTTTATTTAATTATGTCATGTTCTGCTCTGCCGCCTATATTATGATATTTTCTTATTTTCTCTTTGTATGAACAACTTAGTTGTCCATATTATAATTCTATTGGTTTAATTTCTATATGAATGTCATTACTGCTTATATAAAAAATTATTGTTTTAGAATAATTTTTTGTTTTGGCTTTATTATATATATAAAAATTTCACATGCTATGATATAAGTTGCATATGAACATAAGCATTTCATGAATTTCTTCATAAAGAAGATATTTTAAATGAATGTGTTGTTATACTACTAGGTGGCAAAATTTACAAAGAGGATAAGCCCTCTAAACTAAGTAAAAAGAAATCTTTTGGGGATAGCGACACATAGTACCTAAAAGATCAATTAAATAGGCCCAATGGCATATTATTTAATGTTAGCCTTGTAATACAACAAACCTAAAGCCCTAACAAAATTCTTTTATATTTAAGTTTCATTTAAAAAACTTCGCATTCATTTCATTTAGTCATTCATGTACTTAATAGTTAATATATGCATTAAGTGCTGACTTACTGGACATTAGGCTCATGTAGTCCTTATATTAAAAAAATTGGAAAATAGGGCGAGCTGACTCTAAGTCCCAACAAACCTTGAGTTATATATAATGGGTTTAACTTGTATGTTCATCCAAACATAAATAATATAAGTTTATTTAGCTACAGTATTAGTTTTGAGATATGTTACTAAGAAATTTTTATATTTTATAATATAATTTTTATGTAACAAACCTTTATGTTCTATATTTATAAAAAGCTTATTTAAAATCTTTATCTATACTCAAAATGTTGAATATTCAATATTTTTAAAAATCACCTTAGTTACAATTATAAATGTGAGGTGTTATAACAGTAAATATGTAGGCTTGTGGCTTAGTAAGCGTACGGCCACAAGGGAAATGGACATGCTAGTGCTAGATGCTTGGGCTCACAGACATAGGGTGCACAGACAGAAAGCGCTAAGGTTCATGAGTAAGCATAGCATGGGCAAGCAAGGGTGTTCAACAACGTGCGAGATAGTTGCTAGATTACATGGGTAATTGTGAAGATGTGGCTCAGTGGCGAGTCAAAGTGCACGCAAAGGTGGTGCAGCAAAGTAAGGCATGCACATGGAGCTGAATCATGCAAACATAAGAGGCGTCATGTGATAACTGTGGGCAAATAATTATTACAAATATAGAGCATGGTTGGCAAAGCTTTTCCAAGAGATAGGCTAGAATTAAGCATGAGTGGAGGACATGACCTTAGAATGCTAGAAATGAGAAAACATAGTAAGTAGGTAGCGACAGTTACACACTAAGAGAGTGGGCAATGTCAATTATGTTGCACAACTTTCTTATCTAGACTTATGGGCAGTGGTTGCCTTATTCCTTAGGGAAGTAGAGATGTGCTCTTTGTACATGCTTAGTAGGGGCCAAAAATCTTAAGGATGGGTTTGAGGTAGCATGTGTGTATCACGCCACCTAGCTTTAGCAAGTGGGGTGTCACTTGCAAACCTTGTATATAGGTAGTAGGGGAGAGTATGTGAAAGGGTGAGTTTTTAGTGAGCATTATCTCTTTAACATACATTACTTGAACTATTATAATCTTTACTTATTGTAGAATAGAAAAGTTAAAGGTTGATGCCTTCATAAAAACTAATATTTATGTTCGGTGTTTGTATACATGGTTATTCTTTATGTTGGTGAGAAAAACACCCTTACATAATCTTCATTGCGCAAGTGTTGACGTGCTTCGTACAAATCACTTTCATTGGATTTTTTATTTGGTTGGCTAAGTAAGGTCTTAGCACCATCACGCTCGTTGCCACACGTATTTTGAGAAAAGCTCAGTGACAACTGATATTAGAGCATGATTTACTTTATTATAGACAAAGCTTAAAGTAAAAAAAGGCTCGACAAGTCAATTTACGAATAATTGATTGCGTAGTTTCGGGACAAAACTACTTTGCAAGAGTATAGTTGTGTATTTCAAAGAAAGTCATAATGGTAAAAATCAAACATCATTGAAGAGTTAACAAGGATAGATTGGTGGGCTTAAGGACCATCGTAGGCACTATTCAGCCTAAACTGGAGAGTTTGGCAAAGAATAAAGAAGTTAACTCTATATAGATAGCGGGCGCTAAAGAGACTTGTTCAAAGTTTGTAAGTGAGTTCTCAGACAAACTGGATAAAGTCATGGAAGATGTGACTACACTAGTGGAAGTGCTGAAAGATGACATCGAAAACCTTGAAGAAAAGGTGGGTTTACTGAAACAAGCAGTAAGCAATACCCTTTATGGGAAGGAGGGACCTTTCAAGGTAAAAGTGCCCAAACCTAAAGCTTATAGTAGAACTCATAATGCTAAAGGGTTAGAGAATTTCTTGTGGGATGTAGAGTAGTACTTTAGGGCTACTCGTTTACTTGAAAAGGAAGCGAGTCACCATTATAAGCATGTACCTCAAAGGAGGGACGAAATTATAATGGCAGAGTAGGCTTCAAGAAGATGCGAAAGCTCAGTGACTAGCAATTAAGTTGTGAGACATGCTAAAAAAAGAACTAAAGGGTTAGTTCTTATCAGAGAATGCTAGTTGGCTTGTGAGGAGAGCCTAAAGAAACTTAAGCATACTTGTTTGGTAAGAAATTATGTCAAAGAATTCATCTCGTTGATATTGGACATCAAGAATATGGCAGATTAAGATAAGCTCCTTAAATTCATCTTGGGTTTATGGCTATAGGCGTAAATAAAGTTATGAAGGCCTATGAGGTATAGAATTTTTGTATAATGCCAAGGTGCACATTCTTACCTATCTTGCACTTGGATTAGGGGCATAAAGGAGCCTTGCATGGTCTAATGCGAGTAGGCTAGAACCATCACTCTAGGCTACAAACGATGGTTTGGTTGAAAGGAATTCAACAATGATGTCAGTGGTTGAAAAGTTCTAATGTGCTTATAATTTATACATGATTTTATTGTTTCCTAACTTAATTTTATATTAAATTCTATTTTATTATGTTAATTTTGATTTTTATATTTTGTTATTTTAGGTAAAATATAGGAATAAAGAGAAATTAAATTAAGATATTTAAGTAAGAAGATTTTAAGGAGGAAACTAATTGGAAACTGAAGGAAAGTGTAACACTCCACCCTTATGATTGTAACTAAAGTGGTTAAATCAGGTGTAACATTAAGCATTTGTGGGAAAAATTTCAAAATAAGTATTTTATAAATATATAACATAAGATATTTATTGCACGAAAAAGACTATATAAAAGGTTTGTAAAAAAAAAAAACTTAGTTACAAAGTTAACAATTCTCTTAGTAACATGTTACCAACTAATTCCATAAACAAGCTGGTTGGATTTATGCTTAGATAAAAACACAGTTAAGCCCATTGTGTAACCTAAGGTCTGTTATATCCATATGTACTTTGCCTTAATTAGGACTTGGCGTCAGCTTTTTCTTACTCAGTTCCTGCAATGTAAGAACTACGTGAGCTAATGCTCAGTAAATAAATACTTGATACATGTATTACCTACCATGCACATGAATGTCTTTGTAAAATAAGTGTTAAATCTTTTATATGAAACTTCAAAATATAAAGAATGGTATTAGGGCCCTAGGTTTGTTGAACTACAATACTAGCATTTCATACCATGTCCTTGGGCTTAAATTAATTGATCCATTGGGTGTTACGTATCGCCATCCCCAAAAGATCTGTTTTCTTAGCTTAGAGGACTTGCCCTCTTTATGAATACTTGCCACCTAGTAGTACAGTAATTCTTTTTTTCTTCAAATTCATTAAAATATCTCTTTATGAAATCACTCATGAAATGCATGAAACCAATGCAACTTATGCCACAGCATGTAAATTTTTCAAATGTATAATAAAACAAAACATGAAACTAATTTAAGACAATAACATCTAATATAGGCGGCAATGCCGTCCATACAGAAATTAAAGAAATAGAATTTTAATATAGGCGGCAGAGCTGACCATGTAAAAAGTAATAGCAACATCATATTTTAGGCGGCATGCCGACCATGGCATGACAAAATAAGAGCATCACATATTAGGCGGCATAACCGACAATCCAATCAAGTAAGTAAACATAACATCCTAGGCGGCATAGCCAGCCATATGGGATTTAATAATCGTCAATCACACCACAATAATAATTATTATAAGATAAAAGATTATTTAAAACTAAACCTAACATAAGAGAATATTTACTTAAAACTAATTTTAACATATGGTCCTTACATTACAGTTAAAGTGAAGTATTACTTAGCTGTTTTCTTTGATTCTCCTAAACCTTCCTTCTTAAACTTGAGAATTTCTTCACTAGTGATGCTTTGGCTTAGAATGGAAATAGATGAGATTTCTAGAGTTTATGGAAAATGCAAGGGTTAAGAGGTATTTATAAGATTGTCTAAGTCCCATGAGTGGCTAGAATTTTATCATCATATCATTTTATTAATGATAGAGATTTATTTTTCTATAAATATCTTTGTGATTTCTAGAATGCTAAGATTTTGCCACCTAGCACTTAATTAATGATGAAGATTTATCTCTTTATAAATATCTTAGTAATTTCTAGAATTTCTAAATTTCTACAATATTTCTTATTACATTATCACTTATGTCATTGCTTATGTCATCATTACTTTTAATTATTAATTTTTCTTTTCATAAATATCTTAGTAATTTCTAGAATTCCTAATATCTTTACAATATTTCTTATTACATCATCACTTATGTTATTACTTATGTCATTATTAATTTATCTTTCCATAAATATCTTAGTAATTTTTAGAATTCCTAATATCTCTACAACATTTCTTATTACATCATCACTTATGTCATTGCTTATGTCATTATTAATTTATCTTTCTATAAATATCTTAGTAATTTCTAGAATTCCTAATATCTCTACAATATTTTTTATTACATCATCACTTATGTTATTGCTTATGTCATTATTAATTTATCTTTCCATAAATATCTTGTAATTTTTAGAATTCCTAATATCTCTACAACATTTCTTATTACATCATCACTTATGTCATTGCTTATGTCATTATTAATTTATCTTTCTATAAATATCTTAGTAATTTCTAGAATTCTTAATATCTCTACAATTCTTGTTACATTATTACTTATGTCATTTTATTATTATACTTTATTATTATAATAATAAATACTTAAGAGAGCTTATTATGTTAATTATATTATATTCAAATAAGAAGATTGTACCTCACAAAAAACAATGGAGTTAAAATGGAAAAATTGAAGCCAAGGCTTAATCTTGGAAACCATCCATGTGAAGAATAAAAGAAAAAATGAAAAAGATGCTTTAAAGAGAACAACTACCTTTGTTTTAAGTTAGCTTCACGTGCATGCATGAACAAAAGTGGCAGCTGGATTTTTGTTTTTAATTCTTTCCATATAAAGATTTTAAGGCCATGATTGAGGGATTATAAAAGAAATGGTACAGCCACAGAAGAGAAAGACAACCACACATATAAAAGAGCAGAAGAAGAAAAAAAATAGAAAGTAGTTGCATGTTTTGAGTCAAAGCCAAGAGCAACATGAGCAATTTAAAAGAGGAAGAAGACATGTAAATTCTTGAGTTTTTTTCTTTGTCTTTTCTCTATATGTCTTGCTTGAATGTTCCCAATTAAATTCATGGATTCTCTTTATATTCCCATAAACTAAGTTATTTTGCTAGAGCTATGATATAGCCTAAATATGAAGACTTAATTCCATAAATATGTGTTTTTTTAATTTATTACTTTATGGTTGAGTGTCCATTATTGTGTTTAATGCTTTTAAGTATCTGGCTAATATTTAAATAATTTAAGGATACATAATTAGATCGAGAGAAGATTTATGTATTTTTGCTTTGCGTAATGGATACTATGAATTGAACAAAAGACAGAGATGGGCCAACATAATTCGTGCAGTTTTCCTAAGAATTTCTATAGACCTTAATGAATCTTTACAAATTTAAATTCACATAGAGATATAGTGAGTTAATATGTGAATGTATTTTTAATATTACTCGAGAGAAGATATTAAATAGATTAGGTAAATTCACTGTTAACATAGGTAATAATCTTTAATAGTATAGATGAAGGATTAAATTAAATTAGTTATGGTGAAAACGAATGTCCTAGTGTCTTAATCTCCTAGTAATTTTTATTACTGCTTGCATCTTTATTTAATTTCTAGTTATTTTAGTTTATTTTAATTTTTAATCTAAGTTCACCTAATCAGTTATTTAAATAACTTTGGGTTAAAATAATTTCAGGAATTGATAGAATGTACAATCTCTATGTGACGATACTCTACTCTTTATAATATTACTTATGCCAACTAGTACATTTGCTAATTTACGCATTAAGCACGTTTAAGTTACGAAAGGGCTTGATGAGTATTCTATGACATCTAGGAAATTTGTGGCTGGAAAGTCACAAGGCCTCAACTAAACAAGTTGTTAGAAGAAGATGTGAACCAAAACGAAGGGGAATCAAAAGTTAAGTCATTAGCTGAGGGTTTCGATTGCTGGAAGACTCATCACAATGAGAATGTAGAGGGCATTCAGAGTGGTAATGGTCATAGTGAGTTCTTGTTGAATGAGGAAGATTGTAGGTGCCGTAACAAGGAAGCGTGGGGCTTTAAGCCAACAAGTAGAATTTCAGTTATATCTTTTCGTTAAGCGGTTTAGTTTGTGATGGTGTTGTTAGGGGTAGCAGCATTATTCTCTATTTATAGATGCACATGTGAGAGCCATAAGCATCATGTGTGCGGCGAAGGGTTATAAACCAGTAAGATGGAAAGGCAGCAAGCATAAGGTTTGGTGCCAAAGTCCACAAGTAAGAGCTTAGACAGGCACAATGACTTGGGAAAAGTTAAAAGGGAACAACTGGCAGTAAAGGGAACATTCTCAAAGAGAATGACTAGTGGGTGTGTCACTAGCATAGAGTTATCATGTGCTTGAAAAATGATTTCACATGGGCTAAACATCTCATGGACTGAGGGATGGCATAACAAATGCGTGGAGAGCCTAACATTAGTATATAATGGCGTGCCTAGACAAGGAAGCATTGACTTTATTATTGCTATATGTGGGGGAGGTTATGGCGCTAAGATTATCCTATCGACGAGAACATCGTGCTTTTTAGGCTTAGGACGTTTATCACCACTATAAGTCATAGAGACCAACCATCGTGGTTTCGCTTGGGCCTTTATACATAGCCTTATCAGCAATCGGGTGTGCTTGTGGTGAGCGTAGAAACAAGGCAAGGTTGGCACATTGGCTTGGATACGACAGTAGAGCATACAACGCGACATGGGTGCAAGTAATTTTGGTTAGTGTGTGTAAGAGCGTGCATGAGTAGCATACATAATAACTCGTTAAACTGAGATAGAGTGGATGTGCAAGCTTATAAAGCAGTGGGCATACAGGCATGAGGCCAATGGATGTGTGGGCGCGGGACGCTTAGGCGTATAAGCGTGATGCTCAACAGCATGTGAGACAGTTGCTAGATTGCGTAGGTAGTTGTGAAGATATGGCTTAGTGGTGGGTTGGAGTACACACTAAGATGCAGCACAGTGAGGCATGCACGTGGTGCTAAATCATGCGAACATGAGAGACGTCATGCGATGATTATGGGTGAAAAGCTACTATAGACATGGAGCATGGTTGGTCGAGCTTCTTTAAGAGTTCAGCTAAAATTAAGCATGAGTGTGAGACATAGCCTCAAAACGCTAGATAAGAGGAATAGTAGTGGCGTTACATACTAAGAGAATAAGCAGCAGTAGTTATGTCCCACAACTTCTTTGTCTAGACTTATAGGTCGTGGTTGTTTTATTCCTTAGGGAAGTAGAGATATACTCTTGAACATGCTTCATGAGGGCTGAAAATCTTAGAGATGGATTTGAGGTGACGTGTGCATGTCACACCACCTAGCCTTAGCAAATAAAGGTGTCACTTGCAAACCTCGTATATAGGTAGTGAGAGGGTGTATGTGAGGGTGTGAGTTTTTAGTGAGCATTGTGTCCTTGGCAGAAATTACTTAAACTATTGTAATATTTTCTTGTTGCAAAATAGAAAAATTGGGTGTCAATGCCTCTATAAAAACTAATACTTATGTTTGATGTTTGTGTGAGTGGTTGTTCTTTGTGTTAGTGAGAAAAACGCCCATGCATAACCTTCTTTATGCGAGTATTAATGCACTTCCTACAAACCCCTTCCATTGGGTTTTTGTTGGCTGGCTAAGTAACGTCTTAGTGCCATCATGCAGGTTGCCAAACAAATTTTGAGAAAATCTTGGTGACAATTGGTTTGGTGATCTTCCAGCAATAATAGTTTAAATTTTAAAAAAGATAAAGTACATCTATTAATTTACTTGACATGAGTTTTGATTTTTCTTATTTCTAATGGATAGTAATTAATGAATCATACTTTAGTTTTTTTACTTAAAATTTCAATAAAAATTTTTTATTGAAAATTTTAATATAAATTTTGAGCTATTTGTCACAAGCCGCCAGAGGTTTTCGCAGCTTCAAGCCATTTTCGTAGGGATTCACGTGACCGGAGTTGAATTCCACACACACGGAAAGGTTTGGCATGAATTCGCCGAAGACTGGAGTGCACAATGAACGCGGGATGCATTTAACACTCAATGCGGGTTGCGCTTAGAACGTGGGTTAGCTTAGCGCAAAAGGCAGGTGAATTTAGAAATAGGCTGCACTAAGCAATGGGCCACCCATACAACTAAGCCAAACGTGATGTGCTTAGCAACTAGCTTAGCCCAAGTTCTAGAGGTTTTCACTAATTGCACATGGGTTGGAATTCTCTAAAGACTTGCATATACACCCCTGGCTAGCAAATCTATAAATAGGGGATAACCCCTCATTTTGAGCAACACTTCTACGCATACCTACAAGTGTTTCTAGCACATATGCGCACACATTAGCGTACAAGCTCTCGAGCTCTCTTGTACAAATTATAGTGTAATTACGTATTTGAGTGTAATATAAATATAATTGGTCATTTAGCTCGTTTCTCTCTAGTCTCCTTTGATAAATATCTCAGCTTAGAATAGGTAGAGAAGAGTTAGGCTTACTTAACGACTTAGGATGTTAGGAAGTTATCTAAGTACCGCATGGGAGTGCTGCGCAACTACTCTCATCCTGTGATATATTACTCTCATATAATCTAATGATAAACAAATTAGCATCATTAAATGTTATTTTGATCTCCAAAATCTACCGATCTCAAAGATTAAAGTACTTAATAGATAAATGTAAATGTATCAAATATTTACATATGAAGGCATGACAAATGTGATACAAAAATTACATTCCCAATTGGCGCCTATGCATTTACTCTCCACATATGCAACAATCCCATGTTGCCATGTAAAAAATATCAAAGAAAAACTTATATGGGATTATCTCATTATCTTAACATTTTATAATGGTAGTACGATTTAATAGTGTTTTGTTATGTGATAAAAGTGTAGGTATCTAAATGGGATCCACTAACTATAGTAATAATAAATTTAGTGAATTTTAAAATAGAGTGGTGCATGATCTTATTTTGGGACCCATTACTTTGTCTCGTAATAAAATTGTAATTAATGATGCTATTACTTCTGCATATTAAGGTAATAAAATGATCCTATATAAGTATCTCACAAGATAAGATTGATGCAATTCATACCACAATTACAGACATGTTACAATTGATAAGGAAAAAAAAATCTTAAGGCTATGTTTAACACACAGAATTAGATTGAACTAATTATTAAGATATGATGGAATTAGATTTAATCAGATTAAATGGGTTATATAATAATATTGTCTTATGCTTCATATAGTATTGACTCGGATTATATTAAATTATATTTGAATGAAATTAAGTAGCATTTAAGTTGAAATTTAAATATAAATATAAACTATTTATGATTATTTAATAATAAAATAATTATTAATATTAATTAAAAGACAATTAATTAAAATTAAATATATATAAAAATTAATTATTAGGTATATTAGGTTAAATTAAATTAAATTTAAACATCTATTTTATTTTTATTAAATATTTTAAATATATTTTATTTTATCAAAAGTTTAGCAAATAATATAAAAGCATTAGTCGCAGTATTACTTTTTATGATTAATTTTAATATATTAATTACTAAATTAAATATTACATTAGATATTCAAGTAACAATTAATCAAATATATAATATTTTTTAAAATTAATCCTAACTAAACTCATCTTATAATTGAGATTATTATTTTTATAATTTTAAAACTAAATTCAAATTTAATCCCATAAATTAATATAAAGTAATACTTACTAAACACTAAATAAATAATTAATATCAAAATCAATTCAATTTTACGCTTAGTCCTAATCCCTAAACATAACCTAAGAGGTTAAGTTTAGTCCTAACTCGGTTGGGCCCTTGGACAATAAGACGACGGTCCTCTTATTGTGTTCGTTTCTCTTGACTCTCGTGTTTCATTGAGTGGGTAGATTAATTTTGTATTTATTTATTTTTTTTCACTTTATTCATAACTAAGTTAAATTTTTTCATTTGCTTATAAAAACGCCGAAAGGAGAAAAGAAAAGGAAAAAATAGAGAAAAATCATAGTCTGACGAAGTGGACCTAACGAACGGCACGCCTATGCCTTGAACAGACGCCGTCAAGTGACACGTGACAGGATACGAAAGTATTATCTTTTGTTCACCACTCGTAGATGGTCTCCCCAACGCAACTACACAAACTGTGGCACTACCTTACTTTAATTGCAAACTCTGGTCGATCTCTCCACGTGTCCGACCGTGTTTTCAAGTTCTCAACATTTCCAACAACCTTCCAATAAGAAAAACTGAAAAAATAATTTAAAAAAAAAACGAGGAAACACGAAACGATCTATGTTTGTTCTTGCTGGACGCCACCAAACCTGAAACTATATTTCAACTTCAAGAAGCTTTCACTTCTTCAAACTATTTACTCCTCTCTGTTCATTCAACAGCATTAAACTACGCAGTAAGTAAGTCGCTTCATTCTGTCTTTGCAAAGTTTAATCTTTAATCTCTAAGCCAATTTTAGGCACTGTTTTGAGCTCTTAATTCTGTTTCTAGGGTTACGTGATGTCTGCCAAACGCGACGGAATCGATTTAAACGTCGACGCCGTTTCTGGTGACCGAGAAAACGAGGGCGATGCAACAAGAGCCGGGGACTCTGTAGCTAAAACCCTAACGGAGACTTGTACAGGTCAGGGTCAGGGTTCGGAGGTTGAGAAAGCTAGGGTTTTCGACTCGGCTAGGGTAATTTGTGACTTGAATGTTAGTGGAAGTGATGTTAATTTGAATAGTGAAGATGTTGACAGAGCGGGTGTTTTGGATAAAGTAGAGAATGAGGTCGAAAAAGGAAGTGGATATTTAGATAGAGAGGTTGATTGTGAATGTGGTGACGACGTCAAAACAGGAAGTGAACGATTAGATAGGGGGGTTGATGCAAAAGATGAAGAAAATAATGGAACTTGTGGTGAGAATGTTTCTATGAATGATGAGAAGGAAGTTAGAAAAGGAAATGAACTGTTAGGTAGAGGTGTTGTTGCAAAAGCTGATGAAAATAATGGGAAACGTGGTGAGGATGTCTCTATGCATGATGAGAATGAAGTCGAAAAACGATGTGAGCTGTTACATAGAGGGATTGATGCAAAAGTTGAAGAAAATAATGGGAAATGTGGTGAGGATGTAGTTGCAAAGGTTGAAAAGGAAGTCGAAAAAGGAAGTGAACTGTTGCGTCAAGGGGTTGATGCAAAAGCTGACGAGAATAATGGGAAATGTGGTGAGGATGTCTCTGCACATGATGAAATTGAAGTTGAGAAAGAAAGTGAGCATTTACATAGAGGTGCTGATGCAAATGCCAAAGAAAAGAACGGGAAATGTGGTGAGGATATCTCTATGCATGATGACAATCAAGAAGAGGATGCTTCAGTGGCTGTAAGACCTTCTAGTGAGGCTGAGATGCATTATGATACAAATGTGGGTCCTCTGGGGGAGGAATTGGAGAAGGCCATCCATGGTGGAGATATGATGGAGTCATTGCATCAGAAGTTTGAGGAGGCTACTTCTGATGAATTGAAAAATAAGGCAATGGAGATTGTTACAGAAACAGAGACTGATGTGGTGGAGCAGAAAACTAATGGTAAAGACAGAGTTCGGTCATTGCATCACAAGTTCGAGGTGGCAACATCTGATGGGTTGGAAAATCAGGCAATGGAAGTTGATATACAAACACAGCTGGCGTGCAATCGGGATCAGGTTGTTGATGCTCCTGTTTCAGAGGTGCAGGATTCTTATAATGTTTTAAATGAGTCACATGAAGTCAATCTTGTTGTTGATTTGCATCCTTATATGGCCAAGGATGGAAATGCATCCGGTGAGATGAATGCAAAATCAGTTATCACTAGATCAGAATTTTGTGAGGGTGATTTGGTGTGGGGTAAAGTAAGGAGTCATCCCTGGTGGCCAGGGCAGATATTTAATCTTTCAGCTGCTTCCCAAAAGGCAAAGAAATATTTTAGGAAAGATAGTTATTTGATTGCTTATTTTGGGGATCACACTTTTGCTTGGAATGAAGCATCAAAGATAAAACCTTTTCAGGAGCATTTTAAACATATGCAAAAGCAGACCAGTTTGGAAGATTTTCACTATGCTGTCGAATGTGCCTTGGAGGAGGTTGCTAGGCGGGTGGAGTTTGGGTTAGCTTGTTCGTGCATTCCTGAGGAAGCCTATGCAAAGATCAAAACTCAGAGAATTGTCAATGCTGGAATCCTGAAAGAATCAAGTGTGAGAGATGGTGGGGACAGTTTTTCGAATGCAGCTTCTTTTGAACCTGGAAAACTCTGTAAGCATATTAAAGCATTAGCACGACTGCCATACAATAGTGACTTTGACAGACTGGAACTTGCAATATTAAAAGCTCAGTTGTCAGCATTTTATCGTTGGAAGGGTTATTTGCAGCTGCCTGAATTCAATATTCTGGGTGAGCTGTTGGAAAGTGAGGCAGAAATTCCTCTTTTAGATATGAACCACGAGGCTGAATTGACTCAAAGTTCTGCTTCTGATTTCAGTGACGACAAGAAAGCATCTTCCAAAACAAGGAAGTTAAAGAATCAAGACGGCTCTTCTCATAAGCGGAAGCACAGCTCAGCAAACAGTATTCGTCCAAACAAAAAGGAGAAGAGCTTATCAGACTTGTTGGCTGAGAGGTGTGCAAATATGTCAAATGATAAACGAGGAACAGTTGATAACGGCAACGAGTTGATTTCATTATCTTCTGGAAAGAAACGTAAGTCAGTAGATTCGATATCTGATGACAGAGTTGTGAAACATGAGAGGTTAGATTCAATTTCTGATGATATTTCCATGAAACATAAGAAGAGTGATATGTTGGTGGTCAAACATGGGAAGGCTGAAGTGTCAGGAGGTGCCACTTATAAGTGTCTGCCAATGAAGAAACCTTTGGGTATTGGAAATAGCATACTTAAGGTCGCAAGCCAACTCAATGGGTCCAGCCCAATATTCAAGTCTGGAGATGAAGCGCCTCAGAAAACTGTGGTTGAGAATAAAAGCAAGGAGAAATCTGTCTTTAGAAATTCTCAAAGTAAAAAGCAGTTTCCACTGGAGGAGACTGACCTTGCTGAGTTGCTATCACAGCTCTGCTTGGCTGCCAGAAATCCTATGGAAGGCTACAAGTACTGCTTGATTTCCCTGGTTAATTTCTTTGCGGACTTCAGGAATTCAGTCAGCCTGGAACAGTCTCAAGAAGAAATTTCTGGTGTCAAGACTGGTAAAACATGGAACAATTCAGGAGCAACTGAAACATCTGAGTCGGAGCCTATGAAAGACACTTATTGGACTGACAGGGTGATTCAAAACATCGATCAAGAAACCCTTGAGAATAAAAATGATGCAGAAGAGGATGAGAACCCAAGTCAAAAGGATACTTCCTCTGTCGAACCAGTATCAACTGTTCAATCAAGTGTCTGTTTGGAATCTGCATCACAGACTGCTGGTGAAAATTTCGAGCAGGAAGCAGAAAAGCCAGCAGAGCCTTTAGGTGGGTGCTGTGATGAAGATCTTTCTCCGACGGCTTTGATTCTGAATTTCACAGATACGGATTCTGTTCCATCAAAAGACAATCTGAACAACATATTTAGCCGTTTTGGACCATTAAATGAATTAGAAACTGAAGTCAAGAAGAGTAAGCGTGCCAAAGTGGTTTTCAGGAGGCGTGCTGATGCAGAAACAGCTTTCAGTAGCGCTGGAAAATACAGTATTTTTGGGCCATCACTTGTTAGTTACTGTCTCAAGTACATGCCTTCTACAGCAAGTAAAAATCCTTCCTGCACAACCAAGCAAGGCCAAAAAGCTGCAATAACTGAGGAGGAAAATGCTACTTGATCCCTTAAATTCTGGTAAAAATTGTTGAATTAGAAAGTTTAGGCATTTGTTCTTAAATGTGACCAGATTTCTCAGTGCTTTCACATGAAGCAAACAAAATGCAGGGTATCAATAGTTGACTTAGTTTCAATTCTCAGGGAGAAGACTCAGCTATCATGTCGACCATCTTGATCGTCCTTTTTATTTGCTCTCACTAAGAAAGGCATTTTGGAGTTGGTTAGTTACCCCATTAGGTTAGGTTTATAGGGCCCAACAAAGCTTGGATTGCTTGTCTGCCTTATGGACTTCTTGTAACTGGAGATTAGATGTACATGATTTTGTGAATCAATTGCCACACTCTTTCATTTATCCAGTCTTAAATTTATAGTTATTTCGATTTTCATTTTTATTTGGATAATGTGCGTCATCTTAAGAAGCAGGTATCAATGTTGTTGATTAGCTTGGGGAGGATCTGAAACCTGTGCCGCAGTGGTTTCTGTACTTGTCCCTGAGTCAATATGCATGAGATGTAAAGACTTTTCATTGAGCAACCAAAACTTAGCGGCATTCAGAAATATCAATGGCTAGATTGCAGTAATCTGAGCTCTGAAGAAAGGATCATTGCTAGCTTAGCTCGATGAAAGAATCTTGAAAATGCCCAACCGACTTGAAGTAAAAAAATTAGGTTTTCGCTTTGATCAGTTTTGGGTGTGTGAGTGCTGAACTAAGTTAGTTTAACATTGGTTGGATCGCAAAATACAGGAGGTGTTATGGACGCATTTTCTCCTCTTTTTTTTATGACCCGGCCGTTATGAGCAGAGTTTAAAACGTGGTCTAATGAGAAGCTTTTCAGAATAGCAGGGCATTATCCAGTTGGAAACTAATTGCGGGTGGCTGCTATTGAAGCCGAAACGGCTTTTAATTTTTTTTTTAAATAAATCGATAAAAAAATGACAATGGATGCATCAAATGGAAATCCTTGATAACATTCATGAATATTTTCACATTTTTTGAAAAGGAATTTGACATGTAGCTTTAAGACCTCAATGTGGACCGCTTTTCCATTTATACGTATTTATAAAGTAGAAAATTCATTATTCTAATCTAGAAGCTAGAATCTTTACAAAGAAAAAAAAAACGTCAATTCAGTTTAAAAACCTGTTTATCTCTCCATTGGGCCCACCACGATTCGTGGTACGCAATAAACGCTCCTTATCATTTTCCTTTTTTGCGGCATGTACAAATATTTTTAATTATTTATAATTTAAAACCGCCGCTTCTCCCAAATTCAAAAAAAGAAAAAAACTTCTCCTCCCTCTCTATAGAAGGATTGAATTTACCTCAGTCTCCTCACTTTCTCTCGCGATCTCGAAAACATATGATCTAACTAATTAATTAACATCTAAATTACTTTCAATTACGGTTTCGATCTGTAGACAAATCTCTCTCCGTGCCAATGGACGAGTCTGTGAAACAGAGCAATCCCCAAATTCGAGAGCTTAATCTCATCGACGTCTCCTTTGAAGACGATTCCCTCATCAATTTTGCCGGTACCCTAGAACCTTCATTTTCAGGTTTATTGATTTTGTTTACTCTAATCTCTTCTTTTCATATATAATTCGTAAATTACGTTATAAATGATAGTTTTTCTGTTTTCTTTTTATTTTTCAAAATCTTGATGCATTTTCATGATTACGAAGTTACTTAACGTTTGTTTTATGCAGGATTTTTTTTTATGATAAATGCTAAAATGCCCGTTGGTAAATAATCCTGATGCATTTTTATGGTTACGAAGTTACTAGATGTTACTTTTATGCGGGATATTGTAATTTTAATTTTGTATCTTGTTGATAATAATCTCTGGGTTTCAAGTCAGATTACAAAAACATTGTCGAGTGTTTTTGGGGAATTGTTGAATGCGGTTGTAAGTATTTGGCGACTTATGTGAGAAAAACATTGCAAGATTTCTCCACGTGGTTATCTTGAACCTTTTTGTAGAGAGTTTGGATTATACTGCTGCATTAGTGCAAAGTGATTACTTATTCTTGTCCTAGAATTTCTGAATTTTGAGTTCTGGGATTATGAAGTTTATATTTTGTTTTTTAATTTTTGTTTTATGATTCTTCTATTTCGTAGAGAGCTTTCTGGCTGATTTGATTATTTGTGATATTCAGAAAATCACGAGCAGAAACATGTTAGGCTTTTGGACCCTTTTGATTCTCCCAATGTAGAAGCCTCATTTAATTCTCTCAAGGGGGAACAAGGGTCTCCGTTACTCGGATCATCAGAAACAGAAAAGAGAAGAAGTGTGAAATGTAACTTGCGGAAAAGTTTAGCCTGGGATAATGCATTTTTCACAAGTGAAGGTGTGCTTTTATTTACATTTGAAAATTTGAACCCATAAGTTTTGTTTTTCCTCACATTTGTAACCAAAATCTGGGAACTAAAGGTTTATCTTTGATCTGATCAGGCTTTCTGGAACCTGAAGAGCTGTCTAGTATGATTGGAGGCTCTGAGAAAAGCAGTAAGCACGTATTACCTGGAATTGAAGAAGACATTCATAGATCTACAGATTCACTATCTACGTTAAGTAGTGATACCATGACATTAAAAAGTCTTGAAGGTGATCTATTTGAAGATGTAAGAGCTTCAATCCAAAAATCGAGCAAGGCATCCAATGTGGCAAACTCAAGTAGTAAGAAGAAACTGGGAGTGGCGGAGTCTCAAATCATCCAGTGTGAGTATACTTCTTCATATACTTTTTCATTTGTTTTAAGAAAAAATAGTTTTCAGTGTCTGGTCTGTTTGCTAATATGCTGTTTGATTTTGCTGATTTTGACACCGAATTTCTTTTGTATACTGGGTACGATACAAATGATAATCTCCTATTGTTCTTTGGATGCAAAGTAATACCCTGGCCATTACCGAGATACTCATATTAATCATTCTTCTATAAAGTCAATTGTAATTAGTTAACTTCTATATAATGAGTGGAAGCCATTAATTTCTTATGTGTTCAAGATCCATTGAACTCATTCTAAAATTAACATACTTTTTCTTTCAGCTTCAGAGGTGGACCTTGCCTCTCGAGATAAGGTGAGGTTGTTTTACATATGGTAGCAAACATAATTAGTCATTATTTTGTGAGCATTCTATCATATACTAATCAAGTTTGTTGTAACTTTTAGATGATGCCCAGAGCTCCTTTCAAAAAGCCAAGTATTGGCACTCAAGGATCAGGAAAGGCAACAAAGCAGGTCTCTGTTCGCCCCCGAACCTTGCAGGCATGTATTTACTGAATATGCTGAGTATGAATAAATGGATATTGATTGTTCCTGTGTATAAACAATCAGGTTGTTTCACCCGCTTAAACTTTTCGAATGTATTATTTGAAATTCAAAACTTAAAAGACATTTTTTGGCTGTATGTCATGCTTCTGATTATTTTAAACATCAAGCATTCTGAGGCTGTGAGTGTTTTTTAACTGACCCAATTTCTTTACAGTCTGTTGCTAAAAATGATTTGTCAACTAGATCTCCTTGTAAGCCGCCCAGGGCAGTGAGTAGGAATAGTGCCATCTCAAACGTATCAACCAAAAGGGCTTCCCTCGGTGCTAATCATATCAAATTGGAAAAGGATAACCCCAGAACAGCATCGGGTAATTTTGCTTCCTTTTTATTCAGATTAACCTATTATACATTGGCTGGTTCTGTTTTGCATATTACCTTCTATACAGGCTGAATTGATGTTATTCTTATTCTGAATGTTCTTTTAGTTTGATCTGTTTTGGATGGTGCAGCTAGAGTGGTGCCAGCACCTAAAGTAACTTCTTCTGGTAGTTCACAGAATGTTGTTCCTAGACCAACCCCACCTTCCAGATCTTTGCATTGTTCAGCAGCAACCAAAACGCAGCTAACAACTTCTTGTTCCTCATTGGATAGTTCTGGCAGTGGTTCATCAGGCAACACTGGTAAACTTTCCTTGAATTCCATGAAAAGAAATGAGTCTGGATCTCGAACTCAAAATTGTTCTTCCTCTGGTTCAACTGTCAAAAGCCTCTCAAAAACTGCATTAAGAAGTAAAAATCAGTCTAATGGTTCACATCTGACATCTTATTTGAGATCTGCGACAAAGGTTTCTTCTAGCATTTCACCTGCTAGCTCTATCAGTGAATGGTCCTCAGAATCAACATCATCAACTGCTACAGCTATTCACAGACCTAAAAGTACAAGAACTAGCCCGGACTCTGGCTCTTCCACGGGGGTCTCAGTAAATGGTGATGCCCCTCAAGTTTTGGATTCTCATAACAATTCTAAAAGTCAATGCTCAGTTGGAGATGACTCTAAGGCTCCTGGTTTTCTATGCGAACATGTAAAGGGAGCGTCCATGGGAACCAGTGCACTTCTTTGTCCAGCTTCCTCAAAACCCTCAGGCCTCAGAATGCCTTCGCCTAAAATTGGCTTCTTTGATGGGGTCAGTAATGGATGTTCCTTTTAATTGTTGCATTTTGGAAGGGAGATGATTTGCCAAAAGTAGTTTTCTGGTTGGGGATTAAAGAGAAAAACAGATAAATCGATATGCTTTATTTAGTCTTTCTTTATTTCAAATTTTGATTTGATAAGCAAGTATCAAACCTACATGGATTTATTTTTTCCTTCCGTATGCAGGTCCGGCCAGCATCCCGCACACCACCTGGAAGTTTGCAATCGCATTCTAGTTTACCCTGTGCCTTGCCTAGAATTGGAGCTGCAGGCATTAGTCCAAGTGCAGGCTCAAACAAGGCTAAACTTGGAAAGTCTCCATCTGCTAGAAATATATCGGTCCAAAGCAGCCAGCAAACTGCATTGAATAAGAAATTCAGACCATCTTTATCTCTTCAATCACCATCTAATGCTGCAGTAAATGTTTCTAATGTTTCAAGAAATGTAAAAAGTCCACTCATATCGCCAAAATTTCAGAATAGAATATCTCCTAAAACTGGTAAAGAGAGGCATTTGAAGGCTGGAGAGGCTGCATATAAAGTACATGATATAAGTACTTTAAAAAACCCTCTTATTTTGCAACATAACATGAGCCCAAAGAGTGAGGGTACAGCCGATGCTCTAGGTATGAAGTTCAATCCTATGAACAAATGGCTTAACGCTTTTGGTGATCTACATTCTGCTTGTGATGCTGAAAATATCAACCCCTCTCACAAAGGGGTTAAAGATGCAGAATTTGGCCAACAGTTACCCCAAAATGACTTGTATCTACTTACCAATAACAATGAGAAGGAAAGATCTTATATTGATGATCAAGTAAATTGTCTGAGCAGACAATTAGGATCAATGGATATGAATGTGAAGGTAGACAAGACAGTCACCTCTCTTTCTCCAGAGAGCATTTTGACGACGGGTGCTGAGATAGCATAACTATTTTGCAGCTGCATTTACCTGAGGTACCTGATTATCAATGTTTCTCCAATATTTTCGAATATGGGGTAGACTTGAGAATTTTAATATATGCCTGTTGTATTTGACAGTAATATCTCGCCACGAGCTATACAAATCTATACATTCAGATTGTTTATAATTGATTTATTAGTCTGTTTTTCTGATTTTGTTAAACACCTGGCATTTTGCTTTCATGCAGGTATTCTTGCCTTGATGTCTTATGAAATCTGCAATCTAGACATTGATTTAGAAGTGTGCATGCAACAATGCAGTATGATAGCTGAATAGTATTACGGGAGGGTAGAATTTGTGGCTTGGATGTATATGTTATACAGAAGATCCAAGTATTTTTTATTATTCATCCGATTTTTGTCTTCAGGAGATTCGTTCATGAAGTGCTTCTGCTGCATTCCGTAGCATAGACTTTTGAATTGTTTGTACTTTGTTCCTGTATCATTAGCTTAAGTCTTTCCACAGCAGAACTAACTGTCTAGTGAATGACAGTACAACAGATCCCAGTCATTCTAGATTGTTGCATAAATGAAGCTGATCTCTACTTGTGAATTCACGAAATGTTTTCTGTATATTTGGTGTCATTTTATTCTACTGCTGTAGAAGTCAAACCCAATCTCTTGCTATTATCAATCCAAAAATTAGGGCCATTCTGGATCAGTTCCTGCATCTGTATGATGCTTGAAACAATTCTCAGGTGGCCGTTTCCATCTCTGGTAATCTTCTTGATAGGCACTAAGCCTTTGGATACATCAGCCTGCACCATTCTAAAAATAGTTAAAAAATCCTCACCTTGCCAGTACCTCTTCTGGATTGACACTAAACCTTTCTCATACGGCTCTTGATTTCTATCATTTTAATTGCTAAGAGTTCTAACCAACCCATCCATCTGTATTCGAGATCACCGAATTTGGTCTCTAATGCATAATGGGCTTTTGGGTTTGAAGAGGGCACGGCATGTCTTGGTAGCCAGTTGCACCGATTAACGTCAACTCTTACCATCTCCAATTCTCTGCCGCCGCCTTTTCAATAGCACCTTCCTCTCCAACAACATACTTCACCTCGTGTTAGACGGATTTTTCCCCAGATTTGCTTACGGATTGCAACTATGTTTGCAGTACCGAGCCTCCAATATCTCAGCCACTAAGAATCTTCAGATTGTAATAATTCCTACTTGCCCAATGTATTTTCTTCTCCGTTGTTTTAGAAATTAGATCCCCACCACAAGGCATTCAACATTTTCTGATATCATCACACTCCCCTAGGAAGTTTAAAACAGTAGAATTCGAGGGAATTGCTTGAGTGTATGCTTTAGTGAGCACCTCCTTACCTCCACTAGAAAAATATTTACCCCGCTTACTCGGCAAGCTTTTAACTTTGTCGGCAACTCTAGTTTCAGATCCTAGCTCCTTTTGTTCCGTCCCTTGATACTTCCATTTCTCATGAGCTTGAGAAATACCATTGAGCTTGAGATATACTCCAATCAGTTTCGTGGGTAAGTTAGGAAGCCTTACAGAGACACGTTCTTTGCGGTCCCTAATGAGAATGCAGTGTTCCGTTATATGAATATTAGGGATTCTTAATTTAAACAATTAAACTTGACTCCCAAATGGCATCAAAACATTTTAAGTGATGGTGAATTATATCAAACATGACATGCCTATTAATTATTGTTCTTTCGCCTGAGAGTCTAATAATCTTCAATGACCAAACCCAAAGGGCCCTAAATTTGCAGTTTGTATAACTACATATCCAATGCTGAGCAACCCATATCAGTAGGTTAGTGATGTAATTCTTCCAAAAATAAAGCAAAAGCTCATTTCACATTACGTGCCAGTCTTATTACTCTGCAACACACCTAAGAGCCGAAAGCACCATTAGATGCAATAGCACCAGGCCAAAATAAGATGAGTGAGCAATTATAATTCATTTAAGAGATGAACAACCGCTATTTGAACTGATTAACCAAATATCAATTCTAGAGTCAAAATTGTACCACAGCACTACATTAAGTACATAATTGATAAAAAAAATTGTTCACAAAATCCACTCGAGAACAAAAAATGACAATCCAAATTATTTAAAAGAACTATCAAAGAGATTGCAGGTTAAGACAGAACTCTTCTCTTAAGACCTTGGCTTCTCCTTCTTCTCTTTGAAAAGAGCCAAGAGAGAGACACCAGAGACCTTCACAACCTTGAACCTGACACCAGGAATATCACCGACGGCATGTCCCTTACGTCCAAATCCGGCAATCAACACCTCATCCTACAGTAACACATGATATGTTTCACTGTCAGATACTAGGGGACAAACAAATAAAACACAATTAACCTTAAAAAATTGATGAATTCTATGAAAAGTATAACTAACATTTTCTTCAATATAGTTCAAGCAACCGTCTTTTGGAACAAAAGCGGCAATCTTCTTTCCATTTTTGATAAGTTGAACTCTAGCACACTTACGAATAGCAGAGTTAGGCTGCTTAGCTTCAATACCTCTGCAAGTTTTGAACAGATTTTATTAGACCCGGAACAATCTTCAGTTGAATAAGCAATTGTGAAAAACTAAAGGCAATGCAGTCTTACATCTTCTCAAGAACAATTCCTTTAGCATGGGAAGAACCAGCAAACGGCTTCTTCCACTCATTGCCGAGGTGAGACTTTTTGTATGACTTATCAGCCCACCTTTGACTCCTTCGGTGAGTCTTCAGCTTGCGACCAGCTCCCATACCATGTGTCTTCCTGCAAGCCAATTGATCTTCATATCAAAACCAATATAAATTTATATGACTAAACAATATAAATTTATATGACTGAAAAATGGAAGCCTGAACTAGCTGTATAAAGAATATCAGAAGCCTTCCCACTTCTCACACGCACTGTGTAAAAGACCAACTGAAAATTTGACCAACTAATGACCAAATTGAAAGCTCCAAGTTGATGCCAAACATTCGGCAGAACACCCACAACCTTCATATCTAACCAGACCCAGAATCTAATTAACTAAACCTCTCACATACGGCAATAGCTTGATGTGCTTACAGCCAATTACAACTAACATTTATTGGCTGTCAGAGGCATATCACTAGAAAATTTCCTCAATGTTTTGAGTTCAAGCAGTTCTCACATTATAAATAATAAAATGAGTCACATAATTTAAGACCCGCCATTGAAAATTTTTCAAAAAAAAATTATAAATATTGTTTCTTTTGTCTGTGTTGGCTTTTGAGCATCTGGGAATTTTACAAGTAGATGAAACCAAGATCTGAAACGATCAAAACCCTAAAAATATGTGCTAACTTTCTTTTTTTTTCAAAGAAAAACCGAGATTTATAACCAAAACCTGATTCCATTCTAACATGAAAGTTGAGATAGAGTCAAAGAGAAAGAACATTTACATACCCCATGATTGCTGATTGCAGTTAATCGACTGCTAAGAGGCTATGTAGAAGTTAAGGCGAAGAGAAGAGACAGCAGCCGCTCAGTAAAACCCTAGCCACGTAAACCGATTGCATGTGCTATATATAGAGACACAAGTGAAATATAATTTCAATTGGGGCAGAGGCGGACCTGTGAAGATTGTTTTGGGCTTGGTTAGGCTTGGGCCGAGCCAATCTTTTGAAGATGGATAGGCCCATGGGATATCTGCAACGTATAATGAAGCAATCTCGCTAATTTCATCAAGTTCCCCTTATTTTCTAGAATCCAGTCGATTTCTTTTTATATGGCGTTTGGTAGCCCCATTACGTCGGGTTGCGTTGTCAGTATGGTGCGCCAAGCTGCTTCATTAAGGTGCATTATTAGCTCTTTTTTTTTTTAACTTAGTAATAATAATAAATAAATAGAATTTTTAATTTAATATAATATTATATAATTTTTTATTGTACATTACAATTATTAATATAAACTAATAAATTTATAATTTATTATTCTTTAATATTATATTTTATTTTTTATGATATTAAAAATATAACAAATAATGTATTATTTTATTATATAATATAATTAGTATATAAAATAAATTAGTATTTAATAAGTAAATATAAGTAATAATAAATACTTAACCAACATAATTTAATATTACATTATTTAATTATATGACAATAATCAAATTAGTTATTTTAAATAATTTAATATAACTAATAATAATTACTTAATTACTAATTTAAATTGATAATAAAAATAATTACTGAATATTTAGCATAATTCATTTTGTTAGTTATATATGTTACAACAATTATGACTTTATTATTTTGTAATTATCTTGTTTTATGTATAAACTTTTATTCTATCATCTTAAGATGACTTTGAATTAATCTTGTAAGTTTTAACTATGTATAACTATGTTGTTATATTATTTAGAGGTTATTTAGTTAAATTATTTGCTTTAATCTTTATTTCACAGGTTGCATATTTATAAAAATATTGAAATGTTATACTTCTAAAAATTTAGGGCCATAAGCTTCAATTTTTATGTAGAATTATGATTTATTTAATATTTTTGTTAAAAAAATTATATTTAGTATTTTTCTAAGTACTAAGAATCTTTTTATATATAGAATTTAATTAATCACACAAAATTAATACAGTACAATATAGCACCAACATTGCACAATATTATTATAATATAGTGCTAATGTAATATAATATAATACAATATATCTGTATTAAAATAATATAATTTAATTTAATTTAATATGCCAAATGCACCCTTAGTAATGATGTGCAACATATAATTTTTGTTTGAAATTCTATTACAATAATCTGTTAATATTATTAACTTGATACTTACAAATCAATAGACTCCCACGAGGGATTTGAACTATTTTCCTTTATGATGGAGGTGGAAAAGGTCTTATATCACATTAAATGGCCTAAACATACTCCTCACTCACTAGTGCATGTATAAATTCTTAATTGAGTTAATTAAATTATAGACTAATCTTTTTATTTGAAAAGTGTCATCATACTATTTTTAGTTCTGTCACGAATTTAATAAATTTACTTAATATGCCCTGGTGGCTTTTTGAATAATTTTATTCAATTAGAGCATGAGTTCTCCTAGAAAAAAGCAGATTAAAAAAATAATTTAAAATTTACCCTCCTCTTTATCTTTTAAAAATAAATAAACAAAAACAAAGTCAAAATTGCCCCAATACCGGCGTCAAATTTCATTGATGATTGTGAATGTTTGACTTGATATTTTACATTGAATGAAAAAAGAAACCCAGATTACATGAGTTCAACTGTGGTGGTCTAGCCCAATTCTCATGTCATCATTAACAACAAAAAAGACATGTCAAGTAAGCGGAATGTCGAAGGGATAAGAGTTTTTACGCAATAATTTCATACGGTATTTGATAACTTTTAACACTTAAAGTTATTAAATAATTCTCAAGCTAAACCAACTTAAAATACTTACTGGAAATACTAGAGAAATGAGAGTAATGTTGGTAAAAAATAACTTATATTATACATTAAGAAAATAATTACAAGAAAGTTATTTTACAAGGCCTTTAAGAGTGTTTGTGTGTGTGTGCGTGTTGGAATATGCTGGTGTGATGAGCAAAAAATGACAAGGGTGATAAGGTATTTATAGGCTTGAATAGAGAGTTTTAGAGCTCACAATGTAAGTTGCCAACTTGTACAAAAATCTGCTGGATCTAAGTAAAAGGTGTTGAAATTTTCTAGACTATTTACAATTAAGGAAAAGTCTAAAATGCAGGCCTAGCTTGTTAAGTGCTAAGCGCATTATGGCTGGTCACTTGTGCTAGGCAATCTATTTTTAAGTACAACCATTACTAAATACATTTCACCTTGAGCGCTAAATGCACCCCACTTCTAAACGCACCCTACTTCTAAACTACTTCTAAACGCACCCTACTTCTAAACTACTTCTAAACCCACTTTGCTTTCATTACTAAATACATCCTACTTCTAAGCGCACAACACATTGAGATAGACTTTTACTAAGCGCAACCGTACGTACGAAATTAGCCTCCAATATAATAAAAAATTAGCCTCCAATATAATTAAGCAACCCGTGAAGGGAGGCAGCTTAATAGCAAAGCAAGTGAATTACATTCCCAGAAGGGTCCTCAAAATTCGATCGATGCAGTGTTTTGTGCTGCGACAATAAGCAGATCGAGGGTGATTAATCAATGTAAATTCTTAGCCATTGATAAAGTCAGTGGTAGAAAGTTCAAGAAATGACAAAATCTCTTTAGACTGATGAGATAAGAGAACGTGGCTACTAATAATAATATCAGGCTAGATGAAAATTGTTGAGTGGGAAAAATGAACGGAGAAACAGAAAGGACTGTTAATTGGTGCTGATAGATATGTTACATAATCAGCTAATAACAAAATAAGACTATGGGTTCATTTAAGTCCATTAATGGCTCCAAATTCACACAAATATTGCCCATCTTGTAATGGCTTAAAGATACACTGCCTGATTAACATAAAAACAGTTTGACGGTATAAACAATAGAGAGTATTTGCAGTCTCCGTCCAATGCCCCAAAAACATAGGTGAAATGAAGTTGAAATTGAACCGTTAAAAATGCCCAGTTGCCACATCTATACAGGGTTCACAAAAGAGTAACAACCTTGACAACCTGCCAATAGAGCTGTTAAGATAAAAAGGAAAATTACATTGAAAAGTAAATGAATTATATAATAGAATATTTTGCAACCTGAGATGTCGCTCATCTATTTCTGGCCCTTCTTCCATAGTACCCCGAATTTCTTCAGCATGTTTGCATTTTTCTTCTTGGGTGAATCATCGTCCAGTTCTTCGGAGTAAGGAGAACCAGTATTTCCAATCATGGGACTGTATTGGCCATCCAGAGAACCTGCTCTCTCTACAAATTTCCCATTGTTGCCTGCTGAGAGCATTGCAGTAGCTGCCTCAGCTGCTTTCCTCCACTGGTCTGACTGCACTTTCAGTTTCCTCAACTCTGCCTCCATTTCTGTATTTGCTGCCTGAGCTGCATCCAACTGCTCAGTTACACGTGCTGCTCTTCTGCTACTTTTATCAGCTTCCTCAGTTAAGAAGCCAACTTTCATCAAAGCCTCTCTCTCTGCAGCCCTAGCAGCTTCTGCCAAGGAAATAGCCTCATCATTGACTTTGTTTCTCTCCATTTCTCTATTTTCAATCTCCATCTTTAACATTTCATTTTGTTCAGTTAAACTCATCAACTCTGTTTGCTTTTCCAAAATACTTGCTTTCAACTCAACCACATCTGCCTCTAACTTCTTCAGCTCTGCAGCAAGTTTGGAATCTCTTTCGTTAGACTCATTTTTCTGGATCTTCAAATTCAGTCCCTCATTCTCCTCTGAAATACTCTGCAATTCTGTTTCCTTGTCCAACAAGTTTGCTCTCAACTCCTCAATCTGAGCTTTCACGTTTTTCAATTCTGTCTCCAGATCAGCCTCTCTCTGGCTTGATTCAGATTTAGCACGTTCTACTTGTTCATACGCACTTCTAATCTGCAATGTGCTCCGAATATATTCTTCCTGGTACCTGGTCTCATGAGCATCTAATGCAGATCGTAGTTGGCGCAATTCATTTCTAGCATGATCAAGCTCCCCTTTGAGCTGATCTATTTCTTCTTTTTCTTCATTCTTTTGAGAAAGGTGAACATCACCCATAGATTCAGCCAATTTGTTACTACTATTAAGTAGATCATTCTGGAGTTTGCTAACAAGCTCCTCCAATGATTTAACTCGAGCTTTTGACTGCTCCAGCTCCACTGATAAGGTAGTATAAGCCTCTGTGGCCTTGATACCATCTGATTGCAGCATTTCCAAATTAGCATTTGCAGTTTCCAGCTGCATTTGAGTTTTTTGAACATCCTCAAGAGCCTGGGATTTAGATTCTTTGCAATAGCTAAGCTCGTTTTTCAGTTTTTCAACAAGGGATAAAGTTTCAGTAAGTTCTATTCTCATGTTCTGCATTTCAGCATATGCAGATTCTGCATTCTTGGTTTGGGCAGCTTCAGACTCCACCAGCTTTTCCAGCTGAAATTTGAGCCTCTGAATTTCATTCACGGCAGAACCCAAGGCAGCAGAATCCATAGAGTGTTGTTTCTGGACAGCATCAAGCTCAGATTGCCAGGCTTTATCTCGATCCTGTGAGAGCTTTCTGAGCTCTTCAACTCGCATATCCTCAGAAGTAGTAATCTCTAATATCTGTTGCTGAGATTCCTCGAGCCTTGCTGACATGGCTGAGAGCTGCTTCTTCGCCTCCTCAGCCTCCTGCTGAGCTCGTCTCTTCCAGGAGTCAGAAGCATTCAGTTGTTCCTTTGCCTTCTTGAGATCCTCTTGAAGTTGAGCGAGCTGGGATTCTAGTTCTGACACTCTGCTTGGTCGCTTTTTCTAGGGTTCACAGAACAAAGAGCAGATACAAGTGAGAAAGTGACAATGAAGAAACCTTAGGTAATTAATAGGGTAAAAGTTATTATGCTCAAAAAATTCAAATTGTCAAAGAAAAAAGTTCTACAATTAAAAATTAAATAAATGCCAGTAGATGAGGTTATTATAGCAACAGAAGAAGCATTGATTAGTCTGCCAAATTCATCAAAATCCCTAGGCAATACAGAATGAGCTTGAAATGGTACCAGTTATATAAATAATAGCAGAGTACCTCCAATGCCGGACTTCTAGGTGATTTGCGTTCAACAACTTTAGGACTTCCTTTTGGTGTTTTATTCATGGGGCTTGCGGCAGATGAAACAGAGTCTGAATCTGATCCTGGCAGTTTGAGTTGGCGAGCAGTTCGAGGTGTTGCAGGAGATTTTCTTTGAGGCACTTCTGAAGAACCGGTTCTGTTGCCAAAGCCAGTGGGATGAAAACCAGAATAAGAAAGAATGCATAAAAATCACTGAAGCATCTGGTTACAGCAACTAATGCAAAACAAAAGTGACTGCATGTATGTTAGAAACAAATAGTGAAATAAAATATTCAATACATAACTTAACACTTTCACTCTGGTGTTAAATAGGGACAGAGACAGAATTGCTATCGATATTAATATATTTGTTTCCAAAGAATGTGCCCACATTCACAGCTCATCCAAAGCAAAATGATTTCATCAAAATTGTAAATGTATTTATTGTAGCAATAGGCTGGCAGCAATTTAGTAATACATTGCTCACTCAATACACAAATATAGAGGTTTCAAAAAATTTTACACGGCTAGTAAATCCAATAGATGAGACCAATACTATAAATTGGATTAATTTTACTCTTTCAATCACTTTCCAGGATCATGAAAAGTAGCAAATAGGCAAAAGCCTGAAATCAGCTTAGATTCTTTTGAATCTCATGCACCATTTGTATGAATTAAAATTAACCAGAAATTCATAAAATGTAAAAGCAAGTGAAGTCAGAAACAGGGACAATAAATAAAAAGCTGCCTGAAGCAATAAGAAATCAGTAGGACCCATTTTTCAATTTCAAGATCAGAATAACAGAACAATAAAAAAAATGTCCAGCTGCATATTTATCTTGAGAACAGTGTTTAGCAGAAAAATAGAATTCCTCAAAACAAAAAGCACTTAATAAGTGACAATGTTACCTTGCTTTTGGTGTCTGCATAACGTATATATCCCCTCTGGCAGAAGTGGTAAATGGGCAAAATAAATGGCCTCTCCTTCAAATCAAACCCCACCTGACCCACAACACCTGCAATTGTTCAGAGAAACATTTGGCTGAGAAAGAAGAATCAAAGAGAAACTAATATATATGTGAGCATTTGAAGAATAAGCATAATGGTCCATAAAAGACATCCATTTCTGATCACTATGCACAAGGCCTAACAAACAAACAAACAATACTGTCGCTTCAAAGAAACTCCATAGAAACTACTCCCACTACCACCAACCATGAACCGGAAGACAAAGACAAAAATTGAAAATAAAGAAAATGTTGCAATCAAATAAGTTCATAAAATATCATTAAGGAAACCATCTTTGCAACTTTATATCACTTGTTTTTTACTCCAGTACTTGAATAGTGCTAACCAAAAAGCATTATTGAAACCACAATGGGCCAGCAATAAATAAAATGATGACAGTACACATGTGGGTGTTTCATTTTAATTTGCAGGTATGCTAATGACATAAACTGGATCATCTTTTTCTTAAGAATGCTTTATTCTAATAGCACCAAATAAACCATATTCAGCTCCAAAGACGAGCAATTTTTATTTATTTATTTAAGTATTTCTCATGCAGTATGTTCTTCTAAAGTGCCCTGATTAAACTGAAAAAGAAAAATAAACTCATTAACCTGGAAACCGGGAATTTAAATTTGAAAAAATTTGAAAAACTAACAAATCTTGAAAGAACCATACAATTTTTAGCTAAAAGCACACAGAAACAAGAAATCATATACAGAGAAGAAAAATACTTAGATCGATGGAACTCAACTTGCCCTATATCAAGTTGGCACTAAAATAAAGCTAAAACAGAGTCAAGAAACTAAACTAACTTCTCTTTTCAAAACACCGCCAACGCACTTACAGAACCAATCAAACATAAATTCTAAAAGTAAATAAATAAAAAAGCCAAAATACTGGAACTGGAAACCTAAGAACTTCTCACATTTTTCATTTCGAAGTGGCTCAAAAATAAAAAGACCAAAAAGAGCCGTCATCATCCTCGTTACTATCAAAAAGTATAAGCCAAACCCAGAACCCGGATACTGCAACATCTTTAAAAAAGCAAAAAAAGAAAAAAAGAAAAAAAAGCAACCACAGAACAGTCAAACATTGAACAATGTTTGATGAAGCAGAAAGTACTTCACCTGAAGAAATCAAAGTCTCTTAGCTCCGCCTGTTTAGTTACTGGTTAGTTGCTGTTTGGAGTTCGAAAACCCTAAAGAGAGAGAGAGAGAGAGAGAGTTAAATGTGGGAAGCCAAACGCGGCCTTAAGTGAAGCGGATATAGCTCATTGCGCTACAATGCAATGCAAGTGCTGCTGCTGCTGCTCAGTTCCCGAGTGAGTCTTTGTTGCTGTCAGTGGAGAGACCAAGCAAGCTACCAAAAAAGTTTACTGGGCGTTTTTTCCTATACGTGGATGCTTCTTCCTACTAACTCTCTTCCCCCACGCCCTCTGTTCACACGCGCGCTTTTCCACGCTCCCATTTTCACTTCACGTGATTTGATGTGGACTGTCACTGACTGCCGCGGGGCCCGCCCCTCAGCGTTTACCACTACTAACTTTCCCCCTTTTGAATTTTGAATTCTACGAAAACGAAACTTCCCTGAAGAAAGATTTTTGGTTTTCATTTTTTTTTTGTATTTTATTATTATCTATTAATTTTGTACATTAATATAAATTAGAGGAAATAAAAAGACAAAATTTATTTATCATAAATTTCTGTATTAATTTCACACTTATTATTATCTATTAATTTTGTAGCGTTCAGTTTTTAAAGATTGAGTTATTGTGTAATTTAAGTCATTGAATGAACTTATCAAAATTTTATTTGGAAACTGATAAATAAATAAATAAAGAATGAAACTGACCAAGTATTGGGAGCAAATTTACACTTGATAATATGCATTATATTCTGGGTCCAAGAAAATTTAGATAATATGTAGAAATATATGTCTATTTCATATTTTATTTAAATATAAATGAAGAGCTCGGCTTAAATATATACTCTTAAAGTGATCTCTTTTTTTATCTTCTATTTCAACTTAATTGACTTCTCGTAATAAAAAATAATTAAGAACTATAATAAAATAATTAAATATTATAATATGAATCCTTTAATATAGTAACTTATGTGGTACGAAGAGATTAATTGGCTGAAAGTATCTAAGATCTATCTAATTATTTTTATTATTTTTATTTTTTTTGAATGATGATATAGTAACGAATTTTATATAAACTGATTTTAACATTAACTAATTGATTTAAAAATATAAAATAATAAAAATAAATCATGTAAATTAAGAGATATTTAATCCAATTAATTAAATTATGTCATATTAATTTATATAAAAAAATTTTTACAAGAGTTTATAAATATATTTTGACTCTTTTCTTTTATGTCACTTAATTTTTATATGTATTACTACCACCGATGATAATATTCATTATTTTGTGTAAAATTAATCTTTTCGATATTACAATGAGTCCAAAACAATCTTTAAGGATAAATTTATAAAAATAACTCTCTCTTTTTTTCTTTTTTAAAAATATATTGAATCCAGAAAAGTCTTCAGTTCTTCTTGGGATGAAATTGGCACTTGCATCTTGTGCGTCGATGGAACTTGATATCTTGGAACTCTAAAATGGTATACCCTTCAATGATCTTGTCTTTTAATGTTGCCCCGAAAGATGGAGCATGCAATGTGGTGGGACACGAGAGCTATAATGTGAGTATAAGTCAATAGTTTTGACGTGTGTCGAGATGTCCAAGTTGGGCAATTGGAAGGATGCAGTGGTTGTTGTATTTTAAATTCATGGGGTCTTCCCATTTCATTCGATACAATGATATCATTTAATATTTACCCTCGTGCCAGGGCACATTTAAATGAACTTGAATTTGGATTTAATACCGGTCTGCGGATCCGCCTGCGCGTTGCCACAGTGGCATGATACAACACACACACACACACACACACACACACACACACACACATATATACAGTGATATAACCAGAATGGCGGAAATAAGTGCAAACGGCGGGGATTTATTTACTTAGGTTATTCTACAAATTCATAAATACTTAAAGTCTCTAATTATTGTTATCATTTCTAGATTTACTCTCATTATTTAAATTTATCATTAATTATATTTATTTATTCTTTCTATATTAGTTATTAATATATAATTATAATATAATTTATTTTTTTATATTATAATTATTATAATAAAGATAAAAATATAATTTAAATTTATTTAATGTTTCAATTAGGACAGAAGTTGGAACATTATAGTAAATTATATAATAAATTACAATGTGAATTTCAAAAGTTCCAAACATGGATAAGTAATAAATTAATGTGATTAAAATTATAATACTATGCAATACTATGCTCCAAACACATTCTAATAGTGTATTTATTAAATAAAAATAAAAATTAACTACAATTAAAATAATAAATTTGAATTAAAATAAATTATTTAGTTAGGCAGTAAGAATCTAAATTCAAATAAACAATATTGTCATTAATATATTTATTTTATTTTAAAATTAAAATAGAATGTTGTAGATTATTAAAATGTCATTCGACAATGCATTCAATTCAAATCTTTAAATTCAGTTTTTTATTAAAAAATAACAATTTGGCCCATTAACTTATTAATATTGATGTATTCCGATAATTTAATTATTTTCTAGTAACAAGTAAATTTCAATTGATTATTTTGTACTAATATCTTTTGATATTAAATCACTTTCGTTTTACTCCTATAAAAAGAACATATGTCAAATCATAATTATACTCTGTTTTAGTAATTTTCCGACAGATTAGCATTCTCTACGTCAAATGGTTCAGTCCCAGCAATAGGATCGAAGTAACAGATGAGTACAAATTTCAGATTTTTTGTCTAACAAAACAACGGATTGATTTCAAAAAGGCAAAATTAAACAAAGATTAACTAACGACACGAAACCAACCTGCTTCAGCAATACCAGTTACCGGGCCGAGAAAAACACGACATGAAGTTATAAACAATCATTACTTGGATTATTGGTAATTCGGCCATGCCTGCAATCTTATAGCCATAAGAAAAGACTTTCGGAACATTACAGAAAAAGAAGGGAAATTTCTAAAAGTAACCGAAAATTTTTATCATTTTATAAAATTAAACTCCTATATCATTTTTTTTTATCATAACTAGCTAAATATAAGTATTTTTTTTCTAAATTATCCTTCTTTCAATCATAACTCCAGTTCCTTTTATTAAAAAATAATAATAAACGCAATTTCTTCTTCATCGTTAACTATAAAATTTAATTAAATTCATCTTAATCACACACTCGATTGAATTGAAGCTCAAAATTTAGGTAAGTTAACTGAAAAGATTAATTTTGTAGGAGTATTGTATGATAAAATATGTCATTATCTGTAATCGTTGATCCTCCCTCACTGCAACATACAGCCTGTTGCATCAAATTTGAGTTTTGCACCCAAACTGTCTGAAGAGTCGGTCTTCCTTGGTGAGGATGATGCCTTTTTCTTGCCAAAATTACCTTATCTTATCCTCGAGCACTTTCTCCAACAAGTCTTGTGCGAGAGGGTCTTATTTAAGGCCATCCTTAATGCGTGAGATAAGGTCAGACTTCGGTTGACTCATGCTTAATGTAGTCAATTCCACCTTGCGGCTTAGAGTGTCTGCAACAACATTAGCCTTACTCGATTTGTACTCGAGTCAATAGTCAAACTCTGCTAGGAAGTCTTGCCACCGTACTTGTTTCAGACTCAACTTCTTTTGTGATTGGAAGTAGCTTGTCGTCATGTCGTTCGTTATGATTGTGAAGTGTGAGCCGAGCAAGTAATGTTGTCACACTGGTAAGCAATGGATAATTGCAGTCATTTCTTTCTCTTGCATAATGATCAACATGCACAACAGCGCGTAGCGCTAATGCGAAAAACGCACCTGTCACACGCGACAGGTGCGTTCCCGTGTAACAAACGGGTTATTGCGTGCGTGCTGGTGTGACAGCCTCACTTGTCACGCGCAACGGTGTGCCATATCCTTCCTCTACCAACACCAATCCCATTCCTAAGCATAGGGCCATCAACACAACACTTCAATTTTTATCACCATCACTACTACAACACCAACCGTCATCACCATTACAACATCAACACAATAAAAAACAAAATACAAAATGCAAAATAAAAAACAAAAAATAAAAAACACAATGAAACATTCTACACAGAGAGAGAGAGAGAGAGAGAGAGAGAGAGAGAGAGAGAGAGAGAGAGAGAGAGAGAGAGAGAGAGAGAGAGAGAGAGAGAGAGAGTAACCGAAAAAATTTTGTTGGCTACAGAAACTGCTGATGACGAGTTAGTGAGAAGTTTGTTTGGTTAGAGAGAGAGAGGGAGATGGGTGAGAATGAGGGGGGCAATTTGGTCACTTGGGAGTCATTTAACTAACGATGATATAAATATTTTGGGGGAGTTAGTCTTGAAAATTTAAACTCATTTAGGCTATTTTTGAAAATTTCCCCAAAAAGAAAGGGAAAACAGAAGGGGTGAAAAAGTGAAATCTTCTATTGGGCACCTAATTATCCAAAAATATAATGTGTTAAACAGTTTATTGTGATGAACGTTTACCTTCATTAAGGATGAATCAAAGAATAAAGTTGCTGTTTTAGCCCTTGCTTTATTAACAATGAAAGCAGCAACCAATAATTTCGATAGCTTGTGGTCTTTGGTCATTCTCCTTGGGTGGGCACCAAAATCAATTAAAACAAGCACCATAAGGCAACCCCATTTCATTGGAAAGAGACAAAAGGAAAATTGCACAATAACATGACCCAGGTGTTGAACTTTTTACCAGATAATAAGATTAAATGTCTTTCAAATCATTATAAGAAAAAGGCAAATAATTGAACTTAAAATGCTTTTGCTCTTTAAAAAATATAGTACCTACTGTTGTCTTGTTGTTGTCCAATTGAGGTAATACAGTTGTCGGTTACAACACTTAGGGGGGTGGGGGGGTTCGAGCTAATGACAAACATGAGTGTATTACAAATCATACTAAATGTATTAAAAATGCCACCCCAACTGTATAATGAATCATAAGGGGAAAAGCATGTTAACCTTCATATAGAAGTCTTTTTGGTTGTTAGGGGACTTGCAAGTTACCTATTGATTAAGAGTAACTTTTCTATAACATCCAGATCTTGCTCTCTAATTTTGCAACGAAAGCCGAACTTATCCTCCACCGACTCCTCCGTGCTAACAATGAATACGATGGACTTATCTTTTTCGTTTTTCAAAAATCGAGTATACACAAGGCAAAAGTTTTGGCCAAAGATAATTAGAATCAACTTGCAAACCAAGAAGGAGAACAGCCACTGGTATGAAGAGAATTGCGGGTCAAAAATATTTTGAAGCAATCGGATGTAGGAAGAAGCTAGGTTCCAACAAAGCCAAAGCTCATTATAATGATGAACCAGTGATTTGAGAAAACAGTGTGCTTAGTTTTGTTATAAGTCAATCAGATGGTTTGATGAGCGCTTAATATAAACTTTTAAGGCTAGTACTTTCGTGTTCGCTGCTTTGTTGTCTTATATAATGTCAATCAAAAGCCAGCTCAGAAATCAGTCCGTAAAAACCCTAATATTTTTTATCGATCACACATCCAAGTCATAAACTCCCATGAGTTTGGTATGAGACATCATATTTTATCTACAAAGCAGGTACGAAAGATGACTTTCCTGGGCACGCAACTTTCAATGACAAATCGATCCACATTTAATTTTGTAGAAAAATTGATATTACATTAAAACACCAGAAAGTTACATGCGCCGTACAAATTCCCGTACTTTTAAAGAGTCATTGCAAGATATAAACACTGATAAAATCTATGGGCTGATACTAAGCAGATGTGAGTGAAGATTACCAGTGATGCAATGATTAATAGCAAGATTATAAATTTACAATCCTAAATTTCTTGAAGTAAGTTTGTCTCCCAACATCGTTATCTTCCAGCAGTCAACTCGGAACATGAAGACAGAAACTTTTTTAGGAACAACTGCAAATTACCCAATATGAAATCAAACACCATACGTCAAATAGCCGAGCAACAGTTATTATGACTTTTATACACCCCACAACAATAAATTCAAGTATCGTCTTGCAAACTTAATTTTCCGTATAATGCAGTAATGCATCAAGTCCTGATGCGAGAACCTCAACAGCTGCTCTAGATGTGAAATTCATATAGTTATTGATGACTTTTACCTAAAAGCTTATATCTTGCTAAAGTCCTAATGATGCAATAACATGACAGGTGCTCTTGATGTGAAATTTATAAGCTAAGCCAAATGAAACCTTCATTATATATTTAAAAGTTATAATCTATTATCCATGTTTTTAAACACTAACTTTTGGTGTCTTCTCCCAGCTATGCTAATCATTACACATTTTTTTTTCCCCCCTCTCTTTCCCCAACACATTATAACATCACTAAAGAAAAAGATGCATCTAGAGTTTACAAGAAACTAAGAAGTTCCAACATTGAAAGAGATTTGCATATATATGCCAAAATTTGCAACGTTATATTATTATATCATTTCCATGTTAGACTATTGGCAAAACCAAGCACAGACCTAAAACAAATGCATATGTGGAAAGAAGCTCAATAAAATTATTTGAACCATTCAAATAAGTTGGAATAATTTTGGCCATATTAATCTAAAGTACATAAAAGGCTGAATTACCATGAAATTTATCATCTGGGGAAACCATCCCAAATGTTTCTGCAGTTTCACGAATCATTATACCACTCAAACCAGTGAGAGCAGATATCTTACAATCTGCAACTGCAAAAGAAATGGGAGGATTATTGAAAGCAATCATTTTTTTTTAATGCAACTGGCATCTCTGATGGGTTGAGACCACGAATGCACTCACTGCCATTAAAATTTTGGACAGGACTTGGCCTAAAGATCATATAGACAATAATTCTTTCAGGGTTTGTTTAAGAGCAAATTACTAAAATAAACTGAAACGTTCTGTTAAAGACTATAAAAACGTTTCTCCACTAACTTCTTGTTCATCCAATCGCTCCTCTTTGGGAGACAATTAGACTACAAGAAGACTAGTCAATGAACAACAGAGCTGAGCTGTGGGTATTTCTTGAGCACAATCAGTTTGTTCGCACTATAATGCTCTCCTTCAGCAAGACAAGTTTCAGACTACTGTAAAATCAGAAAGAGCACAAATGTGCCAGTAGCCTCAGACATTAAAGATCTGCCCAACTTTGTATGGTCTACATAGTTCTTGGACCAGTTGTAGCTGAAATGATCATGTTTAGAAACTTTTTCTCACAGTGTAGAAGAAGAAGAAGAGCAAGATGAGCGGTTTAGATAATTTTCAAAGAAGACAAGTTTAACAATTTTTCAAAAACAGAGGAGAGTAAATTAGGTGGAGGAGGAGAAGAAAATGGCTTCTGTGATTTCCATTGGCGTTTATTACAAAACGCAATATCAACACTGCAGATAAGAGCACGTTACCTATAATATTAGCACCATGTAAATCAGCACTAAGGAGACAATGGGCCAACTGATTTTTCCTGCAAGATTGAAGGAAAGTATGTTATGGAATTCCAACAATTATAATGAAGTTGTGTAATATAGCCCTTCCACATTTAGGTGAACTACTTCAGAAATATTATTAGGAAAGAATATCTCACCCAGTGCTTTTAAGAAGTTGTGTAATATAGCCCTTCCACATTTCATGCATTGGCTTATACTTCTCAAACCTGCAACTCAAACGCAAAACAACAATTTTAGGTGAACTACTTCAAGAGGAAAAGAAAGGAATTGTTCATATTAAAATCATGTTATAACATACATCACTGAGCACATAATTTAGACCATGGAGAAGAAATGCATTGATCAAAGATGTCCCTCTCTCTCAAACATTCAAGAAGAACCCAATATTCTTTCATATATTCCCCCAAATACAAAAAATTTATTTCTATATCTTCGGAGTTGAAAAGAAGACAATGCCTACACAGATCTGATCAAATACAAAAGGAAAGGGTAGACACTCCAAACCTAACAGAAATGCGATATCACTCAATATCATGCAATTATGGTAGAATAAATACAGAAGCAGATGAAGAGAAGCAAAGATGTTGCTGCGACTACCACCATAAGCACAACCATATGCATCCCAGGTAACTCACTTTTGCAGATTCTTTGGCAAATCAAGTGATCCACTTCTTTTAAGCTGTTTCACGGACATGTGCTTTCTAGACCGTTTTGAGTGGGCTCGCAAGGACTTAATGTGAGAGCCAGTGGATAGGTTACGTCCTTTTACATAATTATCCAGGAGGATCCAGTTGTCAATTTTCATGCTTCTGGATCCCTGCAGATACTTCTGAGCTGAATCACCATTTTGAAAAAGCTCATGCAAAACTTTATCTACTGTGCTTCCTCTCCTAGAAGGCTGTAAAGATGCCAAGAAATGTTCAGACAAAGAAGCTAATATATATTATCCTGTGAGTTGTAAAACCATACCTAGTTTTGATTCTTTCAGCAAAAACATACCTCGACATTGGTTGTCAGCAGATTCTCATGTATGGATTTAGGGAGCTGAGAATATGTTGAGCCACTTTCTTCCAAATCTGAGCGATATTGATGATTGTTATATACTTAACTAACATGAAAGCACATAAAATTGCCTTCTGTTGAGAAAGAAGAAAAAAACCACTAAGGATAAAATAATACCTTGGAATCCAGAGTAACCCGAGAAAGTGAAATTCCCTACATATAATCCAAAATGCAAGTGAAATTTGGTTAATGTGGAGGCAATGATCAAAATGAAATATAGAGGATGATGTAGAACACTTTATATCTCACCAATGAACTACACAATTTCTAGAAAGCAAAGAATGAATTTAGAAACAAGAACTCAAGCAGCAAGTGAAAATTGAAACCAAGAGTACAAGATCCAATTTTAAGCAAGTGAAATATGCCAACCTTTCTTAGGCAAGGATTTTGGGCTGTTAGTAGCTGATCTATCTATTACATGTGGTGAGGAAGCAATAGTTGAAGAATTCGTTGCAGGAGTTTCTATTGCATCGTCATTGAATGATCTATTTTTCCCATGCTTCACTTGTTGGAGTGCCTCAGCTTTTGCAGTTGCAAACCTTCGCTCCAATGCCTCCATAGTGCGTTTTCTTTGACCTTCTGTACTTGTATTTGCAGCCATTGCTTATATGGTTCAACTTTTTCTTTGCAATAAGGGGAGAGTCACAATATACTACAGAGTGGTCCTAAACCTGGTGATAAATTAAGAAATAACTCAAGACATTAGGCTCATTTCATTTAATAAACCTTAAAAATAAATCTATTTTCAAACTTTGTAATGGTCCATGAAATCCAATTAGTTAATTAATTAATTTAGCATAACACAATATTACAACTTCAGAATCTAGAGGATTACACACTGTACGTGAAACAATGAGCTAGTACTCTCGAAAGAGGCAGTTATCCCAGGCATGTTTAAACCATCAAAATTTAGAAGCAAACACATGTGGAAATTTCACTTAATGCACTTTTGAATAATCATGATCCATCAATAATTCAATTGATACACATAATTAATCAACACACTAAGCAGCTAACAATTCTGCAGTTTGTTTCACAAGTTCACATGCACAGATGGCAAAAATTGCTCTTTTCTTATCAAAGAAACTTCTTTGAGGCAATTAATCAAACACCTAATCCACACAATACAGGCTAAAAAAATTTAATTTACCTATTAAGGACTTGAACTTTCTTTTACTGCCTCATAACAAATCAAAAAAGGGTAAGAATAATCATACTATAATCAAAATGAAAAAAATCATACCATAATCAAAATATAGACTCACAATATTCAGTAAGTGCGGTCTTCAATCAGCAAGTACGAAATGGTTCATCTCTAATGCAAGGGTTGTATCAAAGATTTAAATAAATACTATATAATTCAAAGATTTCAATCCAATTTAAAAGAATAAATGCAATAAACATCAAAAGAGGAATGACTAAAAATAGGGGCGGACAGAATCCGGTTTGGCTCTGAAAACTTGAATACAAATCGAATTGTAGAACCAAATTGAAGTTGGTTTGGTTTGGTTTAGTTCATTCTGGTTTTTTTGGCTCGAGCATTTTGGACACTACAATTGCAGTTTTTCGGTAGGGGTGGGCGGTTCTTGGTTCGAGTCTGGTCCAAACCAACCTGAACCAAAACCAATCGGTTCTGAATAATGAGAACCGAAGCCAAACAGAACACTAGGGCCCAATAGAACCAAAATATTTTGGTTCAGTTCGGTTCTCTATTTTCAGTTCAATTTCATTTTCTGGACAGTTTTTGCAGTGTTCATTCAATACATTTTCAACTAGCATTAACTGAACTCTACAGTTTTTTTTTTTTTTTTTTGCCTGTATTAACTATGTGGCTCCACACAAAATATAAGGTCCTCTATTCAAAATATAATAACAAAAATCCCAACACATAACAAAGTCACAACTCACAAACACACATAAGTAAGATACTCAATTCAGAACAAAATAACAAAAGTCTGAACACATATCCGAGTCACAAGTCACGAACACACATAATTAGAAAATTCACTGCAAATCATAAATCCATAATGACAAAACAACAAAACACCAAAGTTCCCAAAATCACATTATCAGAAATAAAAGGAACTCCAAAATTTCATTACCATCGACATTGCCATGACAAGAAATGAAATAAAAAAACCAATTCAGTGGCTGTTTTAAACTAACGAACAAAATTTCATGATCAACATTGCAAAATTTATTAGCAGCAACAAATACCCTCGTCCAATTTCATCAGCAACATTGCAACAACACCAATACATAAATCAAATCAAATAAATACTATGAATACCGAATGGAAGGAAAAAAATAAATTTTGCTGCAAAATTTATTAAATTAAATTATTACAGTATTACTCCCAATTCTATTAATTTGACTGGTTCAATTCAGGCAAAAAATTAGTGAAAAAAAAAAACTAAGTCTCCCAATTGATTTACCTTTTTAAGCATCTTAATTACTGAAAGTTTATTGGGGATGCGACCCAATTGGTTGAAAGTATGAATTATAGGATACTATTTTTTTTTTTTAAAAAAAACAACTTGTTCACTTACTCCCCCCCCCCTTTTGTCGCAAATTCAACCTAATCTAACAATAATTCAAATAGGAAAAAGTAAATACCAGGTTTAACTCAAGAGAGCCAAATTAATTTATATCTAGCAGAAAACAAAAATCCAGAAGAATTCAAGAGTAATTGAAAGATAAGTATGAAATATTAAAACCCGCAAGAAGACAGTTAAATTTCTCTTATTATCCTTTAGATTAAATGACTGCTGTGAAATATCGGTTGTATTTTACAATGTCGACCACTAATTTAATTTCTGAAATTACAATGTTTGTGGAGAATTGCAGTGTCTCGATTGAGATTGAAAATAGATTCCATATTTAATTATTAAAAAAGAAGAAGAAGAAGAAGAATAAGATAGCAGCGGCAGAACTGCCATGCACGTGAACAAAGATTAAAGAAATTATAAATAATCGAAGGCAAAAAAATTATATAAAACAATCATATAGAGTTGCGAAAATGCGTACCCTTTTTTGAATTGATCCAATCCAAGAGTTCGACTATTTCCTGGCTTCGATCTTTGCGAGAGAGAGAGAGAGAGAGAGAGAATTACAACAAACAAGTAAGACTAAAAGGAGAGGGGAGTGATAAGGGGATAAAAAAGAAGGGGGATAATTATGGAGTTTTTGGCGGTTTCAAGAAAAAAAAAGGCTAAGAATATTACTCCCAATTGAGACTTAGTTTTTATTTTTTATTTTTTACTAATTTTTTGCCTGAATTGAATCAGTCAAATTAATAGAATTGGGAGTAATATTGTAATAATTTAATTTAATAAATTTTGCAGCAAACTTTTTTTTTCTTCCATTTCATTTAATAAACTTTTTTTCCGGCCGGCGCGACGGCAATAGCTGAACACCGCTGTGACGGCAACGGCTGAGACCGGAAGGTGAGATGGTGAGCGGTGACGAAGAGGAGTCAGAGAGAGGGGCTGCTGCTCTTGCGTGTAACAGTGCGTGCTGAGAGAGAGAGAGAGGAAGCGAGATGCTGCGGCCTGAGAGCGGGGCTGGCGCTGCTCAGTGCTTGGACAGAGTTAGGAATTTACAAATAAAAGAAACAGAAACCTTTAAGGACTGCAGCTGCCATCGTACAAAGTCCGAAGTCATTATCGTCAATTATCATCACGAAGCAATTCATTTTTAATTAAGCATTCTTGGAAGGATTTTAGATCTATCTCAATTAGATATAAATAATTAAAAATTAAAAATTAAATTAATTTTAAAAAATATTATTTATTAATTACTGTTCATCTATCTTAAATAATATTAATTTTTTAAAAATATAATAAATTATAGAAAATAAAAGACACAAAGATTTTATGTAATTCGAATTAATTAATTCTACATTCATGAGCCACGTTCAGATGAAAAGAAATTTATTAAGCTAAGATATTATAACTTATAGATTTATCAGACTTAATATTTTTATTTACAATTTATCACCATACTTACTCAATTGTAGATTAAATTTGCATCTCCTAAATAATTACTACCTTTTTTTATCTATGATTCTTAAATTACTTCACAAAGTAATTAATAGTAACTCTTCAATTCTTTAATATCTAGTGATTTATAATTCACATAAATCTCTAAAAAATGAACAAAGATAACAAATCAACATAATATTATATGACAAATTCAAATTCTCTAGGGAGGAGGCCGAATCTTGCTTCTCTATTTTATGCTCTATTTTATGTTTCCTTCAATTGTGAAATATCTCTTTTTATATAGGTATTAAGGTTTCACAAAAAAAATAGTAAATCTTAAAAAGACTTAAATTCTTTTTAAAATAAATATTTCTTTCCTCTTATAATGTCCATAAATCTGAATAAGAAAGAATCTAATCTTCTTACTTTGCTTGTCTCTTAAGAAATATTTAGAGCATTAATAAACTGTCTGTTTGAATTAATTTTATACTTTAAATAGATCTTATGCACTAATTATTTTATCCCTCATTAATTGACTTCCTAAATTAGCTATCTAATTAAATTAGGAAACAAATATTCGAAATAAATTAAAATCTCACCAAATTAAAAAATTAATCCTTATAACAAGATATATAATAAATAAATTATTAATTTAATTAAATTTATCATAAAATACCAACTTCATATAAATAATAGACTTAACAATTCTATTCGTGATTTACTGTTTATTTTTGTCGCATCGTCATTTATCTTCATCTTGGTACGTTCAGCTTTCTTTAAAGTTAGTGAGTTTCAATTCCCTTCAATGCAGTAATACAAAACCAAATTGGATTTTTACTTATTTTCTCTAATACTTTTCTCCCCATCATTAATTCATCATCAATAGTCAATCATCATCAAGTGATCACAATTCTGTGAGCCTATTTCAAAGAGCCACCGTAGTCGTTAAAGTTTGCCATTCCCTCGTATCTCTTTAATTCTTTTCTACAACTTGATGGCTTATAAAATGATTATGTTTAAAAATTAAAATTGTATACTTTATTATAATTTAGGTTCTTGGGCTTTTTTTTATTATTATTTGATTTCGAATTATTCCATTTATTGTTATTAAAAGGTTAGAGATCTAAAATGGAATTGACTGAAAAAATGATGGAAACTTGAGCAACCATGTAGGTTCTATGCCTGAAAACTGTAACTCGAATACCCAAAATTTTTTACATTTAACTTGGACCTGATTGGAGGATAAAAATCTGGATTTACTCAAATCAGTATTGTAAATTGTCATCTGAAGGCGAAATCCAAATTTTGTCATCCCTAAGCAAAGCCTCACTGTCCATGACCATATTGGCCTTTTCAAGTATATTTATATCAAAATGTCTCTAATATCAAATTAGGGCAACATGACCATGTAATTAATCAATTAATTAATTAGGTGGACAAACAATCCAATTTGCCCATTGCAATCTGTTTAGCATCAAGTTGTACAAGTTCATAAGAAGATGAGATCGAGTTGTTTTTATTATTAAGTGTTTGGTAAAATATTTTTCAATTAATTAAAAACTCTGCTTGCAAAAAGAAAAATATTAACTGAGGAAAAGAAAAAATATTGCCAGCGATTAGTCAAACACCAAATGGTGTTGTTTCTTTCACGATCGAGACTCGAGAATGGGAGAATTATATGTATACGTACATATAAGTGTTTCGTGTCCCCTTCTACTTCTTCCTTCACAAGAACCCACAAATAATTATTAAAAAAATAGCTAATGTAAGTGTTTCAGTCTCCACATCTTGGCAAGATTTGTAATGTTTTTATTAAAAATACTTTTGTCAATTATTATTAAATTACTTTTATCAAAAATGCTTTTTTTTTTTTAAAAAAAAGGAAACTTGATATTAACATAATAAAAACACAATAAAATTTCAAGTGTTTAAATCAAATAATAAAAATATAGCCAAGAATATTATTATTTAAAAAAAAATTTTTGATGGTATCATATTCATGCTTCTACCAGAAACAGTCCATAATATCAAACAAAGTCCATAAGTTGAAATAACAAGAACATAAAATATTGCTCACTAAGCACCTAATACTATCTTCATAATGCTGAAGCTTAGGATGCGTGTGGAAACCATCTCTGGCATCATCAGCTTGGCTTGATTATGCACTCTTGTTCCTTTATGTCCAGTATCTGGACTAGTGCTAGCTGTTGCTTCAATAAATGAACAACTTCTTGCATAGTATGAGACCAATGCATAAAGAGTGTAACCAATTTCTTGTTTCATAAACATTAAACAGACAATTTGTTTCTTCATAAATTGATTGTCTCAGTTTAGCAAAGTCATTCATTACCACACACATACATATATATATTATCCATAATCAAAGGTAAAATTAGCAATAGAGGAAAACAAAGCAGCTGTAAATTATACATATTTTGCCATAAAACATAATCAAAATTACGTATTATGCCGCTAAAATAACTTCTTGATTTTAATACAAGCAATTCCAAACTTACGCATCCGGCACATGTGAAAAGAGGTGAATAAATTCAAACTGCAGCTAACATGCAACAGAGGAAAAAGAGTAGGTCCCTATATTGATATATATGTAATATGTAGAGAGGGGATTTAGTTACTAGAACTACTGCGTAATATGTAGAGCTCAAGCATTGTTATTTGAGTCCAAAAAGATTCTGCAAATTTATGCTCGTAGAACTCACCAACTAAATTAAATCTATTCAGGATTTCCAATCAGTCACGCATGAATTACTTAAATCCAATTCAGTTCATTGAATGTTTTTGTTATAGGCCAAGTCCAAAAATAAATATAAATGAGAGATAGTACATAGTATATGCTTGTCACTGGGCAAGGAGAAACAAAAGGGTGTTGTTAATGCAAGTAAGCTTCAACAAAGACGAAATATATGCAGCAAATAGAAGTGAACCCAAGAAAACTAGAGCAACATCCAGCATATATTAGAAGAGTTACGAAAGAAGAGTGCTGTGGAGCAAGTGAAAAATAATTTAAGAATTGCTATTAGACGCCTTTGAACAGGAGAGATTCGTGTAGCAAAAGCAGAAAATGTTTGTTATCAAGCACAAAGGGATCGGCAAAGATGAGAAAATGCAATAAATAGGCATAGAGGTATGGCTACAGCAGAATAAGTGAAGAATCTAAACAGTAGTAAAACAAAATACTGAAGCAAGATCATGACAGCAAGCCACCAATCGGAAGCCATACAAATACTCAAAAACGTTATCCATGGTGACATTGCATAAGGACAGAACCCAAATTATAAGTTTGTTTTCTCATCAATATAATTTCAAGTTCGTTCGTATCAGATCTTCTGTCTTTATGATCATTATCTTAATTTTTTTGGGTTTTTTTTCCCCTAATTTTAATGGCTCTAGAAATAGCTCTGTTCTTTAATACTACTTTGCCTCAGTACTTCGTTTTACAAAATAACTAAAGTGAACTCATAAGATTTTATCTTATTGATTTTCAAGTTCGTTCCAGTATTAATTTCTGTACCATTACATGATGTCTATTACTATTAATTTGTATGCTAGTTCTTAAAAAAATAACAGCACATTTTAGTAGCCACCCATTTTATTTAAAAAATAAAATCACCAGTCACAATTAGTAACAGTTTATCTTGTGACTTAGTATCTCATTAATAAGTACAATCCAATAAAATTTATTTATTGATTTGTTTACACATAAATGTTAAAGCTACATTTGCCAAAAATCCACCCACAAAAAAACTTCAGCCAAACAATTAGGATAATTTTTTGTTAACATAAAGTCAACTACAGATTGGAAATATGCTTCTAGATGCAATCATAATTTCTAGGCAACAAATAATAGAAGCGAAGCACCTATTTCTCTCCCTCTTATACAGTTTTTCAAACATTTTTTAAGCATATATCTATGGACTCATCCTTTAACAGCATAAAGGAATAAAATCTCAATCAAAGCCTCATAATCGCTTAATCAAACAAAATGCCACATTTGAAAATTCAAAATTAATATAAATTAAAGGATCAAAATCTCAAATAGCCCTCTTCACACTTATTCTCCATCCCCTCATAGGCCCAATTAACCCAAATGAAAACCATATCAATTTCTACTATTGGTATAACAAATTATATACAAGTCTTCCTCTTGTCTGGTAACTATTTTCTCTTCTTTGGTATCGGAGCACCTCTTCTATTTTCGTTTTAAATATTTTTTATATGAGTAGTTACGAGGCAAAATTTGTTTAGTTCATGATCTATTGTCACGATTGATAAGTTTCATGATAATGTTGATAATTTTCATAAAAATTCATTTGTTGTTCTAGAAAAAGATTCTAAGGCTTGGATACGAAACATTCCTTATATAGATGTATTAGAACATGCTTTAAATATTGTAAAAACCAATGTACTAAGAATTAGTATAAAACATTCACTTTTAGACAATTTAATAGAAGGATTAGGAAATATAAAGCTTTCAGTAGACCATATATTTCCTTTAGCTCCTAAAATATAGAGAAAAATAAGTCTTGAACATTAACCTTTTAAAAACTTATCTATTATTGAATTCAAAAGATTAAATTTACAGTATTATAATATTAACAGGCAAATAAAATTATTAGATAACTATGAGAATTTTGCTTCAAAAATTAGAAATAGGCTAGAAGATTAAAAAAATTAGTTTATGAATTTTCAAAGATTAGATTATTTAGATTTAGAAATTAGTAATCATAGAAAACTAAAATTAGATTTTACAGAAAGATTTAAAATTATTTGTAATATAAAACATCTAGAAAATCAATTTAGACATATTCCACGTACTAACAATAGTCAACAAAACTTCAGAGTTATTAATCAATTATAATTAAGGACAACACTTAGAAGTCAACTTAGAAAAGCTAAAAGAATTCGTATTAGGACTAGGAATATTCTTTGAAACTAGCATATTAATACATTAAGAACAAATTTAGATTATATTAAAGAATTATTAACTAATTTTAATAACTAGATTAGAGGACTCTCTAGCAAGCAAGAAATAGTAGAATTAATACCGTTATTAGATAAAAAAACACCTAACCTAGTAGAACTAGAAATTAAGAATCTAGTTAAATCTCTAAAAGTTGAAATAGAAAATATTAAATTTACACAAAGAAACTTACAAGTATAGTTAGATTCAATACAATTAATTGTAAGTGAATGAGTTTAGATAAGCAATTAATAGAATCTTTAGCAAAACTAATTACCAAATATTAATCCAGTAGGTTATAGTTATGGTTATAAAGAATATAGTCATGAAAGCAATATTATACAGAGAGCTCAAGCAAACACTATTATTAAATTACTAGTCGAAGTTTGTAATAAATTAAAAAGACTTAGGACATGGAGTTATTAAATTAGAGTCAACTATGGAAACCCTTAGAAAAAGTAAAGAAATAGTATCGCATTTAAAAGTCAGTTGCTAATTAGATAAATTAGATAAAGAATTAGACATATAACAAAAAGTTAAAAAATTAAATTTGAATGGACTAATTTTCGTACCTGGGAGGGTAGATGTAAAAGATATTTTATGACCTAAAATAATGTTAAAAAGCAATGGAACTCATTAGTACAGATGTTACTACAGCAGAGAGACTTAAATGATTATTATCATTTTCCAATAAAGGTGAATAAATTATAGAAATAACAGAAAATATAATAGATGAACAAGATTCAGATAATTTATTAGAAAAAAGTTTTAATCAAATTAGAAGGAAAAATTTATATAATGAAATTATAATGTCAAAAATGAATCCCCTGACTATCCATTTGCATCCACTAAATTTTCATAATTTTTAAATTTCTATCAAATTAATAATGCCATTTTTATAGCTTGCTTCCCACAGTATTTATAAAATACCCAAAAGTGTTGCAATATATACAAATAGGTTCTTCACTTTACCATCATCATCAACAACAAAATTTAGTAATTTTATTATTTTAATTATTATTATTGTCATTATTGTTTATATTTTCAATTTTATTATTATTTTTATTCATATTATTGTTACTATTATAATAACTATAAATAATACTAAATACAACAATTAACAAAAGGTATTTTAATAATTTGAATCAGTTCATTCTAATTTAAAGGTAAAGTAAATATATCAATGGAAATGCAATATATTCTGATCCGATGTTACAACTCAATTAAACAACTTATTTTAATTATCATTTTTCATTTCGATTACAGTCTATTCTGATTACCAATTGATTAATGCACCATCAGATCAAAGGTCTTCTCAACTCTTAATACTATTTGAATAGAAATTAGGACCTTTCATTCTTTTTTTTAATTAAAAACAAATATTTCATCATATGACAAAATATATTATATTAGAGTATACATATTTTAATCTTTTAACTTATCTCTTACTTTATCAAAGCGAAAGATCTTTTATTATAAAATTACTATACATAAAATTACTATCCTATGACAAATCGCTCACCTATATATATATATATATATATATAAAATCACTCGCAGTGCAGGTGCCCTTTTTTTTTTTTAAATGTCAGCACGTTCTTAAATTATGTGTTTTAATAGGTTTATTTTTGTAATAAACTATAAAACTATAGATTTGATAATATTAAAAATTAACTCTTTTAAACTCCATGGTTTTAAAAAAATAAGTGTTTGCAATAGAAATATATATGTGTATGTATGTGTGTGGGTGTGTATGACAAAAACACACATTAATACACTACGAAATGTGTTTTTCTTGCCTTATAATTTGTCTCTTAATTTACTAAATAATAAATAAATCACACGCAAATTTCTTGTGTTAACATTTAAAAAAAAAAATTTAAAGACCCGACCGTCAACCGCCCGCGTAACTTGCACGGATAGCTCGCAAGCTTTTGTAGTTGTATTACAAATTTATTATTATTATTATCGGTAACAAGTTTTTTTTTTTTTAATAATAGAATTATGACTTAACCACTTTTAGATAAAATTAACTGTCATTAGTAACCCAACAAAATAAAAAAACAAGTAACATCCACTATAATATAGGGTTAAAACGAATAAACTAGTAGTTTGAACTATAATGAAAAGCTAAATTATAGCGTTCAATTGTGCATCTTTTCACTTGCATGAGAAGTTCTATTTGGATTTTCAAACGGAGATAATAAAAGAGAAATCCTTGAATGCAATTATGCAATACCAGTGAAAGCAGGATTCAGATCAGACAGTTAGAGCATGAAACAATTCAATTTATGCTTATACCGTTGCCATGAGAAGTCACAAGGCCAAATGTTTAGATGACATAATAAATAAAGCAGTTTTATCTATAAACACAGCCTTGTTCCTGCAAAGCATGAACATCAGACCAATTGATAAGATACAACGAGGCTCAAAGCCCCTCTCTTGGACAAAGCATGGGATGAAAAACAATAAAGATTGTTCCTCATGCCCAGGCATGCACCACTGAACAAGTTCAAATTGCAATCTTAAATTACACAGTCTCAGCCATTGAGTTAATTAGAAGCTTGTAGCCTTCTGGTACTACTGTCTGTGCCTGCACACACTGTGCCAATGCAGGGACATCAGAATTGAGATCAAGAAACCGTGCCAGAAAGAGCAGCAAGTGAAAATCAGAAATTCTCTTCACTAGTGGAAGATTTGGGCTTCGGTTCAGATGACTCTTCAGTGCCCTCATGGTAACTTGATTGGTTCTGTTCTCAATGGGAAAAGTTGATGAAAGAGGCCCCTGCATCAAAATAAAAGCTTCAATTCAGTGCCACAGCATTATGTACTGAAGCACATGGGCATATAGAATATAACATAACAAATCATATAGGCAAAAATCAAACCAACAAAGTGAAGGACAGAAGGTGGGTAATATGTAACTTCATATATGAATGCAAAGGCCAAAACAACCTCTTGTCCCCAGAAACTCACGCGTCAAGCCAAAATCAGAGCTACGCAAGTGAACAAATGAGCAAGGCAAAGTTAGATAAAGCAATATTACCAAAGGCTATTCCTATTATCCTAGAATATAGGTAAAGGACTGCCCACACATTCACATACTATACTATTCTATTTTATCCGGTATCCACAAATATAGGTGGGAGAAAAACAACTGCCCCCACATTCATCCACTCATTGCATGAACATGGTGGACAGAACCAAAAATAAATAAAGGCTCGTTTAAACACAAGTGAGGGAATATCAGGCTTGCAAACATCCAGAACTCTATTGGAACTACTCTCAAAAGAAATCAGGGAAGCCCACCCACCACACAATTACTAGGATGAATCTGGAAGAAAGCTAATGTAACTTAGATAATAAGAACATAAAACCACATATGCAGTCCCATTCTAGGTTCCTTGGCCAATGAAGCACCTATCTTTTCAAACTACCATGGAGATTAACTTTACATGATTATTCTTTTTCCTGTGAAGGTTGACCCACAACATAAATAACCTCCAAGATTCAACTCTGTATTTGACACTCTAAAATGTTGTAAGCCTTCAGACTGTGTGAACAGGTTAATATGCTCTGACACCTACAAATTTACATACCCAGACCCAGAAATGACAGATTTATATTTAACACAGTCATACACCTGCATGGAAGCTCAAGAAAAAGTATCAATCAAACCTATTTTATATTCAAATGACATGCTATTTTCTTTTTTTCTATTTTCTCCTGTTCCTTTGTTTGATTCTTGAGACAATTAAAAAGAACAAATGCAAGAAAAAACTAGGTGGACCACAATATACAAAATATCAAAACAACAATGTCAACCAATAATTGATGAGTTGTGTGCCCAAAACCTTAACTCAGGATAATGACCCTCAGTCCCATCAAACTTACCAGGAGTCCCTGCCCAACCCAAGGCAGATGCAGTAAAAGTTGAACAAACATCATCATTTTACATCCTAAAATTAATCTCAAATCTTCATGGTTCTTATGCCTACTTCCAATTATAACTAAAGTTGGACTGTAACTACCAGTAAACATTGCATTCTATCCATTTACAAGCAATCCAATACATCCATTTTTCTTGTTTTCTAGGGATGTTGAAGCAAATCCAAATTTAACACACTAGCAAACACTAAACAAATTAAAATAACTTCAACCATCAATCAAAGGGGGTAAAACAGTAAATTAAACAAAAGCTAACCTGATGATCCAAAATCTTAACAACCACCAAGAAAAAATCGTTATCAACCTCCTTAACATCCTTCCCACCAACAACCACATCCTTTTTCATCTTCGACAACTTGGGATCATCCCCTTCGGCAATCTCAGTCTCAAACCAACCTTCCTTAAACAACCTCACGCACATGTCACTCATTTGAAACGCCTCAAAATGGATAGCGGCACTCCCATCCTCACTAACCTCCAATTTCACCACAGCCGTTACCCATTCCTCCATATTACTCTCGGCGTGAAACTCAACCGCCTGCAAAACCTCCCTGTTGGATAAAGTATAATCCTTTTTGTTCTGCATTATCGTTTGTGTGAAAATAAACCCCACTTTCTTCATCCCCAATCCAGTCGCAATTGCATCCACTAACTTCTCCTCCTCCTCGTCACGTAAAACATACAGCACTTCCTCCGTCCCTTGCTGAGGAGGCTCGTAGATGAAATTCACCTCTACCCGTTTATCCTCCGAGACAGTACCGTACATGAACCCTCCACGTTTGACGGCAAACGCCAACGTCTCGTTGACGTAATGCTGGAAGGCGTCGGCGCAGTCACGATCAAAGGAGACGGACTCGCAATGCGGATTCTCCTGGCGGGTGACCCGCATCTGCTTGGCGATCAAATCGTCCATGGTCATCTTCCGACCGAAGGATCCGGCCGGGTTGAAACTGGGCCCCTTGACGCTTCGCTCGCCGTCGTAGGATAAGAACACAATGGAACCGTGGGAGATGTTGAGGGAAGATAAGGAGCTGTTTGGGTTGGCCATGTCGGTGAATTGGAGGAGATCGGAGGGTGATTTGGCTAATAAGAGGTTTTGGTTAGTGGATAGGGTTTGGCTTTCGACGGGGATTCGGAGCTGCGATTGGATTAGGGTTTTGAGTTGTGCAACTGTGAGGTGCGCCCCGTCGATTGTGACGCGCTCGAGGCCGTCTCTGCTGCGAATGCGAAGCAGCATGTTCGGTGCGGTTTTGGGGTATCGAACTGAGCTAACAGGGGTCGAGGCTTCTTTCAGCACAAGTAGTGATTTCGGGTCGGTTTGCTACTTCCCGTCGGATTACTGCTTCTTTCGTGTTCAAGACTTCACCTCTCCAAGCAAACGTCAATCAAAACAAGGTCTAATAAATGTGCAAATAAACAAACAATAATTATTCCTTAAATATCCTAAAAGCAAACGAAAATGTTTTACGCAATAGAACAATTCAGAACAGTCAGTTATTACCATAATATTTCACAAATCAGTGTTACGAGAATAATGGAAAGAAAGATAAAAACATCGCCGTAACAAAATTCTTCCTAGGTTTAGATAGGTATGTACGCGAATCAGTTTTTATAGATCGGACATTAATTTATATTCTATTCATAATTTTATAGATTATAAATTTTTAATTTAATTTAATTTATAGATTAATAAAATTTAATTAAAATTTAATCCATACGTCTGTAGATCGGATGTGCATTTACTCAATTCATATCTAATCTATACGTCTATAGATTGGATACGGATTAAACCTAATTCATATTTAATATATTATTTTACAAATTAGTTTGTGAACTAAAAATTTTTAATTTTATCCTATTTACGAACTAACTAAATAAAAAAATTTAATATAAAAGTAATTTTACCATCGATAAAATTTAAAATTAAACAAAATTTAAATAAATTTATTTTTTAAATAAAGTCAAAAAATTTATACAAAGTTTTAAAATATAGTACACTAAAAATTTTAAAAAAATTATTTGTTTAGATCAGTACATAAAAATTAACTATTTATGAAGTTATATTTATTTATTTAATTTTTTTAGGAGACTACCAATTTCTCCATACTGTAATTAATATATCATTTGCCTACTGCTATTTTTATAATAGCTAATAACTCCCTTAATAATACAAATTTATAATATTACTATTATTTTCAAATATAACCTTATTCATATTTATTATAGATTAACAAATCACATAAATTTGAAATTAAATAAAAAATAAATTATTAAAAATAAGAAATATAATTTTGATGAAAAAAATAATAAAAAATATTTTCTTGTACTTTTCTTATGTTATAAACATTTTTGTATAATCAATACATAAAATATTATTTATAAAATGATAAAAATTATTATAAAATAACTTGAATGATAAATACAAGAAATAAATATAAAATAAATAATAAAATATTTATCTTGTACTATTTACACGTAATTTTAAAATATTATAAAATATCTATTATAAGAAAATGTTTATAAAATAAAAAATATAAAAAATTATTATTAATGTTTTTCACATCAAAACATATATTTTTTATTTTTAATACTTAATTTTTTATTCAGTTTCCATTCATATGATTTATTTAATTTATAATAAATATAAATATTTTATGTATTTGAAAATAGGGTAATTTTTTATAAAACAGCAGAGGTTAGTGATATATATTGATTACAATAGGGAGAAAATTGGGAATCTCCCTATTTTTTATTTTATATTATTATTAAATAAGATATAATATATTGTTAATGTAAATATATTTTAATTTATTCATTTATTAGTTAGTATTAATATCATATTTATAAGTTTTAAATAATTTTTTTTTTACGGATTCACAGATTTTTGCGGATTTACAAAAGTAAATCCATATCCAATCCACTGACTGCGGATTTTTAAATTTTCAATCCAATTCAATCTACGGATCCGCGGATTAGATTTTTATAGATCAGATTTCTACAAATCAGACAGATTGAGCGAATCAGATTGGATTCTGAACACCCTTAGGTTTAGGGTGTTTTGTGAGGTTACATCTCAAATGAAATGAATTTTGATTAATTTTTTAGGAATGAAAGTAAAAATAATTTCTAAATTCTCAATATGATAAAGTTTAGTTTTGCATTCCTATTTTAATCTCACTCTAATTTTCATTATTTATAAATATTTTTTAATTTTGTTTTATCAATTATAATATTAGTTAATTTTTTTTACCTAATATAAATGAGTTATAATTTAATAATACTATAATATAATTCTTATTCAATCTTAAAATATTATTATATTTTCTTTTATCTCTTAAATTATTCCTCTCTTTAATCATTTTTTAGTTTTCATATCATTTTTAAGATATTGTTTAAAAATTTTAGAAATTTTTAAAAATAATTTAAATACTTTATAATATAATAAAGATTTTATTTAAGTTTTTAATTTTTAGTTTACTAAAATCATATGTTTATACTTATTATAAAACAAATAAATGGGGAATGGGGCGGGGATGAAGAAATTGTTCTCACATAGGAATTTCTCATCTCCACCTCACTAAATTTATTAAGGAATAGGACTAATATGGGGAATCAAGGTAAAAATTTTAATAGGGTGAAGAATAAGATATGTCTTTCTAACCCCATCCCACCCTACTCTATTACCATCTCTAAACATGGGTTTTATCTAAAAATTTATCCCTCTTGCAGCCTAAAAGTAGGATATTTATCTAAATACATCCTCATGTTTCAAAATTCTTTATATACATCTTTTCTAATGTGTAATTATCCAATTACCCAGCTATCTTAATTCAAAATCTAATTCTTCAAAATCATACTTGAGTGCGTGAGAACCAAAGCACTTTTACTGCTGTTACTTCACACTTCTATTGCTGCTTTTTCTAGCACCTCAAATCCACTATTTCCCTGAAGATTCACTAAATTAAAGGTAATTTGTAATATCTGTTGTATAAATTTTATTGAACTCACAAGTACACGAATCTATTGTAGAATAGATTAATGGTGACGAGTGTCGATCCCATAAGGAGGTGGATTTTAATTGTGTGTTGAATTAATTTTCTAAGTAAACAGTTAAATTATAGTAGATTTTATCTTAAATTGTGAAGTAAAATGGCGGGAATAATTAAAAATATAACTGTTATAATAAAGCACTTGGGTATCTAGATCTGCATCAATATACTCCGGAGCTCAATATTCCTTATTAATACCAATTAAATCATGAGAAAGAAATCCACTTCTCATGAACCACGCTCTAATTAATATGGTATTAAGTGTTTATCGTGCCAAACAGTAATAACTATGTTATTACTATCTGTCAACGAAAAGTCAAAACATCAATAGAAAATAGAAGAAAAAATAAAATAAATTTATCAATTAAGCCCATGGAATATGTTAAGACTTCACCTTCAACGCAAGCTTGAAAAAAAATTAGATAAAAAGGAAATTTTACTAAAATACAAAGAAACTATAAGATAGAGAAGGAATTTCAAAAAATGGAGCTAAAAAATGAATTCAGGAGTGTCAAATTAAGGGGAGAGCCTTCCTTTTATAGATACAGCAAGTAAATCATGGCCACCGAATTAAAACAATTTGGATGCACAAGATTACACTACGTGGCAAATTCTGATTGGTTTGAACATATCATCAGGGCTATTATCCCGTGTATATGCATGTACCGTACGCACGTTTTTTATGATCCACTAATATACTGCCACGTCATAGGTCAACAGTGCATAAACATTTTTATCCAATAAGATTGTGACACCTCATCAGTCAAACCACGTCATCAGTTAACGTCACATAATCAGTCAATGCCACATCATTTTTCCAATCAAATACTGCCACGTCATTGGTCGATGCCACATCATCGGTTAATGCCATGTCATCGTACAATACATATAAATAGTGTCATGAATAGTACCGTACATGTGAACAGTGATATTTTTACTTTTATCCTCCTCCTAAGGTTTTTGACCGTTTTGAGTTTAAATTTGCAGTTCGTTTTGTTATCCGATATTTCGTTTATTGTGAAATGATCATGATTCCCCTAAAATACATAAAATACTTAATTATAACGAAACACGCATAATTAAATTCACAAGAAACTTGAATAGATAAAAATAAAAAAGTTATTAGAACTTGAAGTGAAAAATGATGATTTTCTCCTTTATAAATATACATTTTCTAGTACTCAACAATATCTACACTTGATTTTTACTTTATAAAGAGAACTTATGATTTATAACAACTTAGGGTTATATGCATCAGGGTTTTAAAGATTTTGTTTGTGTAATCTTCTTGGTAAGGTTTGAGGCCGAGAGAAAATAGGAAAAATAATGAAGGGTTTTGATTTAATGAAATGAGCATCGCAGAGGTTGACCAAATTTGGAAGTTTGGTGGTTTTACATTGAGAATTTAATGCCTCTTTTAAAGTGGTTATATGGTTAATTTTACATGGGATCAAAACTAGGTTTTTGAAAATATTAGCTTATTTATTGATTTTGAGGAAGTTTTTCCTAACAATTGAATGGCTTGTGCTATTTTCAGACTTGTTTATGACATAAATGTCATAGAAACAGCTACATTTTGGTGCTTTTGCTACAATTTAGAAGCAATTTTAAGGAATTTTGGCTTGAGATATTATTGGGTAAATTTAGTTTGAGAGTGATGTCTAGGAGCAACAGTTAACTGGGTTTGTTTTTGTCTGTGGAAGAGCTTTAATTTAGTGTAGTTTTTGTTGTATGGCCCTTAACTTTGCTATTTATTTTAAGCTCAATTTTTATTTGATCCTAGCTAGCATCATGGGAAAATGGCTTGCATGAAACTAGAATCCAAAATTGATGCCTTTCAACGACTAGCGTAAGGCTAGTACGTAACTTTATAACTTGGGTTCCTTTTTTCTTTTCTTTGTGATGTATTTTGCCTATGAATTCTAATGTAATTATTAGCTCTATCTTTTGGCTGATTTTTTTTTTTAATTTGTCTTTCTAATTTAGTAAAACTTGACCATCTCTTTTAGCAATTTAATTTTGATAGAGATTCTGTTTTTGGATCCTTTTGGATTCCTTTGTTTTGTATCCTTTTAGATTATAAAAACAAATTCTCTTTGGTTTTATGCAGGTGATCAAGATCTTACATTTCTACTAATGTTTTCTTATTTAGACTTTGTTTGATACAACTTTTTAAGTAGAGCTTATTTAAATAGAACTTTTATTAATAGAGCTTTTATAAATAAAGGTTTTACTTAAAAAATTTTAGTTGCTTGGCTGTTCATAAGAGCTTTTATTAAAAATTTATAAAATTACTTTAATAGATGAGTTTTTTAAAATAATGTTATGGAAAGAATAAAATAAAATTATTAAATAAGTAAATGATATTTTAGATATTTTAATATTTAAAAAAAGTTTTTCAAGCTCTATCTCCAAAAATCCAAAATTTGAGTTCTTACTAGTGGAGATAAATAGCTTATTTAAACTTAAAAACTCTACTAAGAAAATAATCAAACAACAACAAAAATTATGATAAGAGCTTATTTAATTAAATAAGTACTTATGACCATTAAATAAATCGTAGCAAACATGCATTTAATTTAATACAAATTGC